>PVHT021183699.1:45040718-45051215 GCA_004024745.2 Catagonus wagneri
TCTGTACCATCACAGGTTCCTGTAAAAACTGAAGACACTGGTCTGGCCTGATGAAAAAGTCTGCTGCCCTTCTAAGACATTTCTGTGCATGTGTGTAAAGCAAAGAGAACCATATCTTTCCAAAATTTTTATAGAAGGTGCTTATACTTGAAAGTTCCACACCAGTGCCAAAAATAATTGCCAGATAAAAAACTCATTTTGAAAATTCTCTGATTGCATTTTGAACCATATATTTCCATTTTTATTCATACTCTGGAAGTTCCATTTAGCTGTTCAGGATCATTAAAAATCTTTTTCCAGAGCCTTTCACCACTTTCGCCTTGTCCAATGGCCTCTAGTTAAGATTCTCATATTATTTTTTCCTATTAGATCATCCAGCTCATCCCTAACATCAAATCTCCTACAGCCTTCCCGGGTCTAATTCTGAATCTCTCACTTCATGTCAGATAGTGAGTGAAACTTCTGGTAAAGCCAGTGAGAGAGATTTCACGTTCATCAACAAATGTCACCTTTATGCTAACCTCTAAATCTCTCCCCATGTCCTACATTTCATTCATTTTTGTGTTCTAGGATGGGTATCAATACAGTCTACTTAGCGTCTATGGAAATACGTGATGATAATTTCATTCCAATGTATTCAGTCCTTTTGTGAATCTGAAAGAGCTTTTTCTCCCCTTCCCAAGATACGGCGCAGTTTCTGCAGGAATGTTGTGTGCCCTTACCACCTTGTCTCAGCAACTGGAGAACGAAAACGCTGTGGATGTTTTCCAGGTTGCAAAAATGATCAATCTTATGAGGCCTGGAGTATTCACAGATATTGTAAGTACTTTGCTTATGGGTGAAACCTGTACATCAGCTGAAACTCAGACTCACCCTTTAGAAGAGTGGTGCTCAACTGGGGATGATGTTGCCCCAGGGGGTGTTTGGGCATTGTCTGGAGACTTTTTGTGGTTGTTATAACTGAGGATGGAATGAAGTGAGTAGAGGCTGTGGATGCCACTCAACATCCTGCAAGGCCTGAGATGGCCCCTCCACAGGAAAGAATTATCCAGCCCAAGTGTCCAAAGTGCTACGGTTGACAAACTCTCATTTATAGAAGATAGTATACTCTGGTTATAAAATACAGATGTCTTGGAGTTCCCGTTGTGGCCTAGCGGGTTAAGAACCTGACTAGTACCCATAAGGATGTGGGTACTGGCCTCGTTCAGTGGGTTAAGGATCCAGCATTGCTGCAAGCTGCAGCTTAGGTCATGGATGTGGCCTGGATCCCGAGTTGCTTTGGCTGTGGCGTAGGCCGGCAGCTGCAGCTCTGATTGGACCCCTAGTCCGGGAACTTCCATAGGCCACAGCTGCGACCCTAAAAAAACAAACAAAAAAAACAACAAAAAACACCCACCATATCTTATTATCTGTAGTGAACTATCAACACTGAGAATTCATTGTACAGGACAGAGATCAAAAGAACACAAAGAAGGCATAGGTCTTGATTATAAAGGATTCCAGAGGATTATTTTTTAAGTTTCTTAGGCACGTATTCCTGTTCCTCTAGTGTATGTTTCACAATATGTCTTTCCACCTGAAATGAAATGATTAAGCCATTCTTTGGCTCAAACTGTCTTCCTCTTATTTTGCAGGAACAATACCAGTTTGTCTATAAAGCAATGCTCAGCTTGGTCAGCACTAAAGAAAATGGAAACGGTCCCATGACAGTGGACAAAAATGGTGCTGTTCTCATTGCAGATGAATCAGACCCTGCCGAGAGCATGGAATCTCTAGTGTGATGGGAATCCAGAAAGGGCACTTGATTTGTAAAACTTCTGAAGACTGAGAACTTTTTTGAGGCCTTTTTTGCCAGACTCTAGGTTATACAATAACCCAGTTACTTTTTTACACTGATAAAAGTTTTGATATTTATTTTTTGCCATTTTATGTCTTAATGGTATCCTACTGAGCGTTTGCACCTCTGTTCATTTCACACAGTGAAACGCAACTTTACCTAGTTTGCACTATCGGATCAGTGTTACTGCCTATAATCTAATACTAAAGCAAACCCCGAGGTGACATTCCATGACAACACACATGCTACTTTTTAATTCAGTACAGTGAAGGTCTTTGTTATGACAGTGAATCTTGATTTTTTTTAATTATTATTATTATTGCTAAAGCAGTTGCAGTCTACTAGCAGGCAATGCTGTACGTTTCCTATCTCCTCTCCTGTTTGTTTAAGGCACTGTTCGATACTGTATGACTTCTGTATTCTAGTGGAGTGGATGAGCAGTGTTTTCTTTTAAAGAAGAGCAGGTCTGGGGGAGCTACTAAGAAGGTCTATCAACCTCATGGCCTTGAAAGAGTTCCATTTATGATGGGGAAGATATCCATTAAGAAATTAGAAGGTTTAAGAGTTGTTTCATGTGAACGTCACTTATTAGTTACCAAGTTATATTCATAGCTTAAAAAAATACCCAATTGTGTCCAAATAAAGGATATCTCTGTATTACAGTTTTCACAGTAGCTCTGTGGACAGTGTGTGTTATTTCCATTTTGACTCTCTGCAACAGCTAGACCCCAAAATCGGGGCCATCTTTTACAAAGGAGAAATGGCAATATTTTACGTAACTCACTTTCAAAACCCTTGAGTGAATCTCTATCTATGCTTCATGATTTATAATACCATACCTCACAGCAGGTGGAATAATGAAAATCTTTGCAGGTGTGTAATTTTGAAACTAGTCCTCTAAAATATTCCTATTACTCCTATAGCAATCTAATAAAAAAAAAAAAACTACCTATATAGTTAACATTCTTTTCTTTCCTTTTTTTTGGCCAAATATTTTACAATAAACCTCGTAATTACAAACATTCTTCTATTTAGGATTAAACTGAAAATATTGTATTAGCAAAAGTCCTAAGACTCTCAAGATGCCCACACATGGATAAATCTGATTTGGAGAGAGAAAATGAGAATCTTGAGTAAAAGCTGTGACATTTTCAAACAGTTTTTAGAAGCAGAAGACACTTTGTATGTTATGCACCTCCAGAGCAGATACAGTTCAGTAAAAGAGGCTGCTCACTGTAACACAGAGCCCAGGGAAGCTATTTCTTGGAGCCCTGTTCCCCTGCAGTACATCATGAGAAGATTAAGAGCATCAACAAAGAATTTCAGTTCAGCTAGTTAAAAAGATAAGCTACTTACTGAGATCTGCTGCTGCTTCTGCATATTTGCTTTTGATGGACAACTTCGGTCAGAAGTGAAACCATCACCAGAACTGGGCCTGTTAAGAAGGAAAGGTTTGGGTTATTTTTTTAAGTATCAATAAACTTCTACAAAAACGTTTACCCTGGCTACTATCATCCGATCTGGATAGGCCTGGAAACGTTCATGATAATCAGCACTGACATTCTGTTAATCTTGAGGTGGCTTTCTGTGAAGTTTCTCAGAGTGGAGCTAAAGGACCAAAGCTGTAAGGACAGAGGGGCTACAGGCCCCGCCGGGGCTCTAAAGCATAGTTCAACGGAGCTACGTAACTTGCCAGGGTTCATCTCATCTTCTCATCACTTAGATTCAGCCACACAGAATAGTCCACTGTTCACAAACTTTGTAAACTACGTTGAGAAAAGACATACAAGTGAGCCAAGTTTGCTAAATTGTATGTGCTAGGGGACACTTGACACCTTTGCCTCCCCTCTGTTCCCATCAGAGGTGGCACAAGGAAGCTCCTACCTAACACTTAAGAAAAAAAAAGCTTCAACACAGGAACACTTAACTGCTGGACAGTGAGAGAAATCAGGAAGGGAAAGGTTTCCCATCATGGCAAGGGCTAGATCCTCTCAGCCAATTAAGGAGGTTTAGTTGTACAGAGTATTGATATGAGTTAGCTCTTCTCAGCAAGGGCACAGTGGACTTGACTTCCAGAAGTAACATTTGAGGTGGGGTTCATGGTCCCTCCATAATTTTTTCTTAACAAAAGTAAACACTGGTTACAAGACGTGGCAAGTACTCCCTTCTGTGCTGTTACAGAGGGCCGAGTTCATGAAAATGCATGCCCTCCAATCCTGTGACCAGCTCTTACATCAGTATCAGAATCAAGATAAAAGAGAGAGAGAGCTAGTAAACACAACAGAAATATTACAGGGGCAGCTCAGCAGTTCTCTGGGAGCAATGGTGTGTCTATAGCAGGCTGGAACCAAAGTCTACAAAATCATGACTCAATGAACTTTAAGCAATTGCTATTTGCCCATCTTGCCAAAGTAGTCCAAACACACTTCACTGAGGATAGTTATATTTAGCAGTTCCTCACTTTGACCAGTGTATCCTTACTATTATTCTTCATTTGTTATTGGCAGATATATACTTGCATTTTTCCAGAGGCCAAGAATTTCACAGGTGGTGTTTTCTTTGAGACATAAGCACATTGCTTAACTACATAATAAGGCTATTAGCCACTTGCACTCAGGAGGAAAGGAAATAGCTACTGCAAATCAATGTGTGCTATTTTATAAAAATAAACTTTGGGGGTATATGACTTTAGCTTTAGGTAAGCAGAATGCATACATCACTCAAAACTGAATTGCAAAAATCAGAACAAGTGACCGTGCTGGGCATCAGAGGAGACACACCTTATTGCCATCAAGGGAACTCATTCATGCATCCAAAAGCCACAATTTCATCTTTTATATTACAGAAAAAAACTTCACTTCTGAAAATTCGAGATGATTAGGATTAGGTGAATTGGTTTTCCTAATTTTTATGTGTGGAGCTTTTAGAGTCTATTTCAAGTTGTCAAGTTCAGCAAAGTTGGAGGAGTTTATGGTGTTTAAGGTCTGGCTGTTGGAGTTTTAGCCCAGAATGACATACTGAAACCAACAAATAACCTTAATTATTTTATACTGACACAGCACAACTGCCTTGTTATGAATTTTTTCTTAAACGCATAAATACTGTATTTAAAATTTAAAATATAGATACCAATTTACCAAAGATACACATTACTAATTCTAAGCAAAAAAAATTTAAGAAAGAAACCCAAACTCATCATAATTTAAGAAATAATAATCCAAATGTAGTTTGTCTTAAGAATTTAGCAGCTATACTGGAAAATGCATTTTCAGTTCCTCTGTCCTAAAGTTTATGTTCAAATGGTGCCAGTGAATTTTTATATGAAGGGAAAATGCCTGCTTTCTTTCTTTTTTTTTTTTAACAGCTGTGATTTCACTTACCCCTTTGCGCTTGCCCTTAGTTGCCATTTAACACGCAATATTGGCTTTACTTATCTCTAGAAAGAAGGCATGCTACAAATAGGAAGGAATTGTAATAATGATATTTGGCCTCTACTTTGTCTTAGCTGTTAAACTGTTTTTAGTATTTTTGTTAAATATTTGCAAAGGGAAGCATTTTCTACAGAGGATAATTAATTTCAAGAAAAATATCTTGAGTTTTAAGAAATAAACATCTCCAGAAAAGGAGACAGCCGATTTTATAAAATGTCGCAACTCTCCAACATTTGGGGTAGTGACTCCTTTTTTGTTAGGACATTTGAAACTAGTAAGCAGCCATTGTTTCTTAAAGAAAAAAAGAAAAAAGAAAACTCAGCCTTCGTGTTGATTCATGTTTCTTTCACTTCATTTTGAAATAGCTAAAAGTCATTAAAACTGTAAATATTTTGTTGCTTGGATAAGCATCTTCTGGGAACTTTGTATCTATGGTATATAATCATAGAATTTTATATTTTCATATAAAGCTAATTTTTTTCTAGTTTCAACTCTGTCATAGTTTTTTTTTTTCTTCCTTTGTGGTGGATATGTGAATTCAACTTTCTGTGTATTGAAGTAGCAAGAACCATCTTTGCATTCCAAAAGAATCCAACGTGTTATTTCTTTGAGGCAGTGATTGTGAAAGTTGGAATTTCTTTTTTAGTTTCATTGACCATTTGTGCAATAGGAATTAGACATAATTAGTCACTGAATACATTCATTGCATTGACCCATTTGGAAAAAGTGTTGTTTTTTTAATTTGTTCAGGGGGGAGGGGTTTTGTAACCTGAGATTTTTCCCTTTTTTCTTCTGTTTAAAACTATATCAAATCATTCTATTATAGTGTTATTTAATATGTAAATTGTATTGCTATACATAAAATAAAGTATGGTTTTTGATGTATTCATTAGTGCTGAGTATTTCTATGAAAATATCTACATCCAGTAAAATCAACTTACTCGTTTCCCTTAGCAGATCACATGTATAACCACAGGCCCTTGGTCTTAAGTTTTCATGGTAATAAAATGATTTATAGGGAGTTCCCACTGTGGCTCAGTGGTTACGAACCCAACTAGGATCCATGAAAATGCAGGTTTAATCCCTGCCCTCATTCAGTGGGTCAAATATCCAGCGTTGCCACGAGTTACTGTGTAGGGTGCAGACTCAGCTTGGATTCCGCATTGCTGGGGCTGTGGTGTAGGCTGGCAGCTGCAACTTCGATTCGACCCGTAGCCTGGGAACTTCCATATGCAGCACATGGAGCCCTAAAAAGCAATAAAACAATAAAATCAAGTGATTATTAGGAGTCATCTATACACAGGCAGAAAACCAAAAAGAAACATCGTTTCTGAATTCTTCCTCCTTTAAAGAGTACATAGTGACAAAGTTTCCCTGCATATTGATTTAAACTTTATTCACTTTTTGAATCTGCTGCTAAGTTATAAGAAGAATTATTATTTTCTCTAGCATATCAACTAGATTTGTAGTGACTTCTTACTCTTCATGTTTACTGTGTAGGATGAAAGATAGATACATCCTGACAAGACTTTTGGAGTCTTATGATATATATATATATACTATATATATATATATATATACACATATACACATATATATATAATATATATATATTACAAATATATATATATTACAGATATATTATATATATATTACAAATACTTCTACTTTTAAGGAATGTTGCCATTTCTAAACAGGAGTCCCAAACTTGGCAGTTTAGGTCCACCATTCTTTCTGAACTATTAGAGGCTCCGCATCAGGAATTCACCTCTTCCCACTAGGGCTCCAATTTGTCCTTTCCACATAGCTGAAGAACTGGTAGTTCATTCTGCAAAAGTAACTAGGAATTTAAGGAGCAGTATATTAATCTTTTCCAGTGGTATTTAGAAGGAGGACCAATCTAACACAAAAGAATCAATCTCTCTGATGATACAACCCTCATCTTCCTCCAATTACACCCATGGGGACCAAATACTCTGTATCATAGAGTACACAGAGGTCACAAATTGCTAACCTGTAGATCATATCCACTCTACAAATATATTTAGGTCATAATTTTTAAACTCTTAGTAGTTTCCAACATCTAAAACATGAAAACTTTAAGATTCAGATTTCAAGCTCTTTTTCAAAAATCTGGGTGGTTTCTGGTCAGAATGGCTATCATTAAAAATCTACAAATAACAAGTGCTGAAGAGAACAGGGAAGAAAGGGAACCCTCCAACACATTGGTGGGAATTTAAGTTGGTACAACCACTATAGAAAACACTATGGAGGTTCCTCAGAAAACTAAAAATAGAATTACCCTATAATCCATCAATCCCACTCCTGGGCATATAATTTGACAAAACTTTAATTCAAAAACATACTTGTATCCCTATGTTCATAGCAGCTCTATTCACAATTGCCAAAACATCAAAACAAACTAAATGTCCATCAACAGAGGAATAAAGAAGATGTGCTACATATATACGGTAGGAGATTACTCAGCCATAAAAATAAGAATGAAATACTGCTGTTTGCAACAACATGGATGCAACTAGAGATTATCATAGTAATTGAAGTCAAATTGTACTAAAGAAAAAGACAAATACCATATGATATCACTTACATGTGGAATCTAAAACATAGCACAAATGAGCCTAACTACAAAACAGAAACAGGCTCACGCACATAGAGAACAGATTGTGGTTGCCAAGGAGTAACGAGTTAGATGAGGCATGGAGGCTGTGGTTAGTAGATACAAACTATCACATTTAGAATGGATAAGCAATGAGGTCCTGCTGTATAGCACAGGGAACTATATCCAATCTCCTGGGATAGACATGATGGAAAAGAATATAAAAAAGATATACATGTGTATATACATGTATAACTGAGTCATTTGGCTGCACAACAGAAAGTGGAACAATACTGTAAATCAACTATACTTTAATTGAAAAAATTGGGGCTCTATTACAACACAAAGCTCATGTTCTCATATGGTCATAACAAGCTGAAGAGGAGAGCTGTTGCCTCTTTTAGGTGATGCATGTACTCTGCAGTTCACCAGAGTCTACATCTATTCCATTACATTATGTCTATCCCCCCCTTTTTTTTTTTGCTTTTTTTATGGCCGCACCCGTGGCATATGGAGGTTCCCAGACTAGGGGTCCAATGAGAGTTGCAGCCAACGGCCTATGCCACAACCACAGCAATGCCAGATCCGAGCCGCATCTGCAACCTACACCACAGCTCACGGCAACGCTGGATCGTTAACCCACTGAGCAAGGCCAGGGATCGAACCCACAACCTCATGGTTCCTAGTCGGATTCGTTAACCACTGTGCCACGACGGGAACTCCATGTCTACCTCTCATCAGTCTAACTTGCCTGGATCCTATAAGCAGATGCATATGAATTTTGAGACCATCTTCTATCTCAGGCTGGTAAGCCATCAACCAAAAGCAGCAGAAGTATTTATATTGGTCTCCCATCATTAAAATTCTAAGAAGCCAGCATGGGTCAAAGGGGGTTCCCACACATCCGAATGCTTCTAACTCCACCCAAAATAGCTCCATGAAGCAGCAGTTATGACTTCAAAAAAAGTAACAGATCAGATCTCTACCCCATGGCTTTTACTGTCCAGGATGTAACTCTAGACAGGGAAACTTCACTTCTGCTACCAAGAATGCAGCAAAGAAAGAAGAGAGCAAAAAAACCGTTGATCCAAAATCCCATCTTCTTCCTTCCTTCCTTCTTTCCTTCCTTCTTTACTTCCTTCCTTCGCTTCACTTTTTATGGCCACACCTGTGGCAACTGGACGTTCCCAAACTAGGGGTCGAATAGGAGCTACAACGGCTGGCCTACTTCATAGGCACGGCAATGCCAAATCCGAGCCACACCTGCAACCTACACCACAGCTCATGGCAACTCCAGATCCGTAACCCACTGAGTGAGGCCAGGGATCAAACCCGTAGCCTCTTGGATACTAGTCAGGTTTATTACTACTGAGCCACAATGGAGACTCCTCAAAACACCATTTGCTAACAGTTAATTCCGACTGTTGAGATCACTAAGATTTAGGAATGCATCATTACAAACCATGCCTGGATTCAGAGATGGGATTACAAAAAATGGTTTAATTCAGAGCAATCCTTATCATTTTACCCACTCTCACCACTATTATTCAACATAGTGGAAGTCCCAGCCACAGCAATCAGACAAATAAAAGAAATAAAAGTTATCCAAATTGGAAAAGAAAAGGTAAAATTGTCACTACATGCAGATGACATGATGCTTTATATAGAAAGCTCTAAGGACTTCACACAAAAATTACAAACTCAGCAAAGTAGCAGGATACAAATTTTTTTCTTTTTTTAGGGCTGCACCTATGGCATATGGAGGTTCCCAGGCTAGGGTCTAATCGGAGCTACAGCTGCCAACCTACGCCACAGTCACAGCAATGCCAGATCTGAGCTGTGTCTGCCACCTACACCACAGCTCACAGAAAGGCCAGGGATCAAACCTACAACCTCATGGTTCCTAGTTGGATTTGTTAACTACTGTGCTATGATAGGAACTCCCAGGATACAAAATTAACATTCAGAAATTGGTTGCATTTCTGTATACTGAGAATGAAATATTAGAAAATGAATATCAAAAACAATACTTTTTAAATCACACCACAAAAAATTAAATACCGAGGAATAAACCTTATACACTGAGAATTATAAAACATTAACTAAGGAAATTAAACAGAATTCAAAGGAATGGAAAGATATCCCGTGCTCCTGGATTGAAAGAATTAATGTTGTTAAAATAGTCATACTACCGGAGATTGGATTAAGATGGCGGAATAGAAGGATTGGAGCTCAACTTCTCTCCCGAAAAACAGCAAAACTACAAACAAATGCCGAGCAGCCTTCAACCAACTGGACTGTAAACTTGCAAAAAAGATATTCTGCTCCAGAAGACAAAGAGGAGACCACATTAAGAGGCAGGAGGGGCGATTACGCGATAGAAGCAACCCCATACCTCCAGGGTGGGAAGCCTCACAGACTGGAAAGTAACTGCATCACAGAGACTCAGCTACAGGACTGAGAGTTCTGAGCCCCACGTCAAAACCCCACGCCTGGGGATCGGGCACAGGGAGAAAGAGCCCCCGGAGCATCTGGCATTGAAGGCCAGCGGGGCTTGTGTGCAGGAGCTCCACAGGACTGGGGGAAACAGAGACCCCATCCTTGAAAGGCAC
>PVHT021183699.1:45055848-45071791 GCA_004024745.2 Catagonus wagneri
ATCCAGGTGGGATCTCAGCCCCACCCATCAGTAAACAGGCTGCCTAAAGACCCCTCAGGCACACAGCCAGCCTCTAATCTCATCCAGAGACAAAGCCCCACCCATCAGAGGGAGAGGAATCAACCCCACCTACCAGTGAGCAGGCATCACTCCCTCCCATCAGGAAGCCTACAGCAAGCCCCCTCCATACCAACTTTAGTCACAGGGGAGGCAAACACCTGAACTAAGAGAGGCTACAACTCTATTGTCAACACAAAGGTCACCACACCAAATGCCTACAAAAATGAAAAGACAGAAAACTCTAACTCAGATAAGGGAGAAAGAGAAAAGCCCAGAAAAACAGCTCAGTGACGAGGAGATTATCAGCCTCCCAGAAAGAGACTTTAGACTGTTGATGCTGAAGATGATGCAAGGCATTGGAAATAGACTGAAGGCAAAGA
Source organism: Catagonus wagneri (assembly GCA_004024745.2). Classification (NCBI taxonomy): domain Eukaryota; kingdom Metazoa; phylum Chordata; class Mammalia; order Artiodactyla; family Tayassuidae; genus Catagonus; species Catagonus wagneri. Next base: position 45,056,289 of record PVHT021183699.1, read on the forward strand.
TTGATCATTTACAGGAAACACTGAGCAGAGAAATACAAGCTGTAAAAATTAAACAAGAAGAGATGCAAAATACAGTAACTGAAATAAAACATTCATTAGAAGCAGCCAATAGTAGAATACAGGAGGCAGAAGAATTAATCAGTGAGGTGGAGGACAGATTAGTGGAAATCACTAATGCGGAAGAGAAAAGAGATAAAAGATTGAAAGGAAATGAGTAGAGTCTCAGAGAACTCTGGGATAATGTTAAACGCTCCAATATCCATATTATAGGGGTGCCAGAGGGAGAAGAGAGAGAGAAGGGGACAGAAAAAGTATCTGAGGAGATTATAGCCGAAAACTTCCCTAATATGGGAAAGGAACCACTCACTCAAATCCAGGAAGCACAATGAGTACCATATAAAATAAACCCAAGGAGGAACACCCCAAGATACATATTAATCAAAATGACCAAAATTAAAGACAAAGAGAAAATATTGAAAGCAGCTAGGGAAAAGAAACAAATGACATACAACGGAACTCCAATAAGTTATCAGCAGATTTTTCATCTGAAACTCTGCAGGCCAGAAGGGAGTGGCATGATATACTAAATGTGATGAAAGGGAAAAACTTCCAACCAAGATTGCTTTACCCTGCAAGGCTCTCATTCAGATTTGAAGGAGAGATCAAAACCTCTACAGATAAGCAAAAGCTAAGAGAGTTCTGCAACACTAAACCAGCTTTACAACAAATCCTAAAGGAACTTCTCCAGGCAGAAAAGAAAAGGCCACAAACAGAAACAAATACACCACAAATGACAAGGCCCACCAATAAAGGCATATATACAGTAAAGATACTAAATCATCCATGCACAATTATGCTACCAAAATCAGAAATCATGAGAAGAAAGCACAAATGCAGGTCACTGGAGAAGCACGTGCAATTAAGAAACCAACAACTTAATACAATCTCATTTATATATAGACTCCTATATCAAAACTTCAGGGTAACCGCAAACCAAAAACCTACAATTGTTACACAAACAAATAAGAAAAATCAACTCAAATATAACATTAAAGATAGCCATCTTGTGAGAGCAGACAACAAGAGAGTAAGGGAAGAAAAAAAGAGCAACAAACCCCCCAAACAGTTAATACAATGGCAATAAGAACATATATATCAGTAATTACCTTAAATGTTAATGGACTGAATGTCCCAACCAAAAGACATAGACTAGCCGAATGGATACAAAAACAAGACCCATATATATGCTGTCTTCAAGAGACCCACTTCACTTCTAGAGACACATACAAATTGAAAGTGGGAGGATGGAAGAAAATATTCCATGCAAAAGGGCATCAAAAGAAAGCCAGAGTAGCAATACTCCTATCAGACAAAATAGACTTTAAAATGAAGAACATTTTAAGAGACAAAGAAGGGCACTACATAATGATCAAAGGATCAATCCAAGAAGAAGATATAACCATTTTAAATATCTATGCACCCAACATAGGATCACCACAATATATAAGGCAACTGCTAACAACCTTAAAAGGAGAAATCAACAATAACACCATCATAGTGGGGGACTTAAAACCCCACTTACAGCAATGGACAGGTCATCCAGGCAGAAAATCAATAAGGAAACACAGGCCCTGAATGAAGCATTAGATCAGATGGACTTAATAGATATTTATAGGACATTCCATCCAAAAGCAACAGAATACACGTTCTTCTCAAGTGCACACGGAACATTCTCTAAGATTGATCACATCCTGGGCTACAAATCAAGCCTCGGTAACTTTAAGAAACTTGAAATCATTTCAAGCATCTTCTCTGACCACAATGCTATACAACTAGAAATCAACAACAAGAAAAAAATGGCCAAAAATACAAATATGTGGAGACTAAACAACATGCTACTAAATAACCAATGGATAACAGAAGAAATCAAAGAGCAAATTAAAAAATACCTAGAAGCAAATGACAACAAAGACATGACACCCCAAAACCTCTGGGATGCAGCAAAAGCAGTTCCAAGAGGAAAGTTTATAGCAATACAAGCCTACCTCAGGAAACAAGAAAAAGCTCAAATAAACAATCTAACTTTACATCTAAAGCAGCTAGAGAGGGAAGAACTGACAAGACCTAAAGTTAGTGGAAGAAAAGAAATCATAAAGATCAGAGCAGAAATCAACAAAACAGAAACGAAGAAAACCATAGAAAAGATCAATGAAAGTAAAAGCTGGTTCTTTGAAAAGATCAACAAAATTGATAAACCCTTAGCCAGACTTATCAAGGAAAAAAGAGAGAGGACACAAATCAATAAAATTAGAAATGAAAAAGGAGAAGTCACAACAGACATCACAGAAATCCAAAGAACCATAAGAGACTACTATATGCAACTATATGGCAATAAAATGGAAAACCTAGAAGAAATGGACAAATTCTTACAAAAGTACAATCTCCCAAGACTAAACCAAGACGAAATAGAAAAGATGAATAGACCAATCACAAGTTTTGAAATTGAAACTGTGATTCAAAAACTTCCAACAAACAAAAGTCCAGGACCAGATGGTTTCATAGGGGAATTCTATCAAACATTTAGAGAAGAGCTAACGCCTATCCTTCTGAAAATCTTCCAAAAAATTGCAGAGGAAGGGACACTCCCAAACTCATTCTATGAAGCAAACATCACCCTGAACCAAAACCAGACAAGGATACCACAAAAAAAGAAAATTACAGGTCAATCTCACTGATGAACATAGATGTAAAAACTAGCCAACCGAATCCAACAATACATTAAAAAGATTGTACATCATGATCGTGGGATTTATCCCAGGGATGCAAGGATTCTTCAATATCCACAAATCAATCAGTGTGATACACCACATCAACAAACTGAAGAATAAAAACCATATGATCCTCTCCATAGATGCTGAAAAAGCCTTAGACAAAATCCAGCACCCATTTCTGATAAAAAACCTTTCAGAAAGTGGGCATAGGGGGAACCTACCTCAACATAATCAAGGCCATCTATGACAAACACAGAGCTAACATCATTCTCAATGGTGAAAAGCTGAAAGAATTTCTGCTGAGATCAGGAACAAGACAGGGATGTCCATTCTCGCCACTACTATTCAACATAGTTCTGGAAGTCCTAGCTACAGCAATCAGAGAAGAAAAAGAAATAAAAGGAATCCAAATTGGAAAGGAAGACGTAAAACTATCACTATTTGCAGGTGACATGACACTACACCTAGAGAATCCTAAAGACTCTACCAGAAAACTGTTAGAGCTCATCAATGAATTTGGCAAAGTTGCAGGATACAAAATTAATACACAGAAATCAACTGCATTCCTATATACTAACAATGAAAGATCGGAAAGAGAAATTAGGGAAGCAATCCCGTTTACCATCGCATCAAAAAGAATCAAATACTTAGGAATAAACCTGCCTAAAGAGACAAAAGACCTGTACTCTGAAAATTATAAGGCGCTGATGAAAGAAATTAAGGATGACATGAACAGGTAGAAAGATATACCATGCTCTTGGATTGGAAGAATCAATATTATCAAAATGACTATACTACCCAAGGCAATCTACAGATTCAATGCAATCCCTATCAAATTACCAAGGACCTTTTTCACAGAACTAGAACAAAATATTTAAAGTTTGTTTGGAAACACAAAAAAACCCAGAATAGCCAAAGACATCCTGAAAAAGAAAAATGGAGCTGGAGGAATCAGACTCTACTACAGACTTCAGACTCTACTACAAAGCTACAGTCATCAAAACCATATGGTACTGGCACAAAGACAGAAATATAGATCAGTGGAACAGGATAGAAAGCCCAGAATTAAATCCACGCATCTATAGTCAACTAATCTATGACAAAGGAGCCAAGAATATACAATGGAGAACAGACAGCCTCTTCAGTAAGTGGTGCTGGGAAAACTGGACAGCCACATGTAAAAAAATGAAACTTGAAAACTTCCTAACACCATGCACAAAAATAAACCCAAAATAGATTAGAGACCTAGATATAAGACCAGATACTATAAAACTCTTAGAGGAAAACATAGGCCAAACACTCTCTGACATAAATGACAGCAACATCTTCTCAGATCTACCTGTTAAGAGTAATGGCAATATAAAGAAAAATAAACAAATGGGACTTAATTAAACTTCAAAGTTTCTGCACAGCAAAGGAAACCCTAAACAAAATGAAAAGACAACCCACAGAATGGGAGAAAATATTTGCAAATGAATCAACTGACAAGGGATTAATCTCCAAAATTTACAAACACCTCCTACAGCTCAACACCAAAGAAACAAACAACCCCATCAAAAAATGGGCAGAGGATCTAGACAGACAGTTCTCCAAAGAATACATGCAGATGGCAAATAAACACATGAAAAGGTGTTCAACATCGCTCCTCATTACAGAAATGCAAATCAAAACCACTATGAGGTACCACCTTACACTGGCCAGAATGGCTATCATCAAAAAATCTACAAACAGTAAGTGCTGGAGAGGGTGTGGAGAAAAAGAAGCCCTATTACACTGTTGGTGGGAATGCAAACTGGTGCAGCCACTGTGGAAAACAGTATGGAGATTCCTCAGAAAACTCAAAATAGAATTACCATTTGATCCAGCAATCCCACCCCTGGGCATCTATCCAGCAGAAACCATGACTCGAAAAGACACATGTACTCCAGTGTTCATTGCAGCACTCTATGCAATAGCCACGTCATGGAAACAACCTAAATGCCCATCGACTGAGGAGTGGATAGGGAAGAAATAGTACATACACACAATGGAATATTACTCAGCCATTAAAAGGAACGAATTCCCAACATTTATAGCAACATGGATGGACTTAGAAATTATCATGCGAAGTGAAACCAGTCAGACAATTAGACAGCAACACCCAATGCTACCGCTTACATGTGGAAACTAAAAAGACACAATGAACCTCTTTGCAGAACAGACAATGACTCACAGACTTTGGAAAACCTTGGTTTTTCAAATCAGACAATCTGGGGGGTGTGAGTATGCACTGTGGGTTTGGGATACAAAATCTTTAAAACTGACTTGTGATGATTTATGTACACCTACAATTGAAATAAAATCCATTAAGTAATAACAAAACAAAAAGAACAATGCACCCCTATGTTCATAGCAACTCTATCACAATAGCCAAGACATGGAAACAACCAAATGCCCACTGACAGATGAATGAATGAAGAAAATGTGGCATGCAGATACAACGCAATGCTACTCAGCCGTAAGAAAGAATGAAATAATGCCATTTGCAAAATGCAGATTTAACTAGAGATTATCATTCTAAGTGAGGTCAGAAAGATAAATACCATATGATATCACTTGCATGTGGAATCCAAAATATGGCACAAATGAAGCTATCTACAAAACAGAAACAGACTCACAGACATACAGAACAGACTTGTGGTTGCTGGGGGGCAGGGGTGGGTGACGGACTGGGAGTTTAGGGTTAGTAGATGCAAACAATTACATTTAGAATGGATCAACAGCAAGGTCCTACTGTATAGCACAGGGAACTGTATTCAGTCTCCTGAGATAAACCATAATGGAAAAGAATATAAAAATGAATGTATGTATGTATATAACCAAGTCACTCTGCTATAGACTAGAAATTAATGCAACATTGTAAATCAACTAAACGTCACTAAAAAAGATTTAAAAAAACTCAACCAGGAGTTCCCATTGTGGCTCAGCGTGTTATGAACCCAACTAGTATCCATGAGAATGTGGGTTTGATCCCTGGCCCTGCTCAGTGGGTTAAGGGCTGGTGTTGCCATGAGCTCTAGTGTCGGTAGCAGGCACACCTCAGATCCTGTGTTGCTGTGTGGTGTAGGCCAGTAGCTCTATCTCCCATTCGACCCCCAGCATGGGAACTTCCATATGCCGCAGGTGTAGCCCTGGAAAAAAAGTGTTCTAAGGAGGATTGACAAGGTTAAATTGGTTCCTTTTTTTTTTTTAAAGGGCCACACCCGCAGCATATGGAGGTTCCCAGGCTAGGGGTCGAATCACAGCTGCATCTGCCAGGCTACACCACAGCCACAGCAACACGGGATCTGAGCCACGTCTGCAACCCACACCACAGCTCACGGCAATGCCGGATCCTTAACCCACTGAGCAAGGCCAGGGACTGAACGCACCTTTTCATAGATACTAACCAGGTTTGTTACCTCTGAGCCACAACGGGAACTCCCAACGGTTTTTTTCTAAATCACATTAAATGTTAACTCTGGGCTTTAAAGATGTCATCATTCCTCCCTTTGTTCCTGCCTTTATCTGACATTGTGTTTTTTCTCTTTAACTCACACCTTTGTTCTAACCAAGTCCAATGTCTTCACTCACTGACCCACAGACTATTTCATTCCTACACTCACACCCTTATCCCTGTCACTCCTCTCACTTTACCCCTACCCAATGAGATGATGGCTTTCTCCTGGAAACTCTGACTGGTTAACCTACAACTTTTAATAGGAAGCTGAATCACTTAGTTCATATACTCTTATTATGACAGCTTATCCCAAATCTCTTCTTTATCTTGTGAAACCGGACTTGTTCCAGAGTATTTTAAGGTGGGAAGTGAAGAATGAGGCCATGAGACGTGTTACCATATAAGGAAAAATCAGCATTAAAAAAAAATGGCCAACATCGCCAAAAAGCCTTTGGTGGAATGGTATCCCTTTAACATTATAAGGCCACGGGTAGACTCTATAAGAATATACACAGACCTGAAAAGTTAAATAACTATACCTGACAGTTTATCATTACATCCCAAGTAGACTAGTATTATTAAAATAAATGTCATGGAGTTCACAGCAAAAGTTCAAGAAGGAAATGATACTCCAGTTGTAACTTGAAAAATGAATAGATTTTGAGTGACCAGATAGGTAATGAGGATATTCTGTTTATGTAAACGTTGAGGGAAATCTTGCATAAACAAAATTTTCACCTTAAAAAATGAGAAGAACTTGGAAAAGTAGCATGAAGGCTCTACCATGGAAGACCTTAAATAACAAGCTAAGCAGTCTGGACTGTGTCTAAAGGTGAGAGTCATTGAGGATGGGGGTACATCAATAATGCTACTGCCAAAGAAAAACAGTGAAACAGACTGTCTGAATTGGGTCCGTTTTCTCAATTTTTTTCATAAAAACATGCCTCTTCTGAGAGGTAGATCAGAGTTTTCTTGCAAAGCTTTGGATAAGGTCAAGGGCTCCCCAGGAATGATTGCAAAATTTAAATACAAATAGTACACCTCTCTTTTAAACAATAGGTCAGAAATAAAAATATTTTTCAATCATATGAGAATTAAAGAAATATCTCAAATTCCAATAGATTTGTTAATTCTACTCTCCAGAGAAACTTTACTCTGTAGGTTTGAAAACATTTTTAAATTAAGTTTATTTACTTTCAGTAATTTTGGGAATTAATTTTTTGAAGTTTCACGATGAAAAGTAGATACCCAGTTCTTGTGCATCTAAAAAACATGGAAAAATTAGTTCACAAAGCCTAATGAAAAATAAAAGTCTGGAGAGTTACCACTGTGGCTCAGCAGGTTAAGAATCCAACATAGTGCTCGTGAGAATGCGGGTTCAATCCCTGGCCTTACTCAGTGAGTTACTGCAAGCTGCAGTGTAGGTTGCAGAGGCAGCTGGCATCTGGTGTTGCTGTAGCTGTGGCATAGGCCTGCAGCTACAGTCCAATTTGACCCCTAGCCCAAGAATTTCCACAGGGCACATGTATGGCTGAAAAAAAAAGAAGAAAGAAAAAAGGAAATAAAAATAGTAACTTTGTGGAGTTGCCACTGTGGCACACTAGGTTAAGGATCTGGCATTCCCACAGCTGAGGCATAGGTCACAGCTGCAGCTTGAATTTGACCCCTGACACAGGAGCTTCCATAGGTCACAGGTATGGCCATAAAAAGGAAAAATAAATAGATAAATAAATAAATAAATACACACATAAATAAATAAATAAATAGCTAAAGATACTACTTTAACATTTATTGTCAAAATACACATTTATTTGCACATTAAATAAATGTATAAATATCTTTATTCAAGTAAAAAGTTTAGGGAGTTGCCATTGTGCTGCAGCGGTTAACAAATCCGACTAGGAACCATGACGTTGCAGGTTCGATCCCTGGCCTTGCTCAGTGGGTTAAGGATCCAGAGTTGCTGTGAGCTGTGGTGTGGGTTGCAGACGTGGCTCAGACCTGGTGTTGCTGTGGCTGTGGCATAGGCCAGCAGCTGTAGTTCCTGTTAGACCCCTAGCCTGGGAACCTCCATATGCCGTGGGTGCAGCCCTAAAAAGCAAAAAAAAAAAAAAAAAAGGCTTTAGAGTTGATCCATCTTTTCAGGTCATGTTATTTCAGATGAGACAAAAAATTATCTTTGAAAAGATATGAACTGGAAATTTAAAGAATAAATCAGAACTAAAATACATCAGAGCCTTGCTATAAGGAAACCTTGTTTCATGAGATAGAAATATTTTAAATTACACAATTTATAACAAGTTTTTTTTTCTGTTTTTTTTTTTGTCCGCACCCGCAGCATATAGAGGTTCCCAGGCCTAGGGGTCTAACAGGAGCTGTAGCTGCCGGCCTTCGCCACAGCCATAGTAACATGGGATCTGAGCTGTGTCTGCAACCTACACCACAGCTTATGGCAACGCCGGATCCTTAACCCACTGAGCAAGGCCAGGGATCGAACCCGAAACCTTATGGTTCCTAATTAGATTCGTTAACCACTAAACCATGACAGGAACTCCATTTTTTTTTTTTATACTACATGTAACAAGACTATGTGAGATAGAGTCTAATAAAATAGATCTGCTTCACCATGAATGCCACTCAAAAATAAAAATCTTACATTTCAGAGTGTCTATTAATTCTGAAACTACTTTCATAGGCATTATTTCATTCGGCCCTCTCAAATATCCTATAAAGTTCAGAAGAAAGGTAATATTTTCCCTTTCTGGCCAATGTTGAAACTGAGTTCGCCAAGTAGGAGATCTGAAGCTAGAATCCACATGTTCTTATTTGGCAACGTGGCCATCTCACCACATTGCCTCACTAGAAAATATCAGTGCAAGATGCTGGGGCATTTCATTTGTAAAGGTCAAGCTTTTGTGGTTGATTCACAACATGAACTGGGTTAAAATTTCTATCATGTCTGAGTTAGGAAGATAAGTTGACTACTTTTACACTTCTTTTTCTATACATGCTATGTTTAAGGGTGACCTACTCTTAGTCAAGATAGAAATTTTATATGGATATGTAATATTTACGTAAAGTTGGCAAAGAAATAAATTTACATAAAATAAAGGTTTTTTCTTCATAGAACTTTTTGTAAAGCTCCCAAGTACTCTCAACATACTATTTTAAACTATCAATTAAAACAACATAGTGATCTTAAACAAATTAAAAGCAATCCCAGCTGTCAGAGAACTTATCTTACACAAATAGATTAAAAGTTCATGTGCAAAAGTAAGATTATAACAAAAGCTATAAGGAAATCTTGATTTTAGCAGTGTTGAGATACTTAAACAACTGAACATATCTTCTATGTTGTGTCTACTGTGAATTACTTCTCTACCAAAAACTCACATACACCGATACACAAAATAAGTAAAATACTATATAATTATTTAACCTTATTTCTCTGATTCCTTAGTGATCTGACAGCAATGCAAAGTATTATGATGAAACATACCCTCAGGATTTTATTGTGAACATAAAATGTTAACGTGAGAGTGTAGGTTCAGAAGAGTTTTCTAATAAATTTTAAATTATTGTAGTACTCCACATGCAATATCACACCATGAATTTACTAAGTCACGAGAATGCAGCTGTCCAAAGATGTTTAACATACCATTTTTTAATTCTATCATACAATATAGAAAGTCAAATTTCTAAAACCGAAAAAAATAAAAACCCTATTGGGGCCATTAGCTACAATGTTGAGCAAATAAATCAAATTATAGCACCGAGATATCTGAGTCATAACTTACTATGTCTTCCTAACTGCTTCTGCAGCCCTTTCCAAACTGGAGATCTCTCTTCTATCACTCAGTACTACCAAGATCTTTTTTTTTTCCCCTTTTTGGGCAGCACCCACAGCATATGGAATTTCCTGGGACAGGGATTGAATTCGAGCCACAGATGAGACCTATGCCACATTTGCAGCAATGCCAGATCCTTAACCCACTGTGCCAGGCTGGGGATCAAGCTTTTACCACCACCAAGACAATGCTGGATCCTTAACTTGCTGGGCCACAGAACTCCTACCTATATCTTATTTATTCATTTATTTGACAATTCTGATTTGTAGAACACGGCTAGGTGGTATTCTAGGCATCGAGGATATAGCACTCAGCAAGATAGATAAGGATCCTGTCCTCAAGAAATTTATATTCTAGTGAGTGAGAAAGACAAGAAACAACTACGCAAATATTATCCAATATATATTTGTACACGTGTATTTGTGTATGCAAATATGTATCAGGATGAAGTATGTAGCGTAAAATTAATAAGAGGATAGAAAATGATGGTGAAAGGGGTTATTTTTGACAAGGTGGGCAAGAAAGAACTCTCTCAAGGTGTGACATGTGAATAACATGAAAAGCTCTGCGAATGTCCATCAGGAAGAATGGATACAGAAGATGTGGTACAAACATACAATGGAATATTACTCAGCCATAAAAATGAAAGCATGCCATTTGAAACAACATGGATGCAACTAGAGATTATCATACTAAGTGAAGTCAGAAAGAGAAAGACAAATACCAAATGATATCACTTACATGTAGAACCTAAAATATGACACAAATGAACCTAAATACAAAACAGAAACAGCTACCTAAAGACACAAAAGACCTGTACTCTGAAAACTGTAAGACACTGATGAAAGAAATCAAGGATGACATGAACAGATGGAAAGACATACCATGCTCTTGGATTGGAAGAGTCAATATTATCAAAATGACTATACTACCCAAGGCAATCTACAGATTCAGTGCAATCCCTATCAAATTACCAAAGACCTTTTTCACAGAACTAAGAACAAAATATTTTAAATTTTGTTTGGAAGCACAAAAGACCCAGAATAGCCAAAGACATCCTGAAAAAGAAAAATGGAGCTGGAGGAATCAGGCTCCCTGACTTCAGACTCTACTATAAAGCTACAGTCATCAAAACCATATGGTACTGGCACAAAGACAGAAATATAGATCAGTGGAACAGGATAGAAAGCCCAGAATTAAATCCACGCATCTATAGTCAACTAATCTACGACAAAGGAGCCAAGAATATACAGTGGACAAAAGACAGCCTCTTCAATAAGTGGTGCTTGGAAAACTGGACAGCTACATGTAAAAAAAAATGAAACTAGAACACTTCCTAACGCCACGTACAAAAATAAACTCAAAATGGGTTAAAGATCTAGATATAAGACCAGATACTATAAAACTCTTAGAGGGAAACATAGGCCAAACACTCTCTGACATAAATGATAGCAACATCTTCTCAGATCCATGTGTCAGAGTAAAGGCAATAAAAAGAGAAATAAACAAATGGGACTTAATTAAACTTCAAAGTTTCTGCACAGCTAAGGAAACCCTAAGCAAAACGAAAAGACAGCCCACAGAATGGGAGAAAATATTTGCAAATGATTCAACTGACAAGGGATTAATCTCCAAAACTTACAAACACCTCCTACAGCTCAACACCAAAGAAACAAACAACCCCATCAAAAAATGGGCAGAGGATCTAGGCAGACAGTTCTCCAAAGAAGACATGCAGATGGCAAATAAACACATGAAAAGATGTTCAACATCGCTCCTTATTAGAGAAATGCAAATCAAACCCACTATGAGGTACCACCTTACACCAGCCAGAATGGCCATTATCAAAAAGTCTACAAACAATAAGTGCTGGAGAGGGTGTGGAGAAAAAGGAACCCTATTACACTGTTGGTGGGAATGCAAACTGGTGCAGCCACTGTGGAAAACAGTATGGAGATTCCTCAGAAAACTCAAAACAGAATTACTATTTGATCCAGCAATCCCACTCCTGGGCATCTATCCAGCAGAAACCATGACTCGAAAAGACACATGTACTCCAGTGTTCATTGCAGCACTCTATGTAATAGCCAAGTTATGGAAACAACCTAAATGCCCATCGACTGAGGAGTGGATAGGGAAGAAATAGTACATACACACAATGGAATGTTACTCAGCCATTAAAAGGAATGAATTCCCATTTACAGCAACATGGATGGACTTAGAAATTATCATGCAAAGTGAAACCAGTCAGACAATTAGACAGCAACACCCAATGCTACCGCTTACATGTGGAAACTAAAAAGACACAATGAACCTCTTTGCAGAACAATGACTCACAGACTTTGGAAAACCTTGGTTTTCCAAATAAGACAATCTGGGGGGTGGGGGGATGCACTGTGGGTTTGGGATACAAAATCTGTAAAATTGACTTGTGATGATTTATGTACACCTAGAATTGAAATAAAATCCATTAAGAAAAAAATAAAAATAAATTAAAAAAATAACTATTATAAACCAACACCTGGAGTCTAGGGGAATAACGCTGTAGAGGGCAGAGGAACCCTCTACAGTGGGATCACAATTCTTATTACAGCGCCTACTTATCATTTATTCTACCAACTCAAAAGGCAAATTCCAAGATCTGAGATATTCAAGATCTAGCATCCAGGAGGCTACTCTGAACTGCCATACCTTTGTGTCTGGGAGGCAGAACCTCGCCTCTGTCCTGAGGGCAAGGCCTTCAAGGTTTTGAAAGTTTACATGAAAGGGGTTCACATGCAGGCCCTTTGCCCTGGGCATCAGCTGCTGCCTAGGCCTTGATCCACTGTTTGGAAAGAAACTCAGGGCAAAAATTGCTATATATAGGAAATTAAAGTCAATCAAACCAAAAGGATTTAGTTATTTCATATAAAATCTGCATTCAATCAATAAGCTTTTTTTTTTTTTTTTAGGGCCGCACTCACTTCATATGGAGGTTCCCAGGCTAGGGGTCTAATCGGAGCTGTAGCCGTCGGCCTACGCCACAGCAACGCGGGATCCGAGCCGCGTCTGCAACCTACACCACAGCTCACAGCAACTCCAGATCCTTAACCCACTGAGCGAGGCCGGGTATCGTACCCTCAACCTCATGGTTCCTAGTTGGATTTGTTTCTGCTGTGCCATGATGAGAACTCCCAATAAGATTTTTTAAAGAGATCACATCATCTCCTTCACTAAGCCACCTGACAAATCAGATGAGACCAATCAGTCCCATTTTAAGTCCTTTTTGTTCTATTTGCTAAACACCATATCAATGTACAGAAATTGTAAACCAGAGATGGTTGGGGTGTATTCTACATCTATAAAAAGAGCTGAGATGAGGAGATGAGAACAAAGTATGACCTGATAAGCTTTTCCTATCCCTTATATATACTCTCAGAAACATAATTTTAGGAGCTTAAAAGAAATAAGCTAACACTGTGAATTAAACACTTAGATGTAAAAAAGTCAAAGTCTTTTGGGGGGGGGCATGCCTGCAGCATACAGAAGTTCCCAGGCTAGGGGTCAAAGTGGAGCGGCAGCTGCTGGCCTACACCACAGCCACAGCAATTTGGGATCTGGGCCGCATCTGCAACCTACACCACAGCTCCACAGCTCACAGCAATGCTGGATCCTTAACCCACTGAGCGAGGCCAGGGATCGAACCTGAGTCCTCATGAATACTAGTATACTAGTCAGGTTCATCACGGCTGAGCCACAACAGGAACTCCAAAATAATGTATTTTTAAAGGCACAAAATAAAAGTGATTTCAAATGAACATGCTTGGGTATCTGAGCCACATTTTGGAGTGGACTTTTATGGAACAAATTTTTTATGAAAATAGGCTTTGCTTATATTAAACGTTTCCGACATGTTAAATATGTAATTGTTTTCCCAATAGCATATGGTTTGAATTGATATTGGTAAATAACTGTACGTAAAATAAAATTTCACTGGTTAAATGTTAGTAAAAATGGCAAAATAAAATATAGGCACTATACCACTGCACAGGTGTATGCCATATTACTAGCTGAGAAAAAAATTTTGCATTTACAGGACTACGCTATTTATTTCATTTGTGTATAATTACATTTTATACATGTTTGTTTAGTAATATCAATCCAAGACATCATTTTGAGAATATAATTAATGGGATGGTAGAACAGAATGCGTGCGTATTTTACTATTTTTGTATTTCTGTATTTCAAACAAGTTGGCCTTTGTTAGCTGTGTTTAACTGCCATCTAGAGTTAAAATGAATCCATTTCTTTCTCTCCTTTATTACTCTTCAAAATTTTAGGCATATGAGCCAGCAAGTTTAACCCCTATTTCATATCAAATATTCTTCAGACAACAGAATTATAAAAGGATAACTAATTTCTCGAAGTACTGTTAACATTCCTACCAGCTGCAAATATTTCAGGTTAACTACAAAGTGAGGGTCACATTTAATCTAATTAAAACATTATTTTTGAGTGTCTAAACAAATCAGTGAGTAACTAGTACACATTTGGACTGAGAGAAATACATTAAAACTTTAAAGAAAATTAATTTTCAGTCTATTTCAATGGCTTTCTCTTTGTATATTTTTCAGAGTCCAAGAAATGCAGACTGTGTATAAACATATTCAGGAATTATTTCATTTTTTATAACTGAAAAATTTGATTATGAAAACTAGCCAAATCCCAAGTGTGTATTTAAGTAATCAAAGTTTTTAATATTCTAATGTTTAAGGTGGCATTTGTATCCAAATCTGAGGAGAGGGTTTGTAAAAATAAACAATCAGTAAACTCTTCAGTTTTCAATTTTAAAAAGTCATTACTGAAAGCAATACCAAAAGAATAATTAAAAGAAAAATAAAATCAGATTTGAAAATAAGACAATACTCTAACAAAAGGAGAAATGTATTCACATGAAATGAATAAAAACAAAAAACTAGGTAAAACCTTTTCTCATGCTGGTCTCATATAAATAAAGGATATGGGAATTTTTTTTAAATTACCTATATACCAAGTCCATTAAACCACAACAGCCATCTGACAATATTTTTACACATCACTAGATGCTAAAACTAAGAAGCTGCAACGCAGCAAAGTTTCACCTCTTGTTCTCTCAAAGGGAAGTACACAAAAGTTTTCAAGTGGATGCGCATAGTAAACAATGATGAAAAACCAGCTGGCGACTCAAATGAGCCTAGTTTTGTCAGCATGACCTTATTCTCTCAGCTCAGAATGTCTATACAGTGTAGGCACCAGCTGTGATAATGATTTCTCAATTTGCAGAGTTTTATCTGATTGGACCTAGATTGGTAGCTGAGTCGATGACCAAAGATCACCAAGAGTTACCTGGTGGTAAATTATTTCTGGTCCAAACCCGTCATGGGCCTA
>PVHT021183699.1:45086758-45160522 GCA_004024745.2 Catagonus wagneri
TGCTGAGCGTGCCCCACACGTGCCCCTCTCCCACTCCTGCCACACACGTGCCCGTTCCACTGCACACACTCACTGCCTTTTCCGTATTTTTTTTTTGTCTTTTTGCTTTTTATCTAGGGCCACACTCGCGGCACGTGGAGGTTCCCAGACTAGGGGTCTAACAGGAGCTGTAGCCGCCGGCCTTCGCCACAGCCACAGCAACGCGGGATCCGAGCCGCGTCTGCAGCCTACACCACAGCTCACGGCAACGCCGGATCCTTAACCCACTGAGCAAGGCCAGGGATCGAACCCGCAACCTCATGGTTCCTAGTCGGATTCGTTAACCACTGAGCTCCGATTTGACCCCAGCCTGGAAACTTTCATATGCCACACCTGCGGCCCTAAAATAAAATAAAATAAAGGAAAAAAAGAAAAAAGTAAATAAAGGAAAAAAAGAAGAATAAGAAAGGTGCTATAGTCCTGAAGCAAGCGCTAAATTTTATGTAGGTATCCCGGACGCAAAAAAAAAAAAAATTTTTAAACACCTAAACTGGAGTTCTAGCTCTCTGCCCTTTACCAACTCATTAACCTTTACAAAGAAAACATTACCTCTCTCGAACCTCAATTTGTTCCCCTAAATAAGGACAGCAGCATTAACAGTTATTTCAAGGAGAAAAAAGGATGTCAAATGAGGAGAATAGCATCTACCACCAGGCCTTGTGGGGATTCACTGAATGAGATAATCCAGACAGAGCCACCGACACCCAAATTTCTCCAACAGTGAAAGATCAGTACTACAGTCCCTGTGGGGGGTGCCCTACAAGCGCGCAGAGCTCTGCTGGCAGACTCACCATCAGAGCAAAGCTCTCTGAAGCTGCTCCACATGCATCTGGGGAATTGACTGTGAAGTCCACTTAACTACTTAGGACGATTTAGAAGTTTTTTCCCTTCCACACTGTATTGTGATGTTTTGACTTCTGAGAAACCATTTTCACTCTCTGAAACCCTTTCAACACATGCAGATCACGTTTTAAAAGGGCTAGAAATTAAGCTACCACTAAATAGATTTTTTCCCCACGGCGTTAGTAACGTCCTTTTCCAGCCCTCACTTCCTTAGAGCAGCGTCACTTCACCAGCCTTTGGGGCCGGACGCGCTCCTTTTATAACAACGTGATGACATCCCCTCACGTCGCGCTTGCGCAGACATGGCGGCGTGACCACGCCCCGGCCTGAGCTGAGACCTAATGTCCGCACGGTCGCCGGCGCCTTCCCGCAAAGGTCAGTGTGGGGTTCGGTGAGTGAGTTTCCACAGCAGGTGAGTGGCTCAGAGTGTCCGAAGGGCAAGTGGTGGGGAGGATGCTGCGGAGCAGGAAGAGGGAGGGTGACGAAGAAAGTTCCTGAGTCCTGGTAAGCGGGAGTTGGAGCGGTCGGTGGGCTGATGACTCCGCGAAGCTACCGATCTTCGGTTCACAAGGCAGACTGTGTACTGGGGTTTGTCTGAAGTGCTGGTGGCGGCCGCAACAGAAAAGACGTTACCGTGGACTCACTTCCTGGAATTTCCTGGACGCTGCATTCGAAACTGGGAGGAAGGCGGCGAGGATTGGCCTGCAGTGATTTCATCGAAAAATAGCTGTAACTCGATCCCTTCCGGGCGAGCTGTCCGCGGTGCTGAAAACAGAGCTGCGCCTTGAGGAGGAAACCCGTTGAGGGCAGGGCGCTGTTTGTTTCCCTCGGCTGAGCTCAGTCAGTGTCCTACACTCAATGCGTGTGTGCTAAAGGAAGCGCTCAATTTTTTTTTAAGTAATAATAATAACAATAATTATTATTATAAACAAGGAGTTCCTGTTGTGGCTCATTGGTAATGAAACCAACTAGTATCCATGAGGACTTGGGTTCGATCGCTGGCCTCGCTCAGTGGGTTAAAGGACTTGACCCTTAGCCTGGGAACTTCCATATGCCATGAGTGTGGCCCTTCCCCCCAAAACAATAACAACAACAAAACAAACAGATTCACGGACAAGGAGAACAGAATTGTGGTTGCCAAAAGAGAGAGTTTTGAGAAAAGAATGGAGTGGGAGGTTGGGGTGGGCAGATGCAAACTATTTACATTTAGAATGGATAATCACCAAAGGCTTTCTGTATAACACAGGAAACTACATTCATTCTCCTAGGAAACTAGATACACCCTTCCTGTGTAACACAGGAAACTAGATTCACTCAGTTATATATGTATAACTGAGTCACTATGTTGTACAGCAGAAACTAGCACAACATTGTTAAGCATGGAAAATACTTTCCTATTTGGAAGAGAGATGGTAGAACCGGTCAGTCTTCCAGTAAAGGAAAGACCATGAGTTTCCAGGTGGTTCTCACACTTGTTTCCCTCTGTGTCTGAGGGATGGTGTTCCTGTGTTAAATTTTATAGACTGGATTTTCTTTCTGTTGATTAAATAAAACATTTACTGGTCTTAGTACCAGCTGCTTGTTTGTTTTGAAGTCTGATTAAGGTTAAAGTGTGGACAAAAAGAGGGGTAATGTGCTGTGTTCACCTGTGTCCTAGTGTTCTAGGATACATCTGGCATATGTAAAATTATGCACTGTGAGTAAACATATTCTTAAATGCATCTTTCATTTTATACATTATTACAGCTCAAGCTGGATTTTTTCCCTTCTGAGAGAACCAGTAGGTTGAGATGCCGAATGATCGAATGTTGCAAAGCTGAGGACATGTGGTAGAAGTATCTTTAAATATTCTTATTATTTAGCAGAAAGCTTATAAAGGCAGCTTTGATTAAAGATGACATCCCTGTTTGCTCAGGAAATTCGCCTTTCTAAAAGACATGAAGAAATGTAAGTTTTTTAAGAAGTCTAATCTCAGTGTTTAGATTTTACTGGCTTTATTAGTGAAACTCTGTGCACAGGAAGACTTAAAAAGCTGGAAATGTATTAATTTTCTGATACTTGAGAGATTTTGGTGTTAGGGAGTCATTGTCCCTCAAGAATAATAAATATTTTAAAGTACAATCATGTTTTAAATGTTTTTACCTCTTGTTACTAATATGTAGATAAATTCAATCTTCCTCTCACCCTTTCTGGGCTCCACACTGGTTCTTAATGAACTTGTCTAAGCCTCTTACTGGCTGACATTCATGGGCATGAACCTGCACAGGCATGGGCTCTGCACCTACTTTAACACGCCAATGTCACTGTGTTGCAATTCCCAATAATTTTTTTAACAGGAGACCCCACATTTTTATTTTGCACTGGGGCCTGCAAATTAGATGGCCAATCCTGCACTTCTAACCCCCGGCTCTAACCCCTATCTGCAGGCTTTCATGTTTTCCTTTTCTTTAATTACCAGGGTCTCTTTTGTGACCTTCTAAGGTATTTTTCTTAAGAAAATGGCTCTTCAAAGACCTGGGTTTTTAGTTCTATGCTCAAGAACAGCCCTTCGCAACACAGTGTTTCTTGAGAATTTCCATTATTTGGGAAATGGATAGACTTGTGTTGTGTACCATTTGTGTATTTTTTCTCATCTGATCATGAACTTGTAAAATGAGAATTTAACCAGTGAGAAACTTTTCAAGTATATTATATATAACAAGGTAGTTTGATAATTTACAACATTCTACGTCTTTTTTTAGTTACTGCTTTACCTTGTTGTTAGTATGTGTGCGTACACACAGCCTCTCACTCATATATGGAACCATCATCTTTCACTTGGAAAAGGAGGGAAAAAAATATTTTTATTGCTTCTTCAAACATATGGAAGTTTAGCACAATTCTAAATGTGTAACATAAGATTCAGGGGTACTGAAGTGTTAAGCAGAAGGTTTCGTATAGCAAGTTATATCAATGTATGTGTGAGGGGAGGTATATATAAGTATGTGTACAAAGGGATATGTGTTACAGTTTGCATTTTCACTAAATATTTTTCAACATTCAAAAATAATTTCAAAAGACCAGAAAGGTTTAAAAAAAAAAAACAACAACGGAAGCATGTACTTACAGCATAAATATGAAAATAAAATAATTTTACCCAGACTTAAGACTTATTGAACTACTAAGTTTTTCACTTTTATTAACTGACATAGTAACTGGCTTTCAAAACGAGCTGAAGTGAGGGGCAATTATGAAATGAACTACTTCTTTTGGTCATCAATAAAATTTTTCCTTTTTTAAACTTTATATAATCCTCATTTTCTCTAGAGTATCACAAAGATTAATGTTACTTCAACAAATGGAGAATAAACTTGGAGATCAAAATAAGGAAAAGGCATCTCAGAGGCAAGCAGCTGAGAATGCTTTTAAAAGGAACCTTAGTCTTTTAAAGGTAAGATTCTCTGACTTAAGTATAGAGATTTTCCCCACTTTTGCAAAAAGGTTTTAAGTGAATTTCATAATTTTGATTTCTATAATTTCTTGGTTTTGAATAACAAGTAGAATTAATGATGCACAGCGTATGTTAACTGGACAAGAGGTATATGGGTTCTCGTTTTTTAAACTGAAAAACTTGAAGTTTGCTTATGCTAAATGATTTTCATCAACCAGAAAAATCAATGACTCCAGAAGAAATTTTAAGGTCATCTTTGTACAAGAAGTAGTAGCTTGCATCTTCTTTTATTTGTAAGAAGATCCTGAAACAGGATAAAGTAACTATCCTGTATTGAGAACAATTTGATTTTGCCCTCCTGCAGCCACCGTCAACACCCAGAATTCCTATATGAGATAACAGATTTCCCAGATCTTTTTTGATGGTGATGGAGGAGGTGGTCAAAGTATGTAATTGCGCAGGGCCTCGCCATTTGGCCAGTGTGCCCGTTTGGAGTAAAATCATATGTGTAACATTTTTGGCTGCTTGCTATACTTTGCTTCCAGAATTGTATGGCTTCATCCATAATTAAAACCCTAAAGTTTGCTTCCATTCAAGCTTCCAAGAGATCCTATGACTAAAACATTTGGTAGTAAGGCTATATTATTTAAGTTATAAAGCAGTGTTTTCAGTTTTTTATTGTTAAATATTTTCATCGATAGGCATGATGTAGTTATCTTCTGTCCTCACTAGAGGATAAAGGAAGAGGAAAATTCAGTTATCTTCTCAGCTTCTGGCAGTTTGATCCACAGTAATTTAAGTCACAGCCATAGTGCTACCAAAGCATTCTATATTGCCATATGTCTTACTTGCCCAATGGTGTTTGCAATATTTATTTTTAAATGGAAATATATAGGATAATCTAGAATTTGCTCTGAAAAGTCAGAAAAACTAAATCAGAAGTCTTGAAAGCTTGATTGCTACCTTCCTACAGCAAGTGCAGGTAATATTAAGTGTCTTCCTTTTAATGAGCAAGTATTTGATGAACACCTGGAGGGTTCTTGCTAGTTCTGGGCAGAAATTGAGGATAACAAAATAAGTATAAATTAGAGTTCTTTAGATCAAGTAGCTTACAGACTCAATGACATAAGGTTGTCAGGCACAAAATAGAGTTCTTATTTGATCAGACATTAATTATGTAGAATACTCAGCACTTTCGGAGGAAGTGTAAAAACTCTGAGAGCTAGAATATTCTATAAGATCTTAAAGAGGAAGCTAAGCTAGAGCTGTGTTCCAATAGGCAGACAGAAAATCATTCTATTGGATTCTTAAGGAAGAGCCAAGACCAAAAGAATAAACGGCCTTGCTAATGTTCGCGGGATCCTGAGCTAACTAGCTTGCAAAGTCACAGGAAACATTGTTAACTATGTATCATGAGACCAAATGAAGATGTTGAGATTTGATATGTAGAGATAATATAGTACTGAGAGTAAGCAAAAAAAAAAAAAAGAGAGAGAGAGAAGAGAGAGACATAAGAAACATATGAATGGGTCTTAGATTCACTTTACACGTGAAAATAATACAACATTGCCTAAGTCAACTCTAGTCCAGTAAAATTAAATAAAAATTAAAAACTAAAAAAAAAAAACGTATGAGTGGGGTCTTCAAGAAAGATTCCTTTGCTATTTAGATGCAAAGTTATTTCAAGAATGGAGAGATCAGATTTAAGGAGGGAGCTAAGAAATCATTGTCATTTCCAGAAGGAAGATAATGAACCTTGTTTCAAAGTCACGAGAAACCAGTTTGGTATAGTATCTTTTCCCGTAATAATCAAAGTAATACAGTATCATCATAAAAAACTTGAAAAGGCAAAGATGAAAAAGGCTACCTTCTTTCCAAATCATCCTGTCCATCCATAAATTAGTATCTTTTTGTAAATTTCCTCAGTCTTTTTATGAACATTTTTCAAGTATCTATTTCTAAGTACCCAGATACAGTGCTTGCTGTTAGAGATGCAGTTTTTTCCCCCATTTTTTAAACATATTTTGGGTAATTAGGTTTGCATTTTTTGTCCTTTTTTCCCTTCATATTATTTTTTGTAACTTTGGATATAATTTTAGTGGCTCTACAATAGAAGTTATTGTGAAAGTAAAATAAATAGGACTTGATTACAGAATCTGAGTTGGGAGAGACTTTTTTTCATCTTTTTTTAGGGTCACACCCATGGCATATGGAGATTCTCAGGCTAGGGGTCAAATCGGAGCTGTAGCCAACAGCCTACACCACAGCCACAGCAACATGGGATCCAAGTCACATCTATGACCTATGCCACAGCTCACGGCATGCGAGATCCTTAACCCACTGAGTGAGGCCAGAGATCAAACGTCATGCCCTCATGGATGCTAGTGGGGTTCGTAACCACTGATCCATTGATGGGAACTCCTGGGAGAGACTTTTAGAAGCATACAGATTATATTCTCATCTAAAGATTTTCTGTTTTAGCATAAAAACTTTTTCCAAAGATGTAAAATAGGTAAAAGTGGACCTGCTCTGGTCCAAAGCCATATACATTCAGCCCTTCCTTGCCTGTACTGCTGTGGTTCTAAGGAACTGTAAAAACCACTGATCTGGGCTAATCCCTTAAATTAGAGATGAGGAAACCATCAGGTAACTACTCCTAATCCTCCTTCTTAAGACAAGGTTAAGTTATGTCAGGATTCATACTTATGCACAGAATGCACTTTAAAATGGTGCCATTGAAGAGTTCCCATCATGGCTCAGGGGAAACGAATCTGACTGTCCATTAGAACACAGGTTTGATCCCTGGCTTCACTCAGTGGGTTAAGGATCCGGTGTTGCTGTGAGCTGTGGTGTAGGTCGAAGATGAGCTCAGATCTGGCATTGCTGTGGCTGTGGTATAGGCCAGTGGCTACAGCTCTGACTTTGACCCCTAACCTGGGAACCTCCATATGCCACAGGTGCAGCCCCAAAAGACAAAAAAAAAAAAAAAAAAGTGCCATTGAAACTTGGCAGCACTCCTATAAAGATAGTAACAAAATAAGGATGTCCTTATCACTGTTCATTATTTGACTTTATTCACATGTTCTGAACAGTATCATAAACACGAAAGGGGCATAAGCTTTAACTTCTGGAAAGATATTAACACTAGCATCTTTCCATGATATGGTTCTATACTCAGAGCAGCCACAATTGTTTTAAAACTAGTATGAGTTGAATAAAATTACTGTATAAAACTTAAGCATATAAAAATTGATCGTAATCCTATATACACAGCTGAAGAATAGAGATCACACTCACATTAACAATAAAATGACAGAATACATACTTGGGAGTGCTCTTAATAAGGGGTAGGCATGACTGGTATAAAGATAATTATTACACTTTAATGGAAGCTTTAAGAGAAAACTTAAATGGAGACATAAGCCTTAACCCTGATTGAGGAGACTATTATTTTTCTAATTTAGTTGTCACAAAGTGGTTTTTTTTTTTCCTACCTTTTTTTTTTGGCTATGCACGGCATATGAAAGTTCTCAGGCCAGAGGGGGAATATGAGCCACAGCTGCAGCCTACATCACAGCTGTGGCAATGCCAGATCCTTAACCCACTGTGCCACAGTGGGAACTCCACAAAGTTATTTTCAGATTTAATACAATCCCAGCAAAAACAAAACAAAACAAAACAAAACAACTCTCTAATTGCACTGGAAAACCAAATTAACAAAAATATCAAAGAATGATTTTAAAAGGGGACTGAGGAGAGACTAATCTCATCAAAGAAATCAAACACATTAGTAAAAGAATGAATATAAGTAAGTAGTGAAGGAACCTTACAGTGAGGGTTTAGTCAATAAGAATCATACAAGATAGTGGACTTTGAAAACAGGCTCGGTGATTTTTTTCTGTTAGTATAAATGCAACGAAATAGTGAATTGAGAAGACAGAGAGGATCTTATTTCTGCAAATACTTCTGTGAACTATCATCTTTCCCACCTTTCCCTCCATAAAATTTGGTTTAACCCCAAAAAAGGAGAGTTTGGTTACCACCATCCTCTTATGAGGAAGCTGCTAGTGACCTACAGCAGATAGAGATACAGCAAGTGCTTCCCTTTAGGAACAGCCTGGAAACCTCCATGGGGCAGCTGGCAGAACATTCAACACACTGCCTCCCGGGATGGCCAGTGACTTCCCAGCCAGTGTTTCTCCTCTTTCTGCCTCACATTTCTTTTTTCTCTCATTTGTACCATGATCCCACACCCCAAGCTTCAGTATCTTATTCCCCTCCTCCCCATTCCAGACGGTGATCCTCCAGCAGATTAAAAGATTAAACCCAGCCCAGCCCTAGTTGTGTTGGGAGGGACGGGTCTATGCAGGGAGGAGGAAAGAGAGAAATCTTGGGATATGACTTTTCATGCTCTTATTTTCCTTTTCCTAATCAGGAGTCAATTTATTCGTAAAGGCTCCTGAATCGTGCCTTAGTGTAGCATTTATACCATCATCCACACTGGAAAGTTGTTTTTTTTAATTGCTGTGACCAATTTCATACCTAGTGAAAGAAGAACGGAAGAATGTTTTTCCAGGCACTTCTCACCCAGATTCAATACTTATCAGAACACAGACTATCTTGTTTTGTCTGCACTCTTCACCTCCAGCCCTGCCCCAGATCATTTTGAAGCTAATACTCAGACACTGCACTGTTTCATCTGTAAATATTGTAGTATATTTCTTTCTGTATTTCACTGTTTAGCACTAAAAGATAAGCACTATTTGAAGCAAAATTGAAATATCAGCATCAGCCTAAGAAATTAACAATAAATCCTCAAATAACCAATCAGGTTGCAAATAAAATCCAATCTGTGATTGCCTGGTAGGTCTCCTACATTTCTAAAATCAACCTCTGTCCCTCCCCCTCCACTCCTTGAATATATCTGCTGAAGGAATTCGGTCCTCTGTCCTGTAAAGTTTCTGGATGTTGCTAATTCCATCTCTGAGATACCCATTTAACATGTCCCTCTGTTCCCCCAATTAATTAACAGATCTAAGGTGTGATATGCAAAAGAAATATAATTCAAGCCACATTATTTTCAATTTTCTAGTAACCACCTTTTTTTTGGCCACGCCCACAGCACACCGCATGCCAGAGTTCCTGGGCCAGGGATCAAAACCACGCCACAGCATTGACCCTAGCCACAGCAGTGACAGCACCAGATCCTTAACCCACTAGGCCATCAGGCAACTCCTAGTAACCACTTTTAAAATTTTCAAAATAAACAGACTATTGAAGTTTCAATCATATAAAATATTTTCAATGTAATGGCTATAAGAGTGAGGAAATAGTTTATGTTTTTTTCTTACTAGCTCTTCACTATTCAATGTGTATTTTATGCTTACAGCATCTCTTAATTCAGTTTTACATTTCAAGTGCTCAGCAGCCACAAAAGGCCAAGGGATGCATGCTACCTTAACTGCAGATAAGAGAGGCCCCATCAGATTCAGGTTCTATCTTTTGGGGAAGATCACTTCCATAATGCCTAGTTGTCTTTTTTTTGGAATGTTAGCAGTCATTGATCATCACTGCCCAAGTCTACTCATTAGGGGCTGCAAAAAGCATATTCGAATTCTTTGTCTTTTTAGGGCCACACCCGTGGCATATGGAGGTTCCCAGGCTAGGGGTCCAGTCGGAGCTGTAGCCGCCGGCCTTTGCCACAGCCACAGCAGCGCGGGATATGCGACCTACACCACAGCTTGAGCAAGGCCAGGGATCAAAGTCCTCATGGATGCTAGGCAGCTTCGTTAGCCGCTGAGCCACGATGGGAGCTCCATATTCGAATTCTTTTAACCTTTCCCATTCCTTCTCCTTTCATCTATATTAAGAGAAACTTCCCCTTGTCCATTATTTGGTAACACTGAGGTATATTTCACAGAGGAAAAAGCATGAAGAGTACCTGATTCTCTCTAATTTTCAAAACAATAGACTGGTTCTCTAGTATCCTCAAAAAGTGACCAATTAGGTGTTGTTGGTTTGGATTGGGTGTGTTTTGTTTGTTTGTCTTTGAGGTATGTGATATTTGAAATGTTTCAGTCCGTTTCCACTTTTATTCCAATATATTCTCAAACTGTCCCATTTTTACCAAGGGGGAGCCTCTTCAGGTTAGCTCCTGAATGCTTCTGATGTGATCTTAACGGTCTGACAGTTTCCTTTCTTTCTGGTCTGATGAAATCTTCCAGGCTCATCATGCATTTGCTGCTTTGACCCAGAATTGGCCTTTGTTCCAAGGAACCCTGGACCCTTTTGGTAGGAATTATGTTTAGAGCCCTCAGTCTAGGCACTAGTGGTATCTGTTGCCTTTTTTGTTTTTAAAGATAAAATACACCAAGAGTTCATATCAGAAACTCCAGAATTCCAGTTTGCAAGACTTTTAACTTAAAATCATGGATCTTGTACCTCTAACTTCTTTTTCTCAAGCCAAAAATCTGTTCCCAAAGAATATCCCAACACCAACATAACTACTTATTTACTTTACCCTATCATACAGACAGCACTGTTGCCACTATTGTGATTACTGAGAATGGTCTTCAGTCAGATAGTTTTTACAATCCTTTTTGTCTTTAGGGTGTTTTTCCCTAGAGATGCTCAGTCAAAATATTGTTTTCTACGACCATTTAATGTACTTCTCCGTGTGGTGACGCCACCAACCAGATAGCAGTTAGATTTGTTTCTTTTCATGTTCAATTTGTAGGAATCACTTTTTCACTTGTTCTGTAACTGTAAAAAATTTTAAATGGTCTAGTGACAAGTCTGTACACAAGACAACAAAGTATAGTCAGAGAAAGCTGCGCAGCTAGCCTCCCTTTCTTTTTTCCTCCTATCCACTTGGCTGCTTTTTTAAAAAAATCTTTTTTGCTTTATACTCAGGAAACTTGGACGCCTCAGTCTGTATTTATATAATGACTATTTAGTACCTAGTATATATCCCTGCATTTTGTTAGATTCTCAGATGTTTAAGGGTTGTAGGAGACCAAGTCCTTACCTTCGGACAGCATTTAGTGAATAAGAAGGTTCTTATATGGAAATATTAAGCTATAACTTGCTTTAGAAGGCAGGGGTCAAAATGCTGAGATTTTGAGTCAGGCTGTGAACTTATGCTTGATCCTCTGTGTTGCTGGTACTGATTTTCCAGTTTGTTTGTTTGTTTTTGGTTTTTTAATCTAGAGGAAGACATAGTTGAAGTAGTTTTTTTTTTAGCAAAACCCATCAACTCCATGTTAGGTGTGGACTGAAGCAAAATGACATATAGTCTAGGCATGAGTCCAAGAGACTATTGAGTACTTGTTGAATGAGTAAGTGTAATTACAAGGCCATGGCATTGGGAATGGCATGGAAAGGCTATGGGAAACATCCGGAAGGCACAAGGCATGGAGCTTTGAGTTATTAAGTGACAGGAGTGAGAAGAGGATACAGCATAGGTATCTGGGTGGATGGAATTCTCGCTCTCATGCATTCAAGGAGGAGAAGACAGGCTTAGTTTTATCAGGCTGAGAAAATAGGGCCGGGAAGAAAAGTTAGCCATCCTTCTCCAGTAATAATTGAAGCTAGATGAGAGGCAGTCTTGGGGGGAGCAAAAGTAAAAAGATGGGGACAGATGTCACAAATCTTAAGAAAGCTCCACTGAGGATTAACGAGAGAAAAAGGAACCAGCCGAGGAGGAGGAGTCCGAGGGGTAAGCCAAACATCTAAGAAAGTGAAATATGACTTGAGCTGAGGAAGAAGTTCTTGGCAGGGGTAATAATCCCTTGTCGAAATGCTGCAGAGATGACAGCTGGGTTGGTAACCGTAGGCCTGCTTTCCAGGCCATGCTTCCCTTCTCATGCCCCTTCTGTGGCCAGTCTGCTCTTCTCAAAGAACTATTCACTACCTTATTTTCTGAACTTTAGGAAAAATGTTTTTTTAATCTTGCCAGTAAGTGTTAGATCTACTAGTCTAGAGAACTTTGTAACTCTTCTCAGAATAATGGTAAAAATGGGGTTATGATTTTGAATCTGATTTCCAAAAGCAAAAAGTGGTTTTTCCAGGACCTTGTCAAAGCTCAGTGTAATCAGCAGAGCTGGTCTCCCGGCTC
Source organism: Catagonus wagneri (assembly GCA_004024745.2). NCBI lineage: Eukaryota > Metazoa > Chordata > Mammalia > Artiodactyla > Tayassuidae > Catagonus > Catagonus wagneri. Next base: position 45,099,187 of record PVHT021183699.1, read on the forward strand.
TGTTGTATCATTGGCAGCAAATGCATCTTTAATGTGTGTCTCAGCAGTCGACTTCTGGGTAGACAGGCTAAGACACGGCTTTTTCTCCCTAAACTGTTGTTTTTCCCCTTCAAATCACCTTCCTCTAGACAGCAGGTGCATTAGTGGTTGTGCAACTTTGGGGAGTCCCTTTAGGGAATTTCCTGTTTTTCCCTTTTCCATTTCACACCCATTCCTTGCTCCCGCCGCTGCCATCTGCTCTCTCTCTTCTCCTGTTCGGCGTTGGCTTCTTCACACCCCACTCCCACGCCCTTTTCCATCGCTCTCCGTCTGTCCAACAGCCCTGTACTTAGATCGCTCCAGTGCTCGTACAGGGATCAGAGAACTTTCTATCAACTCGCTGAGCTCAGAGGAGGGACGGAACTTACAACCAGTGCCCCTGAACTTGGCAAATGGAAGGGAGCCCAGGACAACACAGGTGCCGAACTGGGGAGTGTTAATGAAACAGGGCTCAAACGTTTCCGCAACAGCTTGCAAAGCCTTAACTTTCTGGATATGCGCTTTTTGTACAGATCTAGGTAAAATCTTTACCTGGGTATAAATCAACCTTAAATACTCTTGTGTTTCTACAACCCTAAGAGAAAATACAATTATCTATAAATTTAACTACAAAGTAAGGCACGGTGCTTGAATGCAATCAGCTAAAATATATACTACCTAGCAATACAACTTGCCCTTGAAATGAGCTTAGAAATCTGGTGCTAAAAATCTACATAATGTAGTGAAAGGCTCTTATCGCAGAGTACTCTGGGATGTCATTGACCTTTTAAATATGGGGGTGGGGAGTGGATTTGCCTTGGTATAAAATTTAAAATCGGAATCTTGAACAAGTGACATGTGTGTCACTAACGTGCCATTTGCATGGTCTGGACCGATTAGAACTCTTCACTTTGAAGGTTAGCTTGGCGTGGGTCTGAGTATCTGATTGTTTTTAGTATCTGAATATTTGACTATTTTATCCATCTGGCTGTTTTTAAAGGATTTTAAAAGCTAAGTTAGTACCCTGAGCAGTTTTAGAGGAAGTTCTTTTTCCAAGAATTATTGGCATTTACTAACTACTTAAAATGAAAAAGGCAGCACTTAGAAGTACCACCCCCACCCCCTGCCTTTTATTTTAAAATAAGAAACCCTGCGTTCTCTATTTGAAACTGGTTAATTAAGCAATGATCAGTTCTCCGACGGGGCAGCCTCCATCAGTTCACACTGTGTGTCCGGAGCAGAGTTGAAGCGAAAGATCTGGGATACAGATATTACTATTACAGGTGCCATTTGTGTGTGTCGTGTCAATACATTTTGTCTTTAAAATGCTGGTATCTGTTACAGGATGTCGAAGCGGCAGAGGAGTCTCTACAGACCCGAATTCAAGCACTTGCACCACCTGAGGTAGTTTCTCTTGAGGTGAGACCCTTAAGGAGCAAATGTCAAGGAAGAGACCCTATTCTGTTAGTGCATTGTAAATTAACTAGTGTTTGTGTGTGTGTGTGTGTGTGTTTCCCAGACTTCTTCATTCAATAAAAGAAACAAGAGGCGTCTGATCTCTACATGTCCACAGTACCATGCTTTTTGTACCTAGCAGATAATCCCTATGTATCTTGGTTTTTTAAAAAAATTTGTATGAAGGGAAAATTTTTATCAAGATCTTGTGTCTTTTCACAAAGTCACTTAGAAACAACTATCTTGTTAAATCCTAACAGACAATATGCACTAAATCTAAAGATGCCAGCATGCCTCACCAAAATGCTTTTCCTGTTGGCTGGTGTTAGCAGTAGCAGTTCAGTCTCTTCACCAAAAATGCAACCAACGCTATTTAAATGCATATTATCATGCAGTATAGTGTGGCTTTTGTCTGTTTTATTTTGCTCAGTTCAAGAACAGATTGGGAAGATGGTTGGCAAAAATAAACCGTATTTGGTATAGGACTGCCTTTGTGCTGAAAGGGAATTTGCTACATATAGAATAGTTGGATTTCATATTTTTTAATGACCTTTTTAAGATACAGTTTTGCTTGCTGCTTAACCAGGGGTGTAAATAGGCTCAAAATTAAAGGCTGAGAATTTGTCCCCTCAATTTTCTGTGTCATCTAGAGTAATAAATAATTTTTTTTAAAAAAAAGCCATAATCAAGGATAGAAAAAAAACTCCATCCAAAGTTGTGCCCTGGGCATGTCTTTTTCTTTGTTGAATTTTCCAATACCTTCCTCTGGCCCTTACGGGGCCCACACAATAGGGGTTAATCCAGCTGTGAATGGCAGAGAAACTCCCAACCATGGGCCTTGGTTGGTATTTTTCTTAGCTAGTCTTGCACAGCAGGATGACCTTTATTTTAAGTATGTCAGGCTAGTTCTCAGACCACATGCATAGCTGCACAGATATACAGAATCCCTCACCATTTTCAACGTTCAGGATCCCCAGCCCTTTTTAATTCCCAGAGTGAGTAATTATGTGTCCCCAGTGCTATCTAAGCTCTTGGGCTGAATTTCCCAAAATGAGGTTGACGGTGACGATCTAATATAAAATGCTCTCCTATGACACAGGGCTTTTGGTAGTTTACTTTTCTTTGGCCTCCTTAGAGCACTCAACCAGGAAACCACCCATGCTCGTAGACGCAATACAGGAATGTGGTGTGAGCTTATGGACTGCTACAGTCAGGCCCGCAACACAACAATAACTGCCAAGTTATTTGAATTAAAAATAGTTAGATGATGTTGATATTATTTTCTCATTCTACCCAAAAACTGGGGAGGAAGTTACAATGTGCCATATCCAGTGCCCTTCTCAAAGACAGCGCGGATGCATATTTTCCATGTTTTTCCGCCATACAATTAAGGAGTCAATTCACCTGAATCCTCTAACCTAATCCTCTAACCTACTTCCTGACCTCACACCAGGTCAGATCTTTTTTTCTGTGAACGCTAAAGCAGTTGTTCCTATTGAACCATTTCACTGTGATAATTTCAGCTCGGGGGAATCTTTAGGTATGGCATCGGGAACTTTGAGAACTTTTCATGATGCTGTAGCCATAAAAGGATACTACTGGTAGTAATCACAAGATTGGCCACAAGAGGGCGTGTAAAATCACAATAAAAATTCTAAAACCTGTAATACTGCCAGGCTCTGGTTTTACTGAGAAATTTGAAAATTAACACTAGTAAGTAGCCAGGTTTTTTTTCCTAAAATTAACATAAAATATTCTGTAGAGGAAGTGCATTCCACGTATATGTGTGAGTGTGTGTGTGTACACGCACAGACACACACTTAAGTGAATAAACATTTAGACTATTATGAAGAGCCAAGTTCAATTGCTTGATACGCTTTTTTACTTTTGGATGTTGTTTTCTTTTTTTTCTAGACTCTTTACTGGGCATCGGTAGAAGAATATATTCCCAAATGGGAACAGTTTCTTTTAGGAAGAGCACCATATCCCATTGGTATTGAAAATCAAAGTGAAGCAGAAAATACCATTCAAAAGGAAGCAGCAATAGCTTCTTCAAACACTGTTTCAAAAAAACCTGTATAGTAAAGCTGAGCATTAAAAAATGTGCAGGTCGCCACAGGAACTTTAGGAATCAAGTGTATTCACATGGTCTCATTACCTTCTTGACAGCAAGGAATATCTGAGAATCCACTGGCAACTTTCAGCTTGTCACTTGGAGACCTTGAAACTTATTTCAGTGTCATGGCGTCCCACCAAATCCATGGTAGTGTTAAAAACTGTGATTGAAAGGTGGAATGTTGATTAAAGAAATTACTAGGTAAGTGTTGTGTGCTCTTTTCATTTTGTTTTATTTTGTTTTGTTTTCAGCCACGCCTGCGGCATGTAGAAGTTGCTGGGCCAGAGAGTGAACCCAAGCCATAGCAAGGACCCAAGCCACTGCAGTGACAACGCTGGATCCTTAAACCACTGTGCCACAAAAGAACTCCCCTGTTTTTGTTTTTGTTTTTTTAATCATTTACCAGCATTCTAATCCAAACAGTGAATACCAGTCACTAGTCCTGATTTTGTATTTTCCGGAATCATTACTTTTTGGTTATTTTACTATGGAGATAAGGCACAGGATCAAAGTAGTTGTTTGCTCACTTCTATTTTAGCTTTTTAACAAATGAAAAGACAGTGACAACGGCTTTAGCATAATACTGTTGATCAGGAAATCAATTATAGGATTTTGTCCCTCATAGATAATCGAACTGGTAAAAATTCTGAAAGAACTACCACAGAGCATTCCATATATAGCCAGTTTCAGGAGGGCTCAGACTACATTCTGAAAATAGGCACCTCTTAAGAGGTGGGCTTAGTTATTAGATTTTGACTTGGTTATTTAAAGACTGCCAACCCTGTGAATGCAAGTCACTCCTTTCATCTTTCCATCTTGCAATCTGCCCTTCCCTCCCTCTTCCTTCTTCTTTCGTTATTTCTCCAACAACTGTCAGTCAGAAAGCTTTGGGTCACAACCCTAAACAGCTCTGAGACGCCTCAATCCGCCACTGCTGGAGCCCTCAAAAAAAAAAAACAAACTACCTATTTTCTAATTACAGAAGCAGCGCCCGTTTAGTCAAGGGAGACTACGCCATCATGAATGATTTTCGATTTCAAACTGTGATTTTAAAAGATGACAATAGGACAAGCTCCAAAAGAAAATGAGTCCATTGTGCTGATAAGTTCCTTGAAGCTACCATCTTGGAAATATCCGGTTGAGTGGGTGTTGGTGTGGGTAACAATTATGTTGTTTTCATAATATGCGCTGGCAGATGAGCACACTTCTCTACAGTGTTAACAGTTGTAATTAAGGAATAAACAGCACAGAGTGTCAGTCCGATGACAATTTCATCTATAGTGTCACAATACAAAATGTCACAAAATATTAGAACTGTTATATAACTATAAAAAGTATCGACTCTAAAAAAGCCAAAAGCCCTTTAACAAGGAAGACACAGAAAGAAGAAAAAAAACTGGCATAGAGACCAGAGCAATTTTATACCTTCTCAAGAAGGTTCTGTCATAAAAATAAATTGATATCTTTTTTTTTTTCCTGTTACATTACAGTTTGGTTTCTAGCCATCCAGTTGATTTAGCAGGAGAATGCAGGGCTTTTTAGCAGCTTTGAATTGGTAAACAGATTTAGATGGAGTAGAGAGAACATGAGGAAGTTGTTTTTTTTTTTTTTTAACATCCAATCTTTCCCAGCATATGCACATAAGAAGGTGAATGAAGCAATGTGAAACTTATTTCTCTTTAGTCAAGTGCAAAAAAAGGCTAAACATTTGTTGAGATGGTAAAATATTGTGTCAAGCAAGTAGGCACATTCCAAAATTAAACAGTGGTTGATACGTGAATGTCCTCAAATATTTGAGCGTGTGCTTCCTTGGAGTTCTTTAAATTAAATCACCAGTAGTTTCGATTAAAATACAAAATGAATAGTAATTTAGCCATCTCAGCAAAGGTTCAGGTTTTTCTCTCCCTTATGTGGACTAAGTTGCTAGATAGTTTTTAACAAGAGTGTAAATTTAATGTACCCTGGGTTATGACTTAGGGCAGCAGAGAAGGTATTTCTAGGCGTCAACAGTGCCATTTCCCTTTCTAGTTAATACCTCACAAACTCCCTGCCCTACAAAGCTTTCCCCCCACTCCCCTCCTTGTAGAATGGAACAGATTGCACCACATGGTGAATGTTAAAAAAAAAAAAAAAAAATTCCCAAGGGGACCTGGATACCCCATTAAAGGGCTTTATATTCCTCACGGCAAATTAGCTTTACAAATATTGTTTTCTGTATGGCGTAGAGAAATTCCATAGCTAATGCATATCTTGTACACCATTAGTTGGAATCATTCAAGGAAAAAAAAATGTCATCTACTCATACTTTTTCCTCTCTGATTCAGCACTTCTACCATACCCTACATTGTACCCCCACTATTCTGTATGAAAACTATGAATTTTTAATTTTTTTAAAAGAAGAATAGGGTTTTCAAAATAAAGTTCGCTCTAAGAATTTTTCATAGCTTTTCTATGAAATATTTGAATATTTATGCACGTGCAACAAGCCCTCATGCTGAAACACACCTAGTATAGGACATTATTAAACTAGAAAATGCTGAACATCAGAAGGGGCTGCAGTTTTTCTCTGAACTTCAAAATATGAATTTTACTAAGTACTCAGGAAAAGGCCTCATGCTCTGGAAACCAGACATCTGGTCTTTCCCCGTGTAGGGAGCCGTGTGAATGAAAGTGATGTCCAACGGACAATTTTACTCTGCCTTCTGTACAAGGTGTTTTAACTGGTTAGCTTCAGACTTTGATGAGAATTAAAATAATCTTGACAGTTTTTACCATCTTGTCCTCCCTGCCTCATCCTCCCCTTTTCCATCAAAAGAGAAAGAGAGAGAGGTGTGTGGGTATATATTTTTTTTATTCCAAATTATATTTATTTGGAGATTTCTTTGTCACTTGAGACAACTGGAGATAGATGGGGAGTGGGCCGGGGAGGGGGTATGTGAAAAGCCAGGGCTTGCGATCACCCATTTTAGACGGGAGGAAGACAGTAAACTTTAAGCCCACCGTGATGTGGGTTTTATTGTATAAAATACAAGGCACAAGTCCATAAATTTGGTTTATCTACAAAATACATTACTTTCCTTCCTTAGCTTACTGTCTTTTTAGTCTAAGCCAATCCCCCCCCCCCCCCTTTTTTTTTTTTTCTTTTTTGCGGCATATGGAAATTTCCAGGCTAGGGGTTGAATCAAAGCTACAGCTGCTGACCTAGGCCACAGCCACAGTGACGCAGGATCTGAGCCATGTCTGCGACCTATGCCACAGCTCACAGCTCATGCCATGCTGGATCCCCGAACCATTGATCCCTGACCCAGGGATTGAAACCACACCCTCATGGATACTAGTCGAATTCGTTTCTGCTGTGCCACAATGCAAACTCATATATATATATATATATGAATTGTTTTTTAAGGATGATTCTTATTTAAAACAAAATAGGAGTTCCCACTGTGGCTCAGTAGTAATGAACCCGACTAGTATCCATGAGGACTCGGGTTTAATCCCTGCACAACTCAGCGGGTCAAGGATCCAGCATTGCCATGAGCTGGGGTGTAGGTCACACACACGCTCAGATCCCACGTTGCTGTGGCTGTGGTGTAGGCTGGCAGCTGTAGCTCCGATTTGATCCCTACCCTAGCCTAGGGAACTTCCATATGCCATGAGTGCAGTCCTAAAAAAGACCTCCCCCCAAAATAAAGTTTTAAATCTCCCTGAGGAGTTCCCCCACCCCTTTTCAAGAATTCCCAAACAGAATAGCTACATGTCTTACAACACTCTTCACTTCAGGAGTCTATTCATTCATTCATTTTTTTTTTTTTTTTTGTCTCTTGTCTTTTTAGGGCCACTCCCACAACATTTGGAGGTTCCCAGGCTAGGGCTCTAATGGAGCTGTTGCTGTTGGCCTATGCTAGAACCACAGCCAATGCCAGATCCGAGCCGCATCTGTGACCTACACCACGGCTCATGGCAACATTGGATGCTTAACCCATCGAGCGAGGCCAGGGATCGAACCCACAACCTCATGGTTCCTAGTCAGATTTGTTTCCCCTGCACCAAGACGGGAACTCCGACTTCAGTCGTCTATTTTGACCTCTTCCGCTTTAATTAGGATACTATCTCTCTTTTTTCTTTTTAAGAGTTTCTGACCAAAATCTACTCTTCAGAGAAAGTAATAACCAGATGGTGAATTCAAACAGTAAAATTAAGTCTGGAAAATACGAAAAAGGAGCAAAGGAGAGAAATTAGTTCGACAAAGTTTCATGGTGGAACAAGGAAGTCTCTCTCTCTCACTAGTGGTGTTTTTGTTTCTATAATTTAGAAGTTAATTTATCTGCAGAGGAAATTTAATTCCCTATTGATAATAAGAAAACGTTTAGAGTTTTCTGAGACAAACACGGGGACATGTCAAACTTCAGCAGTTAAGGAGAGGAGTGATTTGTGGATTTCACACCTGGCATTGTAATGGCCCTTTCCAACTGGAACTGAGATTATATCCTTACTAACATCCAAGTCAAAGAAAACAAGTCCAACAAAGACAGGCTGAAAAATGCTTCCAGACATCATCATACCTCTCAGAGTCAAGTTTCCTTCCTTATAAGAAAAAGGACTGGGTCCTCTGTATTGTAATAATTTTTTACAATTCTTGCTGTTTATTTTGTGGTTGTGCCTGCAGCATGTGAAAGTTCTAAGGCCAGGGATCAAACCTGTACCATAGCAATGACAATGCCAGATCCTTAACCCGCCGCACCACAAGGGAACCCAAGTTTTTGCTACTTCAAAAATTCAAATTTGTGTCTCAAAGATGGAGACTGAGACTCAGCTACAGCACGAGACTGACCACAGTACAAGCCAGTGCACGGTTACACAGATCAGACAATGAAGCATTCTTACCTGAGAAAGCAGAGATTTCGTTTCTTTCTCTCATTTTGATTATAACTGGGTCATTTAACCTCCAGCATTAAATTTAAAGGATTTTTTTATTTTTCTATCTTAAATCTAGGTTATCAATGTAGACACTTTCCTTTTTTTTTTTTTTTTTTTTTTTTTTTTTTTTTTTTTTTTTTTTTTTTTTTTTTTTTTTTTTTTTTGTCTTTTGTCCTTTTAGGGCTGCACCCGCGGCATATGGAGGTTCCCAGGCTAGGGGTCTAACAGGAGCTGTAGCTGCCGGCCTTCGCCACAGCCACAGCAACGCGGGATCTGAGCCGTGTCTGCAACCTACACCACAGCTCACGGCAACACTGGATCCTCAATCCACTGAGCAAGGCCAGGGATGGAACCTGCAACCTAACGGTTCCTAGTCAGATTTGTTAACCCCTGAGCCACAACGGGAACTCCTAATGTAGACATTATCTGATGTTTTTACACAATACCACTTCGGAGATAATATAAGCAGGGCGACAAAGCTCCATTTATAGTTTTGTCTTGTCCATCTCTGTCTTCTTTCATCTTCCAATACAAAATAATTATTTTTATACTATGTCTCCAATCATTTATAAGCCCCATAACACTCATCAACATATACTTGCTCTACCCCAGGAAAACAATTACTGAGTTATTCAAAAGAAGCCAAATCTAAAAGCTTTTAAAATAACCAGTGAACACAAAGGTGGATAACATTTGAGCATCACTCATTCTTTCATTCAAGAGAACTTATTGACTGCCGACTATGTAGCAGACAAAGTATTAAGCACCAAGAATATAGAAGTAAACTAAATGGCAAAAAAAAAAAAACCCTATCCTTATAGAATTTATATTCTGGAGGGAGTAGTGGCAGAGGGAGTTGAAGGTAATGAAACAAACAAAAAATGAACACACAGTCTTTAGATGATAATAATGCCTAATACAGCATAAACATCTAAAATGTCTTCTCAATGAGAGGTAAAACTGTCACTCTATGCAGATGACATGATACTTTATATAGAAAACCCCAAGGACTCAGTCCCAAAATTACTTGAACTTATAGATAAATTCAGCAAAGTGGCAGGATATAAGGTTAACCTTCAGAAATCAATCACATTTCTGTATACTAACGATGAAATATTAGAAAAATACCAAAATACTTTACCTTTTAAAATAGCACCCCAAAAAATCAAATACCTAGGAATAGACTTGACCAAGGAGGTGAAAGACCTATATGCAGAAAACTACAAAACATTAATCAAGGAGATCAAAGAAGATACAAAGAAATGGAAAGATATTCCATGCTCATGGGCCGGAAAAATTAATATTGTAAAAATAGCGATACTACCCAAAGCAATCTACAGATTCAGTGCAATCCCTATGAAATTACCCATGACATTCTTCACAGAACTATAACAAACAATCCAAAAATTTATATGGAACTACAAAAGACCCAGAATTGCCAAAGCAATCCTGAGGAACAAAAACCAAGCAGGAGGCATAACTCTCCCAGACTTCAGGCAATATTACTGGGCCACAGTAATCAAGACAGCATGGTACTGGTACCAAAACAGACATACGGACCAATGGAACAGAATAGAGACCCCAGAAATAAACCCAGACACCTAGGCCCAATTGAGCTTCGACAAAGGTGGCAAGAACTTCAAATGGGAAAAAGAAAGTCTTTTCAGTAAGCTTTGCTGGGAGACTTGGACAGCTGCATGTAAATCAATGAAACTAGAGCACACTCTCACACCATGCCCAAAAATAAACTCTAAATGGCTTAAAGACTTAAACATAAGACAAGACACTATTAAACTCCTGGAAGAAAACATTGGCAAGACACTCTCAGACATCAACCTTACTAATATTTTCTCAGGTCAGTCTCCCAAAGCAACAGAAATAAAAGCAAAGATCAACCAGTGGGACCTAATCAAGCTGACAAGATTTTGCACAGCAAAGGAAACCAAAAAGAAAACTAAAAGGCAACTAACAGAATGGGAGAAAATAGTGTCAAATGATGCAACTGACAAGGGCCTAATCTCAAAAATATATAAACAACCTATGCAGCTCAACAGCAAAAAAAACAACAACCCCATTGAAAAATGGGCAAAGGACCTAAATAGACAGTTCCCCAAAGAAGAGATGCAGATGGCCAAGAAGCACATGAAAAAATGCTCAACATCACTGATGATTAGAGAAATGCAAATCAAAACTACTATGAGATACCACCTCACACCAGTCAGAATGGCCATCATTAACAAGTCCACAAACAACAATTGCTGGAGGGGATGTGGAGAAAAGGGAACTCTCCTGAACTGTTGGTAGGAATGTAAGCTGGTACAACCACTATGGAAAACAGTATGGAGGTACCTTAGAAAACTCTACATAGAACTACCATATGACCCAGCAATCCCACTCTTGGGCATATACCCGGACAAAACTCTCCTTGAAAAAGACACCTGCACACGTGTGTTCATTGCAGCACTGTTCACAATAGCCAAGACATGGAAACAACCCAAATGCCCATCGATAGATGATTGGATTAGGAAGATGTGGTACATATACACAATGGAATACTACTCAGCCATAAAAAAGAATAAAATAATGTCATTTGCAGCAACATGGATGGAATTAGAGACCCTCATACTGAGCGAAGTAAGTCATAAGGAGAAAAGACAAATACCATATGATATCACTAATAACTGGAATCTAACATACTGTACAAATGAACCTTTATGCAGAAAAGAAAATCAAGGACTTGGAGAACAGACTTGTGGTTGCCAAAAGGGTGGGGGAGGGAATGGGATGGCAGGGGGGTCTGGGGTTAATAGCTGTAGACTGTCGCCTCTGGGCTGGAAAAGCAAGGAGATACCACTGTATAGCACTGGAAACTATGTCTAATCACTTGTGTAACCCTATCACCACGCTGTACAGCTGTGTATAATGTAAAAAAATAAAAAATCAAAATAAATAAAAAAAAATGTCTTCTCAATGGAAGAAAACAAGGCAGATTTCATAGTTTCTTAGAAAATGTGACTCCAATAGATACTTTCTCCCTCTATTCACAGATCTTGAGTTGGGGCTCTCCAGCAAAGCAACATTGCCACTGCTACTAACTTGAAAAATGTATAAGTTTAACAGACAGATTTATGATAAAGAATGTAAAAAATTCTCATTATTTCAACAGACTTTTGTTTGTTGAAACAAAACTAAAGTACATTCACAATATTGTGCCAATTTCTGCTGTATAGCAAGGTGACCCCATCATACATATATACACATTCCTTTTCCTATGTTATCTTCCATCATGATCTATCCCAAGAGACTGGATATAGTTCCCTGTGCTATGCAGTAGGACCTCATTGCTTATCCATTCTAAAGGCAATAATTCACATCTACTAACCTCAAACTCCCAGTGCATCCTACTCCCTTGGCAACAACAAGTCTGTTCTCTATGTCTGTAAGTCTCAACAGACATTTGCATATCAGTGTTCAAAGCAGCATTATTCCCAATAGCTGAAAGGTGGCAATAACCCAGATGTCCACCACTGGTTCAATCAAATTAAAAAAATGTGGTATACAAAAGAAAGTGGGGGTAGTTATACTTCTATCAGGCAAAACAGACTTTAAGCCAAAAATAGTAACAAGACAAAGAAGGGCAGTATGTAATAGTAAATGGGTCCATTCATCAAGAAGATATATCAAAAATATATGCACCCAATATTGGAGCACCGAAATACATTGAGCAAATAATAACAGATCTGAAGGGAGAAATAGACAAAACACAATGATAGTAGGGGACTTCAATACCCCACTTTCAGCAATGGATAGCTCATCCAGACAGAAAATTAATACAGACACTTTGGACTTAAAACATACATCAGATCAAATAAATTTAAGACATATTTATATAACATTCCATCAAACAGCATCAGAATACACATTCTTTTCAAGGGTACACAGAACGTTCTCTGCAAAAGATCACATGATAGGCCACAAAAGTCTAAACAAATTTAAGAAGATCAAATCATACAAGTTTATTTTCAATCATAATGTTGTAAAATTAGAAATCAACGACAAGAAGAAACCTGGATAATTTACAAGCATATACCTTTTTTTTTTTTTTTTTAGGGCTGCACCCGGGGCATGTGGAGGTTCCCAGGCTAGGGGTCTAATGGGAGCTGTAGAGCTGTAGCAGCCGACGCCGCAGCCACAGCAACACTGGATCCTGTGGTGCCACAGCCACAGCAACACTGGATCCGAGCCCTGTCTGCGACCTACACCACAGTTCACGGCAACGCCAGATCCTTAACCCACTGAGCAAGGCCAGGGATCGAACCTGCAACCTCATGGTTCCTAGTCAGATTCGTTAACCACTGAACCATGACAGGAACTCCAAGCATATACATTTTTTAAAGGCTTTGCCACATTCTCTGCTTTTGTCTGGTTTCTTGGCAGTTTGAATTACCTCATGTGTCGTAAGTCTTGAGAACCATTTAAAGGCTTTACCACATTCCTTTTTTTCCCCTTTTTTGGCCACACCCATGGCATATGGAAGTTCCTGCCAGGGGTCGAATTCAAACTAGAGCTGTGACCTTCTCCACAGCTTTGGCAACATCAGATCCTTAACCCACTGTGCTGGGCCAGGGATTGAAATAGCACATCCAAAGAGCCAAGCCAGATCATTAATCCACTGCACTACAACAGGAACTCCTTTTCCACATTCTTTATACTTGTAAGGTTTCCGTCCAGTATGGATTTTCCTGTCTACTTAGATTTAATTATTGATTAAAGACTTCCCCACATTTATTACACTTCTAATGTTCCTCCCTAGAAACTAAACACATTCTTGAACACACTTTCTCAAAGAAGAAATCAACGGAGAAATGAAAAAAAAAAATCTCAAAACAAACAAAAATAGCAACAACACACCCAATCCTATGAGATACTGAAAAGTAGTTCTGGAAGAATGTTTGTAGCAATAAATGAAAATATTTAGAAAGTATAAAGACTTCAAGTAAACAACCTAACTTTACACCTCAAGAAACTAGAAGAAGAAGAACAAAGCCCAAAGTTAGTGAAGGAAGGAAATACCAATGATTACAGTGAAAAATAAATATAATAGAGGCAAAAAAAGAAAAACAGAAAAAGGTCAATAAAACTAAGATAAACAAAATTGACAAATCTTTATCTAGACTGATTAAAACAAGAGAGAAGGCTCAAATAAATAAGTAAATGTCCAAGTAGCTAAATAAATAAAAATGAAAGGGTAGGCATTAAAACGGACATCACAGAAATACATGGGATCATAGGGGACCACTGTAAAGTCAACTAATATTTGATAACGGAGCCAAGACAACCCATGGCGAAAGGATAGTCTTTTCAACAAATAGTGTTGGGAATACCAGAAAACCACATGCAGAAAAATGAAGCTGGACCTCAAAATTTAATTCAAAATGGTTTAAAGACCTAAACACGGCATTCCCATTGTGGCGCCATCAGGTCAAGGATCCGTCATTGCCATAGCAATGGTGTAGTAGCACCTGTGGCTCAGATTGGATCCCTGGCCCAGAAACTTCCATGAGTCACGAGTGTGCCTCTCTCCCCCCAAAAAAGACCTAAATGTAAAACCAGTTACAGTAAAACTCCTAGAATAGGATATAAGGAAAAATCTCTTTGACATAGGTCTTGCCAATAATTTTTTGGATACAACACCAAAAGCACAAGCAACAAAGGCCAAAAAGTGTTACTATATCAAACTAAAAAGCTTCAGCACAACAAAAGAAACAATAAACCAAATGAAAAGGCAACCTATGGAATGGGAAAAAATATTTGCAAATCCTATGATGGATATGGGGTTAATATCCAAAACGTATAAAGAACTCATACAACTCAATAACAATGACACCAAAAACAAAAACAAGCAATGCAATTTTAAAAATGGACTTAGGAATTGAACAGACATCTTTCTGAAGAAAATATCTAAGTAGCCAACAAGTACAGGAAAACGAATGTAATATTACTAGTCACCAGAGAATCAAAACCAAAAACGAGATATCACTGTTGGAAGGACTACTATCAAGAAAACAAGAAAAAACAGTGCTGAGAATGTGGATAAAAGGGAACCCTTGTAGATTGTTGGTTGGAATATAAGTTAGTTCAGCCACTATGGAAAACAGCATGGAGATTCCTCAAATTAAAAACACAACCATTGTAGGATCCACCAATCCCACTGCTGGGTATATAGTCAAAGGAAATGAAAACAGAATATCAAAAAGCTACCTACACTCCCATATTCATTACAGCACTATTCACAATGACCAAGATATGGAAGAAACCTAAGTGCTCATCAACAGACAGGATAAAGAATATTTGGTATATACATACACACAATGGAATATGACTCAGCCATAAAAAAAAATTGAAATGATGCCATCTGTGACAATTTGATGGACCTTGCAATCACTATGTTCAGCGAGATAAGCCATACAAAGACAAATATTGTATGATATCACTTATATGTGGAATCTTCAAACAGCCAAACTCATAGAAACAAAGAATAAAACATGGTGGTTACCAGAGGCAGGGGGAGGGGAGGAACTGGGGAAATGGTAAGGGTACAAACTCACAACTGGAAGATAAATGAGTTCTGGAGACCAAATGCACAGCACTGTAATTATAGTCCACAATGCAGAATCATATACTTCAACATCGCAAGAGTTTAGAACTCAAATGTTCTCACCACAAAAAAAGAAGTGATAGTTATGTGACATGATAAAGGTGTTACTTCAAGCCACAATGGTACTCAGAAGGCAATAAAGAAATGCATCAACTCAACATGTACACCTTAAATTTACACAATGTTATATGTCAATCACATCTTAATTTTGAAATGTGGTTTAACCATAAAATGAGTATTAGTCATAAAGGAATTTTTTTTTTTTACTTTTCAAAATACCATTATTCACATAGAACACATTTCTATAGCATTTAGATGTGCCAAGAACCACTCAAAGCATGTTACCAATATTAATTTTTTTGATCCTTATTCTAACTTCATGTTGCAGTTGCCATGATCATCCCATTTTCAGGTAAGAAAACAAACAGAGAAAAAAGTCTTGCCTGAAGTCACCCAGCTAACATGTCAGGGAGGCAAAACTCAATCACGGCAGTCTAGCTCCTAGTCCATTCACTCAGATGGTGTCTCTCCCTGCCTGAAAACATCCATTATCTTCCCACTCTATGCAAAGCCCAAGTCCCCAGAATGCCTTACCAGGTCCTACGTATCTCTGGTCTACCTTAGATGAACCAAGCAGTCCCCCACGTCAGGGTCTTGGAGCTGTCCCTCCACCTGGAGCACTCTTCTTAAACACATGTTTGGCTTGTGCTCCTGCCTTCCCGAGCTCACACTCAGGCTTTGCCCGTCTTCCCTCGTCTGCCTGACTTCAGAAAGGGTATTCTGACACAAGCTACAACACGGATGGACCTTGAGGACATTATGTTACGTGAAATAAGCCAGAGAGAAAAGGTCGAACATCATATGGTTCCACTTACAGCAGATACCTAGAGTAATCAAATTTACAGAGACATAACGTGGAAGGGTGGTTGCCAAGGGATGGGAAGTTAAAGGGCACAGAGTTTTAGTTTGGGAAGATGAAAAAGTTCTGGAGATAGATGGTGATGACAGCAATGTAAATGTGCTTAATGCCACCGAAATGCCCATTAAAAAAAAAGGTTAAAATGGTAAATTTTCTGGTATGTATATGTCGTCACAATAAAAAAAAAAAATCCCCACTAAATATAATCTGCATACTTCCGTTGGGTGAGCTATTTGATATACATCTTGCTATTTGTACCAACCAAACCTGCAGAAGCAGGTTAACTCCTCCTAGATAATGTCTCTACCCACAGTTAAACACTTCATTATTCTCCATGTGTTTAAATTCATTTGACCACCTGTCTTCTGAAAGGCTGGTGTTCCCAGTAGGGATTTTATGTCTGTGAAACTCCGTACCAACAACATTCTAGTCCCAGGGCAGCCACTAACTTCTACTCGGTTTCTTCAGTGGGTTGAATTAGATGTGTGGTACAGCAGAGCTTTCTGCAATGGTGGAAATCTTTAAGTCTGCACATGTGGCTATGGAGCATTTAAAGCAGAGCTAATGCCACTAAGAATCCGCTTTTTTTTTTTTTTTTTTTTTTTTTTTTTTTTTTTTTTTTTTTTTGTCTTTTGTCATTTTAGGGCTGTACCCACGGCATATGGAGGTTCCCAGGCTAGGGGTCGAATTGGTGCTGTAGCTGCTGGCCTACACCACAGCCACAGCAACACTGGATCCAAGCCGAGTCTTTGACCTACACCACAGCTCAAGGCAACGCCCGTTCCTTAACCCACTGAGCAAGGCCAGGGATCGAACCTGCATCCTCATGGATGCCAGTCAGATTCGTTTCCGCTGAGCCATGACGGGAACTCCAGAATCTACATTTTTATTTAATTTCAATGACTGGAAAAAATTTTATGTATAACAACTTTCAATTGTAAGTTTTATGAAATTAAATAGAAATCAAGTATTTCCAATAAAATTTTAGCATTCAAATGAAGGTGTTCGATAAAGTGTAAAATACACACTGGATTTCAGACTGTGAACCAAAAAATGTAGCTTGTTAATAATTTTTGAATTGATCACATAGTGAAATGTTATTTTCCAAACAGTGGGTTAAATAGATTATTAAAATTAATTCCACTTCTCCAATTTTACTTTTTTCTAAAGTACCTGCTTTATAGTTTACCGAAGAGCGTTCAACTTGACAGTTCCTTGAATTAATAACTTTAGAAGCATTTTCAAGAACCCACTCTCATATTTAACAATGTAAACAGTAATTACTGAATTGAGGGGAAAAATTAAATAGTTAATTGACATTTTCATACTTTACTTCCAACACAATACTTCTGAAGGTGGAGTTCTCGTCGTGGCACAGCGGAAATGAATCCGACTAGGAACCAGGAGGTTGCGGGTTCGCCCCCTGGCCTTGCTCAGTGGGTTAAAGATCTGACGTTGCCGTGAGCTGTGGTGTAGGTCACAGACGCGGCTCAGATCCCGCGTTGCTGTGGCTGTGGTGTAGGCCAGCAGCTGTAGCTCTGGTTAGATCCCTAGCCTGGGAACCTCCACATGCTGCAGGTGCGGCCCTAAAATGACAAAAGGCAAAAAACAAACAAACAAAAAAACCCCCAATACTTCATAAGGTAAGTGAAAAATTTTAGGAGCAGAGTAGAATATTATTGTACCCTCAGAGCTGTATATAGATGTGAGTTCATTTTCAGAATCTCAAATCTAAGCACAACACCTAAGAGACATTAGATAAATGCCCAGTAAATATTTTGCATCGATATTCAAACCAGGACTTGCATTTTGACCAAACTCTTAATTAAGGTACATTTGATAAGAACATTTCTTAAAGATGAAACAGCATGACGCTGCCATCCAGATAAAATAACGTGGCATTGGTTTTCTTACAGTACAAGATAAAAAGAAGTGGCATAGTGAAATCAAAGGTTTGTTTTTCCTCAGAACACCTTGCTAATCATTGGAAGCAACGCTAATACTTAATGATAACAGAGCATCTTTTATAGGAAAAGCACATTACAGACAAATACTATTAATCATCAAATTATAGATGGTGAAATGGAAGCACTGTGACATTCAGCCACTGTTTTAGTCACATCAGGGGTTCCTTTCTTATTATACCTGGGGATTCAGCCTTCTGCTTCCATTCCTCCTATTCCCATACCACACCTACGGGTTCTCCAGAGGAACTGCAGAGAAGCAATTACCTGTTAAGATCAGGTTGAAAGGAAACACTGCTTTTACAGAGCATGCCTTTTAACTTCATAAATGTAATAGGCTGAGTCCAAAACCCTATTAACAACATGGCCACTCACTAGTGAAAGGCTTGGAACAAAGACCTTTGTATTAACCTTCCAAAATTAACTTTTTGGAGTTCCCTTCGTGGCTCAGTGGTTAACGAATCTGACTAGGAATCATGAGGTTGCGGGTTCGATCCCTGCCCTTGCTCAGTGGGTTAAGGCTCCAGCGTTGCCGTGAGCTGTGGTGTAGGTCGCAGACGCGGCTTGGATCCCGCGTTGCTGTGGCTGTGGTGTAGGCCGGCAGCTACAGCTCCTGTTAGACCCCTAGCCTGGGAACCTCCACATGCTGCGGGTGCGGCTCTAGATAAGGCAAAAAGACAAAATAAATAAATAAATAAAAATTTCAAAAAAAATTAACTTTTGAAAAAACAAACCCAGATACACCAGGTCCTCACAGTGTCCTCCTCTGTGGTCCTGAGGAATGGTGGTATTTTATAAACCATGCAGTTTCCTGCTCATCTGAAGGAACTTTATCCACTACCCTACAATGCTCATCGTATTAACTCTCTTCTAACTAGAGCGAAACTTCCTTTTGTCTCAGCCTCCCTTTTAAAAAGGTATTGGAAGTAAAATCCAAAAAAGAATACCGATTAATGAGACCCAGAATGGCCTAGGGTTTAAGGGTAGAGATCGACAACGTGGCCGCCCCGGGAACCCTTGGCTGTGGGAGAGTCAGTGGCAGAGACAGTTAAAGCGGAGTGTCCTGAGACCGAGGTAGGACTTCTAAGAGTCTGAGAAACAGGGATGATGAGTATGGGGAGTCAGGAGAAAGAAACCAGTGCTACATTCCTTCTTTTTTTTTTTTAAGGACAGCACCTGCAGCATAATGGAGGTTCCCAGGCTAGGGGTTGAATGGGAGCTGTAGCCACCGGCCGGCACCACAACCACAGCACCAGGGGATCCGAGCCATGCCCGTGACCTACACCACAGCTCATAGCAACTCTGGATCCTTAACCCACTGAGCAAGGCCAGGGGTCGAACCCATGTCCTCATGGATACTAGTCGGGTTCATTACTGCTGGGCCTCAACGGGAACTCCCCAGTGCTACTTTCTAAACAGCTCTGAGAAGAGTAGAAATCAGCCAGGGCACTTTCAACTTGAAGATGGCAGAGAAGAAATGGCAACAGCTCTCTTGCTGTCCCCAGCCTTTAAAAATAAGGGGAATCGCCACTTCCTCACCTGATTTTCTCCCCAGCTTTTTCTGGGACTTTTCAAGTAGAGGTCTCTAGTCTTACTACGTCCGCACATCTTTCCCAATCAATTTTGTAGTATCTATGAAACCTCCAAATTCACATAACCTACGACCTAATATTACCATTTATATTCTAAGCAAATATACAGTTGGACAATGAGGCATTACAGGAATGGTGACTGAAGCTTAGTTAACAGCATTAAAAATTTTAGGAACAACTTGGTATCCTAGGTAGAGAAATAGAGAAAAGCTTACCTATTCATATAATGGGATAACTAACATACAATCAATCGTTAAAAGGCAAGAGACAGATCTATACAACACGGATCTCTCTCCAAGACATACTCCCCCTGCCCTGATTTTGGTCACACACCCACAGCATGTGGAAGTTGCTGGGCCAGGGATCAAATCCGAGCCACACCTGTGGCCTAGGCCACAGCTGCAGCAACACTGGATCCTTAACGCACTGCACCAGGAATCGAAACGGCAATGCCCCAGAGACAAGCCAGATCATTAACCCACTGTGCTGTAGTGGGAACCCCTCCAAGACACACTTTTAAGTGAACAAGGCAACATGCAGAATTATTCCCTTTATCATTTCTATTACAAATGTATACACACAGGATTACCACATGTCTCAAAGGAAATAATGTTTTTGTATATTGAAGGACACAAAATCAAGTCAATTGTCCAAGGAGACCTCATTTTATATGTAACACTTTAATATTTCACATTAATTTATGTAAAGAATATACACATTTTAGGAGTTCCCGCTGTGGTGCAGTAGGTTAAGAATCCAACTGCAGCAGCTTGGGTCACTTGGGCGCAGGTTCAATCCCTGGCCCTGAAATTTCCAAATGTCATTTTTTAAGAAAAGGGAATATATACCTTTTAAAGTATAAGGAAATTACCAGAGTGAATTGGGTTAGGGATGGTGTTCAGATCAGAACCAACAGCAGAAAACCTGAAATCGTGTGGCATATTTTAAGAACAATAGGTATATACTGTTGTCTCTAGTATAATTCGTAGCTTTCATAACTATGTCAAATTTCTCAATAACTGAGATTGACCTTACCCATTTTAAAAATGTATCTTAAATCATTAAATTTCTCCTGCAGCCTTGCAAAACAGTCACTGTCTAAAGACTATTTCACAATTTTAAAAAATTGCCTTGCTGAAATCATTATATTCTTTTAGACATCATAAAAGCCAACAGAGGCTGACTATGGCACCTAATAAATTACCCCTGCCCTATTTCTTTGAAATCCCATGAAAAATACTTACAGTGAAAGAAAGACAAGGATGCTTAATTATTAAGATGTTTTCAGCCTGCATAATTAAGTGCTTTATGGTGACAGCACTCAGCCCATTAGTCAGCATGTCATTCGCCTATCAGACTTACGTTGGGCTCATCTGTGTTAGATACTCAGGCTACCACAACGAGCAAGGACAATCCCCACTCTCAATGAGTTCACAGACTAGGAATGGGAGGAGATACTAGACAGATTACCACCACAGAGAAAAGTAAAGATGCAACATGGATAATTTCTACAAAGGAATGACCCATGGTGGTTTAAACATATAATGGAGGAATGACTTAAGGTCACAGAAAGTTTTTCTGGGGAAGGGGAAACTGAGATTTAAAGGAAGAAAAGCAAAAACTAGGAGAAACAGCAGGGGGTAATGAAGTTAACTCCTCTTGATAAACGCACAGCATAGGCAAAGGTCCTGTGGCTGTAAAGGTAGACCACTAATATGTGGTTTTCAGAGGGGAGTTTTTTTGTTTGTTTTTTAGGGCCTTACCTGTGGTATATGGAAGTTCCCAGGCTAGGGGCTGAATCAGAGCTACAGCTGCTGGCCTACACCACAGCCACAGCAACAGCAACATGGAATCCAAGCTGTGTTCGTGATTTATACCACAATTCATGCCGGATCTGAGACCCACTGAGTGAGGTCAGGGGTCAACCAGCATCCTTGGATATTAGTCAGATTCCTTTCCACTGCGCCACAGTGGGAACTCCCTAGAATGCTAATATTTCAACAGACCTTTGAGAATACAATAGCAGAAATAATTTTTTTGTTTTGTTTCTTGCTGTTTCCCAGTTTGCTGACCTAGAGAAAGATGAAGTGAATATAACTACATCACATAATTAAACACTTGGTCTTGCCCTCTTGCCCTCTTGCCCTGAATAATGCTTTTTTTTTTAGTGGCAGAGAAGGCTCCATTGCTTGAGGATGAGATTGCAAGCCCAAGGCTGCTTCTCCTCTAGTGTGACTTAAGTACTTAAGAGTCAAATCAATAGCCTCTTAGAATGAACAGCTGTGTATTCATAAAATAAGAAAATTCTGATACCTCATTTGGGAAAAAGAAAAAAGAGTCAAAGCATTTCCTCAGCTTTTGAAATAGAAGAAACAAGCAATTGATGGCTGAAATTTTTACTTTATGCTACCTTTGACACTACAGAAACCGCCTACCTACAAGAAGAAGAGTTTGTCCCTGAGTTTCCAAAGATAATCTGTCAAGGCCCTCAGCAATAACTTTCCATGATGTTTGCTGCAACCCACATTAAGAAATCTATGTCAGATTGTGATTTGCCACCAACATACAGACATAAATAAAAGTTTCACGTTTCAAATAAACCAATGGTAAAAAGATTTTTAAGAGTTCACTGGAGAAATTAGAACATTTGAGTATTGTGGAGCTATTACATGATATCAACTGCTAATTTCATTAGGATTTTTAACAATTACATTGAGGTTATGTAAGAAAATGCATATACTTAAAATATATATACACATCCTGAAATATATGAGAGTGAAATGAAGTAATGTCTGGGATTCACTTTAAAATATAATCGACCAAAAAAGAAATGAAACTGGTATGGCACAAATCTTGATAACTGTTGGATCTGGGTGATGAACATATGTGGGTTTATTATATTATTCTCTCTACGTTTGTACATGCTTGAACTTTTTCATAATAAAAAAATTAAGTCCAAATGAACTGAACTACTCTTACCCTAAATCTGTATAATGCTCTTTCATATTTGTTTTCTTTTTTAAACTAAATAATAGAAGGTGAAAAGAATGGTGGGATGACCCCTACGTTGATTTCATGATGCTCTAAAGCTTGGTGATGCATGGCTGGAGATTTCTAGCTACCTGCGCTTTGTGTTGCCCATATAGAATCATTCTAAAACAAAAGACTCTTTCTGGTCACTTGAATGCAAATCAAAAAACGAAAAGCCTAATTCTCTTCAATGTTTCCAATTTCCAAAAATGTAATGCTTCCTGACATTTCCATAGTTGTCTATTTAAGTTCAATGTAAATAGCTGCTGCTACTTTGGGAGCGCCTGATAATGTCTATCACAGTACAAGGATGTATGTCTCTCTGGAGACATCTAAATGTTGATCTTGTAAATTCTATAGCAACACATAATGTAGTACAAAGATATGCCAAGGAGCATCAAAAACATTTTTTTTTCAAAATCTGGGTTTAATATAAATGTCAAATCAAATTAAGAGGAAAACAAATCACAAAATGTATTCAGATGCCTTCAGCTAATTAATTATCGCCATTGATAATATTCTGAACTTTGGACACAGGTTATTAATTGCTTTATTTCTGTTGTTAGCTGTAATTGGTAACTTACAAGGCAAGTTGATTGGATAGACTACTCACTTTTTTTAAAAGACAAATTCTATTTTTGTATTAAGTGGGAGTTTCCAACGTTAAGTAAATTTGTCTATACCTGGTGTTTTTATTGTGCTGAGACATGGAACTAAAAAGCCCCAAGAACCAAAAGATAAACATATCACACTCAGCCTTCCTTTTGCTAGCCAAGGGAAATCATCCCTCGGCTCTACAAGGACTCTGACTTTGTTTATCTGGCTGGCTAACGTTTACACCACTGCTTCCTCTGCCCCCTTCTTAACTGCAACTTGATTTTATTCAGATGTCACCTTTTTGCAAGCCTTAGGCACTTCAGGGCAGCTGCCCCACCCCGCTTGGTATTTCTGGGTGAAACACTCCATTTTATCTAAACCGGTCATGCTAATCCCCTTCTCCATTGACTGCTTTAGGAAAGTGCAGGATAAAATCCTGGCCAGCCAGGAGAGTTCCTGGAAAAGGTCCTCCCGCTAGTAAGAGATGGAAGATTGTTCATTCGGACAGTGTTAGAGCTGCACATGAAGCTGGGACCCCTGCAGCGTCTTTCTACCAGCCTCTACGCAGACTTCAGCTAGAGGGGGGCCAATCTAAGACAATCACACAGAAACAGACCTGGGCTCCCACTTGCAAGTTTCTTACAACATGAAATGATCAATTTCCTTATCACTTAAGCCGCTTACATGTTGCTTACAGCTAAGAGCTCTAAAAATGATACATCAGCGTTTTACAATTTTAGACTAAACTTCTCACCTATTATTCATTAAGTAATTTGTGAGCTTAAACTAAGAGTGGAGGATCGGAGACTCCAAAACAGCTGGTCCTTTTAGCTCAAAAGCAAAAACTAAGTTTATGAGTTGATATGGGATCAGAGAAACACACTAATGGTACACGTGTCTGAGAAACATAGGGGTAATAGAGCAAATGGGGAGGCTGAATCGAAAGCAGGAAATGTTGCCTGGAAAATTGATGCCAGAGGTCCCTTGAGGCAAAGTGGGTTAAGGATCTGGTGTTGTCACTGCAGAAGCCCAGGTCGCTGCTGTAGCGTGGGTTCGATTCCTGGCCCGAGAACGTGCCAGTGGGCATGCCCCTCCCCCAAAGGAAAGAAACTGGATGCCTCTGCTAAGCCTATTAGAACATGGGGGTAAAAACTCTTACACATCTAGATTTCACATATCATCAACCCTAATAAGTCTGGAGGCATGACTATAAGGTGTTAGCTGCTACTGAGAAAGTTGAGACAAGCTGTACACTTAAAAAAAAAAAATCCAAATGGCTCAAATTCTAAACACAGACACTAGATGGGCTGACCTATTTCATCACACGGTACAGTGCAGTATATATAAGCAGGTGATTTCTGATGTTAAGTGTCAGCAGAGGGGGAGATGCTGATCTAACTTAAGGTTTGGAGAGAGAGAGAGAAAGTGAGAAGACTGACTAAATTTTAACAAGAGATCTTTTTGTGGGAAAGAGGATTGCTAGGCCACCATCATTCTGCCACTGATGAGAGCTTACTGGGCAAGACACGGGCAGAAGTGCTGTATCAGTCTGTCTTCACCAAGGTGTTGTACAATGTCTCCTTCTGTTTGTAATGTTTAGAAAGGCATGCCTGGTGCAAGCAAAGGTAGGTAGGACTTGGTTTTTGTTACGTTCAGGAGGGTAATCTGAAGATAATTGTTCCGATTCTAAAAACATCTTGAGCTCCTTGAAAGAAAGGTATGATGCAATTTTTAAATGAGAAGAAGTATGTATTTTATGTAAAGGAGTTATATGCTTGGCGTATGCTATTTAAAGCAAAGTGATCATGGTATATGTTTGTTTCAGATTATTTGAGAGGTGACATTCAATTTTAGAACACTGCCTGGCACATAGTAGGCATACAGATACTGGGTGAAGGAGTATTTGTTGACAAATTAGTAGCAAAATTTAAAACTCATGAACACTTCTTCAGCTGAACATGGGGGAACAAGCTTTTTTAACTTCTAAAACTTCTAAATAAGCTCAGAGTCCTTTTTTTGGCATAATATACCTTGAGAATAAATTATTTCTATTATTACCTTTGGGGTTTTTAAAAAACTGACAATTTTTGAAACTGGCAAATGTATTTTTAAACAGTTTCTAAAACTATATAAAGCTTGATAATTGGGTGTAAACTGAGATGTGAGTGGCAATTCTATTTAAACTCTTTAAAATCCATTCTGCACTTGCTAGTATTCTTAATACATTTGAATTTTAGAAGAATTCGAATAGATTTGTGTAGGCATATCTGCCTGCTACAGAAGCTTCCATCGATTTCAAATATGTTTATTATTGTTTAAAATCCCATAAAATACGTTTAATAATTCAACAGGATTTTCATTAATAGGGACAGGACATTACAAACCACATTTGAAAAGTATACATTTAATTCTAATCTGACCCACACATGTACTATTTCTTAGAAGCTTATCAAATCCAAGCCTTTGAAAATGCATACACTGTAACAGATTTTTCAAAAACATGATGGAAAATATATACCACCCAGCTAAACACTCTCTTGATTTAGAATCGAGGCCTATATGTTTCTATTTCCATAGTGACTATTGCTGTGGAATCGACATGTTTTAATTTAGATTGGAGATTATAAACATCATTTGGAGAGAGAATTTTTTTCTCTCCTACAACTTCTGAAAATTGATCAATCTAAGTGCTACAGCACAGAAGCAAATTCTGAAGCAGGATTTAGAAACTATTTGGCTTAAGGGGCATTTGTGATTAACAAAAGATGAGTTTTTAAGAAAATTCATGGCTTTTGAACCCTTAAAATGTTTTCATACTTTGTAAAACATGCTAAAGAAGGGATTTCCAACCATGCTTCCCTCAGAAGCATTTAAACCATGCTAAGATAGAGCTGTTTTTATCTTTTAATTTTAAAATTTTTGGCCACACCCATGACATGTAGAGGTTCCCACACCAAGGATCAAATTGAGCCACAGCAGTGACCTGAGATCCTTAATACACTGTGCCATAAGGGAAACCTGATA
The DNA here is from genome assembly GCA_004024745.2 of Catagonus wagneri. Taxonomy (NCBI): domain Eukaryota; kingdom Metazoa; phylum Chordata; class Mammalia; order Artiodactyla; family Tayassuidae; genus Catagonus; species Catagonus wagneri. Next base: position 45,125,477 of record PVHT021183699.1, read on the forward strand.
TAATTGCTTTTTTTTTTCCAATCAAAGTGATAAGTACAGATACTGCAAGTATTTTCCTCTAAATTTCCTAACAAGTTAAAATGAGACATTTTTTTTTTCTTCATTGGTTGTCTGAGAAGAGTATAAGGATGGGACTCACATTTAGGTCAAATAAAAAGTTACCAATCCGGAAATCCAGTCCACAAATGAAACAGACTCATTGATAAAGAGAACAGACTTGTGGTTGCCAAGGTGGTGGGGGGTGAGGGCGGGCGAGGGAAGGATTGGGAGTTTGGGATGAGGAAAAGCAAAGTATTATACATAGGCTGGATAAGCAACAAGGTCCTACTCGGGGACACTATTCAATACCCTGTGATAAACCATAAGGGAAAAGAATATGAAAAAGAATACATATGTATATAACTGAATCACTTTGTTGTACAGCAGAAATTAATACAACATTGCAAATCAACCATACTTCAATAAATTACAATTTGTTTTTAAAGTTAGCAATCCAAACCACTGAGGAACAGAAGAAAGCGAATTATATGCTTTTATTAATTTTTTTCAGTGAGCTTTTTTGGTAACCCCTACTATCTCTGTGCTCAGGAAGGCTGTAAATGGGGGTGGGCAGAGGTGGAGAAACAGGTGCATGAAGAAGAGGCTGCTGTGTGCTATGGCGGCAGGCAGCTCAAGATGCTGGCAGAGCAGAAAGCAAGAAGCCAGGGAGGAAAGTGAACCCAGGGAAAAAGAAGGCAGGTAGGAAAGTGCATCAAGCTCTCTGAAAAAGGAAAAAATCTGTATACCCTAAAAGGAAGGTCTGTTTCTTAAAACAAATACCACTCAGACAACTTTGTTTCACATGATTCCTAAGATTCACACAGCCCAGCTCGTGCAGAAGCAGGCACCATCCCATACCTTGTGCCCTGGAGTGATGAGAAAGTCATACTAACAATGTAATTCAACTATACCTCAATGAAAAAAATAATAAAAAGAAAGCTACACAAATTAAGGTAATCTTTGAATTGAAGCTTTTGGCTTTGGATAAATAAGGGTAAAAAAAAAAAAAAGCTTCATAAATCTAAGACCATCGATACTTCCTGAATGCCTTTTTTGTCTTTTTAGAGCCCCACCCTCGGCATATGGAAGTTCCCAGACTAGGGGTTGAATAAGAGCTGCAGCTGCCAGTCTACACCACAGCCACAGCAATGTGGAATCCGAGCGGTGTCTGTGACCTACACCACAGTTCTTAACCCACTAAGCGAAGCCAGGGATTGAACCCACATCCTCATGGTTATTAGTCATTATTAATTAGTTATTACTCCCTGAATGCTTTTTTGTCTTCTCTTTGAAGAGGAGAGCTTAACCAAAAGCTTATACATCCCAAGGATTGCTAAAACCACCCCATCCTTAGAAGCCAGCTCCTCAGCCCAGAGAGGGTCTACAGTGTGAGTCTGCAAAGAGTAAGCTAGGAGAGATGTCAGGGAGAAGAAAGAAAATGGCAAGAAAAGACATCTTTTTGTTTCATTAATGATTAGCCAGAATCACCAGTGATAAGAGAAAGCTAAGGCTTTGCAGTACTATTGCTGTATTATTTCTCTGAAAGTCTTTTCAAGGGTTTGTGGAAGATCTGTAGTTTATTGAAATGTGTCTGGTATGCTCTTTGAAGGGACCATATTTCGTATCCAGTGACAAATTAATTCATTCTCTGAAGTAATACTTAGTGAAGGTGTGCTGAACTCCCAGGGCCATGAAGAATAATGAGGCAGATCAGAAGGGCCGAGATAGCCATTCATTCCGTATTTGCTGAACACCTATTATGTGTTAGGTAGCAATTCTGGGATCTAAGGAATGCAGCAGTGAAGAAAATATATAAAGATCCTTGCCCTGATGGAGCCTGCACGCTAATAGGAGCAGATAGACAATAAAGTAAGCAGGGAATGGGAGGAAGGAATGAGTGGGAGTCAGTTTGAGTGTGAGTCTAAGGGTGTGTAAGGGAAAGTTGCACATTTCAAATAGACTGATAGGGGAAGGCCTGCCTCAAAGAGCAAGATGTGAGCAAAAACTTCAAGGGAGGAGTTCCCGTCATGGCTCAGTGGTTAACGAACCCAACTAGCGTCCATGAGGACGCAGGTTCAATCCCTGGTCTTGCCTTGCTCAGGGTTAAGGACCCGGCGTTGCCGTGAGCTGTGGTGTAGGTCGCAGACGCGGCTCAGATCCTGCGTTGCTGTGGCTGTGGGGTAGGCCAGCAGCTATAGCTCCTGTTAGATCCCTAGCCTGGGAACCTCCATATGCCACCAGTGCGGCCCAAGAAGGCCAAAAAAAAAAAAAAAGGACTTCAAGGGAGAGAGATAATCCATAGAAAAAAGGAGTTCCAGAAGAAGGCACAGCAAGTGCTAAGGTCCAGGGGGAGGAGCTTGCTTGGCATGTGTAGGAAACATCAAGAAGGCCAGCGGATGGAGTTCCCATCATGGCTCAGTGGTTAACGAATCCAACTAGGAACCATGAGGTTGCGGGTTCGATCCCTGGCCTTGTTCAGTGGGTTAAGGATCTGGCGTTGCCGTGAGCTGTGGTGTAGGTTGCAGACGGGGCTCGGATCCCGCATGGCTGTGGCGAAGGCCGGCGGCGACAGCTCCTGTTAGACCCCTAGCCTGGGAACCTCCATATGCCGCAGGTGAGGCTCTACATAAAGGCAAAAAGACAAAAAGAAGGCCAGTGGAGCTGGAATGGAGTGGGTGAGAGGAAGAACGAGCGAGGGGATGAGCTCAGAGATGCCAGTTCCAGAGGATGAGAGCACGAGGAAGGGGGCTTAAAAGCCAGAGAAATGCTTTTACCCTGAGTGGTAAATGACAAATGATTTTGAGCGGAGGACTGACGTGATCCAGTGTTTTTCAACCAATAGTTACTGAGCATCTACTATGGGCCAAGCACAGTGCTGGGCCAGACACATGGGCACTGGCGATGCACAATGAACATGACAGACCTGGTCCCTGCTCTCATGGAGCTGAGATTGGGAGCAGGAAATAAAGAAAAGCTAGCAAATCAGCTTACAAAAATGTGATAACGCTGGAAAAAAAAATCAAGGTCCTTGCATAATACTAGGTGGGGTGAGGGGAACAGGTGTGGGTGTCGAGGAAGGCTTCTCAGAGGAGGCCACACTGGAGGAGAGACTTCAGTGAGGCGGAGGGGCTGGGGAAAAGACTGCATCAGGCAGTGGGAACAGCATACTCAGGGGCCTAAGTCATGAAAGGATGTGGCTGTTGCAAGGACAGAAAAACACCAGTGGAGCTAGTCCCCGAAGTATGATGGAGAGCGGGACACAGGATGAGCTTGTAGCGCAGGCTGGAGGCAGAGCAGGCTGGATGGTTGAGTCCTGGAAAGAAATCTGAAGAAGGCACTGGTGACCCAAGGTAGAAAAATCGGAGACATGATATGAGAGCCATAGATGAAAGAGATGTGAACATTATGAATGAGGGAGGAAACTTGTTGAACTCAGTTTGAGGGGGCATAGAATTCAGCCAGGTCCAGGAGGGAAGAAGACTTCCTGACGAAGTGGAAAGGGCACAAAGGGAGCTGGCGCTGCTACCAAATGCCTGCTCAGCCCGTAACAGCTGGACCAAACCACAGTCTTGGGGAGCTTCATCTTCCCCCAGACCAAAGGACGTGTGCCTTTAAGGTTTAAGAGAATTAAGAATAAATGTTCATAGGGGTTCCTGTCGTGGCTCAGTAGTAACAAACCCAACTAATATCTATGAGGACACGGGTTCGACCCCTGGCCTCGCTCAGTGGGTTAAGGATCCGGCGTTGCCAGGAGCTGTGGTGCCTGTTGCAGATGCGGCCTGGATCCCTCAGTGCTGTGGCTGTGGTGTAGGCAGGTGGCTACAGCTCCAATTCGACCCCTAACCTGGGAAATTTCATAAGCCGCGGGTGCAGCCCCAAAAAGCCAAAAAAAAACAAAAAAAGTGTTCATAAAATTCCTTGTGCATAGTAAATGCCAAATAAGTGCTTGTTTCCATGATAGGATAGAAATGCTGTTGACCTGAGTATCTGCCCCCTCTGTCCCACCCCCGTTTGAGCAAGACCATGGAAACAGCGACAATGACCATCTGAATTCTGCCTATCCTTTGCAAGGAGGAAGTACCTAACTTTATTCAGACGTAGATGTGATAAGCACCCATGACGTGCCAGGCCTGGCGCTGAGCACCGCGTGCACACACTGGTGGCAGCAGGACCCCACGCTGCAGTGCTTTCAGTATACTCGGGGAGCCAACAAGAATGGAACAAGTAAATATGCAACCTGTATTAAGTAGGAAAAGAAAGGAGGAAGTGTGGAGGGAGGGGAAGGGAGAAAGGAAGGGTAATGAGGTGGAGTGAGGGCGGCTAAGGCTTTTGGCAAGCATAAGCCTCTTCGTAGGCCAAGCCCACTCCAAGTGTTATTATGGGGTCTGTACTCCGATAACGCCTTCCTTTCCAGGATGGACCTTTCCAAACACACTAGATTCCAAGGATGCGCAGGAGGCGGCCACAAGAAGAGTGAGGGGGAAGGGAGGCCCCTCTATAGGCTGAGAAAGGGAACAGCAGGTGCAAAATAACCAGGGAAAACTCAAACAGAGCAGGAAATCAGCCACTATTAAAAAAACAAGCAAACAAAAAACTCGTGGAGAAATGAAAATCTCTTCTCTCTAGCAGGCACTTTGGCACTTATTTTCCCAGAGGATGGAATGTATAACACTGGCTTCCAAACCTCTCGATTTCCCATGATCTAAGCAGAAGCGACGGGAGGAGTACTTTAAGCGTAGAGCTTCCACTTTTGAGTTCTACAAAGTACCCCTCGAGGGAAGCGACTGCAAATATCAGCGCATTCTTTCTCCAACACAATCTTCCTTTGCAGAAGACAGTCAATGGTCTTATGTCAATTTTATAGATTTGAGAGAAAACCATAGAGACCCCGCACCTTCTTCAAATTAATCTTAGGCCTACAGTTTAAATCCCACGTTTACTCTGGCTTACTCAAGACATGCATCTCCACTCCGCCCTCCTCCCGAGAGAACATCTGCACGTTTTATCACAGATGTGTAACATGAGAGAAATTTATAGGAGAGAAAATTGTGGCTAAGAGGACAATGTATCCAAAAGCCATTCATTTTCATGAAGCAGTCATGAAGGGTCAGAGGGCTGTGTCTTGCCACATTTCTCTGTGACCTCTGTGCTACGACGGAAGTTGGCTGGCGCTTTCCAGTTATTCCTATACAACCCAGCTGGTGCTGACCTTCGGGTGGGCTTATGAACACAGACTTCACAATATTCAAGATTAAAGAGGTAAATGGACATTTTTAAGAAAAATCTGGTCAAGGAAGCTGTCCCGTTTTCTGCTAAAGAATGTCAGCATAATATACCCCATTGTCCTTGCTTTTAGCTACCAGGATACCCTGTGTCCGTCATAGTCAATCCTTTCTTTCAGTAACCCTGGCAGCTAGTGCATTTGCCTCCTATTTTTCTAACCTTGATTTTCTCTTTTTATTGACCGCCTTATTGAATATATGAGGCTTGGGGTGAAATTACACCAACTGATTTTTGGAGAAGGACAAATGATAGACACATAAAGCTTCTTGGCCCATATGTGCACCAGGTTTTATGATCTGTGTCCTTCAATAAACAAAGCACAGATTGCCAAGCTCAGACCCCCCAGGAAAGAAAGCCAGCCTTCTCTCGATGAATTGCTTGACTTCAGCCAATATCTTTCTCAAATCTATGGTGAGATACCCTCTTTTTCAGTAAACTACACTTAAGTGTTCCTACATCAAGGGTGTTCTGGAAGAAAATTAACCAGATTCTATTCTGAGAGCTTGCTCTTCTTTATTTTGGGTTTTCTCCCCCCAGCTTTACTGAAATGTAGTTGATGAATAACATTGTGTCCCTTTAAGGTGTACAACATGTTGTACACAGATTGTGAAATGATCACCATTATCATGCTAACACTTCCATCACATCACATAATTACCATTTCTTTTTTGCGATGCAAACATTTAAGATATATTCTCTCAGCAACTTTCAAGCATAAAATTCAGTAATATTAACCATAACAATGCTGTAGATTAGACCGCCCCCGACTCCTAAAGGGATGTTTGTACTCTTTGACCAACATCTCCCCATTTCCCTCCCTGGGAGTTTGAAGCAAAACCATCTTCAGGCTCCTCATGGGAGTGCTATACAAACACACACACACACACACACACACACACACACACATATATATATTTTTGTCTTTTTGACTTTTCTAGGGCCGCACTCGCGGCATATGGAGGTTCCCAGGCTAGGGATCCAACTGGAGCTGTAGCCGCCGGCCTTCGCCACAGCCACAGCAATGTGCGATCCGAGTCATGTCTGAGACCTACGACACAGCCACAGCAACACGGGATCCGAGCCGCGTCTGCAACCTACACCACAGCTCACGGCAACGCCGGATCCTTAACCCACTGAGCAAGGCTAGGGATCGAACCTGCAACCTCATGGTTCCTAGTTGGATTCGTTAACCACTGAGCCACGACAGGAACTCCCTATATTTTATATTTACTCTTTTTGTCTTTTTAGGGCCACACCTGTGGCATACGGAGATTCCCAAGCTAGCGGTAAATTGGAGCTGCAGCTGCTAGCTTACATCACAGTCACAGCAATGTGGGGTCCGAACTGCATCTGCAATCTACACCACTGCTCACGGCAACGCCGGAGCCTTAACCCACTGAGCGAGGCCTGGGATCGAACCTGTGTCTTCATAGTTACTAGTTGGGTTTGTTACCGCTGGGCCACGACGGGAACTCCAAGAGTGCTGGGTTTTTTTTTTTTTTTTTTGCTTTCTAGGGCCGCACCGGCAGCATATGGAGATTCCCAGACTAGGGGTCCAATCGGAGCTACAGCCGCCAGCCTACGCCAGAGCCACAGCAACACCAGATCCGAGCCACGTCTGCGACCTACACCACAGCTCACGGCAACGCCAGATCCTTAACCCACTGAGCAAGGTCAGGGATCGAACCCACAACCTCATGGCTCCTAGTCGGATTTGTTAACCGCTCTGCACGACAGCAACTCCGAGTGCTATATTTTTAACTTTTCCCTTCTTTGAGGTGCTTGGCTCAGCCTCAGCCCCACCTCTAAAGACATTTTTATTCTGAAATGTGAGGTGTGGACAGGGTTGTAGGGGTTTCTTCCTCTAAAAATTTTTCATGTCCCAAGCAGGCCATGTATACTTGAAAGACTCTCAGAAGTAAAAGAAGGGACAGAGGTAGGCAATAAAAATGAAGGGGGAGGACTATCCAAACTTGAACTTCTGATGTTCTGTTTCTAAGAATTACAAAAAGGTGGGTTATGGGTTATCAGTATCTTTGGTTGTAACTACAGAAAACAACTCTAGCCAATTTATGTGGAAAATTAATTCAATGGAACATTATGGGGGAGCTGACAGAACAAATGGCAGGGAGTTCCCTTCATGGCTCAGGGGAAACAAATCTGACTAGTAGTATCCATGAGGACGCAGGTTCGATCCCTGGCTTCACTCAGTGGGTTAAGGATCCAGTGTTGCCGTGAGCTGAGCTTTAGGTCATAGATGCAGCTCCAACTGGCGTGGAGTAGTTGCTGTGGCTGTGGCGTAGGCCAGTGGCTACAGCTCTGACTCCACCCCAGCCTGGGAACTTCCTATGCTGTGGGTTCAGCCCTAAAAAGACAAAAAAAAAAAACAAAAAACAAAAAAAAAACAAAGGGAAGGTTGTGAGCAGGTTTGGAGGGAAAGGAATTAGGCGACTCAGGATATGTAAGTAACAAGCTGATCCACAGTCTCCTTGGAATGAATGAGTTTCAGTTATTTGTAGTTTTATCCCTCTGCTCAGGGCTGAATCCATAAGAAAGTGTCTCTATGATCCACCTTACGCTCCATGCCTGTCCCTTGGCTGGTGGATATGTCATGGGGGGGCCTTCTTCACAAATCCAAATGATTTGTACTCAGCGGGGAAGGGCAGCTCCATCAGTGCAAAATCAGAATGTTGATAATCAAAAGGGAAAGTGGACAAGAGTCAGGCAAAAACAAAAGAACCAACCTGACGCTTGATTATGGACTGCTCTTTAATGGCAGTCATTGGCATTAAGACATCTCACAAACCTCATCATTCCATTAGCTGGGTAACAGTTCACTCTATTACTTCTCTCTCCAGACACCACAGCTAGGTCTCTGACTTCTGTGACTTCAGGAAGTGAGAGAAAAAGAGTGGTATCCTGGAAAGCTCTCACCCAAAAGTCTGTTAAGAGTCTCAAGTTCCTAAGACAAGCAACCACCTCCTTGTGGAAAAATATGGCCTACCCAATATAACTGTTAAACAGTCACATTTAAGTCAAGGATGTGTTGCTTCGGTGATTCCATCTGGAGACTTGGCTGGGAATCGCACGCTTTAAAAACATGGCAGCAGTATCTCTTTCTATAAATTTTTTTTTACTTTGATCAATTACCATGCCATTCAGTGGGAAAATGTTCTGTGGGTCATTGGCCTGTAGCACCCACTGCCCAGGGGTGCTTTTCCTTTTCTGTAGCATACTTGGAAAACCCTTTTTTTGAGTCCCAAGCAGATTTGAGCTGGAGCAGCCAATGGGCAATTAGGAGCTGGGGGGGAGGAGTGGCTTTGTGATTAAGTCCAAGTGGATTAATTCCAGGGTCAACTTGAAATGTATCGATGCTTCTCTCAGTTCTTGAGAGCAACAAGGATTGAACTGCACTGAGACTGGTACCAAAGACTAATTTCAAGTAGCCTTCTCCCACACGTGTCCTATCAGGTCATTGCTCTATTTGACTTCCTTCCTTTCCTGGTATTATCATCTGAAGTTTTCCTATTTCTTAGCTTGCTCCTCACCTGTGTCCCACCTTGACGGTGCTAAGACGCACAGAGTCAAAGTCTGTCTTATTTACAGTTCTATCGCAACCACAATGCCTGGCACATAGCAGGCCTCCAATAAATATTTGTTTAATGCTTGAATCGCTACAAAATGAGAGCGCCAGTGACTGCCCAGAAGACTGAGTGGGTAATCTCCCCGTCCATGGGGAGCAGTGGAATATGATTCCAGCTCTTAATTTTAGCATACCCATTATGTGCCAAGGCTTGGGTACATGGCAGTGAACCAAGCAGACAATCCTTGCCCTTGTGGTGCACAAAGGGCACCACAGGATCTCAAAATTTGAAGGCACCAAGAACGCGGCACCAAGGATCTCAAAATTTGAAGGGTAATAACTGTAGGAGTGGTAATCAGTGCGTAGTCAGAGTAAACAGCTATAATTTATTGCATATTAATTACGTGCCAGGCACTTGACACATATTATATCATTTAAGTCCTTCTAACAACCTTGTTAGTGTTAAAGGATTTAAAGACGAGGCAACCGTGTCTCAGTGTTAAGAAGCAGCACGCGCAGTCACACAGCTGGTGAGTGTTAGAATCAGCTGGTCAATGGGTCGCCAAAGTCTGTAATAAATATTTCGTTTATATTCTCTGCTTTACTCAGAAACATGCAAGCTTCGGTGGCCAGACAAATGCTGAGAGAGTACTAGGGTAGCAATCTCTGCTCTAAAACATCTCTAGCTCCAACAGACCACTCCATTGGGCCATGCAAGACATTTAAGATGCCTCAGCTTCTGGTGATAATAATCACAAACATTTACCTAAATGTCTGCAATGAATCAGGTGTTTGACTCGCCCCACTGCACTGAATCCTAACAGCCCCCTGTCGTGCACGTTGTTATTTCTCCTCCGTTTTGGGGAGGAGATATCTGAGGTTTAGAGAAGACAAGACAGAGTCTATTCGGAAGCAGAGCAAAATTTCAAAGTTACACCTATTTGGTATTAAACCCAGTCATACCAAACCCCACCCAGTTGAGTCTCTTACCTCTGGGCTTTCACTGAGGCCGTTTCCGATAACTCTTCCTCCATTTCTTCATTGCTGACACCTTCTGCTCTTCAGCGACTCAAATCAGGGCATGACTTCCTCTGGAGAAGCACCTCAGACCTCCTTTGCTTCTGCCCAGCCTCAGTTAGGGGTCGCAGGACAAGAGCAGAGAAACTCCATGTTAGAGCAAATAGCTACAAAATCCACGTGTGCATCAGGCTTCAATTACACCAGAGTCCAAAGGCCGCTTTTTAAGTCCTCTCCTTCTCCACCTCTAATACTTTCAGTTCGGGAAGGCCTTCCCTAATATTGTAACAAACATGTGTACACTAGGTCCCCAGACTAACACGAAACGTGCTTACGAACCCAAGGTAAAGGGCTTCTACGCTGGCCCAAGTTCTGTTTTTATTGCCCCATCGGGGTCAGGTGGGCGGGCCCGAGCCATTCACCGTGGCCAGGAAGATGCTGTGCTCTGATTGGCCAGGCCTGGTCACATGCCCACCAAGGAGGGCGGGACCAGCCCCACATTAACCTTAAGGACTGAGAAAGGGGGAGGGGCGCTGTCTCCAAAGGAAATGTTGGACGTTCTTACCAGAGGGAGACTGATAATCAGAGTCAAAAAATAGTAGATGTCCACTACAGCCCCTACCCCAGACTGGACTGAATTCCCAATTTCACCCTTATAACCAAGTTTGGGGGGGCGGTCGTTCCCCTTTTGGCTCAGCAGGTTACGAACATGACTAGTATCCATGAGGATGTGGGTTCAGGATCCCAGCATTGTGTTGCCTGCGAACTGTGCTGTAGGTCGAAGCCATGGCTCGGATCTGGCGTGACTGTGGTGTAGGCCAGTGGCTACAGCTGTGATTGCACCCCTAGCCTGTAAACTTCCACGTGCTACAGGTGCGTGTGGCCCCAGGAAACACAAAATAAAACCAAACCCAGAAAACAGGTATATGGAGACTTTTGTTGTGATTTTCTTCCCTCTCATACTATAAACTCCGGGGCGGAGGCGATGTTCTTTTCTCCCTCGCAACTCCAGCACCCAGCATAGTGTCTGACACATTAGAGATATTCACATAATATTTGTTGAATGAAGGATCAAATGCATTAATTTATGAAAAGCTGATGGTGTTATTTCACCTTACAAAGGCAGCATCATGGTGAGATGGAAAGGACAGATGCTAAATCAGTGTATCTCCAAGTGTAGTCTGGGAAACCAACTGCTTCAGGTTAAAATGCAGATTCCTGGGCTGCAGAACAGATCCACTGACCCGGCATCTCAGTAAACAGAGTTCAGGTGCATTTTTAGCAAAAATGTTACGTGATTCTTGAGCACTTTCCTGTTAGAACCATGGCCCTACAGTCAAACAGAAGCACCTGGGTCCCCTTCCAGCTCTGTGTGAACTAAAAGGAGTCATACCCTGTCAGCAACTTGGTTTGCCTCTCTTTAAAATGGGTCAAGAAAACTTACCTCATGAATATGTATGAGGAGTCCACAAGACAATGCCAAATTTCTCTATAAAGTTCACATTTTACTACTTGAGTTTTTCTAATAATCATCGCTGACTTCTGGAGTACATCTTATGTGCCAGGTGCTATTCTAAGTTCTAATTATATGTAACTCATTTAAGCCTCATGACAACCCTGGGAGATAGATATTTTGTGGGTTTTTTTTTTCTTTTTGAGGTATAATTGACACATTACATCAGTTTCAGGTGTGATAGGAACTTTTCCTGTTTTGCAGATACAGAAGCAGAGACAAAGTAATTTTCCCTGATAAGTGCCTGAGCTAGGATCTGAACTCAGTTCTGGTGTGAGCACCACTCCCCCCACCCCCCCCAAACGCTCACCTGACTTTCTCCTTATATAGATGTGTTATCCTTCCCAAGGAAATTCACCCCCACCCACTTGAGGGGCCCGGAAAGAACAAAATGAGGACATTGAAACTCTTTGAAGAAAAAGAGCACCAAAAATGACCTAGGGCTGAAAAACAGTGAAGAAAGGAGAGGAACGATGGCCAGGTCATGTGACCTTGATGCACTGCCTTGCTAAAACAAACCAAAAAAAAAAAAACCAAATTATATCAGATTCTGATCTGCAACAGAAAAGTTCTATTTTCTCCCCTCTTTCCTGAAATCCACCTTTCTAGGTTGTCTAACACCTCTGTGCTTTGAAAACGAGAACTAGTCTTTAATCTTAGATGACTGTTTTTATTTTGAATGGATATACTTTTTCTTCCCCATTCTTTACTTCTAGGCACCAATATATCTTTTCCATGAAGCATGAGCAAAGCCTGAAGTGCAAGCCAAGCCCTCAGAAATGTGATAGCTGTTACCAAGGATCTGAGAGTAAGAATACAAAAACCTAGAATCAAGATGTCAATGCTGCACTCTAGTATCAGAAATGGCACCGGTCCCACATCAAAGATGGAATAAATAAGGCATTAAGAAACCACAGAATTTGTTCTGGGTTCCTTAGCTGGTGGACTAAGTTGAAAACCATGAGATTCTCTTTCCCGGGCTTTACTGGACACTGAGTGTAAAATAAGCCCAAACGCTTCTGCTGTCAGGGTGCCTGGACACATGTTTAAGATGTAATACTGTGTCTCACATAGACAAATACATTGATCGACTTTGTTCGAAAAGGAAACATTAAAAGGAGGTGGTCTCTTGAAGCCAGATGAACTGTGAGAAATGATTTAGAGAGTTCTTACTGTGGCTCAGCGGGTCACAAACCCAACTAGGATCCATGGGGACGTGGGTTCCATCCCTGGCCTCGCTCAGTGGGTTAAGGATCTGGCATTGCCGTGAGCTGTGGTATTACAGGTCGCAGATGTGGCTCAGATCTGGTGTTGCTGTGGTTGTGGTGTAGACTGGAAGCTGCAGCTCTGATTCCACCCCTAGCCTGGGAACTTCCCTATGCCACAAGAGAGGCCCTAAAAAGCAAAAAAAAAAAAAAAGAGAGAGAGAGAGAGAGACAGAGAAATGATTTCAATCTTCCATCACCTGGTCCACAAAACCATGTGTCTCATGAGTGTCTTCATTCCCCGCTACCTCTGCTCCATACAGAATTCTGAAGGCAGTCAGCTGGGGATGAGAGTTTGTTTGCTTTTTTTTTTTGCTTTCTAGGGTTGCACCTGTGGCATATGGAGATTCCCAGGCTAGGGGTCCAATCATAGCTACAGATGCTGGCCACAGCCACAGCCACAGCAATGCCAGATCCAAGCCGCGTCTGTGAACTACATCACAGCTCATAGCAACGCTGGATCCTTAACCCACTGAGCAAGGCCAGGGATCAAATCCGCCACCTCATGGTTCCTAGTCGGATTCGTTAACCACTGCGCCACGAAGGGAACTCCGGGATGAGAGTTTTGAGTGGCCACTAGGAGGGAAAGCAGAAGAACTGAAGGTGAATAAGTGACACGTGGTACCACTGTGGTCTGGAGGTGGGGTGGGGGTGGGGAGGGGCAGCTATGGCTTTAGAAGAGAGAGGGATAGTTTGAGGCATGCTTGCTGCTAATGACTAGATTACCAGAACATTTAGGGGAATCCTCAAAGGCTAGTCTGATACACTTTTCACTCAGGGGAGAAGTATCCAGAGGGTAGGCAGAGGGCACCAAGAGCTTCAGATCAGCACCTTCGAAGGCATGAGGCCTGTGGCTGGAGTTTGCTCTGTGCGAGCCCACCGTTCTGCTTATTTTCTAGCTCTTGGCTGGTTGAGCTCTGTCCCTGTCTGTCCAGTGTCCACCAAGAGGCCTGGCCGTGGCTCCCTTTTCTTGGGCTGTGTACTTTCAACCAGTTTTGAGCAGCCCCATTTCAGATTGGCCTTTTTATGTTTGATATAAAGAATAGTTGTTGGCCAATTTCATCTTTTCATCGCTGTTCTCTAGGCCTGAATCCAAGCAGTTTGTCAGATGCTCATTAACTCCCCCTTTGGCTCTTTCTAGTGTGTCTCCTAAGCTCATTGTGCCAAGAACTAACGCTTTCTTTTACACGATTCTCTTTCTCTGCTCCATCAGGGAGACAAATTACTTTCCAAAAGGGATCGCCAGGGATGGTTTAATGAGAATTTCTTTGGGGCTAGGCATGGAACGCAATGTAGTTAACATTCGGTGGACTTAATTGGACTTTTCTTTTCTGCCTCTTTTTAAAAAAATCTGAAGCTATCCTGTTAATCTCTCATTTGTAATCAATTGTGTTGACTAAACAAAAGTCTAGGTCGTCTTTTCTTCCTGTCCCAGACAATCCTTTGTTGCCTCTAAATGCCTCATTCTTGAGTGATCCTGGTCGCGTAGATGGGCCCGATTGTTGACAGTTCATTATTGCGCTTTTGTCCATTTAATCTTTCTTGCTGTGTTTTGCATGTGCATGCCTTAATGAGCTCCGTTGGCAATTAACATGTTTCTAGGAGCAAACTGGTTGCTCAGACGTTTGAGAGGGAAGTGCAGGGAAAAGGGCAACGCAGCTGCCTTGAGGTTGTTTATTTCCCAGCGTTTTCTCAAGACTCCTGTCCTCTCTTTGGCAGCAACCCCCCCCCCACTGTTATTCGGCCCCCCGCTCCCCCCAATTCATTCACCATCAGCACACCTGGATGCCTTCTTGCTGTGACTCTTGGGTCTGGTTCAGGCGACTCCCTATCCTCTCGTGCGCCAAACAGTAAAATGAGGATCTTATACACTCACTTCTGCAGCCAAGGCAAGAGTAAGTACAGTGCCCCCCAAAATGCGTCTGGATGCTGGCAACTTCTCTGTGTCGTTCTTTGCAGAGGAACCTCTTACCCGCCTAAGGCAATAGGACTGTACAATCTGTTATGTACAAGGCTGTGGCTTTGGAAGAAGGAGGGTTTTTTTTTTTGGTTTTTTTTTTTTTTTTTTGAGTCTTGCTGGCAAGATTGCTGAAGTGTGAGCAGTCATGGACAGAACAAACATCTTGTAGGGGAAAAGATAATTGGAGTCTTTTTTGTGTCTGTGACAGGATTCCCCTCCCCCGCAATTTGATTTTTTTTTAAATATTTTTTAAGGGTGGCCTCTTCAATTTAATCAAGGTTAGAATATTAATATGCGGCTGATGACTACCTTGTTTAAGTCATTTATTAATAATGCAAACTACAAGTCATGCAAACAGTTTAATATTAAGAGTGGAGGGGAAAAAAAATCAGAAAACAGAGCCTTTCACCCAACAATTCCGATGCATGGGGAATAACGAAGAAGGATCCCAGTTAGGATGGTTCCTGAAAGGGCTCAGAACCTGAATGTGGGCGTCAGAACCTGCACTGGCTGTGGAAGGTGCTGAGTAATTCAGAAAGAAGTTTCCTTTTCTCTTCACACTGTTTTCAGGTGAAGGAATCCTTTCTTGAATTCCACACCTGCGGGAAGCAGACATCTTAAACCTGAAACCCGGGAGGACTGACTGCAAACCCGAGGAAAGGAGTGCTAAGCCTAAGCGCTGTAGTAAAGAAGAGCTCTGTTTATGTACAATTACCGCCAGATGTGAAATAGCACCCTTCTCTGGTGAGAGCGATTGACAGGAGTTGATGCGGAGGTTAAGTAATGAGCAAGTTATGAGGACACAACCTCAAGGAAGTTGGTGTATTCCGGGAACTCTGCTCAGGCTTACCCCAGCGCCACAGTCACTTGCCTCTCCCTGTCAGCAGAGACGAGCTAAGAGAGAAAGGCCTCCTCCTCCACCCTTCAGTTTTATTTCATTTGCTGTCTAGTTTGCAAGCACGAGATCTTCAACCCCCTTCAGAACTGTCACCCGGAAACAAATCTCTCCATTTTATGAGATGGGCAACTCTTTCGGTCTTTCCCCTATGAAAATATTCCAGAATTTCCTTGAAGAAAGTTCTCTTGGTTGATGGTCTGAAAGTTATTTCCCTGGATGGAGGTGTCCTATCAATTTTTTTTTTAAATTTATCTTCCTTCTTAAAGGGAAAGAGGACAACTCGATCACGAGTCCCATAACTTTAGACTTTTAAACCCAGGTTCTCTAAGATGATGCTGTTGCCCTAAATTTTATGGTGTCTGCCCCCTGCTCCAAATTCCGGAACAATTTAGGAAGAAGGTGGGCTTGCCCTAACCCAGAGTCTGGTCTCCAAGAAGTGCATCTGCCAAGGATCCTTTCAGGGATGCAAGAAGTAAAGAATGGTGGTTGAGGCAGCTGTCGGAGGGCACCCAAGAGCTCCCAGAAATGGGGGAGGGGTGGTGTCTACTAGGCGGGGCTAATAAAACCTAGGATGATACTAGCAAAGGAGCAGACTCCTCAAAATCAGCCCGCAAGCCCCCTGGGGATAGAAGTCTGGGAGGAGCAAGTCGCTATTTCCATATCTTTAGCCGCCAAGTCCTCCTCGCCCATTGTGGGGTTTCCTGGGGTTTGTGGCATCCACGGAGATTTCGGAGTTAAATCTGCATATCCCTCTGGGTCCCAATCTCCCCTCTGCGAAATGCAGCCAGATCGAGCTAACATTTAAATTCCTCCTCGCTTCCTCGTTCTCCCTCCCCTGGCTGTGTCTTCCCAGACTTGGGAGGGCGGGGGGAGGAATACAAAAAAAAAAAAAAAAAAAACGAGGACGCTCTCCTTTCAGGAAATGGAATTCTAATGTACACGTTCCTATTTCTGAATCGGAGATACTAAAAATACCTCCGCGACAGCCTGAGGAAGCTGTCGCTGTCCTCTGTGCAAACAAAATCGACAATTCTCCTTCCCTGCGCAATGGGTCTGCGATGGTGAGGGGGTGGGGACCCAACCTTTGGCTGGGACCTGGACAGAGCTTCCACCCAGCAGCCCAACGTCTCTTCCCGGGTCCCAGCCGAGATATTCCTCCTCTACCGACAAGCACTGGAGGCAGTTTGGGTTTTTGAAAAGCCTTGACTTCGAATTCTGAACCTTCCTAGTCCTATGACCCTAGGCGTGTCATTTAGCTTTTTTCTTGCCTCAATTTCTTCGTCCGTCCACAAGGTGGGAATAATCATTCCCAGCTTGCAAGCTGTGACCATTCATTCGAAAGAACGTGCCTGTCGTGGAGCAAGCGCTCGGGAAATGTAAGCTTTTTTGATTATGGGAGCCCCTGGCGCAAGCAGCACTGAGCGCCTACTGTATACCGGCCGTTAGGATACTCCTCACTCAACTCACTTTCAGAGTTACTTATGGGTTTCCTTTTGCACTAACCATCTTTCTCTTCAAACAGCCTCCACCTGCAGCAGAAATCCGCTAGAGATCAGCACCCAGACTCCGCCGCCCTAGCCCTTGCAATGGTGAGGCTGCGTGGAAGCGCGGTCTCCGGCCCCGCGCCACATTTCCTACCGGCGCTGGGGAACATTGTTCCAGAAAACGTGGGCAGAATCGCGGCGCGAATATTAGGGGGGATGGGGGCGGGAGGAGAAGGCCTGGCGCGCCTAGGCAGTAATCCGAGCTCTTGATTATCCAGATTCGGATCAAACGGGGCGGCGGCGGCCGGCCCCCTCCTGGGAATGATTAGATGATTAATGTAATGCTGTTTGAAGGGTCTCTGTTTTCTCTCTTAATTTGGGTCATTACTTAGAAAGCAAGCGTGAGATCATTTCATCAGCGAGCTCGGCGGCGGAGATAGCTATTCAGGAAATGGGCTAACTGCGCGGTAATCAGACGCGGAAGGCGGCGGCTTCGAGCTGCGGGAGCCCGGGTGCGCCCTCCCGCGGCAGGGCGCACGGCACCCGGAGGCCAACCCCAGACCACGGTGCGGGCCGGAGCCCCAGTGCTCCGGCTAGGTGCGACCATTGGCCTCCAGGTACCGGAACAGTGGCTCCCTTTAAATCACCCAGGGAAAGGGACTTACCCAAGAGCGCTGGGTGGAGCAGTGCCCAGGCAGTTCACCTCCGTGCGGCGCAGCGCTTTTCTCCAGACACGCATCTAAAACCTGCTCTCCTCCATCCAGCCACTTTTAACACCTTCTTATTTTAATTTTCTCACCCAAATAAGGCAACACCCAGAATCCCTTGGTCAGAACAAGCACCAAATAAAAACTTGGTACCACGTGGGGGCCGCTCTAGGCCTTTGCGCCTGGGGCGGGGGCGGGGGGTGGGCCTCCGAACTCGCTTAGCGCCGCAGGAGCTCTGGTTTGGCCTCACCTAAGTCCCAGAGCCCCAGGAGAAGTCGCATTTGGGCCGGGAAATGCTACAAATGCCTATTTCCTTTTCATTCTTTGGGATGGCTGAGCTGACTCGTGGCGAGGTTGTGGGGGAGGGGAATAAAAGACGCACTAATGATTCTGTTTATTGAGTTATATATGTATATATTCCGTGGTCGCTTGTACAGGAGGATTTACATGGCTGTATAAAGATGGCTGGGGGCGCCGCGCTCTTCCGGGACGTTCACGTGATAGGCTGGGGTTAAAACCCGCAGCAGGAGGAGAAGCCAAGGCCTGGAATTAAATAACGTTTCTGCGCATTGGGTTTAAATAAGTTTCCCGAATATACAAAGGTGGGAGCCGGGCGATTGCTGCCAGTCATCGAGGAAACGTTTAGCTTTCCAAAAATATGCTGGTTTCGATAAATAGATTTTAGCCTCTCTGCTATAGCTTTTATTTTCCTTTCTTTTAATTTTAGAAATAAGTTTATACGTGTGATCTGTTTGGGGACTGGACGGGGCTGGAAGGGAGGGCGAGGCAGTAGCTCTCAGCTCTGCACTGTCCGAGTCAGGTCCTTTGTGGAGGGGGCAGCGGGGCCCACGCTGTCGTGGAGTTTGCGCACGTGTTTCTTTAAGTCAAAGTTTCTGCAAAACCCTTTGCCGCAAGTGGCACACGTGAAAGGCTTCTTGTCGTTATGGGTGTGCATGTGGAAGGTCAGGTTGTAGACCTGGTGAAAGGCCTTGTTGCAGATGGTGCATTTGTACTGCTTCTCGCCGCTGTGAGTCAGTTTGTGGTTCTTGTAGTTCCCTACAGGAGACCGAAAACAAAAAAGGGGTGGGGGATGAAGTGGGATGGGGCGTGGGGGGTGTTCTTGGGGTTGGCTCAGGTGCCCGCGCAAAGAAGGCGACGCTTGGTTAGGCGGGCGCGACCTCTCCGAGTGAAGAAGTTGTCAAACTTCGTACGCATCAAGCTCGGGGCTCTCACGACCGGGCGGAGGGCAGAGTCCCGTGCAGCCATCCCGCTTCCCAGCCCTGCCCGGGCCGTAGGCCCGCGCAGCGTCCCTCCCGCTGTGCTCCGCCGGCCTGGAAACTTTTGCGTGGCCCAGAGACGCATCGGGTCCTTCTCCCGGCTGCTGCCTCGCTCGAAGAAATTCGCACGAACCCGGGCTTCGTCCCTTATTATTATTATTTTTCTTCTCATGTTTAAAGTTACTCGCTCTGGTCCCCTAACTACCACTTGGAGATCCGAAAGTACCCTGGAAAATCCAAGCGGGATGCTGGGGACATTAGAGGTTTCCCCCAGTCTAGGTTTTTCCCAGGAGGTGGACTTTGCCTCGATTTTTTCTTTCTTTTTTTTTTTTTCCTTTCAAAGGAGAGTCCCGGCTACAAAGGGAAGCTTTTTCTATAGGGCAAATACCATGTTTTTCTGCTACTTCCTTTCCTTCTGTCCCTTCCTTCTCATCTCCCAAATTAGGAGTCTGGAGGTGCAACCAGCCTAAGTCCAGAGAGGTCTACTAACCCGGCCGGGAGAGCTTCCACCCAAACCTTGCAGAACCCGATTCCAAAGAAATGCTGCGCCAGAGCCTGCGGCTCTCGCGCTCCCTCTCTCCAGATCCTTCTTTGCCTTCCCAATAGCAGTGACGTGCGGAGTCCCGAGGTGAGGTGAGAAGAGGGCCTTGCCCCGCACATACCTTTTTGGTGAAAGCCTTTGCCACAAAATTCGCAGACGAAGGGCTTGTAGCCCGCGTGGATACGGATGTGCGTGTTGAGCGTGGAACTGCGGTTGAAGGCTTTGCCACACTGGTTGCATTTATGCGGCTTTTCCTGCAGAAAAGGGTGCGCTCACTGTAACACGGAGGCTGGGCCTGGGAGAGGCTACCTCAGGGGCACCTTGAAGGGACAGGTGATTCTGGTGGGGGGGGTTGGGGGGAACCCTTGGTCATCCTGTCCCCAGTGACGTGGCTCGGGCGCCGGGTGTTGGGTTTGGGGGTGGGGGTCACGTACCTGGGTGTGGATAATTTTGTGTCTACAGAGTGTGCTGGCCTGGCGGAAGCCTTTGCCGCAGACTTTGCACACGAAAGGTCTGGCTCCGGTGTGGACCGGCATGTGGCGTGTGAGGTTATAGTGAGCGTTAAATACCTATGGAAGCACACAAGGCAGCCTTGTGAGCGTCTGTCCCAGAGTCCAGAGTCAACCTGGGGAAGGCACAGCCTACCCACCTCCCCAACCAAAACTCCCCTTCGAAACCAGAGCCCTTTTACATTTTACAAAGAGCTTCCCAATCCACTGCTCAGGCCAGTCCGGTGTAGCCACTGACAAAGGCATCCCCATTTTACAGAATAGGAAACTGAGGCCCAACTGTGCCTACAGCTATGGGGAAGCTCTAAACTCAAGAAAGGGGCAGCCCAGGCTGCCCCAGCAAAGCAGCCACCTCAGCTCACCCTTCCCCCGCCTTCCCCACACCAGCGCCACCACCCCCCTCCTGCAAACCCCAGGCCTCACCTTGCCGCACACCTCGCAGGTGAAGTTTTTGGGCTTGCCGTCTGCGGAACCCCCAGGCAGCTTGCTGTGGCCCTTGACGCCGCTGCGCTCAGCGGTCAGGGCTGAGTTCTCCTTCAGCACCTGCTCTAGCGGCGCAGGCAAGCGCTCCTTATGGGCATAGGGGGCCGGATGGGGGAACTTGTCCGCGGCCAGACCGGCCAACTTGGCGTTCTCCAGCAAAAAGAGCTTGGGGTGCGCTGCCAGGGCGGCGGGGGCCTGTGCATTGAGGAGGCCAGACGGGAAGAGAAGCTCAGATGGCTGGTACGCAGCAGAGTCCAGGTAGTTGAAGTAGTAGAGCGAGCCACTGGCCGGAAGCCCCATGGCCTGGTTGATGACCTGCGGCTTGATGACCCTGCCCGCGGGCAGCGCAGACGGCGCCAGGCCCAGCTCGGCCTTGCAGCACACGCCACAGTTGGTTTTGCACAAGCCGCTGGCGCCGCACACCGGAGCCCCCCCGCCGCCACCGCCTCCTCCTCCTCCACCACCACCACCACCACCGCCGCCGCTGCCCGCCCGGAGGCTGCTTTTCCAGAGCTCGGAGTAACTGAGCAGCGTCTTGGACGGCACCTCGTAGCCTAGGGGCTGGAGGGGGATCATACAGGGCAGCGGCGAGCAGAGGTTGAGCAATTTCTTGCCCTGGCCACCGTCTGCCTCCAGCGCCCCCGGCCGGGGCTCAAAGGGCGCACGGGGTTCCGACGTCTTAGCCATGATGCGCTCGATAGAGAAGGCCAGCGTCTTGGAAGTGGCCGGCGACGCTCCAGAGCGTGGGCAGGCCGGGGGCACCATGGTCTCCAGGGAAGCCGAGCTTGCCATGGTGCGCAGAGCCGAGCCGCGCCGGACTGGGCCAGGGGGCAGCCTCTCTCCTCTAAGTCTGCATTCCCGGAAAAGGCAGGGAGGGAAACCGCAATTTAATAAGCACCTTGTCGGGTCCAGGTCACCCATTTGCATTCGAATGAACAGGGGCAGAACAAAGTGCACCCAAGGGTACCAAATTACCGCCCGTTAACCCGTCCCGCAAAGGAACCCACCAGCCCCTGCCCTGGGACTTTGAAAGGGAAAAGGGTGGGGGGGGGGTTACAGAGGAAAAAGAGAGAGAGAGAAAAAAAAAGAGAGAAAGGAAGGAGCCTCAAATTAACCCCCCTGAGCCGCTCCCTGGACCCTGGCCTCCGCCACTCGTGCTGGGAGCTGGACAGTGAAGGGGCAAAGTTAAAGAGGACCAGGAGAGCCACCTCGCATTTACCTCTTTCCCCCACCGCCAAGGAGATGCGTTCCGAGCCATGCAGCGTGTCTCCTCTGTCACATTTTGATGGCAAACATCTTCCCCTTCGCGTGAGATCACTGTCTTTTACATTCAGCTGACATCACATGAAGTCACTTGAAGTGGAATGACATGGGCGGCGGCGCGGCTCCTGTAGCGGCCCCTGTGTTCCACCGCGCCTGCCGGCCGCCGCCACCGCCCCTCAAACTTTAAAAGGAGGCAACTGGCGCCCGCGCTCCCCTCGGGAAAGTGCGAGCGGTTCGCGAATCGGGAAGGAGGGAAGAGACGGGAGGGGGAGGGGGAGGAATCGTGATGGTTTTTGCCGGTAGAAAAAAAAAAAAAAAAGGCGGGGGGGAGCCCAAACCCAGGCAGAGTTCCGTGCGTGATTCACAACTTTGGGGGCCTACAGGTTTTGGGGAAGCGGGGAGGGCAGGGGTGTCCTGGATGCCCTGCCCTAAAGGGCTCCAGGGTGTCCGTCTAGTTGCCGAAGTATCCCTTAGCCCTCTGCAGCCGAGCTGGGCATCGTGCTAATAAACTGCCATTTACCCACGGAGCCGGCGCCAGCCCCGAACACGCGCAAATGATAATTACCTCATTAGAATGTGGCGCATGGACGCGGGCGCCGCGTTTGGAGGGGAGAACTTGTTAATGGGGAAATATTAATTTATGCAAAAACAACGAGCCCGCCTTGGCTGGCGTCGGAGGTCGGGAGACAGCTCCCGCCGCCTAAGCACGACCCGGTAGCGTCCGGAAGAGCAAGGCCGCGCGCCCAGATCCCGAGGGCTTCCGTGCCTGGCGGGTGCGCCTCCCCCTCACCCACCCGCTCTCCCCTGCGGCTGCGGGAGACCGCACCGCGAGCTGGAGGGCTGTTTGAGACCCTAATCGATCAGAATCGCTGATTTGTGGTCGGGTTTCTGAGGCACAGACCGGCTCTGCTGCTGGTTTAGTGCGGGGAAGATTCGGAGGGCAGCTCTCCCCGCTGATGGGTACTTACTGTTTGTATAATTGAGAAGGTCCAATCTCCACCTGTTTAAGGCGCAGATTGAAACAGCAGAACCTCCCCTGGATCCTATTAAAACGTTTTTCCTCCTAAGGCCATTCAGTCGAACCAATTTTCCGAAGTGATTCATAGAGCTGAATTCTGCCAAGGCAGCTCTTTCACTTTTAGCCACTAAAGCACCGCGTGGAACCGGGTTTTGTGTTTTTCTAAAATAAAGAGAAGGATTATCAGAGGGGAGAGGGAGGAGGACTGAAGGGGGGCGGGCAGAGACTTAGTGTGGCCAGAGGTACACACAGAGGGAAGAAAAGGCCCTTTTCTAGACAGGCCCCAAGTAAGTTCGGAGGAATTCAGCGTTCTGTGCCTCGCGCACAAAAGCAGCGCGCTCCGCGCTCGGTTTGGAGGGGCTGAATTCGTCTGTTTGCAGACCATTCCACCTGCGTATCACAACAAACTGCTCAAAGACGCTCCAGCACTTTCAACAGGCCGGGTGCTCTTGGCCACAACAAAAGTGATCGAGGCTGAGGGTTCTTACGGGGTGGGGGGTGGGGTGGTGGCTAACGAGAGAGAGAGAGAGAGAGAGAGAGAGAGGGAGAGAGAGAGAGAGGGAGAGAATTAGGTGGAAAGGAGGAGGGGGATGCAGGGTTTTTTTTTTTTTTTAACTTTTGAACGGTTTTGTTTGCAGGACAATTATATCTTGCCAGCCTGCTTTTGCAAGACCCCGAGCTTTGTAGCTGCGACTACAGTTTCAGAGGATTACGGTGGGTATAATATGAGCAAACAGGGTTGAGAGTTTGATAGTGAATTCCATCTCCAAAGACAAACGATCTTGTGGGTCCAAGAAAGTGCGGGGTAGGGGGGACCAAAAAACAGCTCCATTTTTTACTCAAGAACAGGTCTCAAGGGGCTAAGTACCCCATCTCAGGCTTCCCTGCTGCAAAACATCCCAGGAAAACCACCAGGGGGGAAAAGATAGGAAAAGTCTAGGTTTAAATTCAGGCAAACCACCCCTTTTTCCCTTTCAGAACTTCTTTTTCCTACCCACTCCCCCTCTGACGTGTAATTGCCGACAGGATATTGACGTGGCAGGTATAGGAAAGGAATAGTGTCCTTGGAAAGGGAGGAGAGGGAACAAAGAGAGAGAGATCTCCGAGGGAAAGTGGCCTGGATGGCAACTGCCCTGGGTTAAATTTTCTACTCTGCCAAGCTTGGAAACTACCCCTAAATTCAGCAGTCTTAAATCTGTTCCCCAACAGCACCCCCCCTGCCCCAACTTCCAGATTTCAAAACAAGAAGGAGGCTAGTTCCTCTGGAGAACATTTCCATACAGCCCATTTAATTTAGATGTTCAGAGAGGCACGTTTCCAGACTCAATATACCCCCATCCCTATGTTAATGTGAAAACAAGAACACAGATGAACTCCATCCCCCCCTCCCAACCACCAAACCACCACCGAACAGGAAACAAATCAGCGACTCACCCTGACATTGAAACAGTATCAGTACACCCGCAGGGTCTCAAACCCCGGATTTCTATCCCGACTTTCCTGTGAATCCTGTTCAGCCATCAGCACTGCACCCCAACCCCCTTTCCAAATTGGGTAATTGTTGATCTCGGCAGCAGCTCGAAAGATCTGCTGGTTTGAAAGCTCCATCAGGCTGAAAGGCTTCCAAAGGCTTCCCGTGAACCTGCCTTGCCATCCCTAGCGCTTTTTGTAGCTGCATAAGCCATCTCTCTCTCCGGCATCACAAAGGAGTGCTACCTCCACAAAAAGAAAACATTTGGGTAAAAACAAGTTGCCCCTAATGTGCCTCTCTTTCCAAATGTTGGGTGAATACATTGGCTTTTATTAAAGTATTTAATTAGCTTCCACAAACTTCTCCTTCCCTCGCCTGCAGATTACATTGAAGTGGAGGGTTGGAAACTATTTTACACCTTGCCACTCACATGTTAATTAATCTCTATCTAACCCTAATTGCAGTTTATTCAAGCACCGCTCAACAGCTCACCCACACAATAAACACTGATCCTACTTTTATACATATTACTTCACGTTAACACATTGAGTAATTAACTCCAGTACCAACTAATAGTGCAAACAAATATTTTCTGTAAACGAGATGATTTCAGGCAGAATAATAAAGGACTAGGTGGAGGGACTGCGGAGACTTCCATTTGCTGTCCCCCAACCCTGCAAATTCATGCTCAACTGCAGCATCTTTTTTTTTTCCCTGAGGCTGAAATGCTTTTTAAAAAGGAAGACGGTATTAAATTTTGACAGTTTTAGGGAGTTGTTGGAGGGTTTCTGCGAGAATAAGGGTAACTTTTTTTCTACCTGCACATTTTCAGTGAGGGGGGGGGATAATCCGAAATAACTCCACGTGAAGGGCAAAAGGAGTCTCCAGGGATAGACAGATTTCAGGGATGTGGATCCATTCATGGCAAAGTTTTCCACAACCTCCCACCCTAAAGAAATCCTGTCCTGGGAGTTCTCTTGTGGTGCAGAAGGTTAAGGATCCAGCTTGTCACTGCAGCAGCTTGGGTCGCTGCTGTGGGGGTTGGCTCCTTGGCTGGGGAACTTCCACATGGGGGTGGGGTGCGGTCAAAAAGAGAAAAAGAAATCCTGTCCTTTAAAGCGACTGTTTTCCTATAGAAGTGAGCAGAGACCAGCGTGATAGATTAGAAGTCCCAGACTCTTTCCCAATCCGGACTGGAATTCAAGCTCCACCATGGAGGGGCCGGGGGCCTTGCAGTCAGTAGCCAGCCGGCCGAAGCGAGGCTCCTGACTTGGAGGCCCTCGGCCCCAGCTCAGGCCAAGCCCACTAGGCCTTACTCAGCGAAAGCTCTGCCCCAGGGACTGGATTCTGAGCCTGGGTGCCCACGATATCAGCGCACCCGGGCCTGTGGCTGCAAGCCTCACTGGATGGCAGGGGCTGCAGCGCATGGTGCTCCACCTCTGAGCTCTAGAGCCACCGTGGGGTCCTCCTCCACCCTGCGGCCTCAGCTTTGGGCCCATCTCCTTCTGGGTGCCTCAGCCGAAAAGCAGACGCTTTCGCCTAGGCCCATCTGGCCCACGCTTGGGCCGCCACACCTCGGCGGGCGATGGGGAAACACTGCCAGATTGAAGCCTGACGCCCCTCTGCGGCCTGTGCTCTTCCCGCGCTGCAGAGCGGGGTGCCAACGCCCGGTGCCCTGCAGCTCCGCTGGGCCTGACCTGGACTGCGACCTCGGGGATCTGCGGCTGTGGGACGCCGTACCCAGGCCAAGCCTCTCGCACACCACTGATTGGGGATCGGGCTCAACTAAGGACTGGAGCGCAATTTTTAATTGAAATTGCAGGTTTAAGCACAGCTGGCGGCTGTCTATTGATTTTGCAGAGGCTTCTCTTGTGGGAAGCATATTAAATATGACTGGAACGGCTAGAGTCCTCTCCTCTGCCCGCTCCCTCAGGCCTTTTTATGGTCACTAACCAGAACACTGTTTATTTGAATTTCTTTTTTTTTTTTTTATGCCAGAAATCGCCCTCACTTAAGAACAAATTACTAAGAGACGCCTTCCAGGAGTGTAGACAACTTCAGAGGAAAATCCCTTTCTGGAGCAAAGGCTCACACATTTGCACCCCTTCGGAGATCACAGAGGGTAAAGGCAAGCATTTCTGCTCCAAAAAGTGTTCCAGCCCTGGTGGCTTGTATATCTTGGTTCCAGATGAAAAGAGGCACTGCTATTTTAAATACTATTATTATTATTATTATCTCACCTGATTATTAGGTTGCAATACATAATCTATCTTTCTGTGCCATCTCCCCAGGGAGTTGAGCAGCTTGGGGAAAGACAGCCTTGAAGCTACTGAGTTTGGGGGGGAAATCTTCTGGGCAGATTTGATGTTCTTCCTCCCCGTGGCTCTGTAACTCGTTTGGAAAAAAACAAAACCAACAAACTCAAACCAAACAAATTGTGTGATTTTGGGAGTCTCTTTCCCTTCTTTCATTAACTTCTTTCTAAAGGGACTTTTAGGATCTGATTTACATGGTGCTGCGCTTAATCGCTGAAAACAGATTAACTTCTGACGAAATTCTTCTGCGATCCTCCCCCCTGCCCAAATTTTATTGAAAACATTCGAACTGGCTTGCCAGTGGCGAGCCTGTCCAAGGCGCAGGGGCCTCCACCTTCGGTGCGCGGGGTTTGCAGGATTAGTGCGGCGGGGAGACAAAGAGCCCCGGATACCCCGGCGCGCCCGGAGAGCTCCCGGGCTCCGGGTACTGGCGAGAAGCACTCGAGCACAGTCTTGGGCAGGGGCCTCCAGGGACAGATGGGCCAGAGCCGTCTGCATCTGCCCGCGTCCTAGGGGATGCTGCGGCGCCCACAGCCAGGGTGGCGGAGCGCCCGTCCCACTGCACCCGGCTGTTTCGCAGCGCCCCTCGCATTCGGGAACTGGTTTGCAAATCTCAGTGCGCCCACAGGCTGGTTTTCACTCTCGAACACGAGAGGTGCCTATAAATCAAGGGCAGTCGGCTTTGCAGCCAAGCGGGGAGGAGGACGGTGGTGCGAACCTATCACGATTTCCGGAAGCTCCCAACCCCCTCTGAGATCACCTCAGAGGACTTTCACTGCGTCTTCGGAAATCTGGGCAGTGTTCGTGCTCCTAGGCCAGAGGGAATCTCCCCAGAGAGCAGATCTGCAGTCTCTACACGCGCAAGTTTGGACGCCGTCCTCTGTTTTAGATGCACATATAACCGCACATGCATATATATGCGTATGTGTGCGTACTGAGTGAATATGTATATATATATTCGCTGCTATCAATAACCCTTCACTTAAAAATGCCGTTTGATTAGGACTCTTTCAATACCTGCACCCAGCAATTTGCCAGTGGACGGTGTCGTCTCTGGAGGCCAGACTTAGCAGCGGGAGGCAGACATCTCGCCAAAGCCTTTTCCTCTTGACCCGCGATTTTGACGTGCAACCCAAAGAAACAATAGTTTACAAACAGCAATTATGATAGATTTTACAAGCCATGTACATTTGTATGTATTATATATACATATATGAAATATATATATATATATATGACAGAAAAGGCATTTTGGTGAGTGACAAGCCCTGCGTAGTTCGGGCGCTGATTTCTGACTCCCTGAGAAGATGGCCTAAGATCCTCTGCGTTATTTAACTTGGCAGCTAGTTAAACTCCGCGGTGGAGCCTGCCCAAAGGTATTAGCGTTAAGTGCTAAGAATTGGAGTTAAGCCGGCAGTGAAAAGGAGGAACTGGAAGGGCCAAAGGGGTGAGAACAACTGTTTCCAGGTTTTGCCCAAACTTCTGGAAGTTTGCTGGGCAGGGCAGGTCTGAGTTGGATGGCCTATTGGATAAGAACCCCAAACGCTACGATCGATTGCTTTACAAATCTCTCCTTTCTGTTTTATTCGGTTGGTTGTTTAGCTGGTTTGGTTTGGTTTGGCTTGGATTTGCTATGAAATTCCCAGGTATGGGCTCTAATGGAAAAGTTCTTTCCTGCCCAGGTTTCTTGGGTTCTCTCATGTTCAGCCAAATCCCATCTTCTCCTCACCTAAAGATTTTCGTTTGCGTGTTCACCCCTGGAGTCTGCAGTCTGGCTTAGGTAAAGACCAAATGGGAACTGCAAAAATGCTGAGTAGAGCTCCACCAAGAGTGAATCAATGTCTGCCACCATCATTGTCTCCCTGACATACACAGACCCATCCTCTTGGGGGTTTAGCTAGGGTAGCAAGCAGTAGATGTTAACTTACTACTGAGGGCCACTTACATGCCATTCACTAACTGAATACCTGCTTTAGTTAGTTCTCAGTTCTGTCCTATGGAAGTCAGTGTATATCATCACCGTGCCCATTATAGAGTTTTGAAAATTGAGATTCTTGGAGGCCAGATAACATGTCCAAGGTCACATAACAGGTGAGAGGTGGTTGCAGAACCTGTACTCCTAAGAACCATGAGAAAACCCCCAGCTAAACAATCAGCCTGAACTGGCTGGTGGAGTGTAAATTGGGACAAACACTTTGGAAAACTGGTTGGCAGTATCAATTAAAGATGAATATTAACCTTTCTTATAACCTAGCAATGCCACTCCTAAGTGTGTATGGAACAGAAATGTTAATGTACTTAATCAAAAGACATGCACCCAAATGTTCCTATTTGTAACTGGAAATTTTCTGAATAACCTTTGAGTGGAGCCCATACAAAAATAGAGTGGTATGTTCACAAAATGAAATACTATATACATCAATAAGAATCAACAAGCCACTGCTACATGAAACAGCATCGATGAGTTTCACAAACATACTATTGACCAAAGCAGCCAGAGCCAAAGACTACACATTACATGATTTCATTTAAAGTCCAAAATAGGCAAAATTTGGGAACCCAAGGCGGGGGAGGGGGTTGGGGGCTCCTGCGTTGCTGATAAGTGTTTGTTTCTTGATCTGGGTTCTGGTTGGTAAATATTCATTGACCCGTATACATTTGTTATTTGAATATTTTTCTGTATGTCTATTATTTTTCTATATATCTGTTACATACACTTATTTGTTCACATTTTAATGTACTGATTTTAATATCTGTCTGTTAAGTTAGTGGCTAATCAGTCTGAATTTGTCTGACAGCCCCCCACCCCCCACCTTCCCAAAGAGATACTTCTTCTTACTCACATCTTGAGTAATGCACCTTGAATTTGCTCCTCTTCACTAGACAGCCACATCAATGGACTGGCATCTCATCTAGACCGAAGAACAGACCTAAGAACAAGCTGCAATCAGACTTCTAGCGGAATTGCTTCTAGCCTGGGAGTTGAACCAGCTTCCCAGGGAAACTGCAATAGGCTCAAGAATGTTTAATCAGGAGAAGTCTCTGGAACATTTTTCTCACCCAAGACCTCAGCAGAGTTTTGAACTTGGAGCTGTACCCTTTGCTGCAGGTGAAGCAGGTAAGGAATCTCCGATCAGGAACTGCGTCAGTTTTTGCAGAGACACAATCTGGCAGGTTGTTCTGGGCAGCAGAGATCTGGGTGAAGGTGGGAAGATGGGGTTCAGTATGTTTGCAGCAACTGGTGTTAACAGGAAGCCTTGGCATGTCCTTAGAGTTCAACTCACTGGGTCCTGGTCCTAGACAAGACCAGGGGAAAAAAGAATCTTGGCTCTCTGGCAAGTGACCCAGTTAGCTAAACTAACAGTTTTGCTTTAGGAGAGGGTGGGGAAGGGTTATTTTAGCAGGAATAAGCCTTGGGACACAGACGTCAAATACTTGACAGTCCCTTAGTGCAAAGCCAAGGTGAATTCTTCCAGTGGCAATGGTTGCAAATCTGATCTCAACACTTTAAGAGATCGAGAACGAGAGTTCCCTTCGTGGCTCAGTGGTTAACGAATCTGACTAAGAACCATCAGGTTGCGGGTTCGATCCCTGGCCTTGCTCAGTGGGTTAAGGATCCGACGTTGCCGTGAGCTGTGGTGTAGGTTGCAGACGTGGCTCGGATCCCGCGTGGCTGTGGCTGTGGTGAAGGCCGGCGGCGACAGCTCCTGTTAGACCGCTAGTCTGGGAACCTCCATATGCCGCGGGTGCGGCCCTACATAAAGGCAAAAAGACAAAAAAAAAAAAAAAAAAAAAAAAAAAAAAAAAAAAAGAGAGAGATCGAGAACCCACAACTAAGGCAATTAAGGTAGGGGTGAGGAGGTAAGGACTGGTGCTCTCATTTAACCAGACTAAAAAGAAAATTCTCTGGTCGTGAAAGAGCAAGACAGATAAGACTCAAGGTGATATAATTCATTCATTAGTTAGCCAATACACCTAGCTTGAGACTTTCTCTGCTGGGTACCCGCCATCTAGATATCAATGCTTAACCAAAAGAGATGCAGTCCATGCCCTCATGCCACTTACATGGCTTCATTCAACTGAGAAGCATGCATGTGTACCTTTTGTAAACCAGACTGTGTGCCCAGAAATGGAGAGAAGACAATGGGTATGGCTAGGGTGGTCTGAGATTCTCAAAAAGGGCAGAAGTAGAGGGAAGAAATAAAACAAACAAACAAACAAACAAAAAACCCATACCCAAAGAACTCTCTGACAGTGAAGTTAAAAAATTTAAAAAGTGCTCACTCTGGGAGTTCTCATTGTGGCTCAGCAGTAACAAGCCCGACGTCCATGAGGATGCAGGTTCAATCCCCGGCCTCTCTCAGTGGGTCAAGGATTCAGCGTTACTGTGAGCTGTGGTGTAGGTCGCAGATGCGGCTCAGATCTGCAGTTGCTGTGGCTGTGGCGTAGGCTGGCAGCTGTAACTCCAGTTTGACTCTTAGACTGGGAACTTCCACATGGCACAGGTGTGGCCCTAAAAAGCTCCCCCCCCACAAAAAAAAAAGTGCTCATTCAAACAGAAGCCATGGACTGAACTCATAAATACCAGGTTTCTGGAGGCGTTTCTATGACTCTTCCTTGGGCAGCTTATCCTCTGGTGTTTTTTCCTAGAGATAGGATTCTGGTCTGAATGGAGCATGGCATCTCTTAAGGATATTAAGACACACTGTGAAACTCCTTTCTGGGCTTCGTAGGACTGAATGTCTTTGAACCAGAGTGGGTTCTGGAATCTGATCAAGTTGGAAGCCTGGCTAGTATATGAACTGTGTGTTCCCAGGCAGGTTCCTAAACATCTCTGCAAGCCCGAGCTGCCCCCCTTGAATGGGAGGTGAACACCTGCTGGGTGGAGGGTGGTGAGGGCTAAATGAGAAAACACACATGGATTTCCCTTTGTGGCTTAGGGGTTAACGAACCCAACTAGGATCCATGAGGATGCAGGTTCAATCCCTGGCCTCGCTCAGTGGGTTAAGGATTCGGTGTTGCCGTGAGCTGTGGTCTAGGTCACAGATGCGGCTTGGAACCTGCATTGCTGTGGCTGTGGCTGTGACATAGGTTGGCAGCTGCAGCTCCAGTTTGACCCCTGGCCTGGGATCGTCCATATGCTGCAGGCGTGGTCCTAAAAAGAAAAAAGAAAGAAAACACACAGCTTCGGCTTAGCAGCCATGACTGGCCAAAGGAAAACCCTTATAGAATGTTTGCTACAGTTATGTCAACAATTGTTGTTATTCATAACTATGGTTCTTCAGTTGGAGAGATAGAAGAGAGCAACACATTTTCTTACTTTGCTTCTTACTTGTTTTCTTCTTCCTTTTTTTCGGGGCGGGGGGGCACACCTGTGGCATATGGAAAGTCCCGGCTAGGGGGTGAATCAGAGCTGCAGCCACTGGCCTGCCCACAGCCACAGCAACTTGGGACCCTCATGGATGCTAGTCAGGTTCATTACCGCTGAACCACGATGGGAACTCCTGTTTTTCTTCTTTTTGTAAATAGAGTTTATTTTTCTGATTTAAAAATTAAGCAATAGAGAAATATTGAGGAAAGGGAATTACAAAGAAGCATATTAAAATTGTGCATCATAATACTACTCAGAAATCACCCACAATTCTTTGGCATATATTCTTTCTCTGCATTTACAAGGTGACATCCTATGATATTTATTGTGTTATAATTTGCTTTTCATTGTTTACCCTTTTTATGGCCACACCTGCGGCATATAGAAGTTCCTAGGCCAGGGGTCAAATCTGAGCCCTATCTTCGACCTACGCCACAGCCACGGCGATACCAAGTCTTTAACCAGCTGAACAAAGCCAGGGATCCAACCTGCATCCTCACAGGGGTAATGTCGAATCCTTAGTCCACTGAGCCACAACAGCAGCTCTAGCTTTTCCTTTTAATATAGTATGAATATTTCCCCATATTTTATTTATTTATTTATTTATTTATTTATTTATTATTTATTTATTTTTGTCTTTTTGCCTTTTCTAGGGCCATACTCGCAGCATATGGAGGTTCCCAGGCTAGGGGTCTAACAGGAGCTGTAGCCGCCGGCCTTCACCACAGCCACAGCAACGCGGGATCCGAGCCGTGTCTGCGACCTACACCGCAGCTCACGGCAACGCCGGATCCTTAACCCACTGAGCAAGGCCAGGGATCGAACCCGAAACCTCATGGTTCCTAGTCGGATTCGTTAACCACTGAGCCACGACGGGAACTCCTCCCTGTATTTTAAATATTCAACTAAGACACAGTTTTAATGCCTCTGTGGTACTCTACTCTCTGGCTTTAACTTGAGTTAAACAATCCTTTGTTATTGGATACTTAGGTTGTTCACAATATATATATATATATTTTTGCATTGGTTCCATTAGGGACATTCTAACATATAAATTTTGTGCATAGCTAATTCCTGTAGGACAAATTCCCAGAAGTAGAATTACTGTGGCAAAAGATATGTCTGTTTAAAGCTTTAGCTACCAAGTGACAAATTACCCTTCAGAGAGGGGGTCCGATGCTGCTTCTTGGCCAGTGCCGTCACTAATACTGGGCACTGATATTTTAAAAATCGCTACCAATCTGATAGATTCCCCAAATGGTATCTCATTGTTATCTCTGTCTAGATGTCCTTGTCCAGGGCAGACTCAGAAGCCAAATTATGGAGTTCCTGTCGTGGCTCAGTGGTTAATGAATCCGACTAGGAACCATGAGGTTGCAGGTTCGATCCCTGGCCTTGCTCAGTGGGTTAAGGATCCGGCGTTGCCGTGAGCTGTGGTGAAGGCTGCAGACGCGGCTCGGATCCCGCATTGCTGTGGCTGTGGTGTAGGCCGGCAGCTACAGCTCCTGTTAGACTCCTAGCCTGGGAACCTCCATATGCTGCGGGTGCGGCTCTAGATAAGGCAAAAAGCCAAAAAAAAAAAAAAAAGAAGCCAAATTAGGGAGAACCTGGAATATATTACAGACCTGGGTGGGTGACAGAATAGAGGAAGAAATATGGGGAAAGATGTCCCAGAAAGAGAACCGTCCAGAGAAAGGGGGAGGCCAGTGTCACACATTTTGGGGCACCCAGATGGTTCCAGA
Source organism: Catagonus wagneri (assembly GCA_004024745.2). Classification (NCBI taxonomy): domain Eukaryota; kingdom Metazoa; phylum Chordata; class Mammalia; order Artiodactyla; family Tayassuidae; genus Catagonus; species Catagonus wagneri. The sequence goes on from PVHT021183699.1 coordinate 45,159,216, forward strand.
CTGCTTTAGGTTTTGAGCATTTCCTGAGGAGCCTCCTTATGTCCGTCTCTTCAGAAGCCACCAGTCAGAAAGTAGGCTGCTGCCCCTCTGCATCTTTAGACCTTTCTTCCCTTCCCGGGCCAGCTCGCCCTGAGGTCCTGCAGCCGGGGGCTCGCCTGCAGCTGACGGTCCAGCCCCCAGAGTGGGAGCCTTGAGCCAACCACGTGGAGGTCGTCTGCGCCCCTCCCAGAGGCATCTGGACCAGTTCAGATCTCTCACCGTGTGTAGAGAAAGAATCTGAATCTCCAGGCAAAGGAAATAGTAGAAAAGAGAAGAGCGGTCCTGCCCCTGCCACACAAATAAGAGAGAGTGTGTAAGGAGGATTATTTACTCCTGTGAGCTAGATTTTCATGCTGGATTTGAGCTTCTCTGCAGCCAAAGAACTGCATGTTTTCCATTACTCCTCTGATTTCTGCATCTTTCCTGGTGACTAAAAAAAAAAAAAATAACCAAACGTTAATACGAATTTTCAACGTACGCAAAATACAGCATAAGATAATGAATACATATACGTAGTCCCAATAAGACCAGTTCATGGCCAGTCCTGATTCATCTGCAACCCCATTTACACCCCTCTTCATATTATTCTGAAGCAAATTCCAGGCATACTATTTTGTCATCCATAAATAACTTAAGTATCATCACTTAAAATACTGACAATAATTTCTTACATTTAATTTCATTGGAGTATAGTTGACTTATATTATTGTGACAACGATTTCTTAACATCATAATTTCAAATTTCCAGTTTTTTAATGAGTCAGAATTTTAAGTGATCCTTGGGAGTTCGCATTGTGGCACAGTGGAAATGAATCCAACTAGGAACCATGAGGTTGCAGGTTCGATCCCTGGCCTCGCTCAGTGGGTTAAGGATCCAGCATTGCCTTGAGCTGTGGTGTAGGTGGCAGATGTGGCTCGGATCTGGTGTTGATGTGGCTGTAGTGTAGACTGGTAGCTACAGTTCCGATTCGACCCCTAGCCTAGGAACCTCCCCACATGCTGTGGGTGCGGCCCTAAAAAGACAAAAAAAAAATTTTTTTTTTAAATGATCCTTGGTTTAAATTATGATTCAGTAAGGTCCATACACTATCACTGCCTTTTAATATCTTTTAATTTGTAGACGTCTCTCCATCTCTCTTGCCCCCCTCACAATTTATTTATTGAAAAAAAAAACATTTTTTGTTGTTGTTGTTACTGTTCGAGAGAGTTTTCATAGTCTGCCTTTTACTGACAGCATCCCTACGGTTTTGGCAATTTTAAAAACTCGT
>PVHT021183699.1:45160622-45379312 GCA_004024745.2 Catagonus wagneri
AAAAAAAAAAAAAAAAAAAAAAACTCGTGTCTTAAAATGCTGTCTAAATCCCCTGGTCTTACACTCCTTCTCGAACGTTCCTTTGAGAGTAAATCCATGCTGTCTAAATCCCCTGGTCTGTGTGCTGGAAGGCAGGGGCCTCTCTCATCCAGTTCCTGCCATCACTCACACTCACCTGCTGGACACCAAGCACGCCTGGTTTGTTGGATGAATCTAACAATTGAAAGAATTATGTTCTCTTTTCTTCACATTTCTGCCATGTAAATCCTTGAACTTAGCCTGTAGCACTGCATTTGGTACTCCGTGTATGTTTTTCCCACATGTGGTTAGTGTCTAAGGACACAAGAGCCCTCATGCTGGTTTTAAAAAACAGATTTTTTTCTCTGCTGTCTTGTAATGATGCTGCACATGGATCAAGATTCTGAGTTACCTACTGTAGCTCAAAGACTGCCTAATTTTTCATCCTGTATGATTCTGGAATGCATGCTTGTACTTTCATCCCCCTAAGATTTTTAAAGGTACATATTTATTTTATTAAAAAATTTTGTTATGGCCACACCCACAGCATATGGAAGTTCCTGGGCCAGAGGTGGAATCTGAGTTGCAGCTGCGATCTATGCCACAGCTGCAGCAATGCCAGATCCTTAACCCACTGCACCGGGGATCCCGCCCATATCTCTGCAGCCACCCGAGCTGCTCTGGTTGGATTCTTAACACACTTTGCCACAGCAGGAACCCCAAAGGTACCTAGTTTTTAACTAAAGAGAAGGAAGCCTTCCCAGACTTTTCCCTGGATATTGAGAAGATATTTCTTTTCATTCCAGAATAAAGATTTCCTTTAGAATGCCTGCTCTCTCCCACCCACACCTCCACAGGTCTGCTGGAGGTGGAAGTGGAGGTGGCACAAAGTTCTGCACAGGAGAAACTTAACATGCTATAAATAAGAGCTTGCTTGCGGAATGAAAGAAGAGCCGTAGCAAGTAAATCTCTATCCCTCTCATTAAATTAAATTGGAGAACATGCTTATTTAACATAGTCGAGTGGGAAGAATTCTCTTTTGTTTGCAGAGTAGATTAAGTTTTCACTGAGAGCACATACAGGAGTACATAAATTAATATTGATCACTAGTAGATCAGAGTTTTGTGTTTCCAGACTCAATGACTTCCTGGAGGCAATAAAAATAATTGCTAACACTTACTGAGTTCAAGCAACATAATTCGGTATGCAGTGAAAACCAAGTCTCCCTTCCACCTAAATCTCTGGTCTCTTTCTCCAGAGGCAACCACTTACCGTGATTTCTTACTATGTGCCAGGTCCTGTGAACTTAGTGATTATTTTGAGTTTCAGTTATTACTGCACACATAGTGTGACCTTATGAAGCAAATGGACTGGTCATCCTCATCTTTAGATGACATAAATAAGACTCAGTGGGTAGCTGTGATTAGCCTAAGGCCACATGTTTAGGCGAGTGGCAGCATCGATACTCATAACTAGCAAGCATGGGATCCCATACCACTGCTCTTAACCATTAACTCATCCTACCTAGAAACAGAGAAACATGACTTACTGATATCCTCCAACAGTAAACTGTAGATTATCACTGGTTGAATTTGTTTTGGCCAGTTTGATGGCTTGAGTTTCTTTCAAGAAATTCAAACTCGGAGTTCCTGTGATGGTGCAGTGCAAACGAATTGGACTAGTATCCAGGAGGACGAGGGTTCCACCCCTGGCCTCAGCTCAGTGGATCAGTGATCTGGCGTTACCATGAGCTTTGGCGTAGGTCACAGACAAGACTCGGATCCTGCATTGTGGTGGCTGTGACGTAGGCTGGCAGCTGCAGCTCTGATTCAACCCCTAGCCTGACAGCTTCGATACGCTGAGGGTGCAGCCCAAAAAGCAAAAAAAAAAAAAAAAAAGAAAAAAGAAAAAGGAAAAAAAGAAAAGAAAATTAAAACTATAGCTTACATGGGTTGTATAAAAAAAGAAAAGGTACTGTTGCCATTTTATACATAAGGAAATTAGGAAGAGAGACAATGGATAAAGCAAGGAGTCAAATGGGGAGGTGAAAGATAAGGAGTTTTGGCAAAAATTTTCAACTTTTCTCTATGTGTGAGTGTGTGTGTGTGTGTGTGTGTGTATAGAGCATGTAAACCATGACTCCTTTGACAGTCTGGTAAGACTATCAGAATAATGATTTTAAATACCTAAAATAGGTACAATTCCAAAGGAGACCAACTGTATTGATGTACAGTGATCAAAATCTTTAAAAAATAAACGTGTGGCACAGAATTATATATGCTTTCTTTTCAATGCATTAAATAAGGTCTAGTGGCAAGTGTAATAACAAAGGTAATTTAAAAGTACTGATGAGTGTAAATGATATTTTGAGATACTGCAACAATTGTAATGTGATATGAAAATGTCTCTGATTTCTCTTGGTGACAAAATCACAGACAATGCATGTGCTACTGTGGTTTGCTGCCTCCTTTTTTTTTTTTTTTCAATTCAAGTTCATGGACCTCTTGAATTCTATCCAAACACTCCAGGTTCAGAGTCTCTCTTTGGTAAGAGGACTTAAGCACCTTCCATACTGTACTTCAGTTCCACATTTTTCTTGTCCAGATGATGCTCTGTTGGGACACCGTAAAAGTAAATTTATTCAAGCAACCCTCCTTTTTAATTTGAAAGACTAAAAAATGCACATGGTTAAAAGAATCAAACATAAAAATAGTATGTGCTGAAAAATACCTCTCCTTTCCACTTCAAGTCTGCTGTCCACTTTCACAGAGGTAAACACATTACCAGTTTCTTCTGAATCTCTCCTGAAGCCTCAGAGCTCTTGGTCGCCAGCAACAGAAACTGACAGCAGAAAAGGAGTTGCTGGAGCAGCTCAGAAGATCCACTGAAGGCTGGGGAAAGAGGCTCGGTCAGGAGCTAAGGGACAAATGAGGTGAGGCAAACCAGAAGTGCCCAGGGACAGCTCTGCTTCGGCTGCTGCTTCTGCTGCTGTTGTTGCAGGACAACTGCCCTGCCCCTGGATGCCCCTGGTCTAACCCGCAGCTGCAATAAAATCCTCTAATGCTGCAGTGTCTTTGAGTCCTTCTCTTAATGAGCTTCTAACAAAAGGTCATGCTTAAGATATTATCCTGGTTATTTCTATTTTACAGACAAGAAAACTGAGGCCTAGGGAAATTAAGTAATTTGCCTGAGGTCACATGGAGACCGATTACCACTGATCGCCTGAAATCTGGATCAAGGTCAGCCTGACTCCAGAACCCGAACCTATGCTCTTAATCTCCACCTGCTATTCTTTCCTGCTACACCTGTTCCCCAAGGGTCTACAGATACTGCAGCCTCTGCTTTCACCTTTACTTCAGTATTTAACTTGAGGGGTTGGAGTCCCCATCCGCTGTAATAACAGGATCTAGGTCCCTCTCCATCTCAAGGATCATCTTTTTCTTACATACTAGGGAGAGATGGGCACTTGTTTCACATCCACTCCTAAGTCATATCCTGCTTCTGCTCTTGTCCTCAGTTCACCCTTCCCTGGGACAGTTATCTTCCTTTCCTTGCATTCTCCAAAGAAACATTAACCCAAGACTGTGTGTACAGCAGTGTAGTTATGGAGGTATGCTGGCACAGGGTAGACACAGTGCGAGCTTATTTATTTATTTTTTATTGTGGAAGGATGGTTTCCAATTTCAGAGATGTTAAAATTGAAAAAAGTTTTATCTTGGAATCAATGAAGCATAAGAAATGATTTGATGGAGTTCTCGCCACAGTGTGTGGTGGGTTAAGAATCGGACTGCAGGAGTTTCCATCGTGGCGCAGCAGAAACGAAACCATCTAGTCTCCATGAGGATGCAGGTTCGATCCCTGGCTTGGCTCAGTGGGCTGGGGACCTGGCATTGTCATGAGCTGTGGTTTAGGTCGCAGATGTGGCTTGGATCCCCTTGCTGTGGCTGTGGTGTAGGCTGGCTGGCAGCTGTAGCTCCGATTCAGCCCCTAGCCTGGGAACTTCCATATGCCACAGGTGCGGCCCTAAAAAAAAAAAGCAGACTGCAGCAGCTTGGGTTGCCGCCAAGACACAGGTTTGTTCCTGGCCCAGCACAGTGAGTTAAAGATCTGGTGTTGCTGCAGCTGCAGCGTAGGTGGAAACTGTGAGCTCCGATTCAGTCCCTAGCCTGGGGCACTTCCACATGCCATGACTGGGGTGGGGGAAGAATTTGACTAAAAGCTGGAGAATAAATGGTTCAGAGATGGTATTACTTCTTTTCAATGTAGAAAGAAACCCATTTCCTTGATTAGGAGATCATTAGTCTATATTAATATGTCCAGAATTATTTCATCTCAACTATTCTGAGCTTTAGAGAGAGACGGACATCTCCTCACCCTGCCAGAAATTACTCCATAGGAGTTCAACTTGCAGTATCACAAAACTAGAGATTGCTGTTTAATTAAAGCATCCTCTTAAGAGTTCAAATTTTCTAAATACATTGCAATGTCAGTATTCTCCATATGCTCTGGGATTTTTAGTCTATAATCTTGATGTTTGGTTGTTTAGTTTTTTTTTTTTTTTGAAGGGTGATTTTTATTTGGAATGAAGGCAATTGCACTAAAGAACACTGTGGAGGAATCTGCATGCTCAAAACTCTGTTCCAGGAGATTCTTGGGGAGTGAGGTGCCTAGTGCAGCACAATGATACAGTGACATTCATAGAGCGACTGAAACCCAGTCACAGCTTCCACGTAAACTGTATTTGTCTTTTTATGTAGCCTTTGTTTTTAAGTGTGTTCCCAAATTTCCAACTCTTTCTCTGCAATCCGTACTATCTTAAATCACGTTTCCTGATTAGAGATTTAAGCAGGAATCTTGTTTGTTCTTTGCAATTGTATTCACTACCCAGGAAACAAGCCAACTTGCTTCTGACGGACAGAGGGAAACGTGCCAACTTAACCATGTTTACAATTGCTTTTTGCCATTGCATGATCAATTCTTAGGAAATAAGAAAAAATTTTATTTGGGCACTTTGGGCTTTTTGTTGCCTTTGCATTCCTCTTATTTTGTAGTTGTGTGTATGTATATTAATTGTGATCATTTTATCCCTCTGTTAGCTGGTGGCTTTGATTAATTTGTTGTGCAGTGTTTTCCTTTGACCTTCAACGTACCATCGTCAGGGTAGAGAACTCTGCTGCTGATTACACTCTTGCCAGCCCTTTTCTCCTCTTTTGCTAAATTACAGCAAATGCAGATTTACAACCTTAAACGAAATGCATAGTTTCATGAAAAGGAAAACAGATGATAACTTTAGTATTTCAAAAACAACCGTGAATAAAAGATGAATATTGATTTTTAAAAATTTGTTTACCAAGAATTGCAGAATTGTGCATAATTTTACTTCATTTCATATTTGTTATCATGTGCTGATGGAAATTGGCCACCAGGAACACACTTATTTTGGATTTTGAAATTTCAATAAAATGAACTTATTAAAATTTATGCTGGAACAATAATGATACAGCCCTTGCTGGCTGGTTGACTTCCTAAAGTTCTTATAGAAGCCCAAGTTATGACTGCATGACTTTTCATGCCTGCATGAGAAATTCAGGTCACATTAGTGATGGGATGGATGGTTTTCCTAAAGCTGTTGAGATTCTTTATATTGAGTCATTCTTTCTTCATAAATAGAGGATATGGTAATAAATTTAGTTTATATTGTCTTAGTCATGATCATACTCAAGTGTGCTTGTTGTTGGCCCATTCAATTCAGCCAGCATTTATTGAGTACCTACTGTATTCCAGGTAACAGACTGGCACAGAAAAATGGATGCATGGTCCCTGACCTCAAGAAGCTGGCAATCTAGCAGAGAGAAAGACACATTAAAAATCATTACAATACAGTGCAGTTAGACTGGGAGTGAATTTGGGGTATTTCAGAATTTTTTTTTTCCCCAGAAAATTCTTGAGTCACACATTTTTAACAGTCTCTTGGGTCACTTCCACAGATGGCTCATTTCCACCATTATGTTTTGATCCATCTACATTTTATCCTGGATTTTTAATTTACCTTATTTTGCTCTTGTTTCTCCTTTGATTAGACAATCTTAAACATAACACAACCATTAAAAGTAATACAGAACATCTATATGTGCAGACATGGAAATGATCCTATACTGATAAATGAAAAACATGATATATCTCAGTAGTCTCAGGCTGAATCCCATTTGTGAAAATATATTTAAAAAAATATATAATACAAATATATCCAACTGGATATTGGATATATATGTTTTATATATATGTATATATATATATATATATATATGTATATATATAAATATATCCAATATACTTATATATAATTTGAACATATTTGGAAGAATATATGCCCATCTGTTAGCAATGGCTACTTTGGGGAAATGGGTTGGGGAATGGAGAGGCTTCAATTTTTTGTTTCATATAATTCTGTTCTATTTGATTTTTTCAATTTAAAAAATTTCTTTAAATATTTTGAAAAAATGAAAATCCTAGTTAGCTCTCTTGCATGCAGACCAACAAACCCCAAATAAACAAAGCTAGATGTTCACCTTTGAAATCTTAATCCACCCTTCCCATCTTAATTTCTCCCAACCTCTTGCATAAATCTTTCCATGAAGCCAGGCTCCCCTAACACACTAAGCATATTCATTAATGTCTAAGTCAACATGTCTTTGTTGAGTCCACACTACGTGCACTGGGAATCAGAGAAGACAACAGCTTGAGCCAAATGGCACATCCCGTCACTTCCCTCTGCTTTGGTCCATGTGTTTTCCTTTCCTCTCTATGGGCTCCTCAAGGCCCCCTCCTTCAGGAAGCTTTCCTTTCCTTCTCCCTCCTTTGAATCTTACAGTATTTAGTCTATGTAAGTCTTTTGAAGGGTCATTTCACCTAGACTAAAGGTTCTAAGAGAACAGTAATCTGATGATTTACATTTTTTGTACTTTCAGCCTTCATTTACTAAGCATATATTTAGTGAATTCAATAAGGAAGAGCAGGGGGAGTTCCCGTCGTGGCTCAGTGAAAACAAATCTGAGTAGCATCCATGAGGACGCAGGTTTGATCCCTGGCCTCACTCAGTGGGTAAAGGATCCGTCATTGCTGTGAGCTGCGGTGTAGGTCGCAGACACGGCTTGGATCTAGCATTGCTGTGGCTCTGGTGTATGCAGGCAGATATAGCTCTGAGTTGATCCTTAGCTTGGGAACTTCCATATGCCATGGGTGCAGCCTTAAAAAAAGAAAAAAAGAAAAGAGAAAAGAAAAAAAGGAAAAGGAAAAGCAAGGAAGCTGTCACAGATTATACCCTCCTGAAGAGGAGAAGAGCTACATGAAGCATGTCATGATGCAAATAACCCAGTCATGAATAGTGTGATGAATACTATGAAAGAGAAGGAGAGAGTGTCATGGGGATATACACCAGGGAAGTCAATGCTGAGCTGAGGGTGGGGTTTGCAATGGCTTCCGTGGGAATTTAGCTGCACTTTGAAGGAAGAGATGAGGTGCTTAGGGGCAGGGGTCCAGGTGGGAAGAACCATGGCACACAGGAAGTGAAAGATGGCAGGGTTAGCTGTAACCTAGAGAGAGAAGAGTAGAATAAACAGAGACGGCTGGAGGGCTGGGTGAAGATCAGCTTGCACACGGCCTTGTATACTACCTTTGCAAAATCTGAGCTTCATTCTACAAGGGGAGCCACTGCATTCTTTTAATTGGAGGGTGGACAAGACCATGCTTACCTTTTAGAAAGGTCCCACTGGCTGATGACAGGGAATGGATCAGAGAGAGAGAGAAAGAGAGAGAGAGCCTGGGCAGTGCCCAGTCAGTGTGGACTCAACTCTTTAGGGCGTGGACACTAATATGGTGAATGCTTTCCTATCAGGTTAACATTTTTCTCTACATCTAGATGTCCCACCATCCATCTGGCTCGTTTTCTTATGGCGTTTCCCTACCAGTCTTCAAATAACTCTAGAATTTTCCTCTTTAAGAAAAGAGGAAGAAAAAAAAACAAACTTAAACCTGCACTTCGCAAGGGAGGCTACCCAAATGGCCAATATGTTAAAAGGCAATCAACTCCATTTGTGTAATCACTGAACTATAATTATAAACCACCGCATCACATCAGAATGAAGAAAATGAAAAACAGTGAGCATACTTAGTACAGTCAAGGGTAATGCCGAGCGACTTTGATACTCTGCTGGTCAGTGTAACTGTGTTCATGCTCCGTGGAAAGCTGGCAGTATTTCCTAAAAATGAACAAAGTATCTTACGCTAGGACGCAGCAATTGCACCAAAAGATACATCCACAAAATTCATGGCTGTATGATGCATAACAGCCCCAAACCGAAAATAAGATGTTAACACAGATAAATAAATGGTAGTCTAGTCATACACTGGCATACCACAGCGCACTGGGAAGAAATGAACCACAGCTATAACAACAGTATAACATAGAGCAAGAAGCCTGACGTAAAAGAATATGTACTGTGAAGTTTAATTGCATGAGAGTTTCAATTTAGCCAGTGCAATGAGAAGCCAGGATAGAGGTTACCTTTGTATGGTGGTTACCTGTAAGAAGCAGGGAGAAACTGCAAAGGGGCACAGCATTGGTCTGTCGAGGGGTGTTTGCTGTGTTCTAGTTCTTGACTGGGCGCTGATTCAAAGAGTGTGCTCACTCTCACAAATCACTGAGCTGTATGCTTAGGATTTGTACACTCTTTTCTATGCATATTGTATTTTCATTTAAAAAGAAGGAAAACAAGAGAGAAAACTTCAGATTTCTCAAAGGAGTAACAAAGGAATAAAAGGGATCCCAAAAGAATAAAAAAGAAAGCTCAAGGTCCCCAAACTGTCTCCATCTCAGTTTATGGCGAGGATAACCTGAGACTTCAACTTGGTGAGCTTTTTGTCTCCGAGCTCCTCTGACGCCACGTCCTCGTCCACAGCCCCCCCTCCAGCGGTGCCGCACCGGGGGGTCAAGAGGACCTTTAGTGCAGGGCTGTAGTGAATTCTCCTTTGGAAGGAGATTTTTTTTTTTTAAAGCCTTGATTTAGGGCCTTTTGTAAATTGATTCTCTTTATGCGTTTTGATTAGCTGGCTAGCTCACTCACTTACCTCCAGGCTCCTGGGCAGTTTCTTCCCTTTTCCAGCTCCTAGGCACTGGGCAGACACGCTCTCTTGTGCATTCTTGAGTTGTTCGTAATTGTTGCGAGAAACAGGCTTTAGTTTCGCCAGCTAAAAATATCATTAGTACAACTACATCCTGCAAAAGTCTAGCTTTGTCACACCGACTTAACTTCGTGCTGTTGGGGAGCAAAGACTTTTCCCACCTGATGCTATGGCCTCATCATTTGCCTGAACAGTTCTCTGCTAGTCTCTCTAGAATAACATTTCTGCATGGAGTTGCGTAGCCACTGGGCAAGTTCCCTTAAGCTTTGTGATCTCAATTTCCTTGTCTATAATGAGGAGCATAATAGTCCTCTCCTCTTACGATTGTTGTGAGATCTGAATGTGGTAATACATGCAGAAGGCCTGGCATAAAATAGTTGCTAAATAAATGCGAGTTATTCTAAGTACTAACGGCAGGGAGTACTGGTGATCTGTACCTGCAAGGATTAAAGAGAGTGAGACGTGCTATTTAGAGGGCTTGGTCTGTCGAGATCCACCAGTGAACGTTCCGCCTGTCCTAGTGAAAAAATAGTCATCGCTCTAGAACCCGAGTCAGCCCCAAGGAAAGGTCAGCTTGATTTAGCAGCAGACACAAATAAAATAGGTAAGGCTACCACAATGTTTGATTTCTTTTAAACTTAGCTGATCATATGGCTGACAAGGACCGGGGAGTGAGAAGAGTACTCCATATCTTAGAGAAGCTTGTAAAAATGCTCTAACAAATATATAAGAATCCTATATAATTGGCACACGCTTTGTTTGAATGCAAACACTGCTGTTAAAGTGGTGCTTAAAAACAGTTTGTTGGCCTTCTCTTCATACAGGAGAAACATTTCTCTCGTTTACACTACTCTCTTGCTTAGCAAACCCTTATTTATCCTATAATGCAAGTGTAATCTGCCCAACATGTCCAAATGCCCACAGATTCTGAATTAGCAGAGCCTGAATTAATGGACTTTTAGGCTGTCGCTTGTGGAGACAAGCATTTGAAAACTACCCACTCCAGCAGTTTCGAGAACACTCTATGAACGTTTCTTCTCCCCTCCTCTTTCCCATGTCTTCCTGCTTTGTGTGTTTCAGTCCTGGCTTTCAAGGGAGATGGAAAAAAGACTCAGAAGGGTTCCTGGGACGTTTCAGTAGTTATTTATTGAGAAGCCACAGTTTTCCACACTTTCATAACTGTAGGCTTTATATAAGGCAAAAGCAAGATGGATCCACTACTTTACACAGAAAGAAAGAGCTCTGCAGAGGACCCCAGGGTCATGCAGTTACAGGTCAAAATGCGATGTACATGACAGATATAAAAAACAGTGTGGAACGAAATAATTTAAATTATGGCTACAATCTACTGAAAGAAAGATCCATATCTTATTATAAACACATTTATAGTCTAGGGTCATAATTTAAATATTCAGGTCTTTTTTTTTTTTTTTTTTACATACACGGTTGTCGAAACGTAAAAGCAACTGTAACATTTAGTAGGATAAACTTTGATAGAAGACAGTCGCTCTGAACTGTGCTGGATGTTATGTAGGATCAACCTCGCCATGGCAATTAGGAAGATCCATCCACTGGGATGTAGCCATCCTTTTTTGGGTAACAATCTGGATAAGTGAAAGGATGGGGTTAACAAGGACATCAGGGGTTCATTTTGCAGTTTCAGGAGAACAGAAAGAGCCAAAAGTTGGTTGTTGGAGCCTTGCCTTTTGTTTTCCGAAAAACAAAGCAGATCTATGTGTCTTAGTTAAGTTACTTTGTTATACTCATTTAAATAACTGGCATCCACATACGAGAAACAAAGAAAGTACTTGGCGTACTCGTCCTCACGTCCATTTACCGTCAATGCACACACAGCACATTAATGAAGCATCATTGAACTCTGCTGCTAACAGGGATACACCTAGCAACTGAGCTATGTATTCTCCATAAATGGTATTTAAAGAATGGTGCTCCATATTGCTTGTAAACATATAGACATGGATTCAGGAAATCGTGGAGTTAAAGGTCGTTTGCTAATCTCGGTACCACATAGCTAAAATGGCAACTGTATTGGTACACGGCTCATGGGCATGGGAGTTGACAGAAGGTTCCCTAATGGGTTAACTAACAGACTAAGGACATGCATTGATTACAAGACTCTGTCCTAGTGGACTCCAGGCCCGAGCGTTCTAATCGTCCTCTTCGTCTTCCTCATCACTGTCCTTCATGCTGATCCCCTGCAGGCCGCCACCCTCACTCACGGACGCGGTGGCCTCCTCCACAGTGAGACGGTTCCGGATGGTTTCATAGGTCTTGCTGTTTAAGGTTGAGTCCAGGACCCCTTGCAATCGGAAATCTCTATAGGTTTTCTACGGAGGGAAAAGATGCAGTGATGAGGGAGATCTCATCGCCATGGAGGGAGGGAGAGGGCACAAAGCAAGGCTGGGGCTAAGAACACTGACCAGAGCTAAGTTGTCCCACTTAGCATGCATTGTCACGTGAAAAGCCACCATGCTCAGATTTCACTTGTACTGAAAACTGAGATTTGTTGAATGACAGAAAATGAGAAATTGTGACAGGATAAACTATATTAGATGAGACAAAGCAAAGAACATAAGCTTGTGTTTATTCAGTTCCATAAAGGGAAATGTTCCATAATTGTTTTGATTCTTTTTTTTTTTTTTTGGGGTCTGGTTCTTTCTCTTAGGTTAGCATCATATTGTTTGATAGACAGTATGAGGGGCTACAACACATAAATAATGGATCAAGTGATTATGGTATTTTGCGATTTCTGTTGCAGTCTGGTCTTTAGTAATTTGGAGGCTTGTAACTGCATGTCCCTCTGTCTCCTTCACAAGGCAGACATATGCATGTTGGTATATGAAACATTACGGGCAACAACAATTACGGGGAAGATGGGGTGCTAATGCCTCGTCAATATGTTGCAGGCATGTGACTCATTTCTCGTCTCCTTGGGAAAGAAGTGTATCTATTCTGTTCACAACTTCATGGTCTCAGGCGAGAAATTTGGCTCTTTTTCAAGAACAATGGTTTGGTATTACTGTACCACAAGTTCTTTCTTTGTTCCTTCAGGCGATTTCCCTTGGATTTCCTTAGGTATCCCAGGGACTGTTTTTCTAGGAATCCCTTAGCGTTAACTTAACATGACCAGAAGCATCTGGCTGTTGTCTACTTCACAAAGCGTTTTGTTGAAAAAGGTCTCCTCTGACTACAACTCTTCTCATCACACTGCATATCATTTCAGCTACTGATTCTGCTGTTTGTTTCCCCTCCTGATAGGGGAAATTTGCTAGAGGGGCAAAAGAAGGAACACTAACACGCTTCAGCACCACTTGCATCGTGATTTGGGTTTGTGGTAGCCCATCTGATGCGGTCCTAGTGTCAGTCACAATGGCCCCCACTCTTGAAGGTCATAGGCGGTCATGACCGCAGAGTTAACTAGAGAAGGCTATTCAGCTCAGTGGAGTCCAGTAATAAAAGACCACGGATAGGATGACCGCATGGTCCCTGTGCAGTTTACAGCTGTGTCCCAGTGTGATTATCTGTAGCACTTTCTTTCTCTCTTAAAAGTAATCTGGCTTTGACACTAAATTAAAAGGTCATCTTAACTATGGATTGAGCTGCAAGGCTCTCCTAAGCAACTACGGGAACTGGGTCTTCATCCGGAGCTGGGAGAGGAAGAGGCTGAGTAAACACTAGGTATAGTGTAGACCAGATATCCAGATGATTGTTTTGATTTTTTGGCACTTTTCAGTCACTTAGCATTGACTGGCAAAATATGATGGGAAAAAAGAAAGGTAGAAATCACTTGAATACTCTCTTCTCTACTCAAATTCAGAGCAGTGTGTTTTTTTCAAGTAGACTAGGAATGCCTAAAGGACAGGGATCACAAAGAGTCATTTTTTTTTCTTTTAACTACTCCGTCTTGTAATATACAAGTAGGGGCTCAACTAACATTTGTCCAGTGTTGGAGGGATGAGTAAATGCTTGCTGGGTGATGGATGAATGGATGAGTAAACACAGTGGATGGAGACGCAGGAAAGAAAGCCAATTATCACTGGAAGTTTGTCTCGGAGAAGGAGGCCTCTAGGTAACGTACTTAGTGAAGAGGTGACGAATTCTGCTTTATCCCTCTGTTTTGTGGCTGTAGTTCAGCTGGGCCCATTTTGGGCCAAAGTGAAGGAGTGCCTTGGGCCGTGTCGTTTCTGTGTCCCTTCCCTGTGGCTCATGTCTGTGTTGTTTTTGGCAGAGAGCTAAGAGTATATCTCCTCTCAGTCATATATATATATATATATATTTTTTTCTTAATAAAATATTGCTAATTCCTACAGACTCAACAAAAATCTGGAAATATCAGTTATCAGTAATGGGAAGATATTTTAAAATAATAAAATTAATGTCTACTTTTCAAGTCTACCCAGTAAGGGTCAAACAGAAAAAAAAAAATCCCCTAAAGAGTATTTATATCCAGAAAGTGGAATTTGAGTGGTCAGGCAATGGTTAGCAAGCTTGCCTTAAGCGAATAAAAATTTAAAACATGAAAATTAGGTTGGGTGCATAGTCTGAGTGCATACATTTCTTTTCTAAGAGCTGCAGCACACTGCTGTCTGTAACCTTCCCTGGGAGAACTCTTTGTGAGATCAAATGCATATGATAATAATTCTCCTTAATTACACTCAACGGAACAGTAATTGGTTTTAAGTCAGCACTGGGGTTGAGGGGCACCTTCAATGAAATGGTGCTAATCCGAAAGAGACTAAGAAATGGGGGCGGTGGTGGGGGCGAGTGGGGGCAGAGGGACTTTTGGCAAACTGTAAAGAAATAGAAATTCAGCTGTGTTTTACTGTTAAAATACTTTAAAAGAGACTCTGTACTTTGACTGAGATTTTTTCATACAAATGTTTTAAAACCCTCCACAGTGAAGCATCAAATGGAAACTGAAATGATCAAAAACGTATTTACCCCCTTCTGTGATCTTATTATTTCATGTAAACCACTGAGATTTCACGCTGAAATAATTATCATTAGTCCAAGGCGCACGCACATAAGAACAGGGGGAAAAAAAGCTACGTTCAGGGTATGTTACCTCACCTTCATGATCCTTTACATTTGATTGTATACACACATTGTAAGAGAAACTACTTCAATTAACTACAAGAACAATATTGATTTGCATCCTGATAATGATCACAGGACATATTTAGAAATAGCTGGAGGTAAATATTTCTATTAAATTAATTGTGGCAAGTTTTTATTTAATTAAACCAGAAATGAAATTAGAAATTGATGTGATTACCACACTGGTACCCAAAAGCCAGCTTTTGAAAGTCTAATGCAATGGGCAGGATGGCCCCTGCAGTACTTTTGCGTGGCAAATACATGAAGCATTTTTTTCCAGTCTGGATAAAATACCCAGTTCCTTTTTATTAAATTTGCCTTGGATGTCTGAGTAATAAATTAACCATGCATCCCAAAGTGATTTCATCGTTTTTTCTTGCTTGAGATACTGTTTGTGGAATCATCTTGTTTTATATATAAACTAATATTCTTTGTGTTAAGGAAGTTCTGCGGCTTGCCAATGAAATGGATTTCTGTGAGCTATTTTCAAAGGAGAATCATGATGTTTTCTTTTACCTTTACCATCCTAATTAATGTTTTCAACTGATAAATGTGAAGCTGTAAGTCCATCCGGTCCGTCAACCAGGTGCAGATCACGTTCATGGAGCTGTTGTACCATTGCTGAAAAAAGAGACAAAAGTTCTCCGGCCAACACATCATGGAGCATTGAAAGAGCAGAGAGGGAACGGGCCATGTGTGAGCCCCCTGCTCTGTTCCAAGAGGAAAACAAAATGGTTAAAGAGAATTTGAGAGCACAGAGATCAGGAACAGTAACTGATACAAAATCCCAAGGTACCAGATCAGCCAAAAAGAGATCAGCTTGGACTTTAGGACAGAACTCTTCTAGGACACACACCTCTTACATAATAATTCACAAAGACCAGCTTTGGCTCTTCTGATTCTTTTTGTTGGTTCATTTTATTCAGTTGAGATTTAAGTGACTGTATTTCCCCATGCCACTGACTCGGGCGCCCCGAAAGATGGGGGCTTCTTTCTCCACTGAAACAATCGATGCCACTTGCTACTTACCTTGTGAAATATCCAGAGCCTGTCTGGGAATCAGGCTGGGAGCCTTAGGAATTTTGAGCAAAGTTTACCTTCATTTACCCTGGGTTGGCATTTGGATAAAGACAATGAAGAAAGGTTTCTCTTTAAGGGCCAAATTACACTCTGGGCAGCTTATGTGGCCTTACGTTGGCTGTGCAATCTGTTTTAATCTTAACACCAAAAAATTATGGAAGATGAGAGAAAAAAAAACATCTACAAATGAGCTCATTTCAAGCTGTTGAAATCATACTTCCCCTTAAGGGGGTTAAATTTTGCTTCTTGTCTGTGAAAAATGCTTGAAGCTGTGTCACTTTAGACTGCCACCCCTGTGGTGCAGGGAGTCTCTGGTGCGGTATAATTTTGCAGTACTGCTCATATATTCATAAATCTCACTCGGAGACATATGAACAGTGTTATGAAGTGTCAGTACAAAAAAAAAATCTAATCTTTTAAACTTCACCAGGTTTCATTACGCATTGCCGCTTATACCAAACAATTTACAAATAAAATGAAAAGGTGTGGATGGACCTATATATTTATTTATAGGGCATGTATATGAACCGTGCACAGAAAAGATGTAAAAAAAAAAAGGGGTTAGAGAATTGAAACGTTCCATACCCTCCTGCTAACCAGCACACACACATGCCCGTGCGCGCACACATACACACGCATACGCGCACACGCACACCAGTGGAGATTTGAAAAGCATAAATAAAAACATGTTTCTGATGGTAACTCCACCCTTTCTCACCTAAAGATCATCCAAAATCAGTTTATGCCTAACACTCACAGTTTTTCCGAAGCCTTGTTTCTGACTTAATTTCTTTAAAAAAAATTAATTTGGGTTTTTTTTTTTTACTTGCAAGGTAGAACTGCCAAGTTTCACCTTGCAAGAAACGACACAGTCTCAGCCATGGCGTTCAGAAGCCCTCTTTGCAATCTTTCCTCTCTAGGCTCCTTCCTCCTCAGAGCCAATTGTGGCTCCGCTTGGAGCCCAGCCGCAAACAGGGACCACACCACCCCAATCAAGGCAGCACTGAAGCCTCACAGCCAACTTCTGCTCTTTTAAAGATCATAGAGGCGAAATTGTCAGTTTTGGGATCCTTCTGTCCCTCCCCCAGGGAGCAGGCGGGGTGAGAGGTGGCGATTTTTTTCTTGAGATCTCCAGTTCCCTCCATATAGGGGTAGGGAGAAGCTTTGCCCCGGTCAAGGTGCTTCAGGCACGGTCAGGTTTCCCCCACTAGGAGTGAGAACATTTTACTGAAACTTTTTCTTTGGTGGGGGGGGATGTGATGATTTGGGGGGTGTTTTTGGCACCTCCTGCCTTGGGGTTCTGGAGCTTTTGCTGCCACTGCATCTGGGTTTGTGAAGAAAGGGGCTGGGGACAGGGATATGACTGGGTCATGGGTGTTTCTGCACCCCTACCTTGTTCTCAGCAACTGGGGGCTCTCCTGTGTTTACCCTAGGCCTCAGCTCCCACATTTGCTGGCTTCATCTGCCATGCAGTCTAGGCGCTCAGATAATCTATTCTGAGAATTATGAGCAATGCCCCCTGCCCTGCACCCCCACATCCTGGGGTTCTAAAATGACCTTCACAGGAACCTGGGTGACCTCCTAGCCAGCCCGACAACACCGTGGCCCCACCATGGGTGCATCTCAGGGACACAAAAGAGGAATGTGACACTCTGGCTTCTAGGCAGAGGTGGCATTTTGCTTTGGCTGTGACAACAGGCAAACCGGTGCTGGCTTCTATCACTGCCAGCAAGCCTTGTGCAACATGCCTTTTTCTCTTTGCTGAGAGACATGCCACCTTTCAGGGAATAAAAAAAATAACGAGCCCCTCCCCCCACCTCAACTCCCCATTTTATATAAGTAATTCCCGTTCTCGTACAAGGGCTTGTGGACAGCAAGAAAGAAAAAGGAAGAGGGAGAACACTGTCAGTACTCTTACGCTGCTGCTACTGAAAGGGTAGGGGAAGTAGGAAAAGCACACAGCCATGGATCCGCGCATCACACTCACAGATTCCCACCCCAGGAGAACAAGAAAGCCCTGGAACATCCATGCTTCTCCTCCTGGATCTCACATCTAGCAAAAAGAAGTGTAAAAAATGTATGATGCCCCATTGGCTACACATTGAAAGAGGCAAAAGGGAGTAAGTCACTCCTTTCCAAACCTTATGCTCAGTAGATGAAATTGGAGGCACTTTTGGATGAAGCACAGCGCTAACTTGGTTTTCCAGAAAGGCGCTTAAAGGCACTTGGATGTCGGAGAAAGCAGGAGTCACTGCCTTCTAGAACTCGAAAACGGTGAAAGGGATCTTCCATAATATCCTCTGGAGAGGAGGAAACAAAGGCCCAGAGAGGTGAAGTGACTTGCCCAAGATCACACAGCTAGTTGCCCAGGATTAGGCACTGGAGGGGAAGAGCTGATCATCTCATCACTTCTCTCCAGCGGGGGTGTCACAGTGTGCAGGGCGTGAGAGTTGCTCTTGTGTAATCTCTTCCCAACACTGCATTCAGGGATATCACACTGATAGCTGGAAATGGGCCTCGGTGGGTGTTTTCACCCTATGGAAACTGGCAAACGCCACAAACCAGGGCATTCTCCTTCCCAGAAAGCCGGTTGTTGAAACATTTTATCAGCATATTCCTGGGTGTCGGGGCTGCTCCCGCTTTTCCTCATGCAGTTCACAGTGCTTATTCATCAGGGTTGCTTTATTTGAGATCAATGCTAATATAGCAGATTTGTTATGATTCTTCAAAAGAGGAAATTAATAAAACATTGTAAGTTGTCCCCCACTTTTTCTTTTTTTTTTGTCTTTGGTTCAGATATCTTTTCCAGAGATATCCTGACACCTGGGCACTAAAATTTTGGAAAAGTGCACCGCAACCCTTAGAAATCAAAACTGTGAGCTATCAACACATGTACTAAGTATTTCCATATAACCACGATTCCTTTGCTGCCTTCCCTTGATTCAGGCATGTTAACACGAGACATCTTACGAGAGGTTACTTTAACCCTAAAACAGCCCCGGAGAAGTAACATCCCCAGGACCCTGGCACTTCTAAAGAATGTCATCTGGGGCTAATTCTGTGCCACTTTTAGGGATGGAAACCAAAAGGACGCCCATCACAGCTACGGCCTACGGGAGAACAGGGTGCTTGGAAAGTTGGGAACTCCTTGAGTAGCTGCAACCAGATCTGAAAGCTCTACTTAAGAGCAGCTAGAAGGCTGACCTAAAAATTTGCTATTTCTTCTTCTTTTTTTTCTACAACATAGGCCTGAAGAGCACAGGCCTTACCTGTCTTTGACCTGGGGTACTCACATGCTCAGAGACTCGTTTTCCTGATCAGAAAATGGGGAAGAATCAGCCTCTCACAGGCTTTTTGATGATGAAATGAAGGAACGTTAATGAAGCTCCCATTACAATGTAATGTGTGTTTTGTACTTGGCACATAATAAGGCCTCAGCAAGTGCTGGCAGCCACCATTACCCTGCCCCCCCCCCGTCACCACTGACATCGTCACCGTCGTCACCATCACCGTGATCTCTCATCTCCTTTTCTCTCTTTCCCAACCTAAGAAATATCACAAAACAAGGAAGAAAGCCAGAGCAAATAACCAAAGACATGTAGTGACAGAGAAAATTCTTCCTACTGGAATATCTCTGGAACCATACACACATGTCTTAGAGGACACGAGACTAATTCCCAGCAAAGGAATTCCACTGAAAAGTTATTTGGGGTTAGATCATCACCCAAACCTACAAAACCATTCTGGGTGCATTATACACATTTTATTTTTTTGTCTTTTGTTTTTGAGGGCCACATCCAAGGCACATGGAGGTTCCCAGGCTAGGGGTCGAATTGGAGCGGTAGCCACCGGCCTTCACCACAGCCACAGCAACGCTGGATCCAAGCTGCGTCCGCGACCTACACCACAGCTCACAGCAACGCTGGATCCCCAACCCACTGAGCGAGGCCAGGGATAGGACCTGCGTCTTCATGGGCACCAGTCCGGCTCATCAACCACTGAGCCACAATGGGAACCACCATTATACACATTTTAAAACTATATTGACCTAGATTTCAACATTGGATTGAAAGGATTCAGACACATAAAGAGTGATTTTTCAAAACTTGTGTGGATAAATTGCAGCTTCAGCTTGGCTTGGCTACTTATTAGCTGGATAAACTCAAGCAAGCTACTTAACTCTCTGCCCCTTAGTCTCCTCTCGGGGTTAAGACCAGTTCTTACTTCATAGGATACTGTGAAAGGAGATAATTACATAAAGAGCCTAGCAGAGGCACTGTCACGTAGTAAGCACTCAATAAAATTTAGCCAGTGTTGTTACTACTGCTCTCAGACATGTAACAGGTATCCTTTCAATACACAATACAGAAGAATTGTCTCAATCTGTTTCTAGTAGAAACTCACATGCAGATATACCCAGGTCACACATTCTGTGCTGCAAAAACACCCACTTTGTGCAGAGAAATTCTCTCTCTCTTTTTTTTTTCTTTTTAGGACCCTATCCACAGCATATGGAAGTTCCCAGGCTAGGGGTCGAATCAGAGCTACAGCTGCTGGCCTAAGCCACAGTCACAGTAACGTGGGATCCGAGCCACGTCCTCAACCTACACAGCAGCTCACAGCAACACCGGATCTTTAACCCACGGAACGAGGCCAGGGATCAAACCTGTGTCCTCATGGATCCTAACTGGGTTTGTTACTGCTGCGCTACAATGGAACTGCTTTTTTTTTTTTTCCCTGAAATTCTTAAACACAGTGTGTCTTTTCTATGATGTGGTGGGTCACTACAGCCAGGATTAGGGTGAGGCCAGCGAGGCAGGATCTTCCAAGTGCAGGCTTGGATGCTGCCTTTTAAAATATTTTGTTCATCATGGATTTTCTGAGTTCATTTTGATTTTTAAAAACATATTAAAATATTGATCTTGACTATTCTATTTTTGGGTTCCTCCTTAAATTCTGCAATTGAGAAGTGATTCATTCATTTCCCCTTAGCCCTTGCCCTTGGGTTCGCTGTTCCCTCAGGAACTTGATCCTCTGGAAGCGCTGCAGGACTGGGAGAGAGGATGAATAATTCACACCTCGCTGGACAATATAGGTCCATGAAAAATGGACTTTCACTTGGCTTTGGGTAATCCCTCATCAGCAGGATGGAGTGTTACTGCAGCGATTGCTACTGCCTTCGTGCCTCTCCCAAAGGCCACCTAGAGGAGTCTTAAATCCTTGACTCTCCCACCCCTATCTTGATGATAATTCAGTATCCTCAAGGGATCTTACTGTCAGGGATTCTTTTGTTTTCAGAGCCGGCTACATGGAAAGAAGGAAGAGAGGCTGACAAGGAGACAGAACTACTCAAAGTGTTTCTATACTTAGTAATTACAAGGGTAACGTACCCACTTAACTCAAGCAACTCCCTCCCCATCGGCATATACCATTCTACCGTTTTTGTAACAAAGTGCTCTTTTGTACAGGATTCCTAATACACACCTACACGTGCACGTGCAGAATTAATAAAAATCACTACCTACTTATTGAACCCTGAGTCCTTATAATGTACAAGCATTATTTCATTTCATCATCGGGTTGAACTCTTAAGACTATCAATACTATTAACAGCCCTATTTTGGAGACTAGAAAAAGGGGCACAGGTAGGTTCAATAAGCAGCCTGTGGTCACACAACCAGTGAGAGAGGGACGGCTTCAAGTTGGTTATTTACCACTCCATCTGTATGAGTTGTCACACTCAGCTCAATCATTTAAAAAAGAGGTAATAGCTTGTTTATATAGAAATAACTCTACTTTCTAGGTGCCTTTTCATCAAAGTCATTCAGCTCTCGACTTCTCAAAGGAGAAGTGTGTGGGGAGGATAATGCTGTTGAACTTGTCTCCTTCAGAGCCTAAGCTTGGCCTGGCATTTGAAAAGATTCTACTTTTTATGAGCTTAGAAAGTTGCTAAGCAGAGTGTGGGGAGTCAGGGGTTTTCCCATGGAAAAGCACTCAACAGCCTTAAAGAACTAATGGATGAGAAACAATCTTTGCTGACTCTTAAGGGGAATGATTCGAAAAGGCTGGATGGGAAGGAAGGATGCCATTTCTTAGCTAGCGTCAATGTATTTTTAATTCCTCTCCCTGTACCCTAACCTAACCTCTTCTTACTTTCTCTTAGGTTGGTAACTCAGCAATTGCAACTGAAAGAAAATTCTCGCTCTGGGCAGTTCGAGTTTTCAATGAGAAATTCAACTAGAAAAATTGCCTTGGTCACAACAGATTGAATTTTCCTAAGAGAGTTTTGGAGACACAAAATTATGACATTGATCAAAATTTCAGTTCCGAAAAATGATCCATCGTAAGCTTTAAACTTTTCTGTGAACACGGAGAGGAAGACAGAGTCTTGGGGAAATTCAGTTTCATGTTAAATTAAAGAAGATGTCATCAGAAAGTGCTTTAAGAGAAAATATTTTAGGCAGAGTCACAAACCCAATGAAAATAGTGCAAAACCCAGTTCTTTCCGTGTTGCCTTTTTCTTTAAAGAAAAATTTTATTGGAGTATAACATGCATGCATCACTTTTAGCAAAACACACACATACACACACATACACTGAGCAAGACATGTTGTCCCTTGCCGACAATGAAACGTAATATTTAGCCCAATAGAGTGAAAATGAGCTATTTTAGAAATTAATTTGGCCCAAGGACCAATAACTACACCATACACAAATATACACACCTTCTTTGATTAGAAATTGTGATTCAATCCAATATATCCTAAGCATGCAATTCATAGGGATCTAAGTTCTAGTGTTGGCTCATTTCCAAATACATATTTCCTTTGAAACTGGCATGTTCATGCTATATTTGCCAGGAGGACAAAGCACTGAATGCTCGGGCAGCTCGTGGCTGAAGTCTAAAGAGTTGAGTCTTTATTACCATCTACAGGCCAAATACTTCACAGATGAGTAAACTGAGGCTCAGAGAAATCCAGGGGTCTAGCAGCGAGCAGCAGACGGAGCCTGGACTCAAGAGGCCGAGATGCAGTACAACCCCTCTAGGCTAAGAGAATGGACCAGAGTCAGGCCTGGCCTATGTTTGAATCTTGATAAAGCCCTTAACCTCCCAGTGCCTCAGTTTTCTCATCTGCTAAATGGGGATGATTACAAAAACCACTTAGGGTTATTGCTGGGATTAAATGAGTTAATATGTGTGTCCTACTTGCAATAGCACCGGGAACACCTTAAGCGTTAGCTGTTATTATCTTAGCCACACTATCCTACACTGCTTCCAGAATAAGAAATAGTATCTCCCTAAGTGCGAGCTATTCAGGAGCGTGCAAAGCCTTCTGAGCAGCATCCATTCTTCTAAAAAGGTCTGAGCAGACAGGTAATTTGTAACCTCTTGGTAACCAACCTGTTATTTCAGACTGAAGAAACACAGTGAAAGCTGGAGGATTTTTATCTTTTCTTTGGAAAGTACCCTTTCGCCAATGCAACACATCAGCGAAATTGCCTGAGCACCTTGCCCAGAGCGTCTAATGAAGAAAGCACATTCTGTGTATTGGCAAGGAGTCAATGGGGAAAATGATACTTTGACCACACCCATGTGACAAAGTTCTTCGTTTTGCTTCTTGTAACAAAAGTGGGTTATTATTAGTGAGGGAGAAAAAAAACGCACAACCTATTCCAATTGCCATATTGAAATACTGTAATGAAATCTTTTACATTTGAAGCTTTCAATGCATATTTCTTCCTTACACTTTGGGTAGTTTGAGAGCATGTGAAAAGCCTAATCCAGGGTTTCTCCATCTTTCAACCAGAGTCCCCACAGCTTCACTGGCCTGGGCCACAATTCCATAGCCTCACGGGTCTCTAAGGGCTAAGGATCGCCAGGGATGCAGCTGTATGCGGTGTTCTAATCCAGATTCAGAGAGGGTTTGACAAAGAAACCTTGGCATGTTTAAGACATCTGTGCCAAGTAGGGAAACTCTAAAGACTGCACACAAGTTTCAGAATTTGGAGAGCTAAACCCACGTTTTCTAAAAGGGCATATCATCTGAGCACTTGAAAAAATGGGTACATAGTTGAAAGATGCAATCTTGTGCCTTGCTTGAGTGTTGCTATAATTCAGGATTTGATTTGCCAAAACAATTGCTCCTAGAAATGGACTATTTCTTAGTCACAGCTTCAGGAAACCCAGCTAAAAACAAAGGCACCAAAAATACCCCTAAATCAGAGGTTACAGATAATCAGAATGACCACCCAGGTTTTCCCAAGTGTTGTTTTTAGTTGAGGGTGGTTTGTGTTAAACCTCTATACGTCTCTGGATGTCTAAACACCATGTCATCGAAGACTTTACAAAGCTGCCTTGATGCTGCGGCTTTTCAAGGTTCTGAGCTCTGGAGGGCATCCCCCTGAACGTCCCAGATGGATGGGAAGTCAGAGGCAACTTGCTGAAACCAGGCTTCCAGAGACCGCCCTTATCTACAACCTAGTGCTGAGAGCACCCAGCTACTCCTTTGCTTTATCTTCTTCTCATTAGGAAGAGATAATGAAAATGAAATAATCATTTTTAAAAATTTGGTTTAAATTGCTACTAATGAAACACTTTGCTTCTTCTATAGAAACATGTGCAGAATTGAACATTTGGGAGCAATTTTATTTTCACCTCTTAAAGGGCCCTTAATATTCTTTTATTAAAAGAAGCAGTTATCTGCTCAAATCCAAATTTCAATACTCTAAATTTGAAATGTGGGCACTATCCAACAAGTGTGTTTAGCATCAACATTTCAAATGG
This sequence comes from Catagonus wagneri, assembly GCA_004024745.2. NCBI lineage: Eukaryota > Metazoa > Chordata > Mammalia > Artiodactyla > Tayassuidae > Catagonus > Catagonus wagneri. The sequence continues at coordinate 45,184,804 of PVHT021183699.1, forward strand.
ATGATCAAAATGATGAAACTGTACCTGGACTCCTGACTTAACGCATTGCGGCCTTCTAACCAAGTCAATCCTGTCACTATTAACTGCCTGGAAAAAGATACAAGGGAAAGTAAGAGTCCTGAAGGATCCTTTCTGAAAGCAAATCAAGCAGCAGAGTTTAATTTAAAGCTTAACTTATACAGGCTGTACAGGGGACTCTGTATGACACATTCTGTGTGTGTGTGTGTGTGTGTGTGTGTGTGTGTGTGTGTGTGTGTTTGAATGGTTTGATGAACTTGCTGACAATCTCAGTAAGCTATCCAAGCTACCCAAAGCCACACCGGAAACGAGTTTGTCACTTCTGAATCAAGCAGACTGTACGAAACCCAACAAGTCACAAATCCCCTTGTATCCCGCCCAACTCTATGTCTCAATATGGTGGATGGTCACCTGCCAGGAGATGTGAGAGTATCCAAAAGGCTTGCTTTCCTAATTCTTGTAAGATATTACTGGAAGTTTACCATCTCTGAACGAGAAAACCAAGTCCCAGATCAACTCATAGCTATTTACCTAAAGACAGGCAGGTATGAGACAGGAAAGCAGAGACACTAAAGCGCGTTTTGAACTGTGAATGCTCTCTCAGCTTACACTCAAATGCCACTCTCCACCATTTCAGATCCTGAGTAAGCGCTATTATAAAAAGATGGAGCTCCAGCAGTTTCACTTGTGAGTACAGAGGCAGAGAAATTGAAAGCAGGATGGGGAAGAGATATCGGCATACCCATGTTTATAGCAGCATTATTTGCAATAGCCAACAGGCAGAAGCAACTCAGGTATCTGGTGACAGACAAATATGTAAACAAAAGGTGGTATCTATACACGATGGAACATTATTCAGCCTTAAAAAGGAAGGAAGTCCTGTCACATGCTATAACATGGAGGAACCTCGAGGATATTTCGCTAACGAGCTGGGGAAAAAAGACAAATACTATATGATTCCCCTCATACAACGTGTCAAGAATAGTCACATTCATAGAACAAAGAATGGTGGTTGCCAGGGGCTGGGGACGGGGGCGGGAATGGGGAGTTATTGTTTAATGGATGTGGAGTTTCAGTTTTGCAAAAGGAAAAGAGGTCTAGAGATTGGTTGCGCAACTGCGTGAATACACTTTAACACTACTGAACTGTACCCTTTGAAACGGTTAACCCAATCAGTTTTATATCATGCTTGTTTTTATCACAGTTAAACTAAAAAGAAAGGAAATGAAAAAATGCCACCCATACAGAAAAGGAAACTTTGCTCTAGAAAGTGCAGGTAGGCAGCAGTGCACATATTCTAATCTGGAACGCCCAACCACGTTTCCCAAAAAAACAAACAATTACGTGCACGAGGAACACGGGCATTTCCTTTAATCCCAGGACTGAGACAATTTCTCCAGGCCGAGTTCTGCGACTGTGAAGAACAAAGAACATATCTGGTAGCATTTGCTCAGTCACTTATTGGGTTTATTTAAAACATGCCACGGGGCCAACATTTCTAAATCTGTGAAATCGAATTAAATGAAGCCCAGAGATGAGAACTGAGAATCCTCCTAGAGGACTGGGTCCAAACAACAAAAAAAGGATGCCTTTTTTCCCCACTGCGTGACACGTCACCTCGTATGTTTTCACGGAGACTCCCCCGCCCCGCTCCCGGCCCCCCGGATGTTCCAGGCGCAGATCTGATCAAGCGGCACTCAGCCCCGAGACCCCGGCTCCACTCTGCCCGTAAGGGTAGCCGCTCCCCCATCCAGAATCATTCCCCCTGCGATAGACTTATTAAGGTTTGGAATGTATGTTCTGGAAGCCCTTATTTTAGGAAACAATTAAGTAGAATTAGGCTAATAATGTGAGGCAGGCGCAGCTTTTGCCCTTTGCTGAGAAATAACTCCTACATGGAACGGTTATACTAATAAAAATCGTGTATTTGTTAAATGCCTCAAAACGATCTTTGCACCAAGCTCGGCAATTAACACTGCCCCACTGAGGGGCACTTATTCCCCGGGCTAAGGAGGATTAAGCTCCGTGTTTGCTCCACCAATGTCTTCCTTTGCTGAAAATACAGTAGGAGGCTTTGGGCTGGAAACAGAAATTTCTGCAAGCGGGAAGTTCACAGGAGGCTTAATTCCCTTTCGGTCTTAGAGGGTGGCGAGGTGGACAGGAAGAGCTGGGTGCCCCCTGCCAGGCCCACAGGGAGGCCCGTGCCAAAGACCTTCTTGGACCTGTCCTTGACCAAGAAGGAGGATGGGAAGGCCTTTCTACGAGGGGCCTGGGCCTCATCTACTGAGGGGACTTTCACCTCCAAACCCCGAAGCCCAGTCTGCACAGCAGCCACACTAGCCGGTCTTCTTCTGGGCCAGAAGCTACAGATTTCCCACCTCCAAGTCCGGGCAGGAAGTGACCGCTGGGCAAAAGGGGGACACAGACCCTCCCGTTGGACGCTTTGTCTCCTTGACAACACCCCAGCTGGTGGCCCGAGGAACAGACTTAATTTCTTTTCTTTCTCTGCCCACTCTTCCCGCCCCGTACTTCTTTCCCTCTTTCTCTAGACGCAGACGTACGACATCCAACATAAAGTTGCCGAAATAGCAATCTTGTCTCTGAATATATAAATTGCAAAAATTGATATGAATAAATCTGCAAGTAGCACACTGATTGTGGCACATTTTATCAAAAAACGGCGCTCGGTTGCTCAGTGGCTGGGGAGGGGGGTGGTGTCATTACACATACAGAAAAACATCTGCAAACTCCCAGTTTCTTTACTTAGAACTGAATGGAGGCATGACCTCCTGTTCCTTGCCATGAACCCTGAGTTCACACTCATATTTTACATGTTACAGGAAGCCACAGCTCGCCCCAGGGGTGCTGCAAACAGACACGCAGAAGCCAGATGTAGCCCCCCTGCTCCTTAATGCACCTGAAGAAGCCGGCAACTCAACATTCAAAAGCTGACATGCTCGTAGCTTAAGGTCACTTCAGATTTTGTAAAGCGGAGGACAAAACCAGGAATGCTTCTAGGGCTGGGCTGTCAGCAGGGAGGCGGAGGGATTACAAGAAACCTGTGACTCTGCCTCTTTCTGCCTTTGCTGGTAGTTTTTTTGTGTGTGAACAAGTGCCATACAACAGATTGAGCCTCGTATAAAGGCCTGAGACTGTGCAAGGGCCCCCCGCTGGGCCTCAGCTGTGCTTGCAATTAGCAATAGGCACCGAGTGATTATTGTTGGGGTAGCGGATGGCAATGCGAAGTGACAAGTTTTATGGGGGAAGTTGGGAGTGGGGGTGCTCGGCAAGTTTCTCTTTCTTTCCTTTTTCTTTCTTTCTTTCTTTTTTTTTTTTCTTATTCTGCAAAAACCCTTCCTTGGGTGGCTGCAACCTCCCGTGGCACTGAAAGCTATTTTTTTTCTTCCCCCCACCCCCCGGTCATTCAAAAGAGTCTGAACAAAATCGGTGAAAGAATATTTTTCTCGGTCCTTCAGAACTCGGGTTTTCTAGGTCAGAGCTTCCTTGCTGCCCTATTTAATGTCAGAAATACCCATTTGCCTCAAATTAGCAGAGATCTTGGAGTAGAGGGCAGGAGATTAAGCATACAAAATTACTCAGCAGGTGACGGTGGGGTGGAATTGAGGGTTGAGAAGTCTTTAAAACTGACTACAAGACATTATATACTTCTGACAAAAGAACATAGTAATCCTACCTGCTTGCTTTAACCACTGTTGTTTGCCTATTATTATGTGCTTTAATGCTCATGAGAGCAAAACTATTGCTGATACTACTCAATTACCATAGTAACTCACACCAGTGACCTCTTATCTCAAGGCTCCCAGCCCAGCTGAACCAATCCAAAGAGTTTGTGTCTTTTTATTGATTTAAACGGCGACATATACTTGGAACGGAAAGCTCCAGAGGGAGGCTACTCCTCTCTTTGTCCAGGATCAGAACTTGTTTTGCAATCTGGAGTAAAGGCTTTTCACCTTTTGAATCCAAGGTGTTTCTGAAGTTTATGGATTGGAGGCTGTGGGACGCCTTCAAAAACATGATGAAGACACAGAACAATGCCCGATAACAAGAAAAGACCATGTGTGCATCAAAGACCAGCGGCCTCCCAGCTGCACGCAGTGTCGTGTGCCCCACTCGGGCCTTCAGCTCTGTCTCCATAGTTCGGGAGGAGGAAAATGGGAGCCTCTGACTGAGGAACACTGGCTATTTTATCATAGCAGTGGGGCTAAAAGCAGAGAGGACAAAACAGGTACCCAGAGGGATTTAACTGCGAGTTTTTCAAAAGAAATCAAAATGATACTAGCATAAACTTTTCCAGTTTTGCATTTCCTCCCGGCCTGTCAATGTACCTGTGAATGCGTACACGCATACCGTATACTCTGTCTGAATACTGTCATCGATTCATAGTCCAAGGGTTACATTTAAATGCGAAAATGCTCTGACAAGTCCCGCCATGGACAAACCCCATCAACTTTGCTTTATATTTTCCAAATGTTTGCGACTCAAGAACCACTTTCCAGGAGCCACCTAGTAATCTCTTTCAGGGTACTTATGTTCCATTGAACCCACACTGGAAAGAAATTCTAGAGTAACATTAATAATAATACTGAACAACAGCCATAGTAAAAACAACGCGAGTAAACAGTGAGCCCTTTTCTTGCGGCAGGCACAATTCTAAAGGGTTTATACGTATTAAACGCATTTAGTTCTTCTAAAACCCTCAAGAAATAGTTACTTTTAAAATCCCACTCTACATTTCTATAGCGTATCATATTTAAATGGATTCATTCTCCATGAAAAAGAGAGACAAGGAAATGTAATAAGCCATATGTAATAAATTGGCTTATAATGTTCATACAGTTTTTCCTGTCCTCCAGAGATCCTGAAGCCCACAGGCTCCCTAAACATGTATTTTTCTAGAACTCCATGCCCTATTTAATATCCAGTTAAATGAGGACCGAGGCATGACTCCCTGAAAAATCCTTTCCACCTTCGAACTGAAGGTACCCAAATAGTGAAATATAACTTTCCCCTCTGTCTCTTTTGATTAGCCTCAAAGCCCTGCTGTCCTGAAAGAAAGACTCCAATTTAGGTATCAAAATTAGATCTGTGCTTGCCTGTATACAACATGACTTCTAAAACTGCTGGACGCCTTGGTAATTGAATAAAAATGTAACTAGTGGTCAAGCCCTGAATGAAAGATGGAACACGGGCCCAATACCCGCTGTTCAAATACCCCCTGGCTGACCAGCAGGACCTATCACGACAAATCAGGACAAAGTTGTGCCTGGGACTCCTGTTAACTAGACAAGTTTTTTTTTTTTAAAGCAAATGTCAGAAGCTGATACCTAGCTTTCGGCAAGTGGACCTGGGAAACTGATATTTAAGGGAAAAGGGAAAAACTCTCTTAGGTACCTGGATTTTCTTAGACTGTTTCTTTGTCCAAGAGATATAAATAATGAGCCCAGTGTGATTAATCCTCAGTCAGCATCTAACCAGGCTGTCTGCCACCTGGGCTGCCCAGGGCAGGTGTGCAGTTTGGACATTAACAGACTCACCATGGTTAACAATACCTTTTTCTGGGGCCTATTTTTCTCTGGATACATTGGGGATTTAGTCCTGGGCCTCCCCGTGCATTGAGAAAATGGACCCCCATGCCTTTAGCCTCCGTCCTCTCAAAGGCACCTACTGTTTTGAGAAAAATGTATAGTTACAATCCAAATTCACACTTTTCAAGTCATTTCAGTCACTTAGAGCTCCATTATGTCAAAAATGAAATTCTAGTTTTGGTGGCACATCCTACCACCTATTATCCATGTGAGAAGTGTGAATAATTTAATCTGAAAACTATTCTCTGATACGCATACAAGGACTGCAGAGGCAGGAGGGAGATCCATCCTCGGAACTGAAATCAGATTATTCACAAACAACATCCGCCCATCGCCTGAGAGCTTCTTAGGTGCGGGAAGCGCATCGAGCGTTAACGGCATTAACTCGCAAGCAGATTGACGTAAGCGGCTGAATAAGAAATTTGCATACCATATAGAAATGATTATAGAAATCATACTCTAAAATAAGGATGGTAACTCGTGTACGGAATGGAAAGATACAGCGGACTGCCAACTTTGTCTTTTGAAGACGGGGTTGGTTAATCACATTAGGGCTAATTTCATCATTTGCACATATTAAACTTTCTCTAGTCATGACTCATGAGAGTTTTGTGAGTCGAAGTCGAAGTTCTTATGCAGGAAAACTCACAGTGACTTCAGGGAGTTGTTTTTCTGGGCTGAGGTTGTTTTAATCCCTACTCTCAAAAAAAAAAACAAAAAACCCAAAACCCATAATCTGTACATTCACATAATTTCTAGGTTATTCCACAGAAAACGTTCAGGTAAATGGCATGCAGTTGGTTCAACCACACAGCACATTTCCAAGGAGAAGATGACAGGCTACTAATTTATCATCCAGGAGGCACAGTCCAGAGTTCCCAGGATTCCAACACAACAAAAGCCAACAACACACACGCACGCACACATACATACATGTGTCTGTATACACATATATGTACAGAACCCTTTTCCAAAGTCCTCTAAGCAGTGTAAAAATTATATCCATGTCAACTTAGTTAACTGCATTCTATGGAGGATGATTTCTCATAAGGAAAATACCATCTTCTTAAGGGCCAGAGATGACATTAAATCTCCAAAGAGCAGTCAATGGTATAACACTCCGGTGCTGGTTTAGGAGCCCTGGCTTTCAAAGAGAAGGTGGTGGCATGAAGGCAGGAGAAAAGGTGACAGGTGGACTAGTCAAGACTTCTTAAACTCCTAGGAAGAAACATTTAAGGGTGTGTGGCGACAACCCCTATAAAGGACACTAGAAAAGTTTTGATGCCCGGTGCTCAGAGATGAAGAAGAGAAAGACAAAGTGCTGCTTTTTAAAAAGTTAACATGTGTTTTCCCCATGTACAGCTGGGCTCTGCTTCCCATGGTGCCCTTTCCTCTTGCTTTATTTTTAATCTCTAGAAACCACATTCCCCTCTTACCACTTCTCACTGAGCATGACTCTAATTTTTTTTTTTTTTTTAATCTCTCCAGGAGAGCGAAAAAAACCCTCACATTTGCCAGATCACTAAGCCAGACCTTATCCTGGGGGAGCCTGCCACCCTATTTCTGGAAAGGGCAGAAACCCCCAGACCACCATCCATACACAAGACACACATTCAACCCTCCTGGGTGCTCTCAACATCTCCAGATGGTTTTGGATCCACCAGCCAGGAGAGAAGTAGGCTGTGTCAGGTCCCCCATTGAAGCATTCAGATGGGTCCAGGACCTGAGCACACAGAGTTAAACCGTAAATTAGCCATGAGTTAATATGTGCAGGCTGGATCCCCCTGCCTTGCCATTAATGCTTTCCGTCCACAAGGCTCGCTCCCCCTTCTCCACCCTCCCTTCCTTTTTTTGAGGCGACAGAATAAGAAATTAAACACTTGTGGGTTCATTCGAAAGAGTGAATGAAATTGAATAAGCTCTCAGTACTTGAGGCGCACAGCGAGTGCCTGAATGGGGCAAACCTCCTAAGTTGAATGGAGTGTCTTTTGGGACCAATTTGTCTCTTTTCACTCTTTATTCTTCCCTTTTTGCTGACAGATGTACAAAGGCGGAACTGCGCCGTGCAGCTTATCCGCAGGCACCCACAGCAGCTGTCACTTTTGTCGAGCAAGTTAATCAAGCAAATGCCACCATATCCCACTTTCTATAAGGAACAACATGTTATAGACAGTAGTCTTGCTAGAAAGAGACTTTATTTTAACTTTGATTGGCTTGGTTCCCCCGCCCCTCCCAATGCTACTCCCTTTCCCCCCAAAAGGACGGGGGGTGGGGGATTATGCCCAAGCCAAGGATTTGGCTATGATCACGTTAGACTTAATAACAATATTTTATGGGAGACTGATGACTTGATTTGAAGTTCTTTCCTAGGGACTGAAGGATGCCCTGGGTCTGGGTTTTTTTATTTTTTATTTTTTTTGAGCACGATATTGCTTGTGCTGGACCATCAGGCTGTGTGTCTAAAGTTAGAAAAACAAAAATTGAGGGCAGAGAATAGTATTAGGCCAGGACGTCTTGGATAAATTTTATTCTCTTTTCCTTTGTAAAGCAGGCTGCATTATTTACATATTTCTTTTGATAAACTCCTTTGCCTGGCCAAGCTTACAAAGACCGCGCTAAACACAGAATAGCATGTCTTTAGGCATACTGCTGTTAGTGAGTTCTTTAAACTGTATGCCCAAATTTATTTCTACGGTACACCAACACAGGCAATCGGGCCTCCATGTCTATTAACTCTCTGTGAGCCAAGCAGGGGGAGTCTTTAAAAGAATTCTAGCACGTCCGTATCCACGTACCCCCATGCCGCAGTCGTCCCTAGCTGGTGGTGCCCAGAAACCACAGGCAGAAGCGAGCTTCAGTAAATGGTGTGTAATGCTAACCTCAGCTTCTACCCCAGCAGACCCCACTCACTTAGGAAGCCCAAGGCGGACATATTTTGGATAGACAAATTCTTTAGAAACAATGCATAGAGACAACTTTCCAGTGGCCAAGGGATTTGCTATGGTCAAGGGTTGGCTAACAGCTGACGGTCTCTCTGGTAAGTTCTTTATAGCTTTAAGAGTTAAAAAACAAATTCCTCCCTTCCTTCCTCCCTTTCCCTCCTCCCCTTCCTCCCTTCCTTCCCTCTCTCCCTCCTCCTTCCTTCCTTTCTCTTTCATCATCTTGTCACATTGTTTATTGTACGCTTTAGCTGGAAATAAGTCAAGGAAGGACTTTGGTGAAACCCAATCACAAATTTGCACATTGTTCACACCTTAGGCATTACTGGATAATGACCATGTAGTGACTCAGTTGCAACCACATTTGTATTATGCATGGATTGTATGACCATGTTATTCTGTAATTCTGTATTACTTTTCCCCTTCTGTAAAGCATCGCTGATCTGTGAAACCTCCACCATTGAAAACGTAGCTATGTGGGTAGGTTAAAAGAGCCCAAAGGGCCTCATAGGAAAATCTTAGGCATTGTTGTTGAATTATACCACTGTGTCAAGATTTGCTTAAGGAACTTAAGCTGCTACTCTAAACCATTTATCAACTGTCTGGGATGGAATGGTATTGTGTTACCATCATTCTCCCCGCCCCAAGTAACCCAAAAAACTTAATTCTTATGGAATAAAAGATCTCAGACAGAACACAGAGGGAGACAGAGACTGAAAGCTGAAACCCACCCCTTAGTTGGGCCTAGGTAGAAGTCGTTTTTGCAGCACACATGGTATGTAAGCTTCCCCACTGTGCTGTGGTCCCTCTCTGCTGAGGATGGGGTTTCACCCTGAAGTGGGTACAGTCGCGCTTCCTGGGATCTCCCACTTTCAGGTCTAGGATCTGCTGGTGTTGGTGGAACTTGAGCCTGGTGACAAGGTCCTCATGTTCAGGAGGAGGGAGGGTTGAATTTTCATTAAGTGATCTGCCTGATTAGCTATGTAACTCCCATCATTGTTAGTGGACAAACTGTGACTAACAAGGCACTTTCTACTGTGCGGGGGTGGGGGGACACAATCACAGTTTCTGTCTTGAATACCGCTGTAGTACCGCGCAGGAAACGGTGACTCTGTTACAGTAAAATCCCCAGTGGATGCATGTGGGATGCAGAGCATTCAGGGGAAATGGGAGTTTGGGGGTACATGTTTGAATAGTGTAGAGTTTTTTTTTTTTTTTTTTTGGAGGACATTATGGCTGGGTGTCTACCCTACAGCCGAAAGAAAGGAGTCTGCTCTAGGACTGATCACTTTCCAGGCTTCTGAATTTAATGAAGTCAAATTTACCTCTCTCAGTGACTCAACTTCTTTTTCTGTAAATACCTACCTCACAAGTAAGTTATAAGTTATACAAATGATGACATTTAAGTGCTTAGAGTAGTACCTGGTTCATAGATAGGACACAGTAAATACCGGCATCAGCTGCCTCAATATCTGTAAAATAGGGATGTTAGGTACCTACCTCCTAGCACTGCCAAGAGAACTTAAAGGAAATAACACCTTCAACAAGATGATGCAGTTATCGCTAATGTAAAGTTGGGAAATATACCTAAAAGAAAGCTTAAATAAATTGTATTATTATTAAAGAGCCATGTATTAAACCCCTCAATTACTGGGAATCTTTCTCCCTGTTTGCATTTGCCTTTTAGGAGAAGGCTGTCCTTTCCCCTCCCTCCAAACATTCTCTTTGGAAATGAATCACAAGAGCAGCTTTCAGGAGTTCCTGCCATGGCACAGTGGGTTAAGAATCTAACTGTAGTGGCTCGGGTCACTGCAGAGGTGCAGGTTGGATCACCAGCCTGGCACAGTAGGTTAAAGAATCCGGCGTTGCCAGAGTAGTGGTGTAGGCCGCAGCTGCAGCTTGGATTCAATTCTTGGTCTGAGGCCTTCCACATGCCATAGGTGTGGCCATAAAATTTTGAAAAAAAAAAAAAAGATCAGCTTTCAGAATATTTTGTGCTTTTAGTAAACATTTCAGCTTCCTCCTCCTAAGGCAAGGGGTATGAAAGAAGGAACAATGTATTTGGAATTGGGGAAGTGATTAGAAGTACAATATTGGAAAAGTCACTCTTTTTACATCTTCATGACCGGATAGTGTCACTTGGGATTAAGTGGGGTAAAGTCAGCGCCCTGAAAGATCTTGGGCCAGAGAATTAGATTCTGTTTCAAATGCTCAGTAAGGCAGAAAATAGAACTCAGACATTTGAGAAAGTGTTTCAAAGGTAGGGGTTGGAACAGAAAAGGTTTTCCAATAAATCTAACAAATTCACCAAAAAAAAAAAAAAAATCAAATGGGCCAAAACAATTCCTTCCCCATGAAATTAACCAGAACACTATATGCTTAAGAGTTCTGAAAACAAATCAGGTGACAAATGCAAAAATCCACAGAGAGATACTTAAAGGATCTCACTAATTTTTTTGAGTTAGTTAGAATTAGAACTAGACAATATCCTTGACAAGGTCCAGGAGACAGGCTAGGGACTCATCAATACGTATTTAACACACAGTTACTGACAGTTCACCTATTCCAGAATATGGGGAATGCAATGGTGAATAAAATAGATAATAGCACTGCCCTGGAGGGGTGGGTGGAAAAACCACAGTCAGAAGAGATGATGTCTCTGGGGCCTTGGGGTCCTGGAAAAGCTCTTTTTGACCTTTAGGTTCCTGTTTTAAAAATAGAAATAACAGGAGTTCCCTTCGCGGCTCAGTGGTTAACAAATCTAAGAACCGTGAGGTTGCGGGTTCGATCCCTGGCCTTGCTCAGTGGGTTAAGGATCCGGTGTTGCCGTGAGCTGTGGTGTAGGTTGCAGACGCGGCTCGGAACCCACGTTGCTGTGGCTGTGGCGAAGGCCGGCAGCTACAGCTCCTGTTAGACCTCTAGCCTGGGAACCTCCATATGCCGCAGGTGCGGCTCTAGATAAAGGTAAAAAGACAAAAAAAAAAAAAATAATAAAAATGGAAATAACAGTACTTCTCCTATCTCTTTGTATGGTTGTTATAGACATAAAAATGAAAAAGTTGTAACGTTGTTTTTTTGGACACAAAGCAGGAAAATTATTAATAGAAATAATAGAACTGAACTTGTTTTTCAAGATCTTGTATCCTCTAAATCAGGATTTTTCAACCTTACCACTGTTGACATTTTGGGCCAGATAATTTTCTGTTGTTGGGGGCGGGGGTTGCTGTCCCATGCAGGGTAAAGTTCACCATCTACCCATTAGATGTTAGTTAGTAGCATTTCTCCCCTTCATCCCTGTGTGTGACTGTCAAAAATGTCTCTACATTTCCAAATAAACCCAGGGTGGACAAAATTATGCATAGTAGAGAAACACTGTTCTCAATCAATGGTTCTTAATTGAATCAAACCCTTGGACTTGTTTAAAAAAAACAGATGCCTGAGCTCTTAGATCTGCTGACTCAGAATCTATGGCAAAAAGCTGGGATGAATATGTTTTTAACATTAAAAAATATATAGCCCTCAAACACCAAAGCCCTATCTAATTATAATAAAAAACATCAAACAATCATCAATAGAGGTGTATTCCACAATATGTCCGACCAAGATTCCTCAAAATTCCCAAGATGATCAAAGAGGAGCTTAACATGAGACCCAACTAAATATAATGAGATATTATAAATAGGATCTAAGAACAGAAAAAGAACATCATCAGGTAAAACTAAAAAGTATGAGTAAACTATGGATCAAAAAATACATTAAGTAATTCTGATGTACACCTCTGGTTAAGAAGCGGATATTAAAAGACAATACCATAATACCTATTAATATGTAAAGACTTTAGCTCTTAAGATTTTGGAGCAGCTAAATGCCTACAAAGCGAACATTCAGATGTGTAGATTGGAGTCATCACAAGCTGGGTGAAGCCATCACTTGCTTAAGTTCTGAAAAGATCTCTTTAAAGGGAAGTCTCGCTAAGACTGATGAAGCTACAGTGTTGGTGAGTCAGGGATGCTCCCAGAGAAAGCGGTAATGTCTTTTTGCCTCATGCCTAAGGAAAGACTCCTACCTCTTTCTCTTCCCCAAATCCTAAGTGTCTGTAGATCCAGCCCAGGGCTGCCTCTTCTGGGGTACTATCTCTGAAGCTCCATCCCAGTGGGACCCTGCTCTACTTCAGAACAGATTTTCTTAAAGAAACCCTCCTACACTGGTAGTGGGAATGTAAATGGGTGCAGACACTGTGGAGAACAGTATGGAGCTTCCTCAAAAAACTAAGAATGGAGCTACCATATGATCCAGCAATCCCACTCCTGAATATGTATCGGGAGAAAATTCTAATTTCAAAGGGAACAGGCACTCCAATATTCACGGCAGCACTATTCGCAATAGCCAAGGCATGGAAACAACCTAAATGTCCATTGACAGAAGCCTGGATAAGGAAGATGTGGTACAAATATATAATGGAATACTATGCAGCCACAAAAAGAATGAAATAATGCCATCGACAGCAACACAGATACAACTAGGTATTCTCATACTAGGTGAAGTAAGCCGGAGAGAGACAGATATCATATGATATCACTTATATGTGGAATCTAAAAAATAATACAAATGAACTTATTTACAAAATAGACTCACAGACATAGAAAACAAACTTATGGTTACCAAAGGGGAAAGGTGTGTGTGGGGGGGATAAATTATGAGTTAGGGATTAGAAGATACAAAGTACTACATATAAAACAGGTAAACAACAAGGTCCTACTGTATAGCACAGGGAACTATATTCAATATCTTGTAATAAACCACAGTGGAAAATAATCTGAAATGATATATATAAAACAGAATCACTTTGCTATATGCTAGAAACTAACACAACATTGTAAATCAACCATACTTCAATTAAAAAAAAAAAATTTTCTTTGGGGATCCTGCAGCACAGCAGGCCCTTTGTCACTTGCTATAATAGTCTCTGGCCATTTCATCTCTGGCTTTTCAAATTCCTGCTGTGGAATGTATCACTACTTCTCTTTGTTGCAAAGTGTTAGGCAAGGACCGGCGTTGGTTTTTGCATTACTACCACTACTGATGGAGAGACTACAACAACAAGAAGAGGTATTTGTGGACTAATGTCTACGCACCAAGAACCATCATGGTATATGCATTCCCTCATTTAGTTCTCCTAATCCGAAGAGCTAGGTTACATTTTTATCCCTGTTTTTACAAAGGGGGAAAATGAGTTTTGATAAGGTTAAATAAGTTCCCCCAAGTCACATAGCTACTAAGTGGCAGATGCAGAAATTGACCTGCATCAGGTCGGTTTCTGGATGTCTTAATGCAAAACGCTTGCTGCTCTTACTGCTTGATCTAAAGGAGACAGTTCCTGGGAGTTCCTGTTGTGGCACAGCAGGTTACGAACCTGAATGGTATCCAGGAAGATGCAGGTTCAATCCTTGGCCTCAATCAGTGGGTTAAGGATCTGGCGTTGCCATGATCTGTGGTGGCAGCTGTAGCTCCAATTTGATCCCTAGCCTGGGAATTTCCATATGCTGCAGGCGTGGCCTTAAAAAAAAGAAAAAAAAGGACAGTGGCACTTTCTCGTAGAATGAAGCTGTAGTGATTCATTCAATGGGACAAGACAGAACTTTTTATTGACATACTGAAGTTTCACGGGAAATACTCACAGACGAGGGCTAAGTTCCAGCTGAGAAAGGTAGGTATTAATGATCTTCAGTTTTTATTTTTTTAGACCCAAAATGATGTCTTTGGATAAAGCCTGTCAAAAGGATTTTTGAGACTAGGTTCTGTTAAATGTGCCAAGTAGTGTATTCCTTAGAGACAGTCACTGGAATCTCTTGGTGAGAAAATGATCCACAGATAATGCTCAACATTTATACCAAAATTTAAACTTAAAGAGCCCATATCATTAAAGGATTTTTAAACTATTGACATTTTGAGCTGGATAATTCTTTTCTGTGGGGCTGTCCTGTGCATCTAAGGATGTTTAACAGTATCCCTGGCCTCTACCCAGTAGATGCTAATAGCACCTTTCCATTTGTGACAACCGGAAACATGTCCAGACATAGCTAAATGTCCCTGGGGGCTAAATCACTTCAGGGTAAACAAAAAATAGTGAACTTTTAACTCCCCAAACTAGTGAAGCACTCAACACCAGTCCCCCCCCCACCCCAACCAGGCCAAATAATAACTTTTCTGAACAAAAGGAAGGGATGATACTCTTCTTTAAGAAGGCTATGAGATAGGCTCAAGTATGTGTTACACAACACGGGGGACTACAGCCAATATTTTACAATAATTAAATGGAAAGTGACCTTTAAAAAGTGTATACAAATAAAAAGTTTTAGGGAGTCATGGCTCAGAGGTTAATGAACCTGACTAGTATCCATGAGGATGCGGGTTTGATCCCGGGCCTCTCTCAGTGGGTTAAGGATCTGGCGTTGCTGTGAGCTGTGGTGTAGGTCACAGATGCAGCTCGGATCTGGTGTTGCTGTGGCTATAGCTGTGACCAGCAGCTACAGCTCAGATTTGACCCTAGCCTGGGAACCTCCATATGCTGCAGATGTGTCCCCCCCAAATAAAGACCAAAAAAAGTTTAAAAAAAGGAAAATGGAAGAAAAAAATGACTTAGAGAATTGTATAATAAAACTCATGAATTTTACTTTGCTTACTTTACATATTTTTATGTAATATTATGTATTATGTGTTATTTCCAAATTTTTTTTTACACAAAAAATGGGTGGGGCTTTCATATCCTGGTTAGCATGAAGATATGACAATTAATAATAATTCCATCCTGGGTAAGACCTGGAGGTTTGTTGGTATAACTGGCATTCGTCCAGGGGTGGTTAGAGTGAAAAATTCTGCCAAAGGCAGTCAAAGTAACCCAATGTGGCAAGTAGCGTTATTATTATAAAACTTTCTGATAGGGAAATATTCATACTGGTGGCGAATCGATAGACTCCACTGACTTGATTTTTAGTCACCTCAGCAGGAGTTTAACAGAACAGGAGGCTGTTAATGAATGGTTCTCTTCTGGATTGGCAATTTGGAATGAATGAAGTATTCTAGTTGAGCCTCTTTTCAGGTTTTTGGACACATGAAAATAAGTTGTAGCCACCTGGTAGAAGTCACAATTTTTTTTTTTTAATCAAGGTCCAGGCGGAATTATAAAAAGCAAAGCAGCTGAGGGAGGCCAAAGTGGGAATCTGTGCTGTTGTTCTAACACACTGCTCCAGATCCCTCCCATGGTTCTGAGAGGGACTGACTACTCTGGAGAGAGTGAGGGGATGAAGAGTCTGAGATGTCTCCTAAGCGTGTCCCCTTATTGCATGAAGCGTCTCAAACATAATCTACTTCCAAGATGGGCACAGCTCCCAAGCTAACCTTGGGCTTGACAAGTGGATATTCTGTTGTTGTTGATGTTACACATATTCATCAAGTGTGTGTGATGGTGGAGGCAGAGGGACACGTGACACGCTGCCAGGTAAGGGCGCCCATGTATACATGCAGCCTTAACCTCTTTTCTGGCTCATCCAGGGGACATCTGGCCATGTCTGGAGATGCTTTTGGTCATGACTGCTGGGAGGGGTTGCTGCTGGCATCTAGTGAGTAGAAGTCAGGGATGCTGCTCAACATCCTTCCATACACAGGCCAGCAGCCCACAACAATCACCTGGCTCAGAATGTCCATAGTGCCGAGGGTGAGAAACTCTGCTCTGGAGGGTTGAGACCTATTATAACCTACATATGATACTCCATGTGATGAAATCATTTCATTGATTGCCACCAAGATCTTTGAAAAATGGAATAGAAAATATCAGACTGCATCACACAGAGAGTAAATATTTTGTTTCATAAATGATGATTTTGCATGTGTGCACGCATGCGTGTGCTCTTGTGTTATGTATGTATACATATATACTGTAAAGTTTGCTTCTTACTGTGAGTAATGGGCAAATAAAAGATTTACTGATCTCACTCTGTACTTCTCAAACTTTAATGTGCCTTTGAATCAACACACGATCTTGTGAAAATGTAGCTTCAGATTCACTTTGGCTGGGGTTGGGGCTGAGATTCTGTGCCTCTTACAGAGACTCCCAGGGACAGCTGATGCTGAGGGTCCAAGGGTCACATTTTGAATAATATGAACCTACATGATATTTTAAATTCATTCACTAAAAACTTTTAGGACAAGTGAGCATGACTTTAGACATGAAGAGACAGTGAAATCTTTCGATAGTAGCCCCTACAGTGCCTGGTAAGGAGAGAAAGGGCTATTTGGTTGATCACTGGGACTTAGTACAACTCTGTCTTGCAACACAGCGTGGTGATATTTGTTTCACAAAATGTGCCTTGGCTACTGTGTGTGTGTATGTGTGTGTGGTGTCTGTGTGTGTGCTCGCGCGTGCGTGCATGCGAGTATGTGTGTGGTATGTGTAAGAGTCTGTCACTTCCTGCCTCCATGCCATAAGCCTGCCATAAGGAAAAAAACAAACCTTTTCTAAGATAGGAAAGTATTGTTTGGGTCACGTTAGCACAGATACTGTGACCTTAATGTAACAGAGCAATCAGTCTGACTTCTTAGAATGATTATTGGAACATTCTTCGCTGGAAAAGAATACAAATTAACTGTATTCACCAAATGTCTCCTGGAACACAGAAAGCTGTTCTGATAAAGACACTTAGCAAAACTCTTCGTTGCACACAAGCTCCAGAGAAAATTCAAGACTGGTTTTTATATAAGGTTTGCCTGGAAGTCAACAAGATCGATTTCTATGAATGGCTTTAGAAGAAGCTAGCTAGATTAGAAAGAGCTGCTTGAAGACCTGCCCCTGAAATATAAATCTGTAAGCACGATGCTAATAGAAAACAAACACTTCTTTTGGGATAGTAATAACCCACTTGACACAACTAATCCAAATACATTAAAGCTCCCTTATCTTTTCTGCATGCATGGTTGGTGAAACCTCAAATTGCCTAGGCATGGAGAGAAGTCTTCCCATATTCATATGGAATAGAAATGTTTTTATACTTCTGACTCCAAAAGCAAAATAATGAAGTGTTATCATTTACTTGTCATTGTGAAGGCCATAGGGGAAGAGACGATGTATATTTGCATATGAGATCCATTGCAATAGGGCATTAGAGGCATCAAAACACTCTTCTTTCCAACCCCTCCCATCCTGTGGAGCTTGCTTTCTGTCATGTTAAAGATCAAAAACTTCTATTATCAGTGCCTTATTCTTTTGGCTTAATATTTTGTTAAAATTGCAAATATTCCAACAAGGACAGCGCTACATCTTCTTCACCTTAATAGGGGAGGAAATAGCACATCTGCTAGAAGCAGAGTTGGATGATGGGAAGTAGGGAAATCATGAAGACAGTGGGTCTTTAAAGGGCACTTGAGGATAAAAGTCATGAGGATGAACTTGGATTGTTTTATACTTCTAGCTTGGAAAGGTCCCGAGTCTGAGGTTCACATCCAAGAACCCATTCCCTAATCACGTGTGTGTGTGTGTGTGTGTGTGTGTGTGTGTGTGTATTCCTTATAATGTTACAAGTCAAAGTGGACAGGCCTAATACTTCTCATTTCCCTCTTACTCTGTGTCCAATTTCCATTTTCATATTCTCCTTGGGAAATGACATTCTTCTATAGTTCTAATGCAAGGCACAGGACATGGCTTAACTTTACCAGAATTTACTCTGGTATTCCCAATTAGGTGAGGGGGAAAAATCAACTGTCTCTCCTTTCTTGGTTCATTTCGGATTTGTTTTTATGGTCCAATACATAAAATCCACACAGATTCAAAGGGTATCCTAGTAGCCTGGAGAACAAGCTCTTTAGCCTCATAATTGAGGATGAGAGGGACAAGTTTCAGTTAAAGTTTGATCTAAAGAGTATTGAACGCTCAGCTTCAGACTGATTTGAAGGGCTTAATTTCAGATTGATAACCGCAAGGAAAATCCTAGGAGAATTAACCAAGATACCTTCCGAATGATCTAAGGTGGGGAGGGAAGTCTAAGTTCCTGGTCCAAGATTTTACCAAAGCAGTGAGATAAGAAATACTGGAGGAATTCCCATTGTAGTGCAGCAGAAACAAAACCAACTAGAATCCACAAGGAGGCAGGTTCAATCCCTAGCCTCGCTCAATGGGTTGGGGATTTGGCGTTGCCTTGAGCTGTGGTGTACATCACAGATGTGGCTCGGATCCCACATTGCTGTGGCTGTGGTGTAGGCTGGCACCTGTAGCTCTGATTCAAAGCCCAGCCTGGGAATTTCCATATGCCGAGAATGTGGCCCTAAAATGAAAAAAAGAAAAAGAGAAAAAGAAATACTGGACCAAGACCTCAGACATACCCATCTAGTTCATAGCTCAGGTATTTGTGCCTTAGTACATGAAATAAAATCCCTGTGGCTCTTTATATGGCCAGCTTGTTCCCTGACCTCTGTGGATTTCTTGCTGTCTAGCTTTTTTTTTTTCCTTTTTAAAAATACTTTCAGAAACTCTCCCTACATATAGAAAACAGCTTTAAAAAAAAACAAAATAAAAAAAACAAACCCTGGTTGAAATATGCTGAGTTACTAATTATGTCCAAAAGAGCTACTTGGTTGAATTCAGCTAGATATTTTTTTTTCCTCCTCAAATCAGTTCTATGTTTAGATAGTAATAAACTCCTCCAGTCTGCATAACAATTGGCACGGCGGTCCCTTTAACAAGTCAGGATCATGAAAAAAGGGCCATTGCTGGTAAAAAGAAATTTAAAGTACATCACAACCAGATAAAACATGTGGCCCTGCATCAGAGCCTGGGTTACACAAACCAACCGTAAAGAATATTTTGGGGACAAGTGGGAAATTTTGTTTTAGATGAACACTTATTGACATGGAAAATCAAGACCGTTAACTTCAAAACAGCAATTTTTTACTCACTTATTTTGGTTAAAAGTGCATAATGTTTCCTAAGAACACAGAAAAAGATCTGGAGAATAAACACTCAAGTAAGAATCTCTGCCTGCTGGACGTGTAATGTTTTCTTATTTTTGCTTAGCTGTATTTTCTAAATGTCTCCAGCGGACATTTATTCCATCTGTCATAATAAAAGGTATTAACTCCTCCCCTCTCCCCCAAAAAAACTCCTCTTATTCAGAAGGTCAGTTCTGATTTACCTGCTGATGCGCTGCAGTTTTGGTCAGGAAGTAGGGACAGGTCATTTTAAAGTCACTGGAAGGAACAAATAGTTCTGTGAGATGATGATGATCATGATGATAATAGAAGACTTGCTGAATTCTTAACTATGCCAGGCTACACCCAGTATGTTATTTAGTCCTCACAACACAGGGAAGAAGTCAGTTTCTCTACAGATGAAGAAAATCAGGCTCAGAGAGGTTAAACAATTCACCCAAAGTTAAACAGCTCAGAAGTTAAACAGCTCAGAAGACCAGGACCCTTCTCCTGTTTGGCTTACTTCAAAGCCCCAGTCCTGACCATGGCTCTTCTGCCTGTTTCACAGCTACATTTTACCCAAAGTAATAAGGTACCAGGCTGCTGTACGTTATGTAATTCTAAGCAAGCTTGGGGTTAATGGCTGAAAGTGACAGCGAGATTCTCAGAGCATCTTAGAATGAAGATGGAGCTTTGTCGAACAAGAAAAAAGATGCCTGGGAAAGGCCTTTCCATTCGGCGATGATGAGGATGAGGATGTCAGGATGACGGTGGCTGACACTTACCAGATGCTTCCTTGGGGCCCGATGCTTGCAGGAGCTCACGGCACTTCACCCTCATAATGATTCCATGAGAAGGTTCTGCTTATTACCATCTCTGTTACACAGATGAATCAGCTGAAGCTCTGAGAGATTAAATACCTTGTCCAAAGTCACCCTGCTTGTAAGGATCAAGGGTGAGGTCTGAAGGCTCCAGAAGCAAGGCCTATGCTCACTACCTAAGAGCTCCCATGAAGGGACAGCCAAACCTGCTTATTGCTTTAGAGAGGAGCTAAGTCACTCTCTTAGTGTCTTGAATGCCACATGTCTTGATTTTCTCTCATCACCCCCCTCGAACTGCAACCTATCACACTGGTGAGTCTTGTGTAATTTTGGAAGTAGTTTTCCTCACCTGAACAGGCGGCCATACACATTACAGTCATCAGCTAGTAACAATGCTAATAAAGATGTTTTCTGTCCGGCCAGTACTTCTGTGCTTACTTCCTGGAGCAGGATGGCTCCTGCTCTGATTGATATATGTTCATGTAGAAAGTGCATTCGTAATTTCATCAGGTCATTAAAAATAAAGTTCTCTCTGGCTTCATACAGAAATACAGCAAATATATTTTAACGGACAGAGGTTTCATTTTTCAAATTACCCCTTTAAAGGGACACATTCACACTCAATTACTGTGCTGACACATAAAGTGGACAGATACACGGTTTGATAATGGAACAGCAAATTAAAATCTATGCAAGGCAAAGGATACGGAGTGGCGGCCCCATCCGAACCCGATCCCGCTGCCTGATTAAGAGCTTACGAGGCAGTTTGGTGAGGGGCCCTTTCCTGATCTGATAACTGCCACGGAGAAGCCAAATGCAGAGTCAATCTGCAAGTACTTAATCCTCCAGAAGGCAGATTAAGTGTATAATTGACCTATATAATCCATGTATCATCTCCAGTCGACTGTTCCCTGGGCCTGGTTCACAGGGACACGGGGGCCTGGAGAAAGGCCGTGTGGATGCAGCGTTCCCCCCACTGTGGATGTCATCCAAGTTCGAGATGGCTTTTTAATCACTCATCTCCGAGCCTGTGAGGTTTAAGCAGATGAATTCGCCCTAAGCACATCTCTTTTAATCCCGATTTTCTTCTCAGTCTGTGTCTTCAAGAAGTACAAGGAGGAAAGAAAATAAATTAATTTTTGTTTAGACCTTGAGATCTTAGGTGCTTCTCTTGATGATCTGATCTCTAATTTCAAAAAGCATGTTTTTGTTTCGGGGAAGATGTTGAATTAATCACCGCAGAAGGGGGCAAAGCCATCTGCATGATTTATGGACACTCGAGCTTTAAATCGCTGTCTTTGAGAGTTATTTCTTGGGCTGTGCTTTCCTTTTCAGTTGCTGCTTTAGGAATACGGAGCTTATTCAGCCCCGTGTTTTATCTTTTCTTTAAAAGTCAGCAATAATTTTCAAAGAGGCTGAGCTCTCACTTGAGTCTGACAGCAATCGGATTCTCTTTTGAAACGTTCAGTATCTTTAATATAATTTCAATTCCTTGTTATACATATTGGGCTATTCTCTTGCTCTATACTGAATCTTTTTGTCTCAAAATATTATAAACTGTGATGTTGCAGCAACTGAAACCAGTTGACAATGACTAAAACAATGACAGAAATGCAGATGAAAAGAGTGTACAGCTACATACCTGAAATGCCAAGAAAAACAGGATTCTTTTTCCAGTCAGCACTAAAGTTTTCTTAGGTGCATGACTAAAAAGGTTACTGGCATTTTAGAGAAAGCCTAGGTAAAGCAATTATCAAAAAACGGGGAGATTTTCACTGCTTTGAAACGACCTGGTTGAGCCAATGTTCTGTCTGTATTTCTTCATTCCACCTAGAAAATGTCTGTTTAAAAAAATTTTTGGTGAAGATGAATTTGGAAAGCTGCTCTTAAGTTACATAATAAAATAGATAAAAATGCAGAACATTAAATATAGAGCCCCAAATGCTATGCCGATAATCTCCCACAAGCACCCAATTCCAGCCAGAAGTACAATGACGAGGCAAAGAAAAAAAAAAAAAAACCAGCTCAGACAGAGAGAGAAAGTGCCCTGAAATACAGGCCTGATAAAACGGAAGATGTGCTCACTAAATGACCAGCTATTAGTCCAAGTATTCTCAGATACAGACACACACTAAAGCCATCCAGCCTTTTCCATAAGGTACATGGAGAAAGACAAAAAATGGGAATAATCCCGAAGATCAAGAACTTAAAGGACTTATCAGGTAAATAAAACTAAGACTTTGAAACACAGCTAAAAACACAACAGGAACTCTGAGAAACATGAGTCTGAATGACAGATGCCAGCAGGAACTAGAAACCGGAGAATGACACAACAGTCAAAATCAGCAACCTCCAAACAGCAAACAATCTCGGAGAAATATATATTTTTCCTCATTCCAAATGCTAATTTTCTATTATTCATTTTTGCCATTTATCAAAATGCAATGATTTGGAAGAGAAACCTCTCAGATCAACAAGTTTTTCTCAAGAGCTTTCTGCCAATTGTTTAGAAACCCGCCCCAGGACCATTATTGTTAGGAAGGGAAATGAAAGAGTAAGTTCAGCGTAGCAAGAAATTTAGGGTGCGAGGTTTTGCAGCCCCTTTTGCCTTAATATTCGGATTCCCTTGTGTAGCTGGGTGGACACAAGTGCCTTGCAGAGAGTATATATGTAAAGAAATAAACACCATGCCTGAGGAAACAGAAGCCGAAAATAATCAAACATGTTGGTAATCTGATGTTTTGCTGCTAGATTATAGAAAAACACTAAGTACTGAATTAAATTACCGGGGCTGCATGGTAATGAAGCTTTTTGAGAAGCTCTGGGTTTTTGCGAATGACAAATGTTTTAAATCCATGACAGATTCAAGAACTTTTTTTGCACTACATCAGTTAGGTTGCCTAGCACCAATATTCTGTAAATTAGGGGAGCAGGTTATTTGGAAAGTAAAGAAGTAAATGGCAAAGAAATTCGTTATCTCTAAATAAGCTACTGAACATTTTTTTTCCCACAGGGGTAGGAGCGAAGCTTGGTGAATGACTGTAATAGTTAAGTTTTACTTAAAGCAGATATTCAGGGAAGTGTAATTAAGATTCCTTTGAAAAAACATAACTGGGACACTACAAGATTCAACTGTGGGGATTCTAATAATGTTACTGATGCCATTTTTTGCTGGTCAGTGTAATTCTACAAAGGAACCTGACATACTCCTGGATTTCTGAATGACCGGAAACAAAATCTGCAGCCTGAAAAACATACTCTTAGGGATGTTTCTTTTCATTATCAATTCACATAAATGACCAGTGGGCTTGAATTTGCCTGTATTCTGAAACAGTCGGGCAAGTCCAGTTTTACCATCTGTGCCAGCCAAGGCTATACTCTTATTTGAAATAAAGATTCAGCTGTGCTTTCCCTTTAAAAAAGCCCCAGAGAAGGACCATTTGCCTTGCTGCCGTCAACAAAGCTACCTTAAACAAAATTTCCCCCCTCATACTTCATTTTAAAAATGATAACGAGAGAAGGGTGGGTTATTCGTCAGTGAAGCAGTAGGCTAAAGTGCAGATTGAACGTCAAATTCAGTACTGGATGTTTGAAAGTTTTAGAGAACTCGGTGTTATTCACACACACCCTCACATGGAAACAGGCACACACACGCACGCACACACGCACACACACACGCGAGGGCCACACAAAACTGAGAATCAGAAGATATTGATCAAAGGGGAAAAAAAAGAAGTCAACCTAGGCATTGAAAAGAACAACCCGCAGGCTTCTGGAAAATTGGTGGCTTGGAATTTCATTCAGCGGTGATGGGCAGAGTGTCCACACTCCAAACTGCAGACCCGAGGGTGCTGCCTGCCTGTTTTCAATGCCTATTGGCTGGGCGATTGGACCCCAGACATTCTAGGCTCGGTACTTTCATAAAGGCACGCATGCAGAGAGGGGAGAGGACCTGCCGGTGAGCTTTATGCATGTATGAGGCATTCTCAGTGGATGTGGGCCATGCTAGAAGATGTACACAGGAAGATTATTTGATTCTAATTCATGCCACTTGATATAATGTGATAAAACATTTGACATGAGAGATAAGTTCCATTTTAATCCGAGGGAGGACGGTTGGGAATTAAAAAGTAAGAAGGGTTTTCTCAAAGAAAGGTGATGCAGAGGAAGGAGCGGTTTTGAGCACAGAAAGGGGATGATTAGGAAAAAAAAAAGGAGAAAGAAAGAAAGACAGGAGCCTTTTCAACACATGAGGAAAGCAAATGAGCTGGAAGACAAAGCATATAAAAGTCAGGAGCTGCAGAGTCTTAAGCAGTGCCAACAATGAGCTCACTTAGCCATGGAACAAAAACACACACACACACAAACTCAATGTAAATTGCTGAACACAATCACAGGAAAAATATAGAAACACGGATTCCATAGTAGACCAAAACATTAATGTTCGGGCTGGCACCAAAAATACGGAAACCTGGACAGGAGGAGCTCACGCTTCACGAGACAGAAGTAGGCTGTACAATTAGAGCCACACGGAGACAAGTACGTCAGCTTCCATGCACTCTGGCCGGGTCTACACTGGCAAATTCGGTGGAAACTTGAAAGAAAATATCTGGCTAAATTAGGCAGCCCCATCTGCTTTGGCCTGAAAGAGGCAGGCGATTTGAGCCCAAAGCAGGTTTCTTTTTTCTTTTTTCCTGTTTTTGCTTTTTTGCCTCAGTGGCTCGCTTTGGAAGGGCGGATATATTGCTTCCTAATGATTAACCCTCAGCAACCTGCATCTTTCTGAAGTTTAATCTGGGTCTGGCAGCCTGATGAACCCTGCTCTCTGTCCATCAGCTGCTTTCCCTGAACCTTCGAGAAGGTGGGTGGGGAAAGGACACCTCGGTTCAGAAGGGCAAAGGACCAAGTGATGAATAAATGTCTGCCAAAACATAAATAGTACATGTTTGCCCAGGGCTAACTAAGGATTTCTAGTTCTCCGGAAACAGAATCATCTTTGACGTGATCACGATGCAGCATTGACCGCACAGCCGCACATCTCGGCTGGTGGCAAGGAGGTCTGCCCCTCAGGAGAGGTAGCTGGCCTCAGCCTCCCAGCCGGCAGGGCGTAGCTCCCTAAAGGGGGCAGACTGCAGGGAGGGGAGCCACGACCGGGGAGGGTCTTTGCCAGTTAGAGGAAGCTGCCTCCCAAGCTTTGTGCACGGAGGAGCCTGCCTGCTCCAGGCTGTGCGCTGTCCTCCGTATCACACAGACTGGGACTGAGACACGGCCACACCAGAGTGGGGTCAGAACAGACACATGACAGAGAGGAGCCTAGGGCAGAGGGAGAGGAAAAGATTTTGTTTGCATCAGGACCAATCCGTTTTCTCAAAATGTGACTTATCCTCCTGTCTCTTATTTTGTCACATTTTGGAGGGTCTCCTCCTTGGCCTTCAAGGAGGAGAAGGCATTTACTTACATCAAATAACCTTTCTATATACATCTCCTCATTGACCTTATCACGGAGGACATCCTGAGAGTGGCGGACGAAAGTCACATAGGCATCAGCCACGTCCATCCCAGGTTTCTGCAAAGAAACAGGAGAACATGAAAATGGAATTCTCAGACAATGACTTTGTCTCGACTACCTATGCATTTTGCTCTGCTCACTTCACCCCGCCCTACCTGCATCCCCCTCGCCACCCCCAGAGCCTTTGCTGGCGTTTGAGGCTAGCCCTCCTGGTGCTAAAAGCTATCCTAGCCCACAGGATTGCCATCCAGAGCTGATATTCCAACCTTGTGTTCTTCCCAGAAATCTAACTCGGCTGAGAAGGAAGTTGGGATTACAGAGATTTACAGATCGTTTTTCTATTATTATTATTATTATTCATTTTTTTTTTTTTCTGGCTAAGATACTCTCTTCACCAGATAACCCAGAGACCTTCTCTGATTTTTCTTTGGACTGAAATCTCTGCTGAAAAATACTCAAACATATGCTGTCTTCCACTGCCTGTGCTTAGTATAGTGTTAGAAAAGGCACAGACTTCCCCGAACCCCTCTTGAAAAAAATTAAGAAAGTGCCAAGGGAAGAAATTGCATTTCAATCTATAGCCCCTCCTACCCAGCTCATATTTTGGGGGGTAGTTTAACCTGAGTACGTAATGACTGTTTCCCAGTCACTTTACTCAGAGGAGACATTCAACCAGTTGTCTTTGCTTCCTGGCACAGTCTTACCATCCAGGGATTAAAACAAGATGAGGAGAGGGAAAGATTGGGTTTTTAAATAAATTAGATTTTCTGGAAAGGTAAGCAGGTGGTTTATCCAGAAGTTACAAAATCATTTATCACAAGAAAAAAAAAAGTAAGAATGCACAGTGCTTGAGATGTTGCAATCAAATTTATTTCCAAAGAAACCTATTAAAACACTGTAATATGGGTCATTAGGAGAGCTGCCACCAACCCCTTAAATTTCCACAGTGGAGATGTATGTTGGCTAATAACTAAAAAGATTAGTTTTCATTACTGTGATTTACCTTAGATCACAAAGTATCATTTCTCTACAAGACGTGACTGTCAGGCACTGCAAATTGAAGTTAGTTAACACTTCTGTGTAATTTCCAGGGTGAAAATGAGGAAGGTTTGGAAACAGTAGGACTGTATTTTTTTTTTTCCTGATACAAAGCAAACAATTATCAAGCAAAGGGCCAATGCTTGGCCCCTGGGATGCTAGTAACATTTCTTAACACCTGCTGAAACAATGACAAGGTATTAATTTGAAAAACAATGAGGACAACCCAAAGCCACAGTAGTCAACTGTTACACTTTCAAGCAATTTTCAGCAAATGGATTGAGCAGGTTGCGAGACTGTCCTATAATTGTTGCAGTTTTACCATACAAAACAATAGAGGTTCTCCAATGAGATGTTAAGTGATAGCTATCAGTTCTCAACTGGCACCTCTCTCCTCCTCTCCCTTTGGCAGCCGCGCATCAAAGGGCATCCTCAGTGGGGTTGGGGACCCCTACCTGGGGCACTTGAGAAACTTATTATTTTCATTTCTTCCCTGTGATGCTTGCGGCAGATAAAGCCTTTTCCTGGACGCATGCAGCCATGTTAGAGCTAAGATGCAAAGCCGGACTCAGCAGACCCCTTTGTAACCACAATGTTAGCAACAGCGATCTACAATAAGGATTATTTTCACCGCTCCTTTGGGTTTTATTAAATTACTGTCCTCAAAGGGGAATGTCATTCAAGTTTTTAAAACTTGGGAAATAAAATCATTGTGGTTTAGCTCACCCAAGCAGTTAAGACAAAACAAAACGAAACAAAACATGACGCTCTAAACTTTGACCAAGGTTTATTTTTCTTCATGGCACTTAGCAATGCCTTACAAAGACATGTATTTATTTGTTTTTTTTTGTCTTCTCCCACTAGAACGTAAGCTCCATAAAAACAGGAACTTTATTTGATCTAGTCTCTATTGTATCCTAGGCACATAAATGATGCCCGGCACATAGTAGGTGCTCAGTAAATATTTGCTGAATGAACAAAATCATGAATGAATAAGCCCCTGCTCTGCTTCCTTTTTTTCCCCCTTTCCTTTTAACAGCAGCACCTGTAGCATATGGAAGTTCCCAGGCTAGGAAGTGAAGTGGAGTTGCAGCTTTGACCTACACCTCAGCTTGTGGCAATGCCAGATCCTTAACTCACTGAGCAAGGTCAGTTACTAAACCTGTACACTACAGAGACAATGTTGGGTCTTTAACCCACTGAGCCACACAGGAACTCCTCTACTTCCTTTTTAAAACTCCTCAGTCATACTACATGGATTTTCATTGAATCACCTCCAAATTGGAACATTTGAAAATCACTTCAGTTTCTCTAGGCCTTGGTTCTACCATCTGCAAAATGGGATTGATAATAGCTTCCCTACTTACCTTCAAGGATTGTTATGATCATCAGCTAAAATAATGGAAGTTAGAATGCCTTAAGGGCCATAAATGGCTATACAAACATGAGCTATGATGATTCTCCCCGCCCCCATCCCCCCAAGATTATATCGCTTCATGGTCTTACCTACCTTTGGAATCTACTTTGGAACCAAGAAGAAAAAAGGGGCTTCAAAGATATGATCATCAAAATAAAAATGACCAAGACTCTGCATGAAAAGGTGTTATATCATAATAGCGTTTTCCGTTCCCCACTCACAACCAATTCCAACAAGTCTGCTTTCCAACCTTTGGTGGACCAGGAAGGAGGATGAAGGGACTTATGTGAAACAGGTGTGCTGGTAAAATGAACACTTTTCTTGACACCCTGAGCTTGAGGGGGCTGCCAAACTGTAGCACCAGATATGTAGACTCAGCAGCCCCTGAGATTTGTGACTATCAGAGGCAGAAGCCCCTACATCTTAGGAGGCCCCTGGGTCACCATGTGGCCACTGGAAAGATGAAGTCACAAAGGTGATCCTTGGTCATAGAGAAAAGGTTAAAGTACTGTCAGTTCCCTATTTAAAAAGACAGGGAAGGGGAGTTCCCGTCTTGGCACGGTGGAAACGAATCCGACTAGGAACCATGAGGTTGAGGGTTCAATCTCTGGCCTTGCTCAGTGGGTTAAGGATCCGGCGTTGCCGTGAGCTGTGGTGTAGGTTGCAGACTTGGCTCGGATCTGGCGTTGCTGTGGCTGTGGCGTAGACCGGCAGCTATAGCTCTGATTAGACCCCTAGCCTGGGAACCTCCATATGCTGCAAGTGCAGACCTAAAAAGCAAATAAAAATAAAAATAAAAAGACAGGGAAGGATTTGCAATGCATTCTAAGCTGGTTTTCAACCAAAATGGCTAAAATAAAAACTGTTCACAGACCAATAAGCTAACTGAGTTATAGATGGAAAATATTCTTGACTAAACAAGTGATGCTATTAGATAAATTAAGTTTTATAACACATTGCTATCTAAACACAATAGGAAAAGCTTCAGGTGATGGCTGGTTTTCAATATCTCACAATTACATTGTTTCTTTTAAAAGTGGCTTGGGAAGGCTGATGGAATGGGATGCAGATTTTTGAAAATAATTAAACAAGGAACATATAAATCTCTGTATAGTTAAGCTTCTTCCATGTATGGAAGACATAATTTGCAAAGAAGCCACTTGGTGGCTTAGGAAAAATAGGATATTTTAATCGTAGCTTGCTCCTCCCAGGATATTTCTGAGCTTGGGAAAACTAATTCAGATTTTCAGCATCCTAAGCAAGCCCTAATTAGAATGCAAATCTGCTCCGCTTTGAAGGGTCGAATACTACATCTAAGACAAAGAGATATGCTTTGGGGATTATACAATGTTTTGAATGACTGGTAACAGTGCTTCTCTCTATTAGTGTAGCTAATTAAGAGACAAACCTCTAAGGTAACTAACTACTAGTCCCCACAAGGAACTAAACCAACAAACTATGTGCCAAAACCCTCATAGGGCAACAGAAGTAAACTCAGAGTCTTCAGAGCTAGAAACAACTTGGAAGATGATTTTACCCAGTGGTTCTTAAACCTGGCTGCAAATAAGAAGGATATAGGAAGCTTTAAAAAACAATGATGCCTAGACCCCATACCCAGAGATTCTGTTTGTTCTGGCTAGCAACCTTACATTAATACCCGTGCAAGCTCCCCAAATGTGTCCAATATACAACCAAAGTTGAGAATCACTGATTTAGTCCACTGCTTCCCAAGGCTGCACTACATATCAGAATCAAGTGGAGAGCTTGTTAGAAAGAGACTTTCAGGCTGCACCCCAGAACTACTGAATTAGTATCTCTGGAGGCAAAGGGCTAGGATTTTCCATTTAATGAAAAGAAAAATGAACCAAAAAACCTTGGAAGTGTTACCTCTGCATATTCTGGTTTGGGGATCACTGATTTAATGGGTGACAGTCACTGGTGAGCTGGTAAAATGGCTCTTCAAAACAAAAACAAAACAACAAATCTTGTTCTGTAGAGCCTGTCAATTTCCATGGTGTAAATACTTTCTCCATGCCTGAGTTTTGAGCTACGAATGTGCCTGTGACAAAGGCAGAGTTGGAAAGAAATGCATACAACTAACTCACGGGAGCCACTGCTAGCAGGCTTTATATATCAAACTGCTAGCACTTGAATCTTCATGGTCCCACTTACTTGCCAGGTGACCTTGGCCATGCCACTTAACCTCCCTGTGCCTCAATTTCCTCATATTGATGATCCCCATGGGGTCGTTTTAAGAAGTAAATGACTAGCATTATTTATTCTATGTAAACAATGTATATATAGTACATGTGTATTATTATTTTCTAGAAAATTGCTTATTAAAACATTTATTATAATATTATTTGCTACAAAAATATTTTTATTTATTTATTTTTTGCCTTTTTGTCATTTTAGGGCCGCACCCTCAGCATGTGGAGGTCCCCAGGCTAGTGGTCTAATCGGAGCTGTAACCTCTGGCCTACACTGCAGCCACAGCAACGCAGGATTCGAGCTGCGTCTGCGACCAACACCGCAGCTCATGGCAACGCCGGATCCTTAACCCAATGAGCAAGGCCTGGGATCGAACCTGCAACCTCATGGTTCCTAGTTGGATTAGTTAACCACTGCGCCACTACGGGAACTCCTACAAAAATACTTTAATTAGGAGTTTCCTTGTGGCACAGTGGGTTGAGGATCCAGCATTGTCACTGTACCGGCTTGGGTTGCTGCTATGGCCGGGTTTGACCCCTGGCCCAGGAACTTCCATATGCTTGTGGGCACAGCCCAAAAAAAAGGAAGAAGAAAAAATACTTTAATTAGTTTAATTTTAAAGTTTAGCTTTGTTCTAAGCTGAACTAACTGGTGAAACCATGGTAAGTAAACACATTTGTAATTGTGCTTTTACATTCGTATTTTTCTAATACCCACTAAAATCATTTTTCAATTATCCAAATAAAGATGTTTGTCCATGCACTGACAGACATCGTCTTGCAGGTGACACAGTGTTTAAGAGCATTGGTTTAAATCTCAGCTGTCACTTACCAACTATGGGATCCTGAGCAAGTTTCTCTCTCTGTCCTGCTGCTTCCTCATCCTTACAGTGGGCGTGTTGTGAGGGTTAAGTGTAAATAGCTGGGAACTTCGCCTGGCACACAGTGGCTGCTTTCTAAAGTTTTGGTACCCTTGCTGGTATTAGGATATTGTTACCATTGGTGGTAAATGTCCCACATTTTGGAACATGCTGAATCTCTGGAGGGAGCAAACTCGGCTGATTCATTTATGTTCCTATCTTTACAATCAGTATGAACCTGGCTCATTGGAATTCGGCTGAACCGAATGCAATTGCTGATACATGAATTTTTTTACATCCCCTAAATCATTTGCCTTCCTCAGTAATTTCGGTTGAGAGTACCAACTGCTGGATCAATTTTTTCTCCCCAAGTATTTGGGTCTTGCCTACTGGCTGCCTGTTGAAACCTCACTGGTAAGATCTCCCCTGTACTGTGAGGTGTGACAGAAAACAGACCTCAGTTACCAGATCTTTGGGTTGGGGACTAGAAGTTCCATTTTTATTACCCCAGAAGAACAGGGCAGGCCAGGACTGATGTCAGCAAATTCATCGCTCCTCCCGCTCTATGGAATAGAGCAGAACACCTCTCTTCTCCCAACCTAAGGGCTCTGCTCCTGATGCTGAAATCCCTAGCTGAGTGCCAGGTAAGGTGCAGGGTGTCACCTCTATGTGTGTCATTTCACGTGCACCGCGAATCTGCGATGTGGGTATTGTATCTCTATTTTAAGGATAGAGAACCAGGCTTAGAGAATTTGAGTAGTTTGCTCCCTGTGAACTGAAAGTTTATACTTGGGGGCTTCGGAAAATAAATTACTTAACTTCTCTCCCGGCCCCAGGGATGTAAGCTTTTTTCTCTCCTCC
Source organism: Catagonus wagneri (assembly GCA_004024745.2). NCBI lineage: Eukaryota > Metazoa > Chordata > Mammalia > Artiodactyla > Tayassuidae > Catagonus > Catagonus wagneri. The sequence goes on from PVHT021183699.1 coordinate 45,217,039, forward strand.
ATTATAAAGACTATCTACGTGAAGGAGTCGGAGGTCCCCCAACGAGAAGTATTATATAAATTCAAAGCATAATTATTGATTGTACATTCTTTCATTAAACAAACAAAATGTATGCTAATGCTAAACTCACTCCAATTTTCCATTTTGCCATCCTTTGAGAAATAAGCCAATAAACCATTACACACTTAGCTTCCTGGGGAAATGAATTTAAATGTTAATATAAATCCTTTTAGAAAAAAACAAATTTTGACAAATAAGTATTTGAACAAGGAGGGTACTTAACCACGTTCAGAATGAGAAATTTTCAGCACAAGACCCTTGGTGGCTGTTGAGATAAGCTCTCTAAATTTAATATTTTATAATAGACTCACACCTCTTTTGTTAGAAATGGAGAAACAGAATCATTTTATTTTCCCCTTTATTGGAATATAGTTAAATCTCTCCAATTTTATTTTGCTAATAGGCAGGGCAAAATCTGTCTATAAATGTACCCTGATTTATCACAGGTAATCCCACACTCCAGCATTCATGTGTAGTACTTAACCTCAATTTAAATGTAAATTTTGGGCAACTTTGAGTGCTTTATCTGTGAACTTTGAGAGCTCTCTTCATTAATGAGGTCTGTACTAATTATAAGCAGCTTTGAAAGGTTCCTTAAAACAATTGCAGAATTGACCCCCAAATGAACAAATTCAGAATTTATTTGTTTAGAAAAAAAATACTGGCACTCTTGTGCAAATTTCTAGCTAAGACCCTACTCCCAAGGTGTGCATGCGCGGGGGTGGGAGAGGGAGGGATGATAACAGAATGAAATTTACCAGAGAAAACAATGAACTGGGAAATGAAAGTGAACTGACTTTCCCCTCAAACAGGATCTCTTTTCCTGTTGAAAGGAACCGTACCCTCTTCTCATCTCAAAACAATTTTACCATGAAATATGCTTGGCTTCCTTTCTTCTGGTTATTCGAGTCAGGAATACAAAATTTCGCAGCAACGAATGAAAAGAGCACCATCAAAATTCTCATGAAAGCCAAAACCTTCCCCCAGCCCAAAACGATTTTCAGATACTCACAGGTACATCCACATATTTGGAAGCCGCCTTCACCTAAGGAGGAAAGAAGAGAAAGGGAGTGAGGCTGGTGTTTATGTTTAATTGTTCACAGCTCAATGCTGTATCACCATCTGAGTTAAAACAATATGCTGGCACACGGAGCTGACCAGGAAACACAGAAAGGTACTAAAAAAATAAAATCTGTTTGCTATTTTTTTTTTTTTTTTCCCTGCAAGCCAGACCCACTGCTTTGGAGAGAAACAGACAGGAGAGTGAGGGGGGGAGCGAGAAGAGAAGAGAGAAAGGGAAGCTTTCCTGACAGAGATTCTGTAGCTGGGGTGGGATACGTGCATTTTCCTCCCTCCCTTTAAAAGGAAGAAAAATGACTGGAGCTAAATCCAAAGTGATGAGTGGGGGGCTTGCCAGTTTGGAGGTAAGCAGCTAAGGCCCCTGTCACTTCCTTACACCTTGGAGTCTTTGTGTAATTTGGCAGCAGGTTTGTCCTAATTGAATCTCTTTGAGTTCCAGGTTTCTGGTAGCTCTTTTCAAGAAGAGAGGATGTGCTGGGGGGGTACCCTTAACCCAGAGGGAGATGTGTGTTTCCGGGTGGGGGTTGGGTGGGTACCAGAGCCTTTCAAAACTGCCCCAAGGCTACTTACTGTTGTGTATCCCGAGATTTTAGATACTAAAAACCCCAGAAGGGAAGTGGGTATGACATTTCCTTTCTCTCTTCTCTTTTCCTTTTTTTTTTTTTTTTTTTGCTTTTGTCTTTTTAGGGCTGCACCTGTGGCATATGGAGGTTCCCATGCTAGGGGTCTAATCGGAGCTGTTGCTGCCGGCCTACGCCAGAGTCACAGCAAAGTGGGTTCTGAGCTGCATCTGCAACCTACGCCGGATCCTTAACCCACTGAGCAAGGCCAGGGATCGAACCCGCAACCTCATGGTTCTTAGTCGGATTCATTCCCATTGTGCCACAACGGGAACTCCGACATTTCCTTTTTCTTTTTTTTTGCCTTTTAGGACTGCACCTGCGGCATATGGAACTTTCCAGGCTAGGGGTCAAATCTGAGCTACAGCTGTCAGTCTACACCACAGCCACAGCAACTCAGTATCCAAGCTGTGTCTGTGACCTACGCCACAGTTCAAGGCCACACCGGATCCTTAACCCGCTGAGTGAGGCCAGGGATCGAACCCACATTCTCATGGATCCCAGTTGGGTTCATTAACTGCTAAGCCACGAAGAACATTTATTTTCGGTTTGGGGAGAAGGAGTGCAGTAGAGTACAGTGTTTGAGAGCATGGAGTTTGCAGTCAGATCTGGGTTCACATCCAGGCTCTGCGACTTACAAGCTGTGTGACCTTGGCAAGTTACTCCATCTCTTTGAGCCTCAACTACCTCATTTGCAAAATGCACAGACACTGAGATACCTGTTGCAGAGGGTTAATACTTGGGCAAATGCACACAGAGTCCCCAGACACAGTGAGCTCAGAACAAATGCAGGCTAAGGGGATGGATTTACAAGCAGATCTCAGGAGGGGGCTCTAGACCCTGTGAGAAGTCGACGAACAGGAGGTTGTCTGATTTTCTGTGCGTTTCATTTTGACAGAGATCACATGTGTCCCTCCAGGCACAGACAAAACTGAGTGGCTACATTTGGGGGCCAGAGAGGGTTTTCAGTTTTGTTGGCAACCACAAAGACTGTGATGTACACCAAGAGCTTAGGATAACTTTCACATCTCGGGGGACTGCCTCTTGCCACTTGGCTGAAACCAGTGTCAGGAATTCCCACCTCTACCCACAGGTCCCCCAGAAAAGTATCCAGGGGAGTGTTTTTCCCTGATGCTCTTTTCTCAGAGCCACTTATAAAAATATCAACATGCAAGAAAGTGAAGCCAGTGAGCCAATGGGTAGGGTGGAAAGAGCCTAGGATTTAAAGTCAAAGGTTCCGGATGGGACAGAACTAATGGATCTTGGGATCATCACTTTGCTGGGTTTTCTCTTTGCCGAGTCTCTTTGCCGAGGTTTCTCAATTTCTAGAACAGGGAGATAATACCGTGTCCTCTGTAGGGCTGAGAACATGATCAAGGGACGAAACGTACGAGAAAATGTTTCAGAAACTTTAAAGGGCTGAACATACACCGTTTAGGTAATTTGTTTAAAAATTAAAAAAAATTTTTTTTTGCTTTTTAGGGCTGCTGCACCCATGGCATATGAAAGTTCCCAGGCTAGGGGTCCAATTGAGCTATGGCTGCTAGCCTATGCCACAGCCACAGCAATGCAAGATTCAAACTGTGTCTGCAACCTACACCATATCTCGTGGCAACGCTGGATCCTCAACCCCCTGAGTGAGGCCAGGGATTGAACCTGAATCCTCATGGATACTAGTTGGGTTAGTTACCACTGAGCCATGACAGAAACTCCCCAATTAGTTAATTATGGAGAGGGCAATGCTTTCTACCTTCTGGAACCATCACCAGCACCCAAGATGATTCGTAGAGTTTCCTGTGACAGATTTTCTTAAAACCCTACACTTCTTCTTTGTAGCACTGATTACAATCCCAATTTAGTAATTTTTTTTTTTTTTTTGACTGCACCCATGGCATGCGGAAGTTCCTGGGCCAGGGATCGAACCTGAGCCACAGCAGTGACGATACCGCATTCTTAACCACTAGGCCAGAGAAATGCAATTCAGTAATTTCTGGGCAATGTCTGTCTCCCACAGAATGCCATGTCCTGTCCACGACTGTCTTGCCAGTGATTCACTTGGTACCTGGCTTAGACAAGGCACTCAGGGAAAATTTATAGAAGGAAGAAAAGAGAAAAGACTAGTGACCGGTGATAATTTCAGGATGGCTCAGGAATAAGCAGACCAGATCAGGAAGCTACTGCATGAGTTAGTCTGAAAGCCAGCGTGGCTGCCTTACAAAGCTGGAGGCCTGCAAAGGCTGGTGGGTGAAGGAAACCACTAGGTCCCGTTAAGGGGGTATATGAGGAAAATTTGCAGATTTTGCATAAATGATACCCAACCCCCAACCTTTTCCCTTTATTCCTGTTCTACCTAGAATTTTGTTTGAGCAAGAAGGTGGCTTTCCTTCCAGCTCTCCTCCATGCACAGTCATCTGTAACATTTGTATGATGTTTTTCACTTTGCAAAATACCTTCATGTACAGTTTCTTCCTTAAGCCACCCTGCACAAGGGAGACCATTCATCATATCTATTTATGACTGAGGATACTAAACCCCAGAGAATTTCAGAATTTATTTGATCATGATCTGAGCAGAAGGCAGAGAAATCTGGGCTCACATAAACCCCATTTTTCCTTTTGAACTTCCGATCTTCTCACAATGTTAGAAGGTATGAGGAATTCAAGCATCGGCGGTCAGGGCAGGTGCTGATGAAATAACTCTTATTAGCTACAAATTGCCTCCTCTGCTCTACAGAGTGCTTGGCAGTTGGTAGGAGTTTTGCTACAGCTGAAATGATCAACCCTTAAACATGCCTACGCTTCCCACCAACGCAGTTTCAATCCAAAGAATGACACCAAAGTTTATTCCTTTCAAAGTAGTTTGGGAAGATAAGGCAAGCTTTATCTCATGATGACAACCATCCCCTCTCCTACATGTACCAGCCTTCAACTTGTTTGGCTTTTTTTTTTTTTTAATCTGCCACCTGCTGGCTTACACTTAGCCTTATTGATGCCCCATCCCCAAATAACAGGAAAAGACAGCTCAGAGTAAAACGTGGTGCTATTATGATTTAGAAAGATGTAGTGTATCAGTTTTGGCTCTGTCTACTGAACCTTTAAGACAGATGTTGAGGCCACAGGGCAGTTTGGGAGTATCTTCTACAAGGAAAGTAAAAGAGAAGGCATCTTGCCTGCAAAAGGAAGGGCTAAGGGCAAAAGAAACGATAAACTTCATGTAGTTAATCAAGGACCTTCCATTAGAAGATTGAACTTGGTCATGGGGGTTCTGGAGCACAGAATCAGGATGAATGAGTAACAGGACAGGGCCCGAGAAGAAAGGGCAGACAGCTATCTCATCCAGCCAGGCACTGGCAATCTCTGGTGGTTGAGAATTCCTTGCTGGAGGAGCTCCAGCAGAAGGTATGTAGGGTGCTCTGGATGTGAGCCTTGCCCTCTGCAAGAGGTTCCCTCCAAGGCTGCTTCTCATTCTCTGTTGCTAGTCTCCTTAAGAGGTAGAGAGCTGTCATCAGCTCAGTTTCTTACAGTGTACATGTCGAGATCTAACAGACTGAACAAACTGGCAGAACTAGGATCAGAACTCTGGTCCCTAGAACCCTCTCCTGCCTAATGTCTATAGTGCTGCAGTGCTGCATTTAAGTATCATGTTTCTTCTTTTTTTTTTTTTTTGGCTGCACATGGAAGTTCCCGGGCCGGGGATAAAACTTGCACCCCAGCAGCGACCTGAGCTGCTGCAATGATAATGATAATCTTTAACCTACTGCCCCACAAGGGAACTCCCACATTTCTTTTAGGTATCCAGAAGACTATGCTTTTTGGCCAGCTATGCTCTAAAGAGAGAGGAAGGACCAGATCCTCGCAAGCCACTGGGGGTTTGGAATTATTGCCAAGGGTCAGAAAATCCAAGTGCACACCAGGCACTGTGTCTAGATCAAATAAACAGCACACCTTACAATCTACACAAGACTATATTTCTCATTACACGTATATGTTGTTTTGATGTGTAAAAACATTTCTTACAAAGCACCACTTTATAAAATTTTGTTAGTATGCATTTTTTTCCCACCAGTGGTTATCATAAGTATGTGTGTGTTCACATATAATTTCCTTTTCTTTTTTAGATTTTTAAAGGGGAATAAGTTCTAGGGAGAAGCCAGTTGTTCCTGCCCAGTGTTGAACCATCCTTTTCTTTTTTAACTTTAAAAGAAATCTTCCTGGTGCAACGGCTAAAGGTTGGGTGGAGAATTGGCAGGGTTAGAAGTCAGGTTTTTCCATTTTCTAGCTTGGTGACTTTGACCAAGTTATTTAACTTCTGAGCCTCCTCCTCTGGGATTACTGTAATGCTCCTCAAAGCAAAAGGGAAGGGATTGAATCAGGTAATCCAGCTAAGTGTGTAGAACAGAGCTGGGAACATGGTAAAAGCTCCTAAATGTACCCGTTCTTACTGGAAATACTGGCTTACTGGTGTAAATACTGGCTTACTTATTACTGGAAATACCTGCTCCTTGTTCTAGTGGTCAAGGTGACAGTTTCACTGCTCATTCTAGCCCACAGGCAATTTCTTGCCATAAAAAGGATGCTGGAATCTCCCCAGGTTACCGGCAGATATGTGAGCTTGTTCTCAGTCTGGCAAACTTCCTGCCAATTCCATGAACACTGTATGCCCCGGACTCCTCTCCAGAACACCAAGACAGAAGCAAAGACCTCTGCTCCCTGCCCAGGCTGGCTGAGCTATGGCATGAGGAAAAGGGCAGTTCCCCAAGCCAGGGTGCTGTCATATTCAATCATGCATCCCTAATCCTTTCTGGTCCAAAGCCATGTGTCTCAAGACCTAGGAGGCAAGGCTGAAAGACAGGGGTTTCCTCTCCCTGCCCTCATGGGAGAGTCAAGAACTGTGACTTCAGCCAGACTTTATTTTCCCAGACGCCTGCTTTCTCACCATCCCTACTCTAGTGCGACCAAAAAAAAAAAAAAAAAAAAATGCCTCTTCTCTAGCAGAATCCATGAACACCCTACCCCAAGCCTGACCCTTTGACCAGAAAGAGCCAGTACTGGGAAGGGATGTTCAAGAAAGAGATACAAACAGGAGAGGATGATGGAGACCAAGGGTGAAGGTGGGGAGACCAGCTGTCAGTGAGCCACGTGTTCATGTTTTCAGAGGCCTGCAGCAAAGAACAATTCTTAGGTCCAAGGTATGGCATTAGAGGCTGCAGATGAAGGCAATTGCTCCCTGATTCTTGGTCCCTTCCTTGGATGATGTCTAAATGCACAGTCTCTCCAAACACACAGAAAGAGTCATGTCTACCCAAGGACTCGTAGCTAGAAGTAACATTTCTTGAATGCTGTGATGAATGAAGATGATCGCACATGTTATGTTTAATCTTCACAACCTCGGATTAAAAAGGCCCTGTTAATATTCCCATTTTACAGTTGACAAGACTGAGGCTAAGAGAAAGGAAGCAACTTAGCTTAAAGTTATACAGCTAATAAGGCATAGCTTCGGACAGCCTATCCCCTAAGCCGCGCATTATTCAGTTAAAAAGAAAAGCCTATCAAACCACTTTTTATTAACTAGTCATATTTAAGTCTTGTTTCTTTGTGTGTGTGGGCACAACCTAAAGTGGCTTCTTTAGGAAAAATGTTCGAGAGATTTGAATAATGATCAATGTCGGCTCAAGGCAGAAGGTCCAAAACAGTTTCTCTGGCTTCAGTGTCCCAGCTAATTACCTCGACCCTCCACCTGACTTAGCGTGTGTAGACAGGCTTAATGGTTACTCCGTTGAGCTCCTCCATTATTTTTCAGGTGCCCAAAGGTAATCTTTTCATTGAACACTCACCATTCCGGGATTTTCACAATGCTGATGACTAAGGGATTTTCTTCTGCCTGGTCCTAATAAGGGGACCTGAGTTAATCATTGTGCAGCTTTGATAGGGAGCACGGCGGGGGCTTAAACCACTTCTCTTGCTTCATTAGGGGAAAAAGCAACCCAGGTGCAGACCAGGAGGACCTCAGGGTTCGATACTATTAAATCAATGCACGGACAAAAAAAAAAAAGTGGATTAGGCCCTTTTTGCAAATAGAAATCTGCTGGGTAAGACTCCAAGATGGAAGAAAAAAGAAGTCTGAGCATATATCCCTGCATTAGTGACTGCCTGAGCTCTCCTTTCTCCCCATGGTCTCTTTAAAAAAAAAAAAAAAAAGAAAGAGAAAAACCAACCAAGGAAACAATTTATTCTCTGCACAAGCTGACTCCACCCCTGCCCGTTTGACTTCATGAGAGCTCTGAGCTGATTTCTCTGTTTTTGCCTAGACACCGTTGACCACACCGCTCTTTCATGGGGCCAGCCGCGTTTACTTCAGTGTGTGGCTTGTGAAATTTCTGCTGCAAGGATGATGATGCTCTGTCAGCTCCTTTCTCTGCCTCCCTAACCCAGGCGATCTTCGAGATCCGGAGTGTATCTATCTATCTATCTATCTATCTATCTATCTATCTATCTATCTATCTATCTACTTATTTATGAGAGTTGAGGCAGTTCAATGTGTTGACATGCTCTAGTGCCCCTACCACCAATAAAAGAATTTTATCTTTAATAGTTGAATTTTATCATCTATCACCATCCTCAGGTCTAAAACGTACGCCCTGTGAGGAATATGAACTTTTTTCTCTCCTCACTATGCAGACTGGTATATAGTAGGGGCTCACTAAAAATGTGTTGAAAGAATGAACTTTTGAGCATGGTACTTAGAGGTTTATAGTGCTTTCTTCTCTTTTTTCTTCCTTTTTTAAGAAAAAGCTCTCTCTCTCTATATATATGTAATTTATATATGTAATTTCTCTAATTTATACATGTAAATTTTCTTTTTAGGTCTGCACCTGAGGCATATGGAATTTCCCAGGCCAGGCGTCAAATCAGAGCAGCAACTGCCAGGCTGCACCACAGCCACAGCAATGCAGGATCCAAGCTGTGTCTGAGACCTACATCGCAGCTTATAGCAACATGAGATCCTTAACCTACTGAGTGAGGCCAGGGATAGAACCTGCATCCTCATGGATATTAGTTGAGTTTTTAACCCACTGAGCCGCAACAGGAACTCCATATTTTCTTTCTTTCCTTTTTTAAATTGAAGTATAGCTGATTTACAATGCATTAGTTTCAGGTGTATAGACATATACATATATAGATCTATTTTTTTTTCGGTTATTACAAGATATTGAATATAGTTCCCAGTGCTACGGACCAGGCTTTCTTGAAGTTAGTTTTTAAGCTACAGCACTCAAAGAATCATTTAAGAAAACTGCAACCAAACACCACCAATTCAGAAAGAAATAACATTTGTTGCTTCAATGAAATGAGCACACAGGGGCTCTTGTTTCCCTCCACTACGGACAGGACTGTGTAGAGTTAAGAGCTGGGGGCCAGGAGCCAGACATGTGGGTTGGCATATGGTTTTGCCAGCCAATAGCTATGGGCCAGGTAATTAACTTCTCTAAGCATCAGCTTCCTTCTTGGAAAATAGAGATGGCAGTATTTCCTCCTCATGGGGTGGTTGTACAGATTATTAATTAAAAAAAAGATTTCCTAAGTGTCTATTCAAAGCACTTGACTTGTATTAATTCATTTAGGTGCACGCCAAGCATTAAATAATTTAATGTATGTGAAAACCTTTGCACAGGGCATGGCACATAGTACATGTTCAGTGAGCGTTGGCTATTATTTTTACATTCTCTTTTCTTTCCATGCGCAAAAGGGCTGATTTGATAGTCCAGGTTCCAGGGCACAGGGTGGGCTACATTTGATAGTGGGTGGGTTGTTCAACTTAAAATATCTGCACACTGAAGGATGGCAGTTCTGTTTCATGGTCAGAATGCTTCATGCAACTAATCCTATGGTAAAATGTCTGCCCCTCTTCCTTCCTCTCTTCTTTGCTGGCCCTGTACCAGGTTGTGATTTTGGCCCTCTTCTCTGATTCCGGTTCTCCTTGGCTCCTCTGGCCCAAGCTCTTGACAAAGAGATCCTGGGAGACCAGCAGGGCTCTGTAGAGTTCTCTGCATTGTAATATGCACCCCAAACCCAGTTCACAATGTAGTATCTTGTGGCCAAAGATGACTGCTATCAATTGTTACGCTCACTGTGGGACTGCCACTCCCACTGAGTCCGTCCTCCTTGACTGTCACTCCAGCAACGAACTGAATAATGATGGAGGTGACACCGCATCAGTCCTGAGCCTGATATGCTAGCTTTGCTTCTTCACCCTTGAAAGCCAGCTGCCACTAAGTGCAGCTGTGCGGAGACTACCATGACATCAGAAGCCCAAGAGAGCCGGAGAGGCTCAGCAGGATGAGGCCCACATGGGGAAGAAATAAAGCACAGGGAGACACTCAACTTATCAGACATGCAGCCCCAGCCCAGCCAAGCAAGGTACCCTCATCAGTGCCACATGGAACCAGAGAGTTTCCCAGGCAGGCTTTTCCCAGATTTCTGACCCATAGAATTGTGAGCAAAACAAACACACTGTTTTAAAAAGCTACTGACTATGCCACAGTGCGTTATGTAGCAAAAGATAACCAAGATATTCAAGAAGGTGTTATCTAGTCTCACATTTTCCCAACTTTACTCACTGCATGTATTTTCCTTCAGGATGCTATGAGGAGGTTGCAATTGGTCTAGGACAGGATTTGAACATTCCTGGACCTACTGGCTATACAAACACTAAAGAGTTGCTGATTTTCCCCTGACCCTCAGTGGTATTTATTGAGCATATGTGTATGGGGCACTGTGCTAGACCGCCTATGTATAATTTCCTTTTTTTTTCTTTTTAGGGTCACCCCCGAGGCATATGCAGATTCCCAGGCTAGGGGTCAAATCAGAGCTACAGCTGCCGGCCTACGCCATAGCCAAAGCCACAGCCACACCAGATTTGAGCCACATCTGCGGCCTACACCACAGCTCGTGTAGATCTTTAACGCACTGAGCAAGGCCAGGGACCAAACCTGAAAGCTCATAGCTACCAGTCGGATTTGTTTCCACTGCATCATGACGGGTACTCCCCTTATGTATGATTCTTAACTGTGTTTAGAATCCCTGTAGAACACAAGACCTTTCACCATCTCTCACTTCACAGATGAGGACACTGAGGTTCAGAGAGGTTAAGCAACTTTCAAGAGGTGAATCAGAAAGTGGTAGGAGACCAAGCCCAGGTCTGGTTATTAAGGGCAGAGTCCTTTCATGACATCAAGCTGTTGATACTGAGAAAATGATGAGTCATTCTAAAGCTATTTTTTACCCAATGATCACCTGGGGTCTGGGAGGAGAAGGGGCTCTTGCTGGTGGGATGTACACGGACTGTGGCTCAGACAGATTTGGCTTGGATTATGCTCCATCATTTACCTGTTGAACGAGCTTGGGAAAACTGCTTAACCTCCCACAGCTTCTACAAACTCATACGCAAAATGAGGACAATAAGAGTATCTTCTTTAGAAGGTTCTTGTGAGGCTGAACGGCTTGACATTATGTTAAGTGCTCAACACAATACTTGGCACAAAGTAAGAACTCGAGAAGCATTAGCTAATATTATTTCTAGTGTTTAACTCACTTGTAGTTAGTGGGAAGGGACTGTACCAACAAGGGTTGGCAAACTTTGGCCTGCGGGTCACATCTGGCCCGCTGCCTGTTTTTGTGTGGCTCATGAGCTAAGAATGGTTTTCACATTTTTATTTTATTTTATTTTTTAATTTTCTTTTTTAGGTCCGCACCTGCAGCATATGGAAGTTCCCAGGCTAAGAGCTGAATCAGAGCTGCAGCTGCTGGCCTACACCACAGCCACAGGAACACCAGATCTGAGCCACATCTGGGAATTACACTGCAGCTTGTGGCAACAATGGATCCTTAACCCACTGAGTAAGGCCAGGGATCAAACCCGCATCCTCATGGATACGAGGTCAGGTTCTTAACCCACTGAGTCACAACGAGAACTCCGTTTTCACATTTTTAAATGAAAAAAAAAAATCAAAAGAATAATTATATGTCCTGACGTGTGAAAATTACAGAAACTGACCTTTCTGTGTCCATTACTAAAATTTTACTGGAACACAGCTATGCCCACTCACTTATATCCATTTACAGCTGCTTTCCTGATACAGGATTGAATAGCTATGACAGAGACTGTGTGACTTGTAAAATCAAAAGTATTTACTCTCTGGCTCTTTCCAGAAGAAATTTTCTGACCTCTGGACTAGAACTTGCTTAAGTGGAAACCAGCGGGGTGTGGGTGGGGGAAGAATCATAAAACGTAAATTTCTCATCCCAACATGACTGCTGACCAGTTGACTACTTGTCTAACCTGTCAGCCTCCTGTCCTTATCTATTGTAACAGGACACAGAGGTAAGTGTTTTCTCTTAATTCCTTCCAGAAATATGACTCTTAAATGGTATACAAGACAGGTTCTATGAAAGGTGTGGGATAGGAGATACTTCCAACATCTTAAAAAGGTCATAAATACTCTAGCAGTAAAACAAAAATGTCTATTAATATTTAGTATTAATAAGAGCTCTGAAAATAAGGCTCCAGGAAAAACTATAGTAACGGGGAAAGGGGAAAAAAAAAAAACATTAGAGATAAATAAAGATCATGCACGCAGGTACCAGACAATGTAACAGGCCCCAGTGGGTAGACGTGTCAATGAGACATCAGGATTGCAATAGGCAGCATGCACTGCTCATTTGCCCTGTGCCAGACACTGTTTTCAGTGTTTCTTATGAACCATCTCATTTAATATTTCCAGCACCTTCCAGATGCAGCCTCCCCGTCTGCACTTTTCAGGCTATTGTGAGGACTAACAAAGGTGATGCACCTAAAGGGACAAAATAAGAGACATAGTAGAGTTCCCACCATGGTGCAGTGGGTTAAGGATCCAGCATTGCTGCAGCTGCAGTGTAGATCACAGCTGTGGCTCAGATTCGGCCCTGGTGGGAAATTTCTTATGCTGTGGGTGCAGCCAAAAATACTGAAAGGAAGGAAGGAAGGAAGGATGGGAGGGACATGACTAATTCACAGTACATGCTAGCTGCTATTACTGTTGTTGGGGTTACAGGCCAAAGAGACAGCTTCTCTATTCTATTAATAACATCTATTTCTATTAGCAAAATCTGCCAATTTGCCCTGAGTCCCTACTTTGCCCATGTTTCCCCTCTGCCTCCAGTTTTCATGCTCTTTTTTTTGTGTGGCAAAAATCTAATGGGCAGGGTTTATATCTAGATGAACATAGCCCCTATGATAAGCACTGCTCAGGCCAATAACATGGGAGAAGTATGACCATATCATTAAGCAGGAGATTGGAAATATCTAAAGAAGGTTATAAGGATTAGAGTCAGTGGAGGGAAATGCTTGAGAGCTCAGAGTCTGGGGGATGGACTGTTTGGAGCCAAATTCTATATTTGTATAACTGGGTTACTTTGCTGTACAGCAGAAAATTGACAGAACATTGTAAATCAATTATAATAGAAAAAATAAAAATCTTAAAAAAAATTCTAGCTCTATCGCTTAACAGAAAATTTACTTTTCCACACCTCACTTTCTTCATCTATAAAATGGGGATAACAGTACTCTTCATAGAGTGGCTGGTTTATTAACTGAGTTTCTAGAACAGTTCCTGGGGCACAGTAAGTAAGAACTATGTGTCAGCTATTATTATCATTTCTGCTGGAAAATCAGGTTTTTCTATGGAGTCAAACTTGTGTATTAAGCTTGGTCTGGCCCTGCACTATCTGGCAGCTCTAAGGGGCTACTTAAATTTAAATAAATTAAAGAAGATGTGGTACATATACAAGATGGAATATTACTCAGCCATAAAAAACAATAGCATTTGCAGTAACATGGATGGACCTAGAGATTATCATACTAAGGGAAGTTAGACAGTGAAAGACAGTCATATGATGTTACTTATATGTGGAACTTAAAAAAAGGATACAAATGAACTTATTTGCCAAACAGAAACAGACTCACAGACTTTGAAAACAAATTTATGGTTATCAAGGGGAACTGGGGGTTTGGGATGGACTGGGGGTTTGGGATTAGCATATGCACACTGTGGTCTAATGATTGGCTAACAGGACCTGCGTAAAGCACAGAGAACTCTACCCAATATTCTGTGATGGTCTATGTGGGAAAACAATCTGAAAAAGAATGAATATGTGTACATGTATAACGGAATCACTTTGTTGTACAGCAGAAATTATCACAATATTCGAAATCAACCACGATAAAACCTTAAAGTGCAAGGGAAAGCACATGCAAAAAACCAAAACGAAACAAAATGCAATAAAAAATCAATTTTTTAAAGTTGTACTGGCCACATCTCAAGTACTCATGAGTCACACAGAGCTAGTGGCTACTGTACTGAAGAGTTGAGATATAGAATATCTCCAACACTGGAGAAAGTTCTATTGGACAGGGCTGGTCTCAACTCAAGAGACATCCTTCAATGCAGATTCTTCTATTTTTTAGAACGAAGAGATGTGTCATCAAATTCCCAGGTAAGAAAGAACGAGAGATCAGAAGGGAGAAGAAGCAGGGGAAGGAGGAGACCGTGGGTGTCAGGAGCCGCATCTTCTGGGTGAAACGAGAACCAAAGGTGAATGGGTACTATGGAAAGTGAGAAAGATGCCAAGAGAGGAAGGGCAACACTGGTTTAACAGTAACAGGAGGCGGGGAAAGAAGCGGAGAGTGAAGTAACTATGCTAGTCCACTATGCTAGGGAGGCAAACAATCTCTATGATCAAGAAATCAAGAAAGTGCAATATAAGAATTGTACCAAGAGCTATGAAGAAAACGGCCACATTGTTTGAAAGGGTCCCTTCTGGGATAAAGGACTGAGGATGGAAAGGGACAGAGAACTGTTGCTTTTAAAAAAAATTATTTATGTGTTTCTGTACTCTTTCATGCTTTAACTACATCTGCACATTTCTTTCATAAATATAGTGCAAAAAGAACAAAATCAGCGGTAGCATTTTCAGCATTCTAGCATCTGCGGGAAGAACGTATCTTCTCCAGGGTGACTTCTTCAAGGTTTGTGGTTAATTGGAATCATGATTCTGAGAAGAAAAATGTAGCACCCCCCAATACATAATCTGGATGCTCTAAGTGCATCTTGGGAAGAGGAATGAATTGTAAGTGCCAACTGAGGGACTGACGGCTTGGGGGAGACAGAATGTGCCAGTGGGTGGATGTACTGGGACTATGTGTGCGGGTGAGCAGTTGAGCAAACCTCGGTGGCTCCTGCTTGGGGCCAAGTGACAATTACAGTGAAAGCCCCTTCCAACACTTTCTGAACACTGCAGAAAAACACAACCTTTGAAGAAGATCTGGAATCCTAGACAGCGTTATGGGTTCCCAGAGCTCTGCCACCAGAGGGGCTGAAACGTCTTCAGTGTTTGCCGAAGATCAGTGGTGTTTCCAGCCAACTGTAAAGTGCTCTGCCCGTGTCGGCACCGTGTAAATGCTGCACAGATGCACATTCACGGTGAGGCCACCTTCCCTCACTTTCCCATTTAAGAGGGTCAGCCCTCTTAAATCAATGCTGTCTTTACCAAGGTGGGAACTGTGGCCCCAATAGTTTTTTTTTTCTTTCTTTTTTTTTTTAATGGGGAGGTCATCAGATGGCAACTGCTCAGAAAAATAATCACTGGCTTTCAAAATCTGATGCACATGTGAAAGAAAAGAGTTAAGCATCAAAATGTTTTAAAGTAAAATTTCTCTAAATTACCTATAAATGCAACCAGTGTTAACATTTCTTTTTTTCCAGATAATAGAAGGAGATAGATTCTAAGTCTGCACTCTCGAGACTATTCTTTCAATGATTGGCTACATGAACTCTGGAAAAGCAGTTGTTTCGTTTTCTAGTAGACAACAGAGAAATACTTATTACTTGACATGTAGTCAAATATAAAAATATGGGAGCATTTACCAGTGGTCTAATTTACCCTAACTCAATTATTTTAAGAACTTGTCTCCTCATGTTACAAGAGACAGGACTGTGCCTCAGAGAGGTTAAGTTGCTTCCGCCGGGAGCACAGCCAAAAAGGGGACAGAGCTAGGATTTGAACCCAAGTGGATCTGACTTCAAAGAACCCACTACTGCATTACGCTGCCCCCTTCCCTGTCCTACCTTTCTCAGAAGATAATTTACCAATGTCTGAAGATAAAGTATAGACGATGGCTGTGGGATGTACTTTGAAAAGCAAAAAGTGTCCTGTTATGATGATATCCACCGATTACTGCAAACAATACTGATGTAACAATGGATGCGGCCAGCATGGATGGTCTGAAATGAGCCCTGAAGCCTACTGGAGAGCTTCAGAGGGGCTGGGGGAAGGTGGGAGAGAGCCTAGGCTTTCCTGGAAAGCATTCTTCGGCAAGAGCACGGGCTGCAGGGCTGCTCGTAGATTGCACGGCTTCTGTGCATGTTCATAAATATTGATTGTGATTAAACTATTATCATAGTAATGAGGCTAATAATACCTCCTCCAGCCCATCCCACCACACTACTCCACCATCTCCACCTTTCATTAAACAAAGAGCTGCTGGCACTGCTGGGGAGTTGGGCAAGAGGCAGGGAAATGATCTCTATTAAGCAAAAGCATTCTGTTCCATGCGCTGATTAAGAAGCCGCAGCTTCATTAACGAGGAGAATTGTTCGCGTCTCCTGTTGCTTGGGGTACTGTGCTCCGAGACTGGGGCCAGGAAGTATGTGTTCTCATCTCTCTTCCCCCTGGGGCTTCAGAACAGATGCCCGATTGAGGGAGAGCTGTTTTTCCTTCCACTCTCCCCCGTTTCTGTCCCAACTCTTTATTCCCAGAGAGGATTTCTGCAAGATTCAAGGGCTTCTCCAAACCTACCCTTTTAAGGTTGTGGCTATTTAACAGTGGTTGTGTGGTTATTATTTGTCTGGCATGATTTATTAGTAATTAACCCTCACAGCAGAGGCATGATGATTATCATCACTTACAGATGATGAGACTGGGGCTCAGAGAGGTTAAGTGACTTCCTAAAAGACCCAAAGCTGGAGGCATCACAGAGCTGGTATGTGGACATGGGCTTGTGGGACTGCAGGGCTTGTGCTCCTGAAGGATGCTGAGCTGCTCCTCTATTTACACGGTATCCTCTCATCTTAGGAGAAACTCGGACGTGCAAATTGGAAAGTTTTAATTTTCTAAAATCTCCAAACCGGCACAAAGACTTATTTTTATTTGATTCTAAGTGGGGAGCCTTTGCCACCTTGGGCATTTCTGGGTTTTGCTTCACCTTATAAACATCTCTAAACACTAAGAAGCTCAATCCAACACGAGCTGGAAGCAGGCAAGGGCCACGTCTTACTCATATCCCCTCTCCCGCATGGCCTTGGTGCTGAGCCAATGAGTCCTGTCATTACTGAAGAGTAATGTTCCTGCACGAAGGGACCACCTGTCACCCCGGCTGCCCCCTCCTTCTCTCTGCAACTGCCTCAGCCTGAACTCAAGGGTAGAGACTGTTTACACGGCCGCTGCCAGCGACAACTTGCTTCTGGGAGCCAGCCTGGGTCTGCTACACAGCAGATAGATTTTTTTTCATTTCGTTCTCTTTCCCCCTCATCTCAGGTAAAGAGTGGGGAGAACAAACACATGGATAAGACAGGAAGTCTGGGGTCTGTGCCTAAATGAGCTGTTCAAGTCATTTACCCTCTCTGGTCTCAGTTTACACAACTGCAAAATGGGGTGGCTAGAATGTACCACAACTTCCCAAACTTCTGGCATCAATACCGCCGCTCCGATTTGGGCTACTGCCCATGCGCCATCTGTACTATATTTATTTATTTACTTAATATTCTCCTTTAAATTGGCTCACTCTTAAAACACTTAATTATAAAAAGAAGCCGAGTGTCACTACCATAAATGGAAACTCAACATCACTTGCAATAAAAGAAGGAAAGCATAAAAATAAATACAACATAAATAAAATAAAGTTATCATGTTCTAGGTAGACGAGGTTGCCTGCTGAGGATGCTGAACCTGAGATCTGCTCTTTCTCTCTCTCTCTCTCTCTCCATTAGACACAAAGATTTGAACTTTTAGAGGACTGTGAGAGCCAGATAAGCACTCAAAGGAAACTTTCTTCTTCAAAGCAGGATAAGGATGAAAATAAAAAATAAAGAGAAATATCCCGCTCACAATTTGGTGTTATTTAAAACTGAGTTTTTGCAGCATCTAACATCATTTATACCATGTACCATGAGGTCCATATCATAAGCTTGGAAAGCACTCAGTGATATGCTAAGAAAAAGACTCTCAGAAAGGAGGAGGAAGAGGTGGTAGAGGAGGAGGAGGAGGAGGAGGAGGAGGAGGAGGAGAAGTAGCCCTGGTTAGTAGTGTTCACCAGTTTCTGGGTGTAAATACTTCAGTGCTGGTCAATTTCAAGCTACCAACAAGATATCACTAAACACAGACACGAAAGGAGCCACAAAGACTTAGCTCTCAACAGCAGGTAGAAACTGAACATAGCACTGGACCAGAAAAATCTCAAAAGTTCCTTCGGCTGTATGCACTCTAGATAGTAACTTCCAGATAACAGGGATAAGGACTTTAAAAAAAAAAAGTCTTTCCCAAAATCTATAACTCTAACTCAATAATTTACAAAGAGCACTCATTTAAAACATGGTTGAGTAACCGATTTTAAGACTCAGTACTCAAGTGACAACCACAGAACAACCACAATCATAACAATACTGCAAGTCTGGATGCCTATCCTATTCCAGGTATATAACATTTTTCTCATTTATTTCTAACAATACCACATAATAGAGGTCTTACTGTTAATCCCGTTTTATAGCACAGTGAACTAAGGCAAGAGGTTAATTAATCTGCCCCAGATTAGGAGTTCCCTTAGTGGCTCAGTGGTTAACGAATCCGACTAAGAACCATGAGGTTGCGGGTTCGATCCCTGGCCTTGCTCAGTGGGTTAAGGATCCAGCAATGCTGTGAGCTGTGGTGAAGGTTGCAGATGTGGCTCGGGTCTCGCGTTGCTGTGGCTGTGGCGAAGGCTGGCAGCTACAGCTCCTGTTAGACCCCTAGCCTGGGAACTCCATATGCTGTGGGTGCGGCTCTAGATAAAAAGGCAAAAAGACAAAAAAAAAAATCTGTCCCAGATTATATTCTGGTAAGGAGCAGAACTAGGCAAGCAAGTAACCTTGGTGTATGTTGAAATAAACCTGATTTGATTTAACATATACTTGTAGAAGGGGATATTTAATTCTGGTTAAGCAATTATTTTGATTAATAGAGAGGGACCAGGTATGAATGAAAAGTTCTTGAAGAATTTAAAGCATGCAATACTAAAAATTCACTAAACTTAATGGAAAATATCTTTGATGAATCAAATTTTTGAATATGAGAATGTGCTGAACTAGAAGTTATAAGAGAGTTTTGGTTAATCCTGTTATGGATAACAGTTTAGGTTGCTTAGGACAAATGATTGTGATTCTAGGGACTGAATCTGGAGAAAATTGCTGGTTAGAAGCACTAAGGCCATTTAAACCTCCCTACAGGATTAAGGTGAGAGAAGGTTAAGAATGCCTTTCTGTGGGACCCCTCCAGTGTGCCAGGTCCTGTGGAAGGCTGATGCTTACTTTGTGTCTAACTCTCCTGTGGACTGCCTGAAGCAGGGGTCAGCATCACCACATTACAGATGTAGAAACTGGGACTCACACGTGTTCAAAAATTCACTCCCATTTCTGTCAGTCTGGGCTTCACGATTACCCCTCTCCCTCTAACTTTCTGGTGATCAGCTTCCCACTGCATGTGGTTTGGCAGTCAGGTCAGAGTTTCTGACTTTTTTTTTTTTCTTTGCCTTTTTGTCATTTTATGGCCGCACCCGTGACATGTGGAGGTTCCCAGGCTAGGGGTCTAATCGGAGCTGTGGCCACTGGCCTGCGCCACAGCCACAGCAACGCAGGATCCGATCCGCGTCTGCAACCTACACCACAGCTCATGGCAACGCCGGATCGTTAACCCACTGAGCAAGGGCAGGGATCGAACCCGCAACCTCATGGTTCCTAGTCGGATTCGTTAACCACCGCGCCACGACGGGAACTCCAAGAGAGTTTCTGACTTTTAATTTCAGAACGATTATTTCCTGTTTGATGCCACGCGCATGTTCGCTTGGTATTTCTTTCATAGCTGACATTTCTATGACCCTGCAGTTCAGCACCTCACAGTCTGAAGAACACACTGTATCTGTCCTGTCTTATGTTCACTTTGAATGATCCTCATCTGGTTATTAAAGAACATTAGGGAAAATGGTTAACTTTAGATGATTTTTTTTTCTTCTGAAAGCTTCTAAAGGGTTGCCTTAGACAGCAGGTATATTAATTGTCAACTGTGTCTTCAAGGCATGACTTGAAAATGGGGATGATGTCCTACTAGGTGGTAAAATTATCTGTCAAAGATCCCAAAGTAGACGTCAAGTTCTGAAATACTGGAGAGCGGCTGATGAAAGAAGTCCGTAGAAGACATGGCAGATGAATGCTTTATAACTCTTGAGCGTTTCAGGGCATGTTTTTGTTGGGTCCGTGTGAACAAAATACATCAGACAAAGTTTAAGTCTTGCCTTTTGCCATTGGGTCAAAGCTTCAAGACCAGAAGACCACGAACCCAACACCAGCCTGTAGCAGCTAGCTGGTCTCTCTATGGCCTCCCTTCTCCAAGTGAATTGATTTTCATAATGTCCCCAGGTAAACCCTTAAATTACAACCACAGACAAGGCCTTTCATGACTGGGCTCCGGACAACTCCCTAATTCCATCCCTGTCATTTTCTTCGTCTTGCTCTGGTCTCGCCCTGAGTCATAGTGAACTTTTAGTTTCCAGCATGTACCAGACCTGCCCTTTCTTCTCCAAGTCTTTGTACCTAGGAACATTCTTTGTTTTCTTCTTTGCTAGGCAAAATTTTATTTATCTATTGGATCTCAGCTCAAATGCTTCCCTCCATGGTCTCTCAGTTGAGGCAGAGTCCCTTGGGGCTATGGTCGCATGACACCAGCTACTTCTCTCGTTCTGAATAATTGCCAGTGCTTGCAAATTATCTATTGAGAACATGTCTCCCTAATGGAAATATACAGTAAGAGGCATTGTTCTTACTCATTGCTAAGCTCCCAGTACCCAGCACATAGTAGGCACTCAACAAACATGTGTTAGATGAAGGAGTAGCTTAACATGAAAGATTAACTGGGGAGCATGAAGGAAGTAGGGAGATTTAGAATGTCTAATTCTTCGGTTTCATGGCAAGACTGATTGGCTGGGGGATACATGATAAAAATTTTTTTGCTGGTGAGATGTAAAAAATAGATGACTCTTTCCCTCAGGAATGATCACAGTGAGTGGATGGTTCTTGAAAGAGTCCCTAGATGACTTCCTCTGTGGGTTTCTGGGCTTCTATGGGGAATAACATTTAATAAAGACTAAGATGGAGTCTTAGTAGCTCTGCGACTACAAACACAGTGCTCAACTTCCTTCATCAGTAACATGGGGGAGAATCACCATATCTATGCCACAGGGTGATTATGAGGATCGGATAAGAAAACGCACATAAATCCCTTGGCACAGTGCTTGGCACATGGTATACTCAAAAAATGTGTGGGTTTACGACCACGGTGGGCACTTCCGTCCAAGGCAGTCCCCTCCACCCTGAAGTACAGAAGCCTAATGGCTTGAATCATATGAATTCAGTATGTGATAATTTCATGACGTTATTTTCTAAGGGTGAACCAAGACCTCTTTGTTTATACCGTCATCACCAGCGTCCACTATATAAAGTCATTTCTCTCATGCTGGCTATTCCCCGAAGCCAAAGCAAAACTGGAACGCCATCAGAGATAGTACTAACAAACCACTATCAACACCCACGCCATGCTACTATAGGAACTGCCCCTCGACCAAAATATCCAGTTCTGGCCTTTGACCTAGGTGGCAGTCTTGCTCTCTGGCTTACCATCAAAAGCCCCGCACCGAAGCAGTCCATTGCTACTGGCTGATCTACACCGACATGAGTCCTGGTCTTGGCTTCTACCAGGGAGAGAAACACATGTACCTTGTTTCATTTCTAAGTGGCAAAACAATTTAAAACGCTGGCAGGAGGGGAAAAGGGTGAATGAGGATAATTTGAGACTTAGGAAATTGGACGTACTATAGGGTTAGGGCCCCCAACAATGCTAATGTGGGCTTTACTCTCCCTGATTGAGTGGCTCCTATGTTATACTGTGACCATAGCCAGTGGATGTGGTTGACAGGGGACCTTGGGTGAACTGTAGGGGGCTTCAGGGGATTGGATGTCATCGTTCCCTCTGCCAGCGGTGGGACTGGGCTCCTGGTATATCTTCTCTTTTCCTTGGAGGCTCCAGAGTTTAGAGGGAGAGAGGAGGCTGGTTGAGCTGGAGGGCTTAACCTCTTGGAGCCTCAGTTTCATCATCAGCAGAAGAGCCTTGTTGGAGTAGGATTGTTCAGAGGGTTCGAGAAAATAATATATTTAAAGCACTTAGCCCTGTGCCAGGCACTTAGCAAGTGCTTAAAGGCTAGGAGCTCAAGATCTTGCAGCTATTTTGGCTTTCTGAATTCATCTCACATAGCCACTGTCATATTACACTGAAGGGAATTCAAAGCCAGAGGGTTGTCCAATGTTCCAGGTCACATCACTCCTTGGTGACGGGCAGGGCTGAGGTCTTAGCCCAGGTCTCCCCACTCCATGATGTCTTTTTTTTTTTTTTTTTTTTTTCCTATACCCCACTGCCTCCTAGGACTCATTCGGTTCAGCTGAGCTCTTTGATACATCACAGTTCTCTGGCTTTTCATCTTTGTCCCCTCCAACTAAATCTTTACCTTCAATATCCACTCAGTCCCTAAATCCTGCTCATGCTCCTTCCAAAATATCCTGCAAAAATGCCTCCTGCTTTTCTGCCATGTGGCCACTGTAGTTGCTGTTCTGTCCAGAAGGGTCTCCCCTCCTCTTGATCCATGACTGGTCCCTTTAAGTTTCAGCGCCCATGTCTCCTCCTTGGAGAGACTGGCTGGGATGATGCTAGCTGAAAGAACATCGTCCCCCTCCCCCTGCATCCCCCTTCTCTCTGTTCCCTCTCTTGTTCTGGTTTGTGGCCTGTACAGCACTGCCTCTATTCTAAAATTTTCCTTCCTTTTTAATTCTGTCTCCTTTCCTAAATGTAAGCTCCGAAAGGACAGGGAACATGTCGTCCTTGCTCCCTGCTGTGCCTCTAGCACCTGGCACAATCCATGACAAATAGGTGCTCGGTAAATTTAAGTTGTGTGCATGAATGAACGAACAAACGCATGAACGGATCCAGCAACAGCGTATGTGTTAACACCTGGATAGGACCAAGGAAAGGATTTTCACTTGCTGGCAGGGGGACCTGGACACCTGCTTGTCCCCCTTCCTGGCCTCCTAAAAGAACAGCGCCAGGCTACCCACAAGACAGGGACTCTTCCAAGTAGGCAGCCCACACAAAAGCACATCTTGCAGGCAGGGGAAATGGGCGGATAGTTGCTAATTGCGACTTCCAACTGGGCTGATCTTTCAGAAGTTCGAAAGGCGCCTGCCTCCATCAATCCCAGGCTGCCACTGCTGCTGGGGCTGGAGAGGGAGGAGAGGAGGGGCGTGCTTGGGCGCCTCTCGGGCTGGCACGGAGAAGCCACATCTCCTCCTCCCTCCCCCCACCCCCCACCCCCAGCTCCTCTCCAAGAGAGGAAGCAATGCAGATGGAGACGAGAAATAAATATTCCTGCCTGCTCTGTGCCACTGCAGACGTTTTCCAAAATGTCTGGCTTGGACCATGAAATCAAGCCCACCCAGGAAAGGAGGCGCTCAGCAGGAGAAAGAGGGGGAAAGGGTGGCATATTTGTCGGTACTTGTCAGCTTTCTGGGGGGCAGAGCACATGGCTCAGACTTGGCAGTCCCGCTGAGGTGGGGACGTGGTAAGTGCACAGTAATACTTGAAGAATTGAATCAGAATTGGGAGCGGAGTTCAGGAAATCCTGCCAGGGTGTCGGCACCAACTCCGTGCCTTTGTCCAGGATCCTAGGACGCACAGCTGGCTCCCTCATCCTGGATTTCAAGGCTCTTTCCCTGGGATCGGCTGCCTCTGCTCACCCCTTGCCCCTCCACCCAACTCTGGGGTGATGAACACAACTGGGCTGCAGGAAGTCTTCAAAAGCCCTTTAAAATGCACGCAGGAGCTCAGAATCCACGTGTGGAGAAATTCCTGCCACCTCTGAGCGCGGCTCGCCTTCTCCAACCCTGGAACACCAGCAGGGATGAGAACACGGGCTGCAAATGATAAGTGGGTGCTTTTGGCCTCGGGGTAGCCAAATGTGTGGGAGAAGTGTCACTAAGGGAAGTTACAGGCCCAGCGACAGCCCCGAAGTGTTCTGTGGTTACGAGGACTTCACGAGGCATGCTGCACGGCTGCAAAATGTCTCCGAAAAGGGAGATGAGAGGATGCGAATTTCAGCTTGAAAACTCCTGTACGGGATATGCTAGGGCTTTGTTTCTAATCCTCCCGTGACAATCTCCCTGGTCCTGTGCCCTTGATACTGTTGCCACCAGACCACCTTTCACTAGTTCCCTTGGCAGGGCAGTAACAAGGCTGGGCCCCTTGGTGGAGTGAATTCTGCTCGACAAAGAACACAGGGGCTTTTCTGGTTTGCCCTTGGTTCAAATCCAGTGCAGTAAAAACAGTTGCTCAAAACGAAGGCTCAAAGAAAGTGGTATCTTTTGTGGGTGTCGGGGGAACATTTTCCAGAAATGCTGCATTTAATTCTGCCTCTTTCACCATTTCCGTGACTTCACTGAGGAATGAAAGATTATCTAATATTTCCCACTCATGTGTCCTGAATCCTTCTTTATGAATCTTCCCCACTCATTTGCCCATCTGCCTTCTACTGCCAGGCAATTGCCAGCTGAATCCCACTCTCTCCAGGAAGCCGTGCAGGGGTGGGGAGAAACTGGCAGAAGACCTGGGTTCCTGTCCCCATTCTTCTCATTGCTGTGTGACCTTAGACAGATTACACCCTCTCTCTGGGCCTTGGGATTTGTTTGTTTGTTTGTCAAAAGTGTTGGTTGGATAGATTTCCTTTTCAGCTGTGACACATTATGGGTGGTTCTATAGAGTGAATCAGATCGAATTCCTATTGTCACCATCCTCTTCCTACCCCAGCTCTGCCAATAAATTCCAGGGATCAAGGCCATCACACTTCTGGGATTGGGTTCAACCCTTATACTTGGGAAGGTCAGAGCCACATATCAAAACAAGCTGCGAGTGTAGATAATATGCATACGTACAATCCAAAAATCGTTTTAAATGTTTTCTACCTCCATTTCCCTTAATTCCCAGGAAATCTAAGGTGAAGAATGAAGTAGGGTCTATTTGGAAGGAACTTGTGAGCATATATGTCTGTACTGTATAATAATCATATTAGTCATCTCTGTCATTTACTGAGGCTCACTATGTGCTAGGACTACGTTAAGCTCTTCCACTTACATTACGCTCACACAGCAGGTTGTGGAAGATATGATCCACGCCTCACTCCCACACATTAGTAATTGACCACGATTAACACACATACACGTAAACCAAAAACAAAAGGATTCAATGGCACCCCTCCTACAAACCAAAACCAAAACCGAACTGAGGCTCAGAGAGGATGATCACACAGCTGGTTAACATTGGTAATGGGGCTTGAACTTGGTTCTGTTGGTTTCCAAAGATGATGATGTCCTATTCTCTGACCTGTGCTGGGCCTTATCTTGGCATTCAGTGCCTCTCTAGGAGATTCTTCATCTCCCAGAAGAGATGGTTTAAAGACCCATAAATAGCGGGTCCTAAATTGATTGCCTTTCCTATGGTGTTGTTAGAGGAAAACAGTTGGTCTCTGAGCCAGCAAGAACCTTGCTCTCAGAAATGATAAGAAAGCATGCAGCTGGAGGAATGGGAAATCTGGGTCCCCCAAGCAGCTTATTCACAGCGACCATCTCCACTGATCACTTGCTTACCGAGACCTAGGCTGGCTTTTCCCCATGACCTAGCTCACTTCTGTGCCTATGCCCAGTTCTGGCACAGAATTAGAGCCTCTCAGAATGTATACGGATTGGATCATTGACTCCAGATGTTGTAAACTCATGTCTCTAAGCCCAGGCAGGTACGGGAATGAGCAGAAGAGCCAGGAGGGGCTACAGGAAAGTGGCAATCACACATCCTGGTTTGCGAGGACCACCTGACTCAGCTCCAGACGACGGCCACTATGCACACGCGTAGCCAGGGCTGCTGACTGTCCACTTGACAAAGGAACCCTGTAACACCGACACCTCTGAATTCTCTTGATTCTTTAATGTGGGCAACTCATTCAGTAAAGAAAAGTGTACGCAATGCAACGAGGACCAAATAAAACCTATTTACAAGCTCTATCTGACGTGTAGATCTCCATATGTAACCTCTAAAATTAATTTTCCTCATTTGCAGATGAGAAAATGATTGCCTGGAAACATTAAGTGATCTTCCTGGGACAGCTAAGGTGGCAGAGGCCAGCAACTCTCCCTGGGGACACATACATGTAAAGACATACATACGTGTGTCTGTGTATGTGCATATACATACATGCATTTTATGAAATGATTTTCGATTACCTATTGTCACAAAATGTTCTGTTGCTTTTCCTGTTATTATTCTACATTGGTAGTTGACTGCAGTTAACACACATACACAAACCAAAACCCAAAATGACACAGCAGCACCCCTCCCCACTCAACCCCCAGCTAGAGCAAAAATCGAAAAGAAAGAAGCTCTTTACTTACGGTAAAGGATAAAAAAGAAGAAAACAAAGTCCCCTCGTCATATCTGGATAATTTTGCCAGCACTCCTTCCAGGATTGTAACGAACTAGTAAAACAGCAAAAAAGCATGATTATTTCAAACTATGACTGTTCACAATGAAGAACAACAGTTACCCACCTCCCAGACACCAGCAGTGAGCCCTCGTTCGTCTGTAAGTTCTATTATTTGGTTCCTATCTTGGGGGAAACGAAGAGACTGCCTTTACATTGAAATATTTGACTTATTCGGCTTTCTCTTCATTATTATGTGATTGCAAATATAGAGTGTTACAGAAGTGCAAAGTGACAAAATATTATTGAGTTGCATATAGCATGCGATAATATTAAATGCACTTTTCAAAATCCAAAACTGCGCAAAGCAGTTTTTACGTTACATATTAGCACTACATTTAATCCAATCTATTTTTATTTGTATTTTATCAGTAATTTGGGGGAAACAGAAGTTCAGCACTGGCAAATATAAATGTCTTCCCATTCAGCATTACTTAGTTAAAATTCTATAATTCATGAGGGTGACTGAAATAGCTTTATCTGACTTTTATGTTTTATTATGACTCTCACTGCATGTGAAACTAGGGGAAAGGGGGTTTTCATGATGGCAGAATTCCTTATTACCGTTTAACTTTCTTTTTCTTTCTTTTTTTAAATCTAACTTTGTCAGTGTTGAAAACCCAAACAAATATTTCCCGCATAACCTAGTGCAACGTTTGGGGACAAATTCTTATTAAGGTAACATATGCCACTTCATCAATTCATCTTCACACGGCTTGCAATCATCAGAAAAACCATTCGGAGCTGAGGCTGGGTGACGTACAATCTTATTTCCCGAGAAATACAAGTACTCGGCGCAACTTTTTTTAACGTGTTACATTTTAATGGAAACGCAGACATAACAAAGCAGTGTTCGCAATGAAACATTTCACCTGAAGCTGAAGGTTACCTTTGCAACCAAGAGTGTTATCATTTCTTTAACAGTTTCTTCAATTAGTTCGTCTATTTTTGAATGGTATTGATGCTAAGGAACACAGAAAGACAAATATTAGCATGTTAGGAGGTGATGGCATTGCATCCGTTGGTAATTTTTAGACAACGCAATTTATAAATAAAGCCTGGCCGGAAGACCTAGTTTATTTCCATAGTTCCAGAGGCAGCTGGAAGATTCTGATTCTGTCTTTTGATGAAAAAAAGATAAGAGCCACTTTAAAAAATCATCAGGCGCCTTGTTCCTGACCCAGAGCTTTGGCTGGCTCTGATACGAGGGGACACACACACTTACAAATAGCATACACGGATGGCTTAACGGCTCGCCTGGCAGTGTGCTGACCTGGGTCTTACAGAGCAAGGTACCAGAATCATTTAATACAGGGGATGAAAATTATCTTTGGGAAACTGCTGGGCGATGTGACAGGGAGTCACAGACTCTGAAGGGAATTTGACCAAGACACTGAATGATTTTGCAAAAACTGTTCTCAAACCAACAGATCCATAGGGTTCCTGTCTCAGAGCTTCCCAGTTCCACCTCAGGTGTGGACTCAGTGTGACGGCAAAGTGTCTCTTTCAGAACCTTTGTGGCAGCCACTCATTTCCTTCATTTGTGGAGAAGCAGACCCAGGTTTAAAGCCTCTCCTGAGAAGGCTGCTAAGTTTTTCAATTTCTCTAACTGCCACTGTCAATTAAACTTAAATAGTAATGCAAAAACAAACCCCTACACAAACAAAAATCTGCTGTAAATGCCAGGAA
This sequence comes from Catagonus wagneri, assembly GCA_004024745.2. Taxonomy (NCBI): domain Eukaryota; kingdom Metazoa; phylum Chordata; class Mammalia; order Artiodactyla; family Tayassuidae; genus Catagonus; species Catagonus wagneri. The sequence goes on from PVHT021183699.1 coordinate 45,245,454, forward strand.
AAAAGGAAAAGCGATTTCAACAGAAGATAGTGTATGCCAGCTCCTTGACATTTATTAGATCATTTTAGTATCCATTTGAATTATTCCATATTTCCTTAATAAAAAATAACAATGCAAAACATTGCTATTTGGAAAGGAAAATGCACTTACCCACTCTTTAGCAAACTTTCAGAAGGATGATTAATTAGGAATAGAAAAGAAAAAGGAACAGTGCAAAAAAAATTAGGACAAAAGGACACATGAGAAAATAAAAATTAAACAAACCATCCAAAAAGCTGTGAAAACATACAGAAATAATAAGGCGTAATAATGTGGTTTGATACTCTGATAACTGGCAATCAGAATTATGAAAGTGAGCAAAGGGATAAGAATTAAGTCAATGCACTTAAGGTCATGGGTGAATTTTGATTGTAATTGGAAGACATAGATAAAGTCCCACTAAGTAGTTAGGAAGTCATTATGTCTGAGAAAATACAGCTCAGTTTCCTCATCTGTAAAAACACAGATAATAATACTACCACCTAGGACCAAGAAGGGGGGACACCATTAAAAATGACTGATTTTGGAAAGGGAATGAGGCAAACCTGTATAAAGATATTTAGCAGATCTGTTCAATTATTATCTTCACTACATGATGATGATGATTAAAACACCAGGGCTAAGTCCTTTCTAGGCAGTTCTGCTCTCAAACTCGTAGATCTGTTTTAAAGATCAAATTGAGGTTCTAGATGTGAAGACATTTTGTCAACTGTAATTGCAATTCAAGTGTGATTATTTGTTCAAGGCCATAAAGGAGATCAGAGTATGGAGAGATTGTCTTATTGCTCAATTATCTATCTCATTTTAGTTTCCTTGTATTTGATTAGAGGAAAATAATAAAGTGAATGGCCCACGTTTTATAGGCCTGATGAATTAGGATGCATGTTGTCTCTACCGCTAGCCTTGTGACAGGACTTACTAGTAAGTGGCACAAACCTGAAGGTAAAAGTGAAAATTAGCTGCAGAATTCTGTGCTAGGAACACAAAGAAAGATGTCAGAGCAAAAGAATTCAGGAGTATTGAAAGGGCTCCAAATTCATTTTTAGGTCTTGAGATAAGATCCAGAATCACAAGCTCACTTTCCCTCCTCATGTGACTGCCTCACTCTGCTCGCTTTTCTTTGGAATTGCTATAAATGATTCACATTTATTAAGTTAATTATGAGTTTAACTAACCCAGAAAAGCTAGTTGCAGGCAAAATAACGTAATGTGAAAGATTAAATGAGGGGCTTCTAACCAACCAGAGAACATGGCTGAGAATAGAATTAATCTCTTGAAACACTTGGCTGAAATGGCAAACAAAGCCAAGAGCAAATCACTCTCCATGCACCAACGAAGATTTAGGCTCTAGGTCTGAGGAGTTAACAGTATAATTCTTTCTCAAAAGACAAAACAAGCTTTCTCTTCAGAAGTGGGAGAACCTCAGATCTTTTCATTCTCTAAGGCATCTAAGCTAAAGCACATAGAGACGTGGTGGCTTTACGGGAACCCTTCCGACCTCCAATATTTTCATGTAGAACATGGCTCTGACTTTTCTCCAGGTGGTACCACCGTCTTTCCCTTTCTGTCTGCATGAATATTATGATCTCCACTCCTCTGCACCTTTCTTTTGTTCTCCTTAGGAAAATACGAGTTTGCTATGATTGTCCTGCCTCTTACTTCCAGAGGAAATGTATGTCAATCTCCATTGGTCCTCATCTCCTCAATGGGGCTAGAATTATTTACCCCTGTTGTGAATATAGGAATTATATTCACCTTACAAAGTCATGAAACCACGTAGGCAAACACAGGTTAGGAACTCAGAAATGCGATCTGGGAGAATTACTACAATTACTGATTCATTAGCAGGGTATACAGATTTTTCTAAACTCATCTAGAATCTATACATTTTATTGCACGTAAATTATAATTTGAGTTAAATAAAATCTACTTTGGGAAAGACAGTAGAGCAGGGTAGTATCTACCCTGCTTATTATGTAGCAAAGGGATACATATCAAGGCAATTCAAATAATTATAAATCACATGAATTCCTTTTACCAGATTCTCCTGAGACTTATTTGATTGGCTGGCTTTTCTGGAGACATAGTAAGAATTCTGCCTTCACTCTGCTTTTCCTTGGGAGATACATTCCTCTATGTAGAGATGAAGCTCCAGGAAGGGATATAAATATGACTGGGACATCTTTTAATCACCATCGCCCTCAGATAGATTTATCTTGTCGCAAAATTTCTTGCAGTCAGATGAACTATCCAATTCTCTCTTCCTAATATGGGTACAAAGAGGTATCCTTCCTAATTTTTGTATTTTCCAGTCCTCTCTGTTGGCCTTAGACTGACTTGACCCTAATAATAATAACAATATGCCGAAGTTACATTTTGGGGCACGAGGTCATGATGGCAACCAGAGAACAAGTCATCTTCAATGGCATGGAAAGTTTGAAGAGTTTACTTTCGCTTCTGATCAGCTAAGTTGCTGAAAATTCACAATCACTTCGTGAAAATTATTCCACTTGACTTCCTGTGCTGCACATTTTGCCTTGTCATGGAACAGATTGTGTGTACGTTGTCTTTCTGTTAAGACCATCTGACCTTGGAAATGAGATGAAAACACACTAGACCAAGTGAGAAACCATTTAATACACAATTTCCTCTCTATTGGTGCTTCACAAATTTTAATGAAAAAATAAATATTTAAGATGGAAAAGTATGCTTAACAAATGTTTCAACAGCTGCCTTTAAATGAGATTTTACCCCAGTGATGAAATTCAGGAAGTGATCTTAAACTTGGAGAATACTGTATCACCTGGTCGGTATCTAGTCCAAAATACCCTGAGGGAGTTGGAATCCAGGTGAAAGCAGGTATAGTAACTAGATCTATAGTGTGAGATTACCATCCAATATTCACAAAACGAAGCGACCTAAAAACACTGGACTTCTCTCCCCCCAGTTTCAAGATATTTCCAGACATCTTTGGCCAATCTCATTTCAACAACTTAGTTTTACTTTGGAAGCAAATATTCCATTTTGCAAAGTGAGAAAAATTAGGAAGAGACTCTTTGCATGAGACGTCCCATTAAAATTCTACTCAAGGTCACAGCCACAGAGCAAGGCCCTTCAGAGGAAGTATATACATACAGACAATGATGTCTGGCTTCATTCTCACTGTTCTCAGTCACTTGGCATTCTAAAGTCCGAAGAGGCCTCATTTCTCACAAGCTGGCCACTTAGGTGTCGCTGATTCAACTATACTAAGGAGAAATGGCATAACAGGTCTTGCTAGTATGGCTTGGGGAAGTGACAGGCTTGGGACAAGAGTCATAGATTAGAATACAGAATTGGATGCCCTTAATAAAAATCATTTACTCTGGGTGTGTGTGCACTAGTTCTGGGAAAATGGAAAACCCTTATGAATCTCAGTTATTGTTTTCATTTAAAAAACAAACAACACTTTAATCATTTAGGTAAAAATAAATGGAAGTCTTTCCTATCAAATAGAACAGTGTCCAGGAAGAAGTAGTCAGTGCTGTTTAACCTTAAAAAATATTACTATTGGGGAATATCCAAGACAAGTTTCTAATCTCACAGCCAGAAATTAGGAAGCTTTATGCCTAATTTTGACAAGCTCCACGTCTCTCAATGGTTGAATGTTGTCTGCTGTACCTCTCATTTGATGAATGATGACACCTAGGTTCTGAGCGTAAGTGACTTGCTTACTTATTTGCTCAAGGTCTCATAGTTTGGTAGCTAAGGTGTGGAGTCCATTTGATGTAGTTATCAAGCTGCTAGACAATTTATTCTAGAAAACCAAGACTGCAAGTTTAAGCCAAGGTCATTCTGTTTTAGCACAACTGTGATTAGCGGTAAAGATAAGAGACAGGGTCCACTGTGACAAAATCAGCTTGCCATTTCTCATCCTGTTTCCAACCTGGGTCTGAAGTTTGTCCTAACAAGATCTACAGGTCCCCTACAATTATATAGTGAAATTGTGTCACGGTATTTTTTTCCTGGGAAATGGGTTCACACGATTTTCAGTAGGGTATCTGACAATCTCCTCCCAACTCCTATGATCCTCCCCAAACCTCAGTTCAAAAACAAAAGATCTGAATGACTAGGCTTGTTTGAAGGTATCATTTAGCCATCTGACCAGGTACGTGGGAGTTCTATAAACACAGCCACAACTGAGTATAAAGGGAGTATAAAGCTGCCAAGGGGAAAGGGAGGCAGTGCAACCCTTCCCTACCCTGAATGACATCATCCTTGTGAAAGAGTTAAAATGGACCTCTCAAGCATCTGTAAGGACAAACAGAAAAATTGGACTCCATAAAACTTACAAAAACTCTTGTACTATAAATAATACTACCAAGAAATTGAAACAAACAAACAAAAAACACAGAAGGCAAGAAAATAGTTGCAAAGTACATAAATTATAATGGTCTAGTATCCAGATTCTATAAAGAACTCATGATATGCAATAAAGGACAACCCAATTTAAAAAAATGAGCAAAGGATTTGAATGAATAGACATTTCTTCAAGGAAGATACACAAATGGTCAATAAGCACAAGAAAAGCTGGTCAGTATCACTGCAGATAAAAACCATAATGAGATACCATTTTACATACACTAGGATGGGTATAAAAAAAAGATAAGAAACATTGGTGAAGTTTTTCATACATTGCTGATGGGGACGTAAAATGGCGTGCGACTCTGGAAAACAGTCTGGCTATTCCTCAACAAGTTAAACAGAGAGTTACCATATGACCTGGCAATGCCATGTCAAGAGAGTTGAAAACCATAGGTCCACATGAAAACTTGTATAGGAGTATTCATGGAAGCTTTACCTGTAACAGCTAAAAGGTAGCAACAACTCAAATGTATATCAACTGATGAAGTGATAAAATGTGGTATATCCATATAATAGAATAATATTTAATATCATAAAAGGAAGTATGATTACACACAACAACACAGATAAATCTTGAAAACATTATGCCATGTGAAAGACACCAGACACCAAAGGCTACACAGGATATGAAATGCTCAGAACAGGCAAATCCTTTGAGATAGCAAGTAGAGCGGTGGTTACCTAGGGTTGGGGCGGGAGGATTGGGAAATCACTACTAACGAGTCTAGTTTCTTTTTAGGGTGACGAAAATGCCCTATAATTGAACGTGGTGATAGTTATACAGTTTTGTGAATATACTAAGAACTATTATTGAATTGTCCACTTGAAAAGGGTGAATTTTATAGTATGTGAATTCTCTCTCACAGAAAAGTTCAAGGGGAGAAAAGTTTAGCAGGGATGAGATTCTGGAAAGTTTGAATTCAAAGGGGTCTTAATGAACTTTAAAGATCACCAAAAATAGCGTTTTTAAAGGGGCCTCTACAAAGCCTAAGAGGTTGTTCAGAGTTCCCCAGATGGGTGGGTAGGTGACTGGTGGGCGGTGAAGAAATGCTGAGGTGAAGAGGAATATGGCAGCTTGGGCTCTGGGCCCACTCCTCCTTGACCCCTGCCTTTCAATTCATCTATAACAGCTCTCATTTATTTGTTTTGTAGCCTAGCCTTCTTGCTAAGGTGTGAAGAATCAATTCTTCAGCTAAAACAGCCCGAATAAAGCTAAAATAGTGCTATCATTTTACAGATGAGGAAACTGAGGGTTAAGGAGGCTGAGAGGAGTTCCCTGGTGGCCTAGTGATTAAGGATTTGGCATTGTCACCGCTACGGCTCAGGTTTGAGCCCAGGCCTGGGAACTTCTGCATGCTACAAATGCAGTCCCCCGCCCTCCCCCAAAAGGAGGCTGGGAGATTCCAGTTTGCAGCACAGCCAGGGCAAGCGCTCTAGGGTCTGGACACCTAACCTATGCCTTCTTCAGGAGGCTGTTCTTTATACCTCAGCCCTTCTCCTTAACTCTTTTTGGATACTGAGCCTCCAGACGAGTGGTTCTCAAAATACTCTCTCCAGGCTGGCAGCTGCATCAGCATCACTGGGAAATTCATCAGAAAAGCAAATTCATAGACCACAACCCAGACCTACCAGAAACTTGTGACTTAACAATCTGGATTTTAAGAAGCTCTCTAAGTGAGTCTGATACACTCAGAAATTTGAGAACAACTGCTTTAGGTCATTCACACAAAGCAAACAGAACCAGGAAAAAGAACCAGGGGCATCTTGCATTTGACCCCAGTGCCTAAAATAGAGCCCCTGGGGGAAGGTCCCTAATGAGAAAATCAACCAGGAACAAAAGCTAACAGGGATGGCTGGGGAAACTGATTTGGAGGGGAAAGAAGGTTAGAGCTGATCTTGCCAGGAAGAGAATACCTACCACCAACCCACATTTAAAAATGGAAGGTGCTGAAAAGAGAAAATAAATAACGAATAAGGAGCAAATACAATTTAGTAAAAATTCTGAGCATGTAAGGCTGGTATCGAAAGATCTGATTTAGGAGCAATTTATGCCAATTGGCAACAACATGAGAGTTGCCAGAAATGTTTCTGAATTAATTCTAAATTGGTATATGAATATCTAGCTGGCTTAAGGCCATCGGAGAAAAATGATCATGATAGTCTTTAATCAAGCCCAAGTTGCTGTTTCTTTCTCCTTTACATTTTAAATACCACTTTAGAATTGGAAACTTAGCAAAGGACTAAACTTTTTGGTCAGAGAAGATTCACAATGAACTCAGTCTAAGGAAAATTAAAGTCTGCAATTTCTTGGAAATTCCAAGCCTGCTGGCTGGGGACTAGGTAGCAGGGTGATCTAACATTATATATCCTGGAAGTTGCTTGACAGTAGGAGGCATGCTCTTCTGCTGTCCAGATGTTCAAAGTGATAAAATGCACTTCAAATGTGAAAATGACTTGTATTCTGGCAAACAGATCTGTTGGAGATGCCAGCCTAATAAATAAGGTCATCAAACTTCATCTGACTGAAAGGAACTTTACGGCCACCCCAACTCCAGCCAAGGATCACTTTCAAGTGAGTGGCAGAGTCATCAGTACATGCCTTAGAAATTTACTTAACAAACAGATACCAAACATTCATCTGTGGCTTAATCCACAAATGTTAGAGTACTTTTCTGAAGCTAGCGGACTAGGGTAGATGGAAGGAATTTGTGAAGTTTTCTTCTACATGATCAATGGAGGGGGGAAAAATCTGTAATTTTTTTTTTTTTTTTTACCTCTTGGCCCATTTCCATGCTGCAAAGTTTTGTTGATTGAGCTTTGGCATCAACCATAACATTAAACATGGTGCATATTGACTGTGGGACTCGAAAATCTGTTGATCGACTGGTTTTTTGCAGCTTAACTTCAAATGCAATCCTGGTTCTATTAAAACAAAGTAGGAAAAGACCAATTCAGCATTCAGATGGCAGCAGGTGGAGGAGACATTTTCTGAGAGGTCAGTGAAAAAGAAAATTGAAGGCTGTAATCAGTTTCAATCGACAATGACTTCACATGTGTTCTTTTTAAAATTACTTCCCCAGCTAAGGAAGGCCTATTCACAGAGACAGCCACGTAAACCCTTCCTTTCTCGCCAGTACACAGAACACCTGTAGTTTGGACTGTTTCTGTCTATAGTTTACGTGCTATGGAGAACCCTAATTGCAGGAGAATGAATGAATGAACAAAAACCCGATTACAGCATTATAGCATATATAAGATCTCGCACACTGGCAACTACCTTGAATTACTTCGTTAAAAAACCCCCAAAAAACCAAACCCACAAAAAAAGCAGCTTCTGATCTTCAAAAAATCTCATGGGGGCAGGGGGTAGGGACAACTCAAATGACATTTATTGTTTTTTTTTTTCTTTCTGGTTTCGAAAGAGAGTGACATAAAAAAATCCAATTAGCTTATTATATTGCTTTAAAGACTAAAAAAATAAAATAAAAAATAAGATGACTACCTTTGGGGAAATGAAGAAAATTAGGAATAGTCCTGGGTGATTTCTACTATGTCTGCCTGTTTTTATGTTTTTGCAATATCAATGCATTATTTTGCAATAAGAATATGTTCTTTCTATAAGTAAAAATGTCATAATATACCTGTCATTTCAAGGACTGTACAACTGTGGAAACTTAATGTGACATAATTTTGACATAGGTCAAATTATGATCCCATAAATGTGCTAACCGCTCACAGGAAAAATGTAATCCGAAGTGGCCAGCTGGTAATAGAGGTGTGAGATTTAATCTGTGCTATCAGCTTTGTAAAGGGGACCAGTTAGATTTTAAAAGGTTTCAGAGAAGTGGGTCACGTCATCACACGTCTTTAAAAAAAGCACCTGGTTAGTGGTTTTATTAAAGCTCCTTTCGTCCAGAGCATCTTTTCAGCATTGTTTACTGTCAGGTTCTGGAGATCATACAGCCACCAATAAAGCACCGCTTTAAGAGGTATTTGTAGCAGTTTTCTAACAGTGCATAGGGAGGACCACACAGCTAGTTAGCTCAGGAAAGGATGCCAACTTGCTAACACACCCTGGGTGCATGCAGGAAAGCCAAGTATAATTTCTAAGGTTGGAAGCCCAGTTCTTAAGAAAGAAAAAAAAACCTTAAAAAAAAACCCTTAAAACACTCCTATATATTATATGATCATGTTAAAGATAAATCTCTCTTGGCTCCTAGAGACTCGGTGCACTGAAGGAGCTTTCTAATCATGATGATCATTTTAAGCTACGTGGAAAATACATCACTTTCTGGCTTTGTGAAAAGGAGACCTGATGGGGACTGACTTGGACAGGTCCCTGTGCTGATCTTCTGAGGTTTGTGTGCCAGTTCCGGCCCTGTCTGAGAAATGGAAATGCTAAATCACTCCCTTATAATGAAGTAAACGTTTTCTGTTTTCACAGGAGAACTGTTCATAGCCCTTGGAGTGTGCGGCTATGAAAAGAGGAAGCTGAATGCAAAATTAATATGGACTGAGAGGGCTCTATCAAACCGAAAAGACAGAAATGGAGAGATCACTTAATCCACTGACTCTCTGAGGGCAGAGTTAGGGCACCTTATTTTGTGTGGCACATAGGACCTGACATAGACTGGACTAGAAGCTCTGTCAAGTCCATCAAATGAATGGTTTAAATTGCTTAGAAACTTGGCAATCTGGTGTGCCTGACGGACTTTTTGGCACTGAATATTTACATCTATAAAATAATGTCCTTGTCCGTCCAGAACAAGGCCCTTTTATTATGTGCCAAAGAGAATAGTCAATGTTCTAGGCTTTCCTAACGTAGATTCTATGTCTTACAACATCCAAGGATTTCTTCAAGTTTTATGCTCTGGATCTGGAGGTCCGGGGATGCATTTGCTCCTACGCTTATCCAAGATACAAAATAATGAATTCAGATCACTCTGCAGCCTCAGTACAAAGGGACATCAGGGCATATATGCATCCAGTGCCAGGTGGACAGGTGCAGCTGACCGACTTCTGTTCATAAAAAGTTACTTAACAGCCACTATGTGCCAGGCATGAGGCTAAGACATGGGGGTGGAGGTGGTGAGAATTCAATGAACAAGATACACAACCTTTGAGGTGGCTGATCCACAAGGACATGTGGTAAGGGAGAAAACAGAGTCACTATCTACCTTTCACAGCCCTGTGTCTTCCCTTTTCCTCCCAGGGTCTCCCTACTTCTTACTCCCTACTTAGAAGTCTGGCTTAAAAGGCGACAGGGGCGCCCAGGTTAGAGGCTAGTAAAGGTTCATTCTGGTGCACGGTAACCTCTAGATCAAGGAAGAAATTTTCACCCCAGGGAATCTGCTCTGTAAGAAATTTTGAGTGAAATTGTTGGGCCCTAGCAAAAGGCTTGTATTCCCTAAAACTAACAGAGACCCAGTAGGAAAGGGGGTAATTCAAAACCTTAAAGAAAGATTGGGACCTTTGGTTTAAGAAATAGGCCTGCCTTTGGTTCTAAGAGTGGGAAGAAAAGAGCAAAACACAAAATCTGAATCCCTAGGACTTTAAGCTTCCAGAAGTGCCGCTGGACCCCTGCCCAGATTCTCCACAACATGTGGTTCCTCCCCCAGTTTCTGCCGAGACGTTCACCTACCTGGGACTGTGTTTTTCTTTTGCCCTTTTGGTTTCCAGTTTTGATGCTATTACCTCTCTTTTCTTCTTCCAAGATACAAAATAATGAATTCAGATCACTCTCAGCCAAACCCAGCCCCCATCACACACAAGTGATCCATCAACTAAACTGCACAACATCTGGCGATCTGGAGAAGCCTGGGCTGCTTAGGGGATTTTGTGCAGGTTTTTTTTTTGCATAAGCAAAAATAATAGAACAGTTATGAACCGGAAAAGGAACTTGGATGCGTGTCTGGGGATAGACAGGGTGATGATAATGACGTCAAACCAGACACATTTCATTTCTGTCTCCGATACTCAGGTGGAGATACTCCATGAGGGAAGAGATGTGACCTCTCAGTCTTGCTAATGTGCCAAGAACTTAGCGCTGTACCCAGCAGACGGGAGGACCCAATTTTTGTTGAATGGACACATACTGTCCTCCATTTCCTCTCATTTCTCTGGAAAGTCTACCCGGGAACATCAAGTGCAGCACTCCCATCTCGATCCTATATGCCATGGTGACAAACGGACATGGGCAGAGAGTCAAAATGCACAATTAATGTCTCATGCCCCTTTGTTGCTATCTAGTTGGATTTGGGGCAGGACAGCTGAATAGTGGCACACACTACGTGCTCAGTTCATACATACAAAGTGAATGATGCTGTGAAGAACCTGTCAAAATTGCTGGAAAGTCGAGAGATCCCTGTTCCTGTACCAGATATGCTGGCTCTAGAACTGTAGGTGCTTCTCTATTTTCCATCCAGCTACCCACCCACACCTACACTCATATATTAACAAATATTTATTAACTAAATATTTTGTGCAAGACACTTATGGGTATCAGGGATAAAAAGGAAGGACCCTTTCTTCATGGAGATAAAGGAAAAAAAAACTGGCAGCCATATTTTGTTGGGTTTGGGACAGATGTGGGGCAGGTGAAGAGAAGCTACAACTGGGTGGCCACCGGTCCAGCTCACTTTGACAAGCAGTCACCTCCAAAACACTCTAAATCACGGCCAGTTGCAAGAGCAGCCACCTTGCCTTCCCGAGTCAGTGTGCAGTGGGGAAGGTGTGTGGAAACTGTCCAGTCACTGATGCTCACCTTTTGACACAAGATTCAATCATGTCACTTGCCATCAGCTTCAGCCGTTGTTCCAGGTGCTTTCCAAACTCCTCTTCGGGCCAGTGCAAGTCCCGAATGAAGGTCTGAAGGGCATCAAGTTTCCAGAACAGATCCTCCGAAGTGCCTGATCCATTACTGACAGGATAAAAATTAGAAAACAAGAGTCATGCACTGGCCTAGGGTTCTGAAAAGAGCTGACACAAAAACAGTCGGGGTCTAGAAGGCTGAAGGCAAACAGTGACTTCAACATACAAAACAACGTGTCTTGGCGGTGGAGGTGGGGGCCATCTCCATCGGCAGATTTTGAGTTTTACCATACAAAACTTACTTAGTTGGCTTTGTTTGGCCAATTATTCCAGACCAGTGAGAAGTCTGAGGAAGGTGTTGCCCCATTACTAGAACAGTGTATGGTAAAAATCAGCCTTCTTTCAATAACCACATTAACACATGTGATGATTCAGATGAAGGCCACGAACCAGAGGGAGAAGTAGGTCTCAACGGATAATAACTACATGGCAACATGCAGTTATTAGAATTCAGGGTTTCATGCATTTCCCCGGCTCCCCACCAGAGCGGAGAACTCTTGGAGACTGCACAAGACTTTCTGTTTTAAAAGAACAGTGCTAACAAAGTGGTGAGCGAGGACCCACTTTCTCTCTTGAAGAGCTGGAAGGAAATTGGGGTGACTCCAGTCGAGACGAGTACACCTGGATGCCTTGAATCCAAGATTCTTGATCAGTTTGGTTATTATTCCAATTTTCACAGACCAGCCCGTGGCATCAGCAGCCCCAGGACAAGGTGGGTTGGGGTGGGGGGAGGTGAGTGGACAAGGGATGTTTGCAAAGCTTTAGGGCTCAAAACCTGAGCTCTTTTACCGTTGCACCATCTTACCCAGTCCTCTGTACAGATGGAGAAATTGGTCTTGATTCCTTTCTGTACAATGATGTCTAAGAAACTTTTACCTGGGGCATCGACGGAAAGCCTGTGTATGGGAAATGCTTCACCTCTCACCCTCTTGCCCTTCTCTGGCTGGCTTTCTCTTTTGTAACAATTCCATTTGGAGCTCTGAGGGGTGGCCACCCCCCAACCCCCTTCCTCGCATACCACTAATGCTAACACCGCAATTTATAAAATGTCCAACATACCATGCATTACCACTTGTTCTGACATCGTCTATAGAAACAGATGAGAGTGGGTGTTTCTATTGTGACAGATGCCAGCTGCATTGAATTAATGCTTCAGAGAGAGAAATATAGCTAGTGCATAAACGCATACACAGCTACTGCGGGAGGTGGGGTGGGGGCAAACTCCCAACATGCCAGGAGGGAGCCTACGGCCTGGACCAACAGGGTAATGTTTTCAAGGACAGACCAGTCTGAGGTCAGTACGTAGATGTATCTGACACGAAGGAGGAGGTAACATGGAAACACGTCTTTAAAATGAAAGGTGGCAAAGGAGGAAACTGAAATTATGAAAAGATATAGAATCAGGCATTTCCTGGTGGGTGACTGAGAATCTACGCCTTCTTTTCAGATACTGCTGTAGGCACTGTTCAAAAGTGGGGGAACGCATTGCTTCTCTGTGAAAGTTCAGCCTTCCCCCATCCCGTCCTATGCTTGGGAAAAAGAAACCCCAACTTTGTCATGTCTAAACCCAGTTTTGGAACTGCACGGTTGTATGTTTTAAATCATTAAGTACATATGAATGCAATAATTGGTATTTATTACAACAACATTTTGACACCCATCTGGTTTCAGAGTTTCAAAAAATTCTTCTAGGGTTTTTTTTTTTTCTTTGAAGAGCTTATTATTAAGTTTTGACATGAGGAAAAGAATATTTTCTTTTTATTTTTAAGATAAACTGTTAATGTTAAGGCAATAGCACCAAGATTATTTTGATTGTTGAGCAGTTACCAAAATGTGTTCCCACTCATGCCTTAATTAATTGAACGGAGACCATTATCTGCTTGATTACAATGTCTTGATTCATATCTTTTCAAAAACAATGTCACAGAGCATGCACAGAGAGAGGTAAGAGAAGCTTTCAGATATTTATCTTTCAGTTTTTAACAGATACTACCTAATCTAACTTTTCAAATAGTCATCTTAGCATGAATATGATTTATGGGATTTTTTTAGAAGTTTTTTTTCCAGATAAACATTTTAGAGGTTTTAATTTGTCTTTAAAAGGAAATCAGACACACTGACTAGGTGATTTTGTTGTGAACTTGTGAGCGAACGGGGGTTTTAAAAATATTAGGCCACTTTGGAGGAGCCAAGTAGAGCAGTCATTTTAAAATTCTGTTCTCTACCTGGATTATGTAGAAATAAAAATGTTGAGGGCCATCTTGACGAATGTGATTTCAAGATTCAAAACATCACTGCCAGTTTCAGATCATTTTTTATTCCTTTGATAATAACACTTGCCTTTGAAAATGTGCCAATTTATTCTTTCAAGAAAAAGCTTATCTGGCCTATAATTAGCTGTGGCCTAAGAAAAGGATCAAAGGAGGGTATAGAATCACTAAACCTTCTTTCACTTATTAAATCATGCATGTGGTTCTAGTTTAATTTCCCTGAGGTAGGATTTTGGGGTGTCGGATCTTCTTCTTGCTAAGGAAAGAAGGAGAGAGGATTCTTTTCCTAAGCTGGAAGAAATGGCTTGTCAAGCACCACCGTCCAAACTGCTGGCTTTCGAGGGGTGACCTGACCTTCAAGAAAAACAAAGCCCAGGCACTGGTGGTTTTTGAACAGCTGAGGGTAGAGAATGGCCCTCACTGAGACCACATATGACACAGCTACCCCCAGATTTAATTATCTGCTATTTGAATCTTGCCTTCTCAATTTTAGAGCTCTTGCTACGTACCTCTCAATGCTCCAAATTATATTATGACCTTGGAATGCATCCTTACATCCCATTTACATTACTAAGGCTTGATTCATTCAGAAATTTTCATTTAGTCCTGAACATACTGTTACTATATCCTGCCACTTGTTGACACCAGAAATATGCTTTATGGTTTAAACAGTCTCCAGGAATTTTTTATTTAAAAAAAAAAACAACAAATCAAAAACCAAACCCAAATCAGTTTCTCGGTAGGTGTGCTTTCCTCTTTGATTTGGATCAGGCCAGAAATGACTGGCCAGCTCAGGCAAGGGGTTTCCTGAACTATTTTTGGACAATTAACTACTAAAGTCATGTTACCTGCATTAAAAAAAACCAGACAAACAAAAAACCCCCCCAAACATGGGAAGAAGAAGCCTTTTGCAAAAGAATTCAGGACGTGAAACATAGCCCTCAAACGTTCAGTGGGCGGAAGACAAATTGTTAGTGCTGTATATATAGCAAACATCTTACAAACACGCTGCATGCCAGAAATAAACAATATTGTCTCTGTATGATCAGCAAAATATGTCTAATTATCCATCTCCATCTCTGTTATATAGGATGTATAGAAATAAACAATACATATCCATGCCAAGATCACTTAAATTTAAATGAGATCTAATGGGAACTGAATACACACTCAGCATCATATATAGCAGCCATCCATGACGGTGCCGAAAAAGTAGGCATTTGTGGGATGCCTAGAGGGATGTTAACTGGTAGATTTGGTACTTTGGGAAGGTTCACATTGGGTAGGTTCACATTGGGTAGATTACTGGTTAAACTCCTGTGGAAGAAACAGACAGAAAGAAAAAAATACCATCACAGTGACAATGCAGATGTGGCAGAAGCACAGAACAGTTGTAAATAAATTGGCTAAGTCCACGGCAAGACAGTAGCGAAAACTTAAGCAACACATTTCAAAAAGCAGCTTACAGATGGGGAGCTGTGAGGCAGCTCAGTATTCAGAAAGAAATGACAAAAGTTAATGGAGAAAGAAATTAACCACAGGGTGACTTAAAAGTGTGGACACTCATGGAGACCTACATACAATGACCCTTTTATTTAAATGCCTTCGTGATGGGCCGTCCGTTTCCAAATCCATTGCCATGAAAGTCTAGACCTTGTCTCATACAAAAAAACTTGAAAAGTTCATGGAATTCTTGGCATTGCTGTGACTAAGGCTGCAGTGAAGTAGTTGAGACGGATAGAAATGGTGGAGCACTTTGACTTTCTTACTCTTATTTACAAATTGTTTTTGATGGAGGCACCTTCCTTTAGTCAGAGAGTAGACACAAGAGGTAGCAGGAAATTTACTGACTTGAATGCACGCATAATGGTAATGGACAGAAATGGAATTCTTTCCAACCACCGCTTCTGAAGACAGGTGGATGTACCACGAGCATCAGAGTTGATGGCGAAGATGAAGGAAGTGTATCAAGAAGAATGATTAGCTTTTGCATGATTTTATAGAACATGTAAATAAAATGGAAATATCCCCTCCCGAACTAAGTCCAAGTGAAATGGAGAGATGTTTACATTCAAAAAAAAAAAAAAAGGAAAAGAAAAGAGTCTCAGATTCAGCTTTCAGAGTAAATTCTTTGACCATGAGTGGATTTAAAATGTGGCCTTCTTTTCCAAGTAATTACCCTTAAGCGTGAGATAGAAACTAGAAGAAAGGATGATGGGCTCTGGCGGGGGATGGGGGTTATTCCGTTTTTTGATCTGTGTGATTTGATCTGTGTGTTGGGCTTGAAAAGATTAATCAAGCTTCGCATTTTCTGTGAAAAGTTAAAATTTATGTTAAAAACGAATCAACAGTTAAAAATTGTGACCTTGTATCAGCTTTCTGAACAAAGATTGATCAACTGATGTGATGAAAGAGAGATGGATGGCTTTATGAGTAGAGAGAGAGAAAATAAAACAAAACAAAAACCTCAGAGCAAATCAACCACATCTCCTTGGAGGGACTGTGTCATATACTGCTCAACGAGTTGGCACTGTGTGCTTCTGTAGTGGCATTTCAAGGGTGTTCCATCCAGCCAAAGTCACTGGCACGGTGGAGCCCAGCCTAACTCTGCATCTGAGAGGAGCCTTCCTGTTTAAGTGGAGTTGACAGCATTTTGGCAAAGAAGTTGAGGTTTTCTTTTTGGATCTTGCAGAAGAAGTGCAAGTTTTGCCAAAGCAGCTCTGCCCCGGGCAAGCTGTATTTGACTAACACAATCTTGCAAGGGCTGGAGCTGCCTCTCGGCTTCCTTAGAGGGGCAAGCCTCCTCTTAAGTCTGAAATTTTGGACCCTGGAGATAGCCTGGACACCTGCCTCCCTCTAGAAACGAGCTGCCCTTTCATGATGGGAATAGAGCCCCGGCTGCCGGATGGAAAAACCTCAAATGCAAAGTTGCCAACCTGGCATTCTCCTCCTTAAGGGGAACAGGTGACTCACAGGACTGTCCTTTACACTTCACATTTGGGGAGAGCCAATTACACTTTTCTACTCAGGACGAAAGGGCACTCTCACGGGAATGCTCAAGAGAAGATTAGCTAAAGCGAATATTAAGTGGAAGGGAAAAAATGGAACTTCCCCTTCCGTGTTTCTCTGTTGAACTGGGGAATTTGCCTTTGAATTCTGTCCCTGGTGGTTCGCAGTCTTAAACGCTACTATGTAACGAAACCGTTGGCGATTTCCACTGAGACATGTGTAAGCCTATATAAGCAAATGTGATCATTAAACGATACACACGCTGAATATTGATCAAGGAATTAGGAGATCTTTCGAGATGGCAGCCTGGAAAGTTAAAATGTCAATTCTGAGCAAATTAAAAGTAGCTAGGAATGAATAACATACAAATGTATGCAAAAGCAACTTAATTTAAACATATTAGCGGATGGTGGGCACACAAATTAGAAATGAGTTTCGTTTTGCACATGAAAATTAAAAAAATACTTATATTAATGAAAATACATTGTATTTGTAAAATATGACATTTTGGCTGGACGGCTGCGCTGGACTCATAGAAACATCTCCTCTGTGACATATTGTTATGATCTACTTGTAAAAGGCTGAAGAAACATGCTTGATATTTCTGCTTTTAGCTAAATAATATAGTGTATTATTAATGACATTAGTAACTTATGTTAATAATCAAAGAGACCATTCCAAGCATTATAGATGACTAACAGACATGTGAAAAGGGGGATTTCCCGGTAGCACTCAGGTCAGCCCGGGCTCCTGGAACTGCTGATGGATATAACAAATTATTATTTTAGATGGCTCTTTAGCAACTACCTAAAAACAAGTTCAGCATGCTTCTTAGTGAAAATCATAACTGGCTATCTCTGGATGGTGGCAGAGGTGTAAATTGCAATCCTAATAATGGATACATGTTAAAAGTCAGACTCATTTTGTTTTGGGGGCTACTGAAAAAGGGTCGCTCCCACTCATGTCAAAGGAGCCCTCCCTGGATTAAAAAGTTCTCATCTGCTCTCTCTCTCTCACCCGGATGAATGTTACAAAGTTGTGCATATCAGCATTTCCACAGAGGGCAGTGTCATTTCTTACTTCTAGGATCCATTCTAATATGGTTGTGACTCCTCACACAGAGGATATGATTGGGTCATCTCTCCAACTCTTCTGCTTTAGATTTACGGATGGGGTTAGATTTAAGACACAGAATGCCTTCCACTTTATGAGCCATTTGTTGTATGAATTATGTAGTACCTCTCGTCTTCTTTGGTGCTCTGAACACTAAAGAACCTCTCTCTTTGCTTACTCTTAGGTCTAATCCCTACGTTGGAGTGTGGGGCGCTCTGCTATCTTCCTAGAGTTTAGAAAAGTAGTTCCTCAAGCTTTTTTCACTATCACCACCAGACCCCTCAACTGCTTTCCCCATCAAAGTTTAATAGCACCAATATACTATACATCTGTCTGTGTACTGTATGTAGAACTATGCTTTATACATACATATAATATGAGTACAAATTTTTTGTTTGCTCTCTCCCTCTCAAAGAACCAATTTCCACCATCTTTGGGAGCTGTTAAGCCCTGTTTAGAATGTGTGGCCTAGAGAATAAAGTTCTAAATTTCATGGGATTTTAAAACCTTCCAGCTACCTCTCCAACCTTATAGTTTGTCTCCTTTTATAATTCATGCTGGTCCAAACTGAACATTCATTGTTTCTATTGCCTACCTGAATTTCCTCCCAATTTTACGTCTGCCCATCTTCTTTCCCAACACCCTACCCCTTTTGAGACACTCTCCAAACCATTTCCTTTATGACTCCTCAGTGGAGGTTCATTCCCTTCTATCTCTGCCCTCATTACTCTTCCTTAAATTATTTGTACATTGGTAAACACTGAAAGTCATTTTTCTTGTGTGCACGTTGCTCAGACCCAACTACATTAAAATCCACAGTCAGGTGATTGCATCTTCTTTTCTGTGTTCCTCCCCAAATAGTTTTCCTATGGTACCCTGACAATTTTCAGCTTGCATGGGTTCCTTAATTAAAGTCAGCTAATCAATAAATAGTTACTGAATACCTGCTATGTCTCAGGCCCTGTTCTAGGAGTTAGGAAGGCAGAGGTGATTGAATGTGGATATGGGGTGAATGTGGAAAACCACATATTTTAGAATATTAGTGTTGGAACGTTCTTGTTTTACAAAGGAAGATATCGAGGCTCAGAAAGATCATGTGACTTGCCCAAGGTCACTCAGCAAGTTACTGGCAGAGTTAGGAGTTGACTAACTTGTCTATTTCATACCAGACCACCTACCTATTGCTAAAGTATCTTTGGTCTGATATTTTATTATCATTAAGATACTGCTATCTTTGACAATCTGGGAAAAGAAATTATTTTAAAAATGCTTTTCAGGTGTCTGACTCAGGCAGAGAGATATAAAGTGCATTATGAGACATGAAAAACCCAGTTTTCAGTGTGCACGTATCAAGCAGCAGTGTTTGGTTCTCCAGTTCCGAATCATCCTGACCTGAAATGGGCAACAGTGAAGTGTGGAGTCTTTGTGTCTAAAAGTATTTAAGTAGAGACTGAAGGATGATCTGTCAAGGAAAGAGTACTGTTGAGGGGTCTCTAGACTTGGAAAGCCTTGGAATAGATGCTTTCTAAGTTTTCTTCCACAGAGAATGCCAGGATGACTTGGCTGGTAGAAATGTTGTCCATCTGCTAGGTAGGAGCCAAAGCTCATACTCAGGGCTGCCAGGAGGGTTCTGAACAACCCATGACTTGTCCTGATGGATGTCCCTGAGAGGCTTATGGGCTCCAGTCTGGGCTTGTCTGGGAGAGGCTACCTTCAGCTGTGGTTAGAAGCTAGGCAATGACATCTTCCACCAATGCATAGAGATTCAAATCAGAACTCTCATCTGGCTTAATGGAAACAGCTTCCCTTTTATCTCCTTGCTGAGATGGAAGGCCATCTTTCAAGAGAAAGGCACCAATAAGGTCTTAGTTGTTTGACCTTTTCTAGCAAATAACTTCAGTTGTATCAAACCCAAATGATGATTACATCTCTGTTTTCTTTTAATGGGCCATATTTTGAAATAAGAAAATCTGAAGAATAAAGAATAATTAAAATTTGTTTTGGGAATCTTCTGTATATTGGTAGCATTTCCTTGTCAGAGTTCTGTTTTTCTTTAACATTTAATATATTTTGTTAACTTTTGGATAATGATAGGGGCACTGATCCTATACAGGTGAAAATCCACATACAAGTTTATATTTAGCCCTTGCATCTGTGATTCCACATTATTCTCAATTCTGTATCTATGGATTCGACCAGCCTCTGACCATGTGGCACTGTAATATTTGCCACTGAAAAAAAATTTACATATAAGTGGACCTGCATCATTCAAACCAATGTTGTTTAAGGGTCAACTGTACTTGTTTTTCTGAAGTAAGCTTTGCAGTGCATTTCTCAGTCATTCTACTATAATCAGGTGCCTATAATCACGACACTTGAAAAGTGGAAAACAGAACTACTGAAGTATAACAATTGGTTGAGAGAAACTATGGTGTATGAGCATGTATGAGTGTGTATTAGAGGATCATGCGGCAAAATTAGCAAAGACTGAGCAAAGCAAATCTATTTATCTGAGTCAGTTTCTCATTTTTTGGGTAAACCTGATAAAAGACATTCCAAGATCATTCTTCACTTGGAAAAAAAAAAATCTCTACTTCTTTATCAACCTGCTATGTAGTGTTCAGATAGAAGCTCATCATTTCTCTTTACTCATAAAAAGTAGAGAGAGTCATTCTCCTTAGCACATAAATGTGTTCCCAGTTTTTTTATACCCTTCATTTTGTGCTGGCCATTCTGCAAATCTGTGCTATGGCTTCTACATTCTGTTTACAAATTAGCTAATACAATGTATATAATTTCAAACAATTTTAACTTACGTTTTACTTGGCACTTTCCAATACCTCCACCTACTCTGACAAGCATGTACTATTTAGCATAAATTAAACAAACCAGTCATATTTATGAGCCAATAGCACAGTTTGGGACAGCAAAACGCTACTTAAGAAAAAAAAAATACATCCCTATAAAATATTCTCAGGGTAGTAGTCACAAACAATCAATCCTTTGCCAATTTTTAGATCTTTAAATTACTGATCCAAGAATTCATACTTCATTTTCTTTACTCATTAAAATAAAAACCCAGATAAAATATTTCCAGACTAAGACTTCCTATTATGAAAATGACTTTGATTCTCTTTTTACTTCTGACTGACCAAGTATATATAACACTTTAAAAGGAAGAACAGTCATTGACTTGGTTTCTGAAGAATTTAACAGGTTATAAAATGACTTTAGTGACATTATCACAGAGCTTCATGACAATTCTCAGACACTAAGCCAAGACTTTTTCAAATTAATTTTACAAATAAGAGGACGGTTATAGAGGTTTAGACCCCTGCCCTCTGGCTGGTAAATGGAGGACAAGGTCCTAACTTGAGGGCTTTTCAAGAAACAGTGAAGTAAGCCCCTAATTTCCTCCTGTGTGTTGGTGGTACTAGCCTCCACATTTAAACCCAAGTAAGTAAAAGCTATTTCAAGACCACTGAGATTTTCAAAATGCAAACATTACTCATTTTAACCTTTTCCTTTTTAACAACTGTTCTGCACATTACATTGTCTTGATTAGAGTAAGCATTAAAAAAAAAAACAAAAACGCAGTCACTTGTTATTGCTTCATCATGAAGGGTCCTGGTTCTATTCTCATGAATTAAAAAGTAGCAGGGCCATATTAAGAGGCCATTATAAACCTGAGAATAACAAGCTAAAAATTAGATGTTCTTTTGGTACTTAGAAACAAAGAGCTACTGCCTATTAACCTGCTATCAGTAGGGTAAGTCAAGAAAACTCCCTTGTGGCTCAGATGTGGAAACAGGGGGTGTGGGCTGAAAAAGCTATTTTGCTCTGATTTATCTTATTCAGTGTACTATTAGAAGGAGTATCTCAATTCATAAAACTACTTAAAGACAGGGCACAAGTCAAGGCTTCCAAGTTGAGAAAAGCATCTTGAATATCTGCTCTGGAGTGCCCAAAAGTAGGCTGTGCATATCCCACTCTGCTCCATGCTGGTTGCTGTATCCCACAGATGGAAAGGACCAGAGAAAACAAAACGGTCTTCTTACAGGAAAACAAGAACACCTAACCGAGTTATCTGGCTTTACTGGCACTTTTCAAACCATACCAGAAAATTCTCTCCATCTAGGAGTTCTCCACTTCTCCCGAAAGGAGAGTCTGAGACTGACCCTCTCGCAGCCTTGAGTGACAGCACTCCTTCTTGTTGGGAAATGCAAGTGGCATGGGATCTGCCAGACCTTCCAACAGGATTTATGTGCCAAGGAACTGTGGAAATCGCCCAAATCACAATCTATAGGATTTCCTGTAATTAGTCTCACAGGATAGAGAGCCCATTAAAAAAACGGCAGTGTGGTCAAATTCATTTGGGAAATTCTGGATTAAACAGTCAAAAAGGTTTCTGTATTACTATATTGTCAGGGTTTTGAAATACGCTGGTGTGCTCTGCGGCTCCCCAG
The DNA here is from genome assembly GCA_004024745.2 of Catagonus wagneri. NCBI lineage: Eukaryota > Metazoa > Chordata > Mammalia > Artiodactyla > Tayassuidae > Catagonus > Catagonus wagneri. Next base: position 45,267,625 of record PVHT021183699.1, read on the forward strand.
GAGGCAAGGGTATGGGCTGGATGAGCGGGGTACAGAGTTTCCTGAACACAGCTGGCCACCAAGTCCTTTACTCGAGGAGTGTCTCAAAAGCCTTGACTAGGAAATGACAAACTCGGGCCCACAGGCCACCTTCCTGCTTTTGTAAATAAAGTTTTACAGGAACACAGCCCCACTTATTCATTGACTTATTGTCTGTTGCTGATTTGGTGCTACATTGTAGAGTTAAGAGTTGACAGAGATCACATCACTTGAAAAGTCTAAATATTTAACTCTCTGGCCTTTTACAGAAAAAGTCTGCTGACCCCTTGCCTAGACACCCTATGGAACATACTGGGGAACATTAATTCCCAGGGATAAAGCCACTGGAGTAAGATACACCGTACAAATATCGCAGCCAGGTTTATATCCTGTATTGCTTACGTGTCTTGTGCAATAAAACAGATTCCACTTCAAAACACATTCCTCAACATTTCCCCCCCCCAATCCCTCTTTGGACAAGGAGCCTATGAACATCATAGCTGGAAGTAAGTCTAGTATTTGCTCTGTGTCCACGTTAACAGTGAAAACCATAAGACACCACTAATCCATTTCTGTATGACTCTCCAGCCATTTGCACCCAAACTCCGATGGTATCAAAAGAGGTTTCCTTACTTGACTGGTTCCCATGACTCCCGCTCAAAGCCCCTGTGAATGGATTGTGCAATTGAGGACTCCATCAAATCCACATATCTAACCACAAGTGGGGCAAACAGGTCTTGCAGGTGTTTGTGAAATTTTCCATTGCACAAATTATCTAGAACAGATAAGCAAAAGCGTGGTAAGAATCCAGAGTTGCTTTATCAGCGTGGAGTGTACACATAGAGAGGATTGTCTCTATATTAAATATACTGTTTTTTAAAAAGGTCAAAAAGATGGAGGAGGAGGAGGGGCAGAGGAGAGGGAGAAGGAGAAGACAAGAAAAAAGTACACCAGCAGCATCAAAACTCATGCTTCAATCTGTGTGGAAAGAAAATGGAATTCAAAAAGCTTTTACTCATTTGTGCCACTCTTCTAAAAGGGAAAAAAGAATAATGCTCCTTTAAAGAACAACAAAAGCAGCAATTGATACTGTTTCCTTTGCTCCTTTCCCCCCCTTACCTTACCAGGAAGAAAGAACATCCTGGACCCTTCTCTTCCTTCATCACTCTCCCTGGGGAGGAAGGTCTATTTCATGACCACCTGTTGTTGTAAGATACTCTGATATGCTTGGAGGTGTTACGGAGCTAGAAATTGCTTTTCCTTTTTTTTCTTTTTTCTTTGTCTTTTTAGGGCTGAATCCGAGGCATATGTAGGTTCCCAGGCTAGTGGTCAAATCAGAGCTGCAGCTGCCAGCCTATACTACAGCCACAGCAACGTGGGATCCGAGCGTGTGTGCGACCTACACCCCAGCTCATGGCAATGCTGGATCTTTGACCCACTGAGCGTGGCCAGGGATCCAACCCCACATCTTCATGGATACTAGTAGGGTTCGCTACCACTGAGCCACAACGGAAACTCCAGAAATTGCTTTTCATCTAGGAGGCATCTTTTGAGAAAAACTCAAAATGTGTAGAGGTTAACTAGCTTGTTCAAGAGGAAATAAGACACAGGTACAGGCGTCACTTTCTCTCTGTTCTTGGGCTCTTATGTATAGTGAAGAGAGAGCAACAGGACACTTGTTGGAAGAAAGGGAATGCGGATCAGCTCTAGGTTTTGTCTGTTTGTTTGTTTTGTTTTTTAAAGTAACCATAAAGCTATGAGGCGCTGTGTCCAACCTGCAGTCTGCCAGGGATAAAGACGTTTTAGCAACCTGGTTATCCGCATACTACTTCGGAAAGTCAAACAGTCAAGGATGATACGTACAATCGGTCCGCAGAAAATCATTCAGGAGCTGAAACAATGGAAAACTGTCCCATGTGTCCGGGGGCTGCACCTCTAACGCTGCATCCATGTCCACTGCAAAGAGCGACAGGAACGTCTCTGCATGTTCCACCATCAAATCTGACCACCACGCGAAGGCCTTTGAAATTTGGCAGAAAAACAACAGACAAAGAGGTGATGAGCTGCTGCTCCGACCTAAGACGTGAAGTCCAGCCCTCATTGTTCAAGACTCATTGTGCATCCAGCAGGGATTGGTAATTTTATTGTAAAGAGAACAGCATTTTGGGATACAGCTGGGCCTCGATGTGTCCCAAGGCACTGCTTTTCATGATTCCAGGCCTGCCTTAGAAAATCTTTATTCTGATCTGCAGGTCAGAGGCTGCAGCTTGTAGAAATGACAGGCATGGAACTTCTGTTCAATTTACAATAACTTAGTATGCTTTGAGTCATGCTCATTATCACTCTTGTTCGCTAGTTTTTGCTCTAAAATATTAGAATTTGGGAGTTTCTTCACTGTGTTTATGGGTTTTCTGCTGGTCTAACTTGAAAATTGGGAATTATTATTTACTTATATCTACACATCTGGGCTTAATTGTCTGGTCTCACACAAGCTCAGCAACTCATGTTTCCCTACACACTGGACACGTTACTCCTGTTTCATACCAAGGCAAAGGAAATCACTGTTACAATTGCCACCAAACTTTTGAGTGGAAATCTCTTTAAGCAGAGAGCCTCTGGTTTTGCATCCTGTCTCTAGGAAAGATCAGGCTTAGGGCAGGAGACACTCAATAAGATCAGGACTTACATTTCTGAGGGTTGGACACATATGTACATTGAAAACCAAAAATATCAGTGAAGTAACTCATTTTCATGCATGTGGGTTCTTGGAAATCATTGTGCAGGGTCTCAGAGGTGACATTCACATCAGATGGGCCAGATGTGAATGCAATTCAAAGGCATGCATGCATGTGGACTAATCATTTCTGGCAGGGAGCATGCAGAATGAGTGGCGGTGTCAACAAGCCCCCCCTTCCCCCTTTTTTTTTCTGATTTCAAAGACAGCAGGAAAACAAAAACAAATCGCCAGCCCCTTCTCGTCCCCCATCTCCTTGCCCAATGCTGTAAAGTATTTACATGGGAAACACTTTCTGGAGCATTCACCGAAAAAAAAGATGGGGAGGTATTTGGAAACATGAAAGACGATTGTGGAAATAATTCCATAAATGAAAGAGTTTGTTCAATGGCCAAGCTCTTCTGCGATCTATCAGTTATTTGGGGATATTCTAACAGCCACCAGGAGGCAGAAGAGGAGTTCACCTCTCTTTCATGAGATTTCATTTTACTTACTTCTCCTTTATCAACATGTGGCTGGGTTGCAAATTAAATGGAAAAAATCAAGTCATGGACCATTCTGCAAGGTCAGCTTGGCTGGAAATAGACACCTGCTGTTTCCATTTTAATTTACAGTAAAACCTCACTGATTCAGAGCAACAGGAGGAAGACACATGTAAGTCTGTCAGCAAAAAAGCCTAAATTATTAGACTTATTAAAAAAGAAATATCATTGTGCTGCTATCCAATGCAGTCTGTACCTGGGCACCAAAGTAGAATGTATTCATTAGTTATCACTTAAAGTTATCATAAACGTAAAAGTTTTTTTTTAAACCCTCAAAATAATAGTAGATAAATTCACTTATAAATTGAAGTCAAACAGATGGAAGCTTTGATTTTCTAGCTCCTGGGATGAAACTTGGAAGAACCTTTAGAATTTCCAGACTAAGTTGAGCTCAAGTCCAACATGTTACTTAAGAGAAATCAAAAGAGCCACATCTGCAGTTAAATCGTCACAAATTACAAGTACTTGGGTCTGAATCGATGAGGTTTTATTGTAGTTTCACCACCTGGGGATGAGAAACCTGGTGTCTGGGCTTGCTCCACAGACGACCTGGCCAAATCTGGCAGAGGAAGAAATGCTCCGCCCCACCCTCAGAGCTCTCCTGGCCATCTCCCTTTTTGGCAGGGACCTTCTAAATGTTGACACTTGGTGGAGCCCCACTCCCATCTCCCAACCCTATATGGAGGGCTGGCTCTCAACAGTCCTGATGCAGGATCTGTGCACAATTCACAGAGCCACACCAACTTATTCTTTAGTCATCTGATTCACTTTACATCTTCAGGGTAAGTTCAAGAAAAGGGTTACTGGGGAGACTACATTGCCTTCCCAGGTAAAATTGTGCTCTAGGATGACAGAAAAAAAAAAAAAAGCCCACACAAAGTGAAACAAAACAAAAATCTAATCCTGAATGCTTGAAATTAAAACATTTTCAGCTCAACCATATACCTGTTTCTTACCACCGTTATTGAAAAGTTGCAAACCAGAGGTCATAAGAACTATCCATTTCTATTATCTACAGAAAACTTAGTCTCTTGTTAGAATATAAGAAGTTATTGAGCAATTATCCACAGTTGTCACATTAATAATCACATAGATAGGTAGCCCTACAAAGAACAATGACTACCCTGATATGAATTACCGACACTGAAGTCTGGCAGGGGAACTTAGGATTCTACTGAAAGAAGAAAATTTAAATAGGGGGAGGGGGGCTGTCAGAGAAGTGAAGTCCAAATTGATTTTTATACACCCAAGGTAATTCTTTCAGAACCTCATAAGCCTGACTCTGCGAGAAGGGGAAAACGATTCCAGCAAGGGCACCAACTACTAAAAAACCATATCATAATTTTAATCAAATAAACAGAGTCTCTGTGCCTGGGTTGGGCAAAGCAAGGCTTTAAAATAAAACAATAATTATATTTATTTATTTTACACTTGCTCTGACAGATGAATACTATTTCTGTACATAAGCTAACTCAATGTTTATGGGCATCTCAAGTCTTCAGAATTCTTTTCCAAAGACAAGAAGGAGGTGTACTTTGGCTTCTAAATACTTACCCACCGTTTTTCATTTTAAGGCAAAGATGTATGCTTAGGGGCTACAACCAATCACACTGGACACACTCTATAGCCTGTACACAAACTACATGTATATATGTACCCCTCTGTGAACCACAATACATATATACATATACATACGTATACATAGAGAGAGATTGGGAGGTGAAGCAACAGTACATGAAGGCATAACTCCTCTATGTGTGTGTGTGTTGTGTGTGTGTGTGTGTGTATACACGTGACATAGGCTCTGAGAGCAGAATTAAGCTGTAATTTAGACATACGGGTGACAACTGCTACCATATATTGCACATATGTATACATGATGCATTCTAAGCTGGTGGGATTTTTTTTCTCATTTAATTATATTATATTGAATTAAAAAGCATTTTAAGGGTTATTATTATTTATTATTATTATTATTATTATTATTATTATTATTATTATTATTTTTGGTGGGGAGGAAATTCTACTTGTCACTTTTGTCTGGTGCCACCAAACAGCATGACCGCACAGCCAAGTTCCATGCTGAGGATTTTGTGGTTTTCTAGAGAGCACCCGAAGAACATGGCAGTGAGTACTGGCCAGTAGAAAAAAAAAATTTCATCCTTCATCCTTCTGGCAGCAAAATCTTATCCTCAGCCCCGAAGGGCAAATTCTACTTCTGTGGTTGTCGTCTGGGGGCCCTTGACCTCACTTTACCCTGGAATCAGCTGCGCAGCTTTAGAAATTACCGGTACGCGGCCCCTCCCTATGAGATTCCAACTAGTTGAGCTGGGGTGACCCTGGGCATCAGCAGTTTTTAAAAGCTTCCCAGGTGGTTTCAATCTGTACCGGAGAGTTGAGGACAGGTGGTTGTGCCTATTTGGACCACTCCTCCTTGAAACAAGCCCAACCTCTTTTCAACATGTTCTGTTTCGTTTCTATACTTTCCATACAGGCTTTGTCCTTTTTATGATTACATACTGGCACATTTTGCTTCCTTACCGATGTGTTCCTAACAGTATCGTAGCCTGGCTTTGTTTAGTGCTCACTATGGGTCAGGCATAGTCCCAGGTGCAGAACTACTGGCCTTCCAACCTAACGACCATCTGAGGAACATTCTATGATCATCTCCAATTTACAAGTTAAGAGATTAAGTAACGAGGTTGAGATTATAAGGCAAGAAAGAGGCAAAGCTGGACTTCAAATTCAGCCACAAAGCCTGAACTCCTGACCATTCTGCATTCTTATGCTTGAAGGCCAAGGCTGTCTTAGACCTCCATGCTTGTCAAAAAAGCACTGAGGCAGCTGCTCTTTGCCTCAGTGCTCAGGGCTAGTTTTTGACTGACAGAGTAATGAGGCTTTGTGATTGGGTGAAACAACTAATTCGAGAAATAATCCTGTACATGTATCTAAAAGCAAATTGGGTCTCTGAATTCCAAAGCATGCTGAAATTTTCATTCCTAACTCGCAAAATGAGTAAATAAGAACAGGATTGAATTTATTTCTACTCTACTCACGAATGGCTTTTGAATAGGTAAGACTAAAATATTTTAAGATATTTTTGTGGTTATGAGGACAGTTTAAGATGGTGATTCGCAAATAGTGGAAAAGGGTTATTTGGAAAAGTGAAAAAAATGCTTTCTTTGGAATATCAACTTTTCTGTGGAACCTCTGTGAATAGTTTGGGAAAATATCCTCCTTTCTCAGAATGCAGCAGCCTTGGAAAATAACTTGATTAAACCAAGCATATAGGTCACTTTTCTTCTATCATTCACTTAGACAACAACATAAGGGAGGAAAACCATCTTCTCTGCATCCACGTCGTCAAAAATTTGGTCTGACATCTGGGGAACAAAAACCTCAACACCCATATCAGTGGAGGGCTGGCCAGACCCTTCCAGGCCTCTGGAGACGATTTTGTGGGTACCTGGAAAAAATATACTTACCGTCATGTGAACCCCAGATGCCCCCAACCTGAAAAGAACATCGTATAAAGTTGAACAAGATTCTAGCCCAGCTTAATTGTAAGTCCTAGATTTCTATGATTAGAGGGCGTTGATCTGGCCTCTCTGCTCAGCCTTGGCTGTGTCTTTGTTGGGTGCTGTAGTTCATTATATCTGCCTCAAGGAGTCTTCACCCCATTCTCAGGGGCTTTTCAGGGAAAATCATGATTCTTTGGCACTCTCTCTATATATAAATACTGTATATATGATTCACATACAGACAGCTGTAGAGGAAGATTAGGATCACTCTGGCTAGCTACGGGTGACTACGTTCGGTACTCATCTGCTGGAATAAAGGTAAGTACAGACGGACAATAGGAACTACGACAGGCTACGGGGACAGAGTCAAGGCAGGTAGGAGGCGTGTGTTGGGATGTAACTGCAGTCGTTAAGTCTATCAGTTGCTTCATGCACGCACAAGAGGATCACCCACATTACCCCTGCCGTGGAGGGCCACCCATTTCACAAGCAGTTCACTGGAAATTGCTGTTACATTCCTTGGGTCAGTGTTAGGAAGCAAGAGCACCGGGAAAAGTCCCATTAGAAGACATGGTACTGGAAGGGCATGCACAGACTATGACAGCAGTTGGCTGACTCATTCATTTCAGTCACATACCTCTTTTCCCTGCCACGATCAGCCAAGATTGAATGGAACAGTAGAAAAACAGGGAGGAAATTTAAATAGGCAATCAGGCAATAGTCGGGACAATTGGCTTTATGGTGTATTATATATTATTTACCTATACTATCAATTTTCATTTAGTCATGGGAATGATCATTTTAGGTGCCTTTGAAATTAGTTTTATTGAATGTTCCCTTTTCCCCCACCTTTTGCTACAGATGTGATCGAAGAGGAAGAGTGAGAATTAGTCCAGTTTTCAAATAGGCTACTTGAAGAGAGATGGTTTTAAATTCCAGTTTTGAAATAAGCAGTGATAGAACAGTTTGATCATCATGAAATCTTGGAATCTTTTCTTGGCAGGGCTGGGTTATTCAGTCCTTTCAGATTTGGGATTTAGTTAGCCTTGAAATCCCTTGGTTTAAAATAATCATTTTGACCGTGGTTTATTTAAAAAAGTAAGCTGTATTTATTTAGATGTGTGTTGGAGAATCGACAAGTTGAACAACACAGAATAATTTGTTTCTGTCACGCATTTAGCAACCGAGGTCATCTAAGATTAACAAATGAAGACTAGTGCAAGCAGACTAAGTTACGGAGATAAATTAAAAAAGATGGCTCTCGATCCACACACCAAATAAAAGAAATCCGAACAACAGTGGTGGCAACAGAAACAACCACAAAAGACCAAAAAGTATTTTGTGTGTCCCTGACAATAACCATATGATGATTGAATAATTATCATGAAAATATACTCACCTCTTTGGCTTGTTGCTAGAAACATCTGAAAACTTAAGCTGAAACGTACAAAACGCAACCCCTTTTTGGTTGTTTTAAACAACCTTCCCAAGGCTTCTCCTTGCAAAACTTCCACTTTCATTCTCTTTACAAGGCCAGTTAAAAGAAAATGGGTGTTAAGGCATCTTATTGACAAAGTTGAGGATAGCATCAATTTTACAACCTCACCTAAGGAACACCGAGAGGCATTTCCCACCATACCTGCTTACCTCTGCGTGGTGTTCCTCATTCTGTTGAAGGACTTCAATGACTAGTTCAGCAAGACGTATCGTGTCTTCCAGCTTTTTGGCAGGAGTGATTAACCGGCCTACATTTTCTGTAGTACAAGAATTTGTGTTAAAATTCAGCGAAAGCATCTGGCTAGTTTTGTGGCCATTAGAATTGGTGGATAAGAAATTTCAAATAGTTACCAAATTTTTAGAAGTTTCATGCAAATGTTAAGTGCCACATAATTAGTAGTGAGCAAACCATAAAGCTGTGTTTAAAAATTGTCATCGTCATTATAATACATTTTAAGAAAAAGCAGTGCTCCAGCTTCAAATTTGCTTATTAAGCTATATTCAGACTACGACAGCCCATTGCAAATTTAGCGACATTTTGTACACACGTTCTTTAAAGACAGCATAAATGCACTATCTTTTATCCCTCTCTAGGCGGTAGTGCTACCTGAAGTGGGAAGATATAACAAATCTTATCAGTCTTGTTTGCTCCTACTTTTGTTTCCTGGATTCCTCCACAAATATTCAATACTACAGCATTGTTTTTCGTTCTAGGTCTGCATGTATAACAGGTATGGGAATGTTCATTTTTAAGAAACAGATTCGAAGGTCTGGCTGTTTGAAGTCGTCCAGGGAGGATACTGAAAATTAATGGACATTCCCGGGCCATGAGGTAGGAGGCGGGATAGAAATATTAAAAGTGTTGGGTGTAGTTTATTGGAGGAAGCGGTTTGTGTCACTGGTTGGCACAACTGATCAGTTAAGGGGTAACAATGTTCCCCAGTTTTTTCTTTGTTTTAGTTTTGATTGTGTCGAAAGGACTTTTATCTGACTTGAGAACGAAATGAACCTTGGTTTCTGTCCTATCCTTTATAGAGCTAAATTCACGAATGTCCGGCAAAGTTACCAAAAATTATGATTTTTTTTTCCTGTGGGGGGAAAAAAGTATATTTGAAACATAATTAATGAAATGGCCTGAATTCAACCAGTCTACACTCACAGAGGAACCTGTCTTTCATGCTCAGATTCCTTCAAACCTTGAAGCCTCAGAGTCATTTAGAGACCGTGGGGGTGTAACAGCAATAAAAGTCCTTCAGCACAATTCCACAAAGAGGTATATATGTGCAAAAAAGGACTGCTGAAATTTATTTTAATCTCTTCATCTGAAGTAGATAAGTTTTGGCTTCAGGATTTTTCTTACTAGAGAAGATTACTTAATACTTCACAGGAAGCGTTGGTTTGTTCTTGTTGGTAGGGAGTATACAAATGGTAGGACACTGCTAATTAAAAAAATAAGCAGCTTCTCATAACTTTTCCTGTGTGCATTTGTTATGTCAGCTGATTAGTAATTTAGGTTTTAATAGCAACAAAAAACCCCCACCAAAATTCCACCAAACACTATGCAAAAAAAGCAGTCAGCCGGTGGGACCTGAAAGAGATGCATGAGACTGGATAGGGATTATTGAGGTGTTGAAAGTTTCACTCCAACGAGGCCTGGTGACCGGTGTGAAAATGGGCTTTCTGGACTCAGGCCAATGGAATGCACCCTTGTCTTTGCCAGGTTTGGGTGGAAATGTGGCTAGATGTAAAGTTAGGGCGTGACGGTGGGAGCTAGGTTTGGGGCGGGGGGAGGAAATACGCAGATTAGGCAGAGAACATCCAACGCTCAGAGTAAGGACATGTGTGGAGTTCGGAGGCTGACAGCTCATTGCCTGGTCCGGACCAATGCATACTTGGAGAAAGAATGAGGAACAATATGGATTTCTGTGCTTTGGGGGCACCTGATCTGTTTATAATTTCGTAAATGAACTATCATAATTTCATTTCAGCATTTCTACAAACATACTGTGTATATATGTTGGGGTAATATGTGTAGAGTGAGGTATTTGCATTTTGATAGTAAATATGCACGGGCTACTATTTTTTCGTTAGTTGGTATTCACATTTACACATCAATTTGCAAATTCCTCATCCTATGCGTATTACCCATTTGACACATACACCCACATACACACATCACACACTTACATACACTTTCTAGTAACCAGACAAGCCTGCACATTAATACAAATCTGCAGGAAATCCCACTTGGGGCACATCTTGGAAATCTCTTACAGTCCAAATAGAGAACATGTTCTTTTGGGGTGGAACACTCACCAAGTCTAGGGGACTTCTGGCTGTCCTTGACACATGATGTAGAAATGGAAATAATTCCCACCAACATTTTTATGTGCATTTATTTCAAAACCGTGAATGATTTTTGTGTTTGGAGAAATCCAAGACATGTAAGCTAGGACCACATGAAGATTTGTTTTAATATGCAGTGCTCTTAGATTAACTACCATATATATCAATAGATACACATAAAGTGTACGTGTGCACGCAGTCATTCTATGAGTGTGTACACATGCACGCAGATATGTGTATGCCTGATGTATATATACAGACAGTATGTTTAACACAACCGTGTGCAATTTTGATCTAACATGCAACCATTTAAAGTAAGCAGGTCATGTAGCCTTCCACCTAGAACATTGGAGCTTCCAAAGAATCCAAGTAGTCAGACTTCCATTCCTTATTATTTAGCTGCAGTTCCATTAACTGTAGATAAGCTCCTTTATTGAGAGAACCACTCTATCCTCTTCTTCACTTGCACTGCTAACGCACTAGCTATGTGGTAAAAAAAAATGGCACTAAAAGCAACTGCTCTAAGATGTTGTCTTTAAAGAAAATATTGTGCAAAATCTAGCATTTCCTCCTCCCCCCAACAGAGGTCAAGGAGAAATTTGTGCTTATAAATGATATATTTTTTTGGGGGGGTCACTTCTGCTGTCTGGAAAGGTGTTGCAATATTCCTACCATCCAATCTTGTCCTAGCTGGAGCACTGAGGAAGGGGAACTAAAATACAATATATTTAGTAAACATTTCATACGACAGAATTGAAGCTCATAACATATAAAAGAAAATTGTCATGCAAAATGTTATGCAACAATGTTATTTTGTGCTGACATTGAGATTTGAAAATGTTGCATATGTCAGACATAGCTAGACAAAAAAAAATGTGGACATTGGGAAATAAATGCTCTCTTTTTTGAGTCTCTTAAAACCTATGGTGTCAAACTCTACAGTCTGAGCCTCAGGTTAGTATTCTAAACAAATTTTCAAGAGACATGAACAGAAAGCAAACTAAACTAGAAAGCTGTCAAATAAAGGAAAGGTAGAAGTGTACAGTACTTGGTTTTGGCCTAGGCATGCCTTTGAGCCTCTGATATAACATGCTGGTCTGCGTTTGGGTGGGTGGAGGAGGCCCAGGAGGTGACGGGGGAGCTGCTCAGGTAGGTGAAGAGAGACGGTAAAAAAGTAAAGAGACAAAGTGACCATCACAAAGGGTGACAAATAGGATGACAAACTCCAAAAAGAACAATCAAACAAGCAAAAATGATCAAACACGAATGGAGAGCTGTTGCTTTCCTGGCATGACTGCAAACTTCCAGAGCTGTGACATCGTGTGACAGGGACGACACTCTTACCAGCGTCATCAGCACCACCGTACTGAGACACTCAGAGGCTGACTGCAAATACTGGATGCCTTTATCCAGATGGATACACATGAATGATGGTGGCAGCATCATTGGTCGAAAGAAGATAGACTTTTTGTACAATGAAGAACACCTGCATGTTAATAGCTGCTTCCTCCTTCCAGAGGATCAGAGGTAGCACTCGAGGTAGACGCAACTGGAGGATCTGGCTTTTGACCATCAGTACACTACTAACTTTCTATGTACTTTGTACCTTCTACTAAAGTCTCTCTGGGCTTCAGTTTCCTCCTCTCTCAGTTGAGGATATTAACATCTTTTTTGTGTATCTTGCAAGGTTGCTGATAAGAGCAAATAAAAAATGCACAGGACAGATTTCTCTAAAGCTTCAGGGGCTGACGAATGTTTATTGTTATCTCCCGCATTGTGAGAAGGCAGGAATTAATTGCTTCGCAAAAGCAGATGAAGGGCCGTGATTAGTTCAAGTGAGCTAGGGAATAGTCTTGCTCCCTTTGTGGAATTTCAACATGTCAAAATCTGTCATTTTGGGGAAAAATGTGTGGTATCTGATTGTTTCCAGCTCATTTAATTATTTTCAATTTGGAATTCTCATGGCTTTTATATTGTGGGTTGAATCATATATAAAAACTTGCCAGCTTATCAAATATGTTACTTGCTATTCCAAATGTTAGAATACCGTAATCAGCACTTGACCCATCTGTCATGTGGTTTACAATATCAGCACAGCAAACATCCTATAACAATAGCCTCTTCCTCAATACAGGCACAGAACACCATCAGTCCTCTCTCTTTAATAAGTGTCTCATTAACCTTGGACCTGGTCCTTTCTAATGGTTCTTGTTTATAAAGCAATCTGTATGGTGAGGCGGACATACACCATTGCCAAATTTGCTTTTTGATTTGCCTGAATTTTCAAGTAAGAAAATGAATTTTACTGCAGGCATATAGGAAATGCAACAATAATTAAAGATATGAGAAATAAGGACAAATATACTATTCTGGCAAAATCGTCTATTAAAAGCAAATGTTGACATTATCCTTTTCTTGTGGGATCACCTCAATGTTTTAAATGAAGGACTAAAAAATTTTTCATTCACCGGTCTCCTCTTACTTAAATCTTTTGTTTGGGAAAGATTTGTGTAAATAATCTAGAATAATCAGTTGTAAACGACAGCTATGTAAAGGAAGACAACTACTGATCTCTTTATAAAAAGACTACATTTTATGTTTTGTTAAAATCCGGTCTTCCACCAATAGCCATATGAAAAACTGGGTTCATCTCTGGGAACACCTCCCACTGGCTCTGGCTCTCTGAGCAAACCTGCGTTACTTGAGTGTGCAATTCTCAGGAAAACGCCTCCTTTATTCTTCCCCAGATAAAGAACATGTACAAACCACTCAACCTGGTGCTTTATGAAACAATGAAATATCCGCAGGCTGATCCATAACCGGCGAGGCAGCAGTTACATATTTCAGCTCAATGGGTCTCGATGAAAATTCGTAAAGGGATTCCCTCCTGCCAAGTGTCTGTCCAGAATTCTGACAGTGAGGTTTGCCACCATAGAAAAACAAGCTCCCTATTTTTTTTCTCACAGAGCAAAACAAAAACATCATACCTTGGTTTCCAACTTCATTTACCCAATTACCATTGCTCATGTTTACACAATTAAATCTGCTTGGCTTCCAGAGAGGGAGTTTAAATGTGACTGCAGAAAAATAAAAAGAGAATTCCTCTGCATGCTCAGCTAAGCCAAGGAAGAGAGGCATCCAGGAGTGAGAGACTCTCCAATTAGCCCTTAAATAACCTGACCATCTCTCATTCCAGCAAGCGAATTGCCAGTCCCCGAAATATCATACGAGAGATGGATATTGTTGATGGAAAGCCCACTTACAATCAAGTTCCAACCTATTTATGTGTTTGTATTATGCTATTACTGAAAATAACTAGCCCGTGGTGATTCACTGGGATTTGGGGGTAGCAGTGGATAAAAGCTAGAGGAGGAACAGAAAGCTCAGCGGAGAGCCACAACATGCTTTCCAGAGAACTCTGCCTCCCTAAAATGATGACTCCATGGACTATACGCTCAGTGCAGGGTTATAATTCAACACAATTTCTTTAGCGGGGAAGGCCCTCATACATACTCGATCCCCTGAGTCTTCATCACTTCATTTCAGAAGATTCCATCTTCAGGACAGTAGAAAGCATATGGTAATAAGGACCAGTGGATGAACCAAGGGTTGTTTTCTCTACTCTTTTCATTGCAGCCATCTCTGTCTCTTCCCCATAAGAACATGGGCGGTATGGCCTGTCCACTCTTTCTCTAACGTGTTTCTTCATTTTATGTCCCATGGTTCAGGATCACGTGCCCCACTCTTGCCAAGGAGGTAGATACGCAACTCAGGTCTCATCACCTCCGCCTCAACTGCTGCTAAAGGTTCCAAGCCAGCCTTTAGTTCCTTCCCTCCCCTGAAGTTCACTGTTCATGGGGCATCCATAGTGATTTCCATAAAGCATGCATCTGAACCTGTCATACTTCTCCTCAAAAGCCTTTAAGAGACACCACCCCCACCCAAAAAACAAGAGTTATGCCTTCATAATAAAGGTTCAATCCCTCTGTTAATAACTTTACTTGAGCACTTACAGTCCCTTAATAATAATGCTTTCCCTTATATGCTGTGAATTCTGTATTTCTAGGGGCTAGAACAGTACCTGGTCCAGGGAAGGTCCTCAAATATGGGTGGAAGGAAATCCTACCCAATGCTGTGCTTTCATGGAAAATCCAATACTCTCTGATTGCAATATGCATGAAAACTGTACAGCAAATTTTATCTCTTACCCAAATACCCCTGGCTACCTGACAAATGCATTAAGCTGGATTGCTGAATAGCAAACACTATAACTTAAACTTACAAACCAGAGAACAACTTCAGGCATCTTAATGGAATGAAAAATGATTTAAGATAATTACAATCCTTTGTATTTAAACTGCATCTACAAGAGAGAAATAATGCTATTATGATATTTTCCCCTTGCATTTGGTATCTTTGTGTCTCAAATCAGGCTTTGTCCTTGAGATTGGGCTGTTGCACCTAAGAAAAGGAAACTTACTTCTGGATAGACACGGTATGGACACCTGTTATTTTTATAGGCATGGTCGCCTCGCTCAGAATTTCCTCTCCTCCACTCCATGTGGCTCTGGTGGGAATGTCGAGCAATGAATCCTACAGTGGCAGTTACGTGAGCCGAGCCAGGCCAACCAAAGACCCTACACCACCATGGATATTATGACTAGCTCAGGGATTAACATGTGACCCAGGCAGGGCTAATGAGAAACTTTTCTGGAATTTTATACAACTTCTTAAAAAGGAAAGCTCTCCTCTCTAGGGTCATCGGATAGGATAAAAAGCTGGGGCTATGGATGCCTACATTGCTTCCAACCTCACTACCATGACCTCCAATCACATTAAAGAAGACTATCAGCTTGGAGAGATAGAAACACGCTACAAGTTTTTATTTCTGAGTCCAGTTCCTCTATGCATTTCCTAGCTACACGGGCTAAAAATTACCCTTTCTTGCTTAAGCTATTTAAGGTTGTTGTTTGTTGTTGTTTTATTGTTTTTTGTTGTTGTTGTTGCTGTTTATTTTTTGGTCACTTACTATAGCAAGAATACTGACTAATAGTACCATTAAATTTCCACCCTGTCCCCAAACAAACTTTCACATATATAGCCACAAGCTCTCTGAGGCAGGATCTTGGGACATCTGGAAGGATGATGAGTAGAGGCAAACACTTAGACAAGGTCTAGGAACACCCCAGACAGGTCTTCTAGGGGAACCAGACCCTGACTTCCATGACCCTCCTCCCTAGACCCCAGGCTTGGTGAAGTTTCCTTGCACTGATTCCTGCAGCTTCCTGCAATCCCTTCTGCAATGCAGTCACCAGGTAAAATTATTTATTCTATGTCTGTGTTCTTTAGCTTATTGGGAGCTCCCCAAGGGTAGGGACCTCAACTGTTTTTCCTCATTGTTCACTCCCTTTGTGTCTGGCACAGTTCCTGGAACTTCGTGGGTATTTAACAAATATATGTGGAACTATATTGTAACATTTGATTTTGAGATTTATGATAAAGAGATAAATCAGCTCCCTCCTGTATTCCACTGACATCCACACTGAAACCCCTGCATTAACAGCTTCAGCATCACCTGGGAGTTTGTCAGAAATGCAGATCTCCAGGCCTGGTCCCATACCTACCAAATCAGAATCTACATTTTAACAAGGCCCCCAGAGATTTGTGTAAACATTACATTTTGAGAAGCATTGCTTTATAGTCCATTTCTGAACTCAAATAATATGTCTATATTGCATATTGTATTCGGAGGTTTTGCTTTAATTTATTTCTTTCCTTTTTTTTTGGTCACACCCATGGCATCTGGAAGTTCCTGGGCCACAGCAGTGACAGCACTGGATCCTTAACCCACTGCACCACAGAGGAACTCCTAGAGGTTTACCATCAAATAATAATAAATAAATAATATATAATGTATATGTTTATAATAATAACATATATAAAATTATATGTAGAGGTCCAGCTATATAATAATGAGTGCTTACTATATATGTCAGGCATCGAATTAAGAGCTTTGTTTGGAACATGTGTTTTAATCTCTCCAACAATCCTTTGAGAGGAGGAACTACTATAAGCCGCTTTTATAGAAAACAAAAGTGAGGCTTAAAGAGGTTAAAAAACTAGTTGGAGCCAAAATTGCAATTTAAATTTTTGGTATAACAAATCCTGAGTGCTCAGGCTGTTCCTGAGGTTTTGTTTCCTTGGAGCTGAACCTGTAGGATTCTAGCATGTGGACAGTGGACGTCCTCAGCTGTCATACTGGAAACTCAGGCCACTTAATACATTATGAGTGGAGCCATTATCTCTCAATTAAAAGATAAGGCAGCCTGAAGGCGGGGGTGGGGTGGGGTGGGGGTGAAGATCCTGAACAGTGTGCAGGACCCCAGACTAGAGTAATTCGGGGCCCTTCTTATTGTGAAACCAGTTCCTTTTTTTCTAAGCCTTGATGTCCCCATCTGTCAAAGGAAGGTTTGGAATTAAGTTCGAAATCTCCTTTTGGTCTTATAATTTTATCACAAACAATCACAAGTATTTCATAGTATGGAAGTTGAAAGTGCAGGCTTTGGAAGTGGCTTGTGTTCAAATTCTGTCTCTGCAACTAACCGGCTGTGTGATTTAAATGAAAGGACTTATCTCTCTATTTCTATTTTTCTATAGTTCTACAGACAAAAAGAGTGGTTTCTTATTTCATGGAGTGTAAGAGGCACATTTTAACATTTCCGAAATTGGATGCATCTTACATTTGATGGAGTGTCACAATGTAGTTGGCAGTATTATTTTATTCTTAAAGAGTACATAAATTAATGGTGTATCTTATAATTGATGGCTTTTACAGTTAATGAAATATGGTAATAAAATACTTATAGAATTGTGAAAATTAAATGAGATATGCAAGTATCTACTTAGCACATACTAAATTCTCAACAAGTGACAGTTGTTTGTCATGATCAGCAACAGTAGTATGTCTTTTTTTTTCTGGTAGAAGAGATATTAGTTTCATGTTTATTGACTCATGGCATATATATATATTTATTTATTTAATGGTCTCAGCTACAACATATGAAAATTCCCAGGCCAGGGACTGAATCTGAGCTGCAGTTGTAACCTATGCCATAGCTATAGCAACACCAGATCTTTAACCCAATGCCCCTGCAGTCAGATTCTTAACCTACTATGCCACAGGGGTAACTCCAATTCATGACATTTTTATTTATTTGTTTTTTAGGGCTGCACTCATAGCATATGTGTTCCCAGGCTAGGGGTCAAATCAGAGCTGCAGCTTCTGGCCTACACCACAGCCACAGCAATGCAGGATCTGAGCCATGTCTGCCACCTCTACCCCAGCTCATGGCAATGCCAGATCCTTAACCCACTGAGCAGGCCAGGGATTGAACCTGCAATATCATGGATACTAGTTGGGTTTGTTACCATTAAGACACAATGGGAGCGTCCCAGGCGGGGCATCTTTTTTAGCACATCCTCTCTTCTTCCAAAATCCTCCTTGGTGACAGTGTTTAAAACATGTCTCTCCTTGCCCCCTTTACTTTTTTATAAAGTATAGTTGAGGAACTAACCTAGAGAATAATTTGGGCTTGGAAAGCCTGACTGATGTATCACTAAAAGAAGAGGAATGAAAAGAGAAACATCTGATCCCTCGTGTGTAAGACCCGAAGCACAAGATGGTCCTTGTCTGAGGATGCCCTGCACCTTGCTGAGATGGGATGTGACCTCACTGTCTCTTGGGCAGGTGGTTCCACACTGTGTGTTGAGCCAAGCTTGTTTGTCTCTCTTTTCTCCTTCAACTGGACTGGGATCTATAAGACGTTTGAAGGAGACGGAGAGATACACAGCCTCAGCACAACAGAATCTGCGTGGAAGCCCTCTGGATGGATTTGACATGCTCTAGAAGGTTCCTGTCCATTTGGAACTAAAAAAAAAAAAAAAGTCAGTTCTTTGGCAATCTCAGGGAATCTCTACTGCCCTCGGGAAGACTTCACAGTGAAAAGATGGTGGCAATTATCTGGTTCCAGAAAAAGCCGCTCTGTTTTTCTTTCTGAATTAAAAGTTTTAACTACTTTTGAATTTAGCCATTGAGTGAAAGGGTATTATCCAAGTGCCTGTCACATTAGTTGGAAAAGCTGCGTGATGGAGAGAGATCGAAAAAAAAAAAAAAAAAAAAGAAAAAGAAAAAAGAAAAACCGAAAGAGTGCTATTTGAATTTAAAATGCTCTGGGTTGGGGAGTTCCCGTCGTGGCTCAGTGGAAACAAATCTAATTAGCATCCATGAGGACACAAGTTCGATACCTGGCCTTGCTCAGTGGGTTAAAGATCTGGCATTACTGTGAGCTGTGGTGTAGGCCAGTGGCTATAGCTCCAATTCGACCCCTAGCCTGGGTGCTCGCTTTGGCAGCACATATACTAGACCCCTAGCCTGGGAACTTCCATATGCCGTGGGTGCAGCCCTATAAAAGCAAAAAAAAAAAAAAAAATCTACATTTAAGGAGATGCAGACTATTGCATTTGGAGTGGATAAGCAATGAGATCCTGCTGTATAGCTCACGGAACCATATCTAGCCACTTGTGATAGAATATGATGGAGGACAATGTGACAAAAATAATGTGTATATATATACGACTAGGTCACTTTGCTGTACAGCAGAAACTGACAGAACACTGTAAATCAACTATAATAAAAGTTATTTAAAAAAATAATCTGGGTTCAAATCCTGCTTGAGAATGCCATTTATCCTTTCCAAATCTCAGCCCTCTCAGCTGTAGGAGGGGCAATAATGAAGCCTTCTCTATGGGACTAAGGGAAAGACTGAGCCAGATCCTCAATATCAGGGCCTTAGCACAGTGCTTGGGTCCATCTCTCTCTTTCTATCTATCTAATTTTCCAAATTCTTGCCATATTTGAAGGAAAAATAATTTTATTTCTAGTTCCAGTAAAACTGTTCTAATGCTCAGAAAATTATGCAAGTATTTAGCCAAGATTTCAGGCAAAACAGCCATAGGAGTTTAGACTTCCTCAGAGCTTGCTGGGTTCAGAACGTGTGACGGTTTTAATGGAAATGTATTTAAAATAATAGAATTCATTTGCAGGAGTCACAGTTTTTTTTTTCGTAGAGTAACAGCCTTTTACATCTTTTTTTTGAGATACTGTAATTAAACTGAACATTTCTAATAATGCTACCAGACAGAAAGCATAAGTCCACCAAAATGCCATCTGCAGAGTCCCGTAGCCTTTCAAAGCACAGCCCAACTAAAGGACTCCCCAGCTGTCCATATTTCAACCCGATTTGCACGTGTAACTCCAGCTGTGCCCTGCCACCTCCATACAATTGGTTTTGCATACCTATCCCTGTATCCAGGCTTTGTTCCCTCTAAGGACATTGAAAAAGGAGGGAGAGAGTAACAAAAAGAGTCGCAGGGTCAGGAAATAAGTCATTATGATTGAGCTCTATTTTACCTAGAAGGGCCCTTGGACATACCAAGCTTCAAACCCAACTCTGCTTTGACCTTAACTTTTAGGTCCAGTTTTACTTTCTTCCTCTTCCTCAGTCTTTTCTCTGCATCCCTGCCAGTATGTTTTTTTCTGAAATGTAAATCACCAAGCCATCCCCTTACGTAAAGACCCTTCAATGGTTCTCTATCACCTTTGGAAGTGAGACATGTGGGATTTTTCTTGTAAACAGTCCATATGCACATAAGGGTTTGTGTAGATTCCAGGTGAAGAAACTTGGGACCACGAGAGACAGTCTGAACTCTGTTTTTTGGGCATGTAAAGGAGATTGTGCCTCCTGCTTCTGTTGCCATCAATATCACCCATTCCTGCCATCATTTCACTCTGCTTTGAAACCACATTGAATTACTGAGTAGCTGAGAGTGTGGCCTATATCTGGACAAAGATCCTGACTCTACCAACTTACTTTTCTAGGAGCATATTATTTAAATTCTCCATATCTCACTTTGCTCATCTCTAATATGGGAATAACAGTAGCAGCTACCTCATAAGGGGTTTGAGGATTTAATGAGTGTATGCATATAAAGTACTTAGAGTAGCACCTAGCATGTAATACACACTGAATAAGCTTTTGTTATTTTTATCGACTGCATGCTTTTTTACACATTCACATGTATTACTCTGTTTATCTAGGATGCCTCTCCACTTTCCAATCCCATCTCCTTTTCACTGATTCTATTTCATTCTACAAGATGCAGTTCAAGCTTACCATCCTTGCGAAGACTTTCATGGTTTTCTGACAATACCCCCTGACACATAACTATAGCAACTGGTGTTGCTGCATGCTGAATTTGTAATTTGCACTTAGGCACCCATTTACACATATGTTCCACAAGGCTAACAGCTGTTTTCTCTTGGTTACATAGTCCTTGGCTTTTACCACTGTACCTGACACATAGTAGGCTCCCACTAAGCACTTGTCTAATGAATGGACAAATGAATGAGTGAATGAAGAAATGAATTAAGTGAACACCTTCCCTTCTAGGGAGAGAAAGGCTGGTATGTTCTGAACATAGGTTTATGTGTCTTCAAACACTGGTGCTTGGCATACCATCAAAAATCCTCTCTGAATTGATCTGAAATATTCAACTTTGATTAAATGATCATTATTTTTTGAGAATCCTTTAGGCTTTAAAACAATGATCACTACTATAGATTTATTAAAATTTTAAGGTAGAGCTTTCCTCAAAATAGGTTCAGAAGTTTTGGGGCCAAACAGAAAGAAAATTTCCAAAGCCAGAGAACTTTAAAACATTTTCCTCTTATGAAACTTCCAGCAAGGGCTCCTGTTTAGCCACCGGTGTGTGTATCCTGCCTCATCACGTGACACGTACAAGAACAACACGGACACCACTCCTCTCTGCCTTGGCTGATAAACATTCATTAAAGAACACAAACTTCTCAATAGGGCAGGAAACAGAAAAAAAGAAATGAAAAACAAAAAGGAGATTAGTTTGGTTCAGTAACTTTTTTTTTTTTTTAAAAGCACATGAGGCCAAATCACTGACATCCTGAAACCAAAGATGAAATGAAACTCCACAGCAAACCAGAGTTCTGGTCCTTCAAAGCTTATACCGTTACAGAAATTCTGCTCTATAGAGGTCAACATCCAATGGGCATGAAATATCGTTAGACAGCACAAATTAACTCCTTAAGTATCATTGCAACTCCACATCGGTCCTTGGGAGTACATACCTTAAGGAGCTATTGAAAAACAAAAACGAAAACTAAATATAACTCAACAGTCCTGACAGTTTTATAATGCATAGACAATTGGTTCACCTGCGTCCTTTTGATTCTCTATTTGAAAGAGAGAGCACGATAAGGAGAGAAGAGAGAGAGAAACAAGAACACATATGCAGGATTAATGAGCAAGTGAACCAAAATGCCCCCCACTTATGTGTGACACATGATATTGGAAAGAAAAAGTTGCCCCTGGGTTCCCACTGCCCGGAGGTGTGGGGGCCAGCAAAAAAAGGCTCCTTCACAGAGGTGGAAAACGCTGCACAAATAGAAAATTAGTAAAATTAAGTTTAATGTGAAATCAAGCTATGAAACATACATGAACTATCCAAGTGACAATTAAGTCATATGTTCTAGCCAGAGCTTAAAGGACGAGGACAAGTCAAAATCTCCAGAAAGAACAAGGAAAAGCTTCCCAGCTTGAGAGAGAACAGACAGGAGGCATTTAAGATCTAATTTTTACAGAGAATGGACCACCTTGTGTGATCATATACCCACAGTAGTTTGACATCTTAAACATGGGAAAAGAAGGCACGGTTTTGCCCCAACTGTCCTTTAGCCGACACCTAACACATTGCTCCCCGCCTAGCTGCTACCTTTTGATTGTGTACCAGTGAAAAGCACTTTACAAATTGGGGTTACACACAAGCAAAGTAAAAATGCATTCAGGTCACAGACAGAGAATAACTGAAAAACTTACAGACAAATCTGAGTTTATCACAAACAAATGGCTTAATTGTCTAATCTGTGTTAGGCTGATAAAAAGTGACTGGACTTCTCACACTGGGTTTCACAAACAGAATCAACAGACAAGCCAATGCTAAAAAACTTGAAGCAAGGAGAGTGAGTTGGTTTGGATCTGGATTTTCTTGAAATAATGGAAACAGAAAGAGTGAAGACAGCATGGCGAGGAGGTGGTAGGTACTCACGAATGGTTAAATCCATCACTTGGGAGGCCAAGCAGAAGACAGGATGCTCATACATTTCTCTCTTTTTCCCTATAAAAGAGGATTTGGGCATGCAAGAGGCTTAGGTCAGAGGTAAAGAGGTTAAAGGTCATAGGTTAGAGGAAAACGTTACATTAGCTCAAAGGAAAATAGCCACAGAATATTTTGGGATAAACACAGGATAAAAGAAAAAGGAGTTTCAAAATTGGAGATCTACTGGATTAACCATTCAGCATGCCGTGAGTCACGAGAGAGATTGTGACCATGATTTTACACGTCGCTTCAGAATTATTTGCAAGAGTACAATGACCAAAAACATCATGAATAAAGGGAAACAGAATTTCATTGACTGAAGGCTCCAAGATACTAAGGATTTCAGACTTTAGTATCTAAGGCTCTTGAGGTATTTCTTCATAAACATAGTCTCCAGTAATATTACTACAACTTCTTTCCAAAATTCTCAGGGAACTACGCTGTTAATGGTCACAGAGGGGCTCAAATGTAAAAATGGAAGATTTCTTTTCTGAAGGTGGGCTCAGAACCTTGTAAAAGAAAGTTGTCTGGTAGTAATATCTTTCAAGCTGCAGTGTCTCAGCCTATGGTGGACTATGTTCATGAAAGAAAACCTGATACATGCAGCCAGAGGATGTTGGGTTGTCTGAATTAACAATCCCAGCATGCTTTGAAATTGGTGTCACAGCCACTTTTGCAGAGGTAATGTCAAAAAGTGGCTGAGCCAATCACGGACAAGGAAGGAGAGAAGCAGAAGAGAGCAGGTAGTGTGGAATGAGGTACTTCTCTGAAAAGAGAGTTGGAAAAAAAAGATTGGTTTCTTCAAAGAATCCCCAGACCTAAAAGTCACAGTGCAAAAGATAATTAACACAACCAAGAAGAATTGAGGCACAAAAGGAAATTACAGACCAGCTGATCTACTTTGGAAATGAATGCATTTTTACTTACAGATCTTAAAGTTTGTTTTTGGATATATTTATCTGAAAGAAGAGAGCAGATCTTACCAAAAGACTAGTAATAGCTAGACCAAGACCTACGTACAAGGCAGCAGACATGGCAACTGAAAGTTTCTTGATCCCATCCCATCTCTGGCCTTGCCTAGAATTATTAGGTACCCGGTTGACTTTACCAAATATAACCAATCATTATGTCCTGGGAAAGTAAATGCTGGAATAATTATTTGCTAATATAGCCCTTTAACGATCTTCTTGTTCCTCTAATTTTGTCACTCGTTACCAAGTCAAGAGTTGATAAACATCCTTTTAGTGCCCAATTCTTAAGTATTTCTCCCTGGATGCATAACAATGAATTCATTACCACTGGTACACAATTTGCATTGTCAGACAGACAAAATTGAGAGAGGGAGGACATGTAATGTACAGAACACTGCGAATTTGACACGATCTTAACCTATTTCTCTAAGGAAACAAGGACTTTGGCAGGGTAAGTGATGGGGTTTTGGTAGTTGATTAGATCTCTTTTTTTTTTTTCCCAGTCATGTCCTGAAGGCAGACAATGGGCATTTGCTGGTTATACTTGGATGTTTCACATGTGAGAGAACATCAGATTCCAGAATGCGGACACATTGAGTTTTGCACACAGAACTTCCACATTTATACACTTACACCACTGGTCAAGTTGGGTGTGGTTTTCAAATCACCCTATAGCAGCCAACAGGGTAGCAATGAAAAGTGATTAATACCTTGGTAAATGAACAGGTCCCAAAGAACCATAACTTCACAAGTAGAGTGAACTCAAAGTGCCTTGGGGCGATTATTTGGTCACCAGTGACCACTTTCCTAAAACCTGAGAGGGCAGTGATAACAACCATCCTAGGTTTGGGGTAATAAGAAGGAACAAGATCTAAAGCAAACCAGGAGCCGTCAGAGACAGCTGAACACTAGCCTGCCATCAAGTTTGAAAAGCTACCAAAAGACAAGATACTTTCAAGGGGGCAAGAAAGAGTTAAGCAAATTCTTGATGTTCCTTTATTCAATTCTTGTTTGACTTCCAAGGCTATCAACAGTGGACAATAAACGGTTTTGTCTTCCTCTATTTAAAGAAGGTAGCAATCCTACTGAACTCCTTCACAGGAAAATGTTGGCCACAGAGCAAAGGTAGGGCCAACACAGACTCTTGGAAGGACCTTAGTTATCCGATAACATCCTATATTCTATACTCTTCCCTACAAAGACTGTTTCCTGAACCCCTGTTCTTTAATTCATTTACATGGCCACAGCCGAGGAAGCTATCACAGTTCAAGTGCTTTCAAGTTTCAGCTTAACAGAGATGGGCCACTGTTTTCTGATGCCCATCAGGAAAGAAAGAGACTTCCCCAGGGAGGCATATCAAAACTTAAATTAAAACTTGGGGGCAGACGGGGGCCTTACCTTCGATTTTGGCATACTCTGATAGCCGAGAATAGTTGACTAAAGCAGCCTGCTCTAGACATTTACGAATGACTGTTTTTACCTCCTCTTGTGGCACTGGAGTTACAATATCTTTCATCAAAACCTACAGGTGGAAAAACAAGCTTATTAAGATGGTTCAGAGACACGTGTTATTCATTTATACTTCTAAAAAAATTCAGTTTAAAATTGGTGTGAATGCCTCCTTGAGACTTAGTACTGATCAAGAGTCATTGTTAAAAAAAAATGAAAAATTCCAATGCACGGTTAGGATGCCAAAGTCTGTCCATAAATCACAGAAGGGCTAGGAGCATCTCTTCAGTATATCCTAACTATCTGAAAGTCTGGGGATAGAATATCTACAATTCTGGTACTTTTTTCATATTTATTCTGGTATCTGATGAATGGCAAACAAATGCTTTAAAAATTACAAATGAAGTAATTTGACCACGGTATTTCATTACAATTATGTTCATGTATATATCTCTGTATATATCATCTGTCTTTTACTTTCACTCTTACCCTTTCCAAGAGTGAGAGAGTAGCTTTCAAAGCACCTTCAGGTCGACCAAATGGGAAGCAATACCTAAAAAGGACAGAAGAATTTTCAGGTTGCCCAAATTGATTACATTTTAGTATGAAATATGCTGTAATCTGATTCCTACAGCAACTCTCGCTGAGGAACAGCAAATGCTTTTTATTTTGTCACATTGTGTTATGTTAATCTGAATTCACACCATATATGTGTGTATATAATGTATATATGTGTATGTGTGAATAATGACTAAAGAGAGAATCTGCAAATGTCTGCAACAGAAAAGAATATTTTGAGTGATGACATCAGTCTCTGTTTAGATTTCTATTGTGAAGGAGAACCACTTGTTAGATCAAATGTGACCTTCTGTACTATTATTGAGCATTAAAAATACTCGTTGAAAGAGGCTAAAATTCAAACACACTTACTTAAAACCCCAGAGGATTAAGGTAAGAAATAAAGGAGTGTATTCTGAGCAAATTCATGATTCTGTTAACTGTCTTTTCTTGATTGCAGTTTTTCATTGTTGTTTGATCTTTTGCTATTGGCAATGTTATTTTGCACAGAGTATAGGACCAATAAAGATTCATCCAGGAGGTTTGTGATGGCACAGACAGAATTATGTCAGGTGCCACTAAGAGTCCTAATGACTACTTCAGGCTGTCACAAGCCCTGTGGGACACTCTTCCTCATAGTACAAAGGGAAGAGGGAGGGCTACTGAAAACCAGGCTATCCTAGGTCTGTATGCCCCTTCTTCCACCTGCTGGCTGACTGGCCCTGGGCAAGTTACTTAACCTCTCTCAGTCTCAGTTTACTTCTTGTTTAAATGGGGATTATCAAAATTACCTTACACAACTGTACCAAGAATTAAAAAAATGAGTTCGTACTTATCCAGCCTCTAGTTCTCTATGGTACCCAGAAAGGAATTAATAAATAGGAACTGTTTCTGAGCTCTTATTTGAGGATTTCTGGTCCAGAGACACCAGTGCAGCTTTAAAAATGTCTAATTTGCTCTAAGGGACAAGCGGACCATGTGGTGCAAGGCTCAAGTGCCAAACCCAATGGCTATTATGAGGGGAAAAGTCAGTCGGTCAAAGTGGATGCAGTTTTCTTTCCTTCTGTTTGATGCTCCCTAGTCCTGTTTTCAGGTAGTGGAGAAGGCAGAGATACTTTTCTGGGTACCACTGCCTTTCTTCCCTGTTTCATGAGAACTGATTCACAGGACTTTTCACTGTTTTATTTAGAAACCCTGAAGAAGCATCAAATTCAATGTTTTAGATTTTTTTAGATAGACTGATGATCAAAAGGAAGTCCTTGTTCTTTTAGTGGAAATAAAACGAACTTCAGATTTCTAAGTCTCCTGGCTTTTGGGGAATCGTGTCTTGGCTGTTTTTTTCATTCAGCTATTTCTAAATATCCAGTGAGTCTCTGAGAGATTTAGAAAATCAAGCCCAATCTCATCCTCCTAAAAAGCCCGTTAACCCCAGATCCTTACCTAAAATGTGTAATCTGATTTTCCAGTAGGACTCGGAGCCTCTCTTTGATTTCTTCAAAACGCTCCTTTTCTTCAACAGTCACAGTTCCAATTCCATCAGGCCTGAAAGAAGACATGTCATGAGGTGACGGGAACCTCATATGCTGACACCATCAAATGAAATCTCTAGCAGGAGGAAACTGTCCAGTTTAGAAGAACAACTACAGTGATCGATGTGACCTTAGGAGAAGTTCCGCTTTCTAGTGCTGGTGACTAGAGGGGATGGGGTATTTTGAGGTTATCCTTTAGAGACATTTGCAGAACTGTCGCTCATTTATTGTGAAATGGTAAAACGTACAAAGTGGTGGCTTGCAGGTTAAGTCCAGCTTCTAGACCTATTCTATTTGGCTCAAAGCCTCTTAAAATCTTGAACTGCTTGCCAACATTTTTTTTAAATTAGGAAAGTTTTATAACATGGCCTCTTGAAAATTTGGAACAGCTAGGATTAATTGGTGAGTGGCAACAAACAGCTTGTGGCTTAGCTGGGGTGGGCACTCACCTGGTCCATATCTCTAATTTGCATTACTTGCCTCTCTTGCAGGCACTTTGGTTTGGGACTCCTGAGTTACACAAACTCCTATGAAAATCAGCCGTTCCTGTAAACGTCTATTTTTCCCAAGGCTAATGGTTGTTAAATGACTTGCTTTCAAGCTTATAATTACAGATGTTGAGATTAATTTAAGCACTCATGTATTAACTAAAGAACAAATTACAAGACATGGTAGAAATTACAAGACCTCGAAAAAATGAAGAAAACACTAAGTGGAAAAATATCTTGTGTTCATGGATTAGAAGAATTAATACCATTAATATGTCCATACTACTCAAAGCCATCTATAAATTCTATGCAATCCCTATCAAAATTCCACCTGGGATTTTTCACAGTAGTAGAAAAAAATCCTAAAGTTTGTAAGCAACCATAAGTAATCCTGAAAAGGAAGAGCAAATTTGGAGGCATCACACTTCCTGAATTCAAACCATCTTACAAAGCTATAGTAATCAAAACAATATGGTACTTACATAAAAACAGTGGAACAGAACTGAGAGCCCAGAAATAAACCTTTGCATATATGGTCAATAATATTTGACAGGGGAGCCAAGAATACTCAATGGAGAAAGGACAGTTTCTTAATAAATAGCATTGGGAAAACTGGATATCCACATGCAAAAGAATGACACTGGACCCTTAGAACACTCACAAAAAAAGAACTTGTAATGGATTAAAGACACACATAAGATCTTAAACTAAATGTCCTAGGAGGAAACATAGTAGAAAAGTTCTTTGACATTGCTCTTAGCAATGCTTTTTTTGGATATTACACCAAAAGCAACAAACAACAAAAGCAAAATAGACAAGGTAAAAAAAGATGACATTAGAGCAAAGTAAAAAGCCTTTGCACAGCAAAATGTAAAGCCAATCTATGGAATGAGGAAAAATATTTGCAAACCTTCTGATGATAAACGGTTAATATTCAAAATACAGAAGCAACTCATAAAAACAGCAAAAAACCCCAAATAATTTCATTGAAAATGAGCAGAAGACATAGACATTTTTCCAAAGAAGAGATACAAATGGTCAACAGGTACATGAAAAGATGCTCAACACCATTAATCATCAAGGAAATATAAATCAAAACTGCAATGATTTAGGAGTCCCCCGTCGTGGCGCAGTGGAAATGAATCTGACTAGGAACCATGAGGTTTCAGGTTTGATCTCTGGCCTCACTCAGTGGGTTAAGGATCTGGTGTTGCCATGAGCTGTGGTGTAGGTTGCAGACATGGCTCAGATCCCGCGTTGCTGTGGCTGTGGTGTAGGCTGGCAGCTGTAGCTCCAATCTGAACCCTAACCTGGGAAACTCCATAAGCCATGGGTGCGGCCCTAAAGAGCAAAACAAAAACAAAACAAAACAAACAAACAAACAAAAAACTGCAATGATTTCTTACCATACACCTATCATAATGGTTGTTCTCAAAACAAAAAAACAACAAATGAGTGTTGGTGAGGTTAGAGAAAAATGACCCTTTGTGCACTGTTGGTGGGAATGAAAATTGGTACAGCCACTATAGAAAACGGTATAGATGTTCCTCAAAAATTAAAAATAAAACTGCCATATGATCCAGCAATCCTATTTCTGGGGACAACTGAAAAAAGAAATCACTATCTTAAAGATATATCTGCACCCCCATGTTAACTGCAGCATCATTTACAATAGCCAAGATAAGGAAACAGCCAAACTTGTTTGTTGACATTATCTATGAACAGATGAATGGAGAAGAGAATGTGCAATATATACAGTGGAATATTATTCAGGCATAAAACATAAAGAAATCCTGCCTTTTGCAACAACATGGATGAACCTTAAGGGCATTATGCTAAGTGAAATAAATCAGAGTAAGATAAACACTGTATAATTCCACTTATATACAGTATCTTAAGTTGAACTCAGAAATAGAGAGTAGAATGGTGGTTGCCAGGTCCTGGGTGAAATGTGGAAATGTTGGTCAAAAGGAAGACATTCTGGGGATCTAAGGTACCCTATATTGACTATAATTAACAGCACTACATTATTTACTTGAAAGTTGTTAAGAAAGTAGCTTGCAGTTCCTATTGTGGCTCAGTCGAAACAAACCCAACTAGTATCCATGAGGACCTGGGTTCTATCCCTGGTCTCACTCAGTGGGTTGGGGATCCTGCGTTGCTGTGTAGGTCACAGACACGGCTCAGATCCTGTGTGGCTGTGGCTGGCACCTCTGGCTCCGATTCGATCCTTCCATATGCCACATGTGCAGTCCTAAAAAGAAAAAAAAAAAAGAAAAAAAGAAAAAAGAAAAAAAGAAAGAAAGAGAAAGTAGGTCTTACATGTTATGAACACAAGGGGATGTAGGTGTTAACTACTTTTATTATGGTAATCATTTTTCAGTATATTTGTGTACCAAATCATACTGCACACCTTAAACTTACACAAATGTATGTCAATATCTTAGTAAAGGTGGAAAAAAGAACAAACCGCATAGGCTATTTTTCAATCATAGTGAACTATTGCTTATTTAGTACAAAGAATGACCCTAGCATAAATAAGTGAATTTCAGCTTAATTACAGTATTCTCATGTTTCTGAATCACCATTAGGTTCACACACGTTTTCCTTATTTCCTTTGGCCCTTTCATGTTGAAAATACAAAGGAAGGCTGCATATTTAGAGCCCAAATTTATCTGTGCCAAATTAGACGTAGGATAATCTGACCCATTCAAAGTCTTCAGCATCCCAAATCTTGCAGTGACTTGTTTTGACTACTGGCTGAGCCAGTTTGCAGATTGGTGTGTCACCATGAAACTTCTATTGGAACATTCTTCAGTTTGCAAATGCAAGTCATCTTGAGACCAAACAAATGGTCTTATTTATAGGCCTTCTCAAGGATCCAGCATAAGTTGGGAAAATCCTGTATACTAGACCAGTCTGACTGCACAAAAGACTTGGCAAATGATAGCAGTGTACCTCCTGTTAGGGGTTTATTGGTCAGCTTCCCTTCTTTTTAAGTACTAAAAATGCCCTACTTGAAAAATGAGAAAACTTCCCCTCCCCTACTTAAAACATCCCTAAATAGTAAAAGTCTGTATAGCCCATCTCTTTACAACCTCCTGAATTTACAGGCAAAATGGTGAGTATCAGGTTGGCTGTCCTGTTGGATTCTATACATGTGCCCTTATTTTCAAAAAAAATCTGAAATGTTAATTTATGAAGTCTATTAAAAAAGGTTGCAGATGCGGCTCGGATCCCGCGTTGCTGTGGCTGTGGTAAAGGCCGGTGGCTACAGCTCCTGTTAGACCCCTAGCCTGGGAACCTCCATATGCCGCGGGTGCGGCTCTACATAAAGACAAAAAGACAAAAAAAAATGTTTTTTAAACACAAAATACCCACACATTTCTAGTTAGATCTCAGGACGAGTTCACTGGCTCCACAAAATACATGTGACACTTTCTGTCGTAACGGTTCATGTTTGTTATAATCTATAACTTCCTTTAGCTGTGGCTTTTGGATTTTGCTGACACAAAATTCCACTTGCTAATGCACCGAACTCACATTTTTACAACTGGTGTGTGCAGGCATACAATCGATTTGGGGAAAAAAGGAGCCATTTTAGGCATTTTGTTTCTTAGCAGGGAATTAACCCAGAGAAAAATGCTCTTAAATATAAGGTACAATTCAGAGAGGAGTTTATAGATCATAGGGAAAAGTCTGAAAACCATTTACCATAGGGAGCCCAGGGGTGTGTGTGGTCATTATTAAGAAATAAACCTTTCTGTGAAGGAAATCGTTCCTTCCTTACCCAACAAGTCTTCCAAAGCCATTAGGCAGTTAGAAGACAGCTTTCAGTTTCTATTTGAGATGATAAAAACCGAACATTTAGTGTGTGCCCAGGCTTCCTGTAATTATTATTATTATTATTATTATAGGAGTATTATATAAACATAAATTTGAATTATGTTGTCTCCCCTTTTGTTCTGATGATTCACATTTATATTAGTAAAGGTATCCGATGGCAGCTTCCATGCTTCCTTGGGCTAGTTTGTGAATGCTGTTAATCTCCCTCTTCCAAAAAGGTAAACAACTAAAACTTATTGTCCTTCTTGTAGTTGCTTCATAACTTCCTATGTCAGTGTGAATAATTTCATTTTAAAATAAATGAAACAAACTCATCTTATGCCTGGTAGACACATGGCACGGAGTTCAGCAACAAAAACAGGTGATAAAGCACATCACAGTTTAAACATCCAGTGCAAATTTGTTTATAATTGCCAGATCTGCTCTGAAAAGACACTGGTAACAGGGGATCTTATTTTACAAACTGAGGAAGAGGTGTGTAGGAATCATATCATATGTCCAGGGTCACAGCTTGTAACTATCATTTATAAAGCAAAAATATCCTTTGTGGATATTTTGGTTTGGTTTCTCACCATTATTACTGAAAATTCTGTCAAACATCAAGTTCTTTTTCACTGACCCCTTTAATTGGTCCATGTTAATTTTATAGGTTTAGGGGGATTTCTATGGATCTACTAACTGAAGAATCAGTATTTTGGTGAGCACTATTCTCACAAAGCACTAAAATACCTTCCCCAGAGCAGTGGTTCTCAAACCTGAGCTTGCCTCAGAATCACCTGGAAAGCTAGTGACAACTCAGACTGCTGAGGCACCCCAGAGTGTCTGATTCAAGAGATCTGGGCTGGAGCCTGAACACTGGCATTTCTAACAAGTTCTCTGGTACTGCTGATTGGGCGGAACCTTCCTTAAGAACCTCTGCCTTAGAGCAAGAAAATATTTGGTGGGTGGCTGAACGCATGAAAGAGCATTTTTGATTCAGGGTTCCCAATTTCCCTTCGGTTAGAGTGAATTTGGAACCAAACATCTCCTCTAGGAAGTACGTGGTCCCTTTATGAGGCTAGCAACCCCTTCTGCAAGTGGCCTTTGCACCGTTCCCAAGGTGCCATTCTTAAACAGTGCTGGTCGCAAAACAAAGAGCAGAACTGTATTGGTGTCTCTCAGAAACCATGCTTTTGTTTCTCTGTTCCAGAAACATTTGGGGGGTGATTCTATAATTGTCATAAAACTGGCTCTGCATTTTTTCCTTTCTCAATACTTTTAACACTTAAGGAATCACAAAGAATGAGAGAAGAGGAGGGCTGAGGCTGGATTTTAAACTCCCACCTAGCAAATCCCAGGCTGAGCTGTAACTTTACTCAGATGTGTCTAGAAGCCTGCATCCTCTGCCCTCTTGTATCCTGACTGGCATATTTTCTGCTCATGTTCTTATGCTTCTTAGGGCCCGTTGGCATTTCCTAAGGGCACCCAAATTTCCTTGGGAGGAATGGGTACTGCTGAGGCAGAGGGTGGATTGAGATGCCTGTTCTCTCACTGTCAATGCTGAAGGCTGCTGCAGGCCAGCTCCTCCATTTCACTATCACTGTACAGCTAATCTGGATGAGGAACTACACTCAGTCAACTGGATACTCTTCCCTGGAACCTTAATGTCAAGTAAATGATGCAAGGATTAGAAGAAACAGGTGGGTTTGCTCATCCCAGCAGCTGTGCCCTGACCAGCCAGTTCCCCCAGGTTAGCAGCTCTTTATCTCTGAACATTAGAACCAGAAGAAACTTTGAGGTCCGACCCTCAAGCACTGATTCAGTATGTCTGCAGCAGGGCCCAACATGGTCATCATAAAGCTCCTCGTGTCTTTCTAATGTGCAAGTAAGGGCCGAAACACTGCTTTGGCTCTGCTTCCTACTTTTCTATAGCTACCTTGATTCTAGTTTCCCCTCTCTTTTTTAGAGGCTCTTGGCACCATCCCAAAACTCTCTTCTGCTTAGATTATCCAAAGTTAGTTTTTGTTCCCTACATTGCACTGATGTAAGTTCGTCAAGCACATATCCCCTCTTTTCTCATGCTTCCAACTTCAGCAGAAGCACTGATGCCTTGGAACCGGGCTTTAGAAACACACACAGACACACACAAACAAGACAAGGAAAAGTGATCCCTGGTCGCTGGTTCCGAACTGCACACTGGCTAACCACTCACCTCTTGTATTATCATGACACTGCAAACTTGAGACAATATGCAGGGCAAGTGCAGTCATTTTGGGGGTCCTGTGGAAGACTGGAAGCCCTCCCACCTGCAGGCCATCATCGGAGCCAGAAGTGGGTCTCTGGCCACAACAGACTATATCACATCTGACACAGCAGGCATCTCTGGAATCCACCTTTCAAGTTTTCGGCAAACCATTTTCTCACTGTCCTTCACAAAGTTGACATTTTCGGCAGCATGATAGGAAAGATGTCACGTCGGCTGCTCTTCAAGTTCTTGTCACAGTGGTTAGCACCAGTTCTGTCATCTTCACTCTCCTCACAGTCTCCCATCTTGAGCCATGTCACAAATAATAATACATCTAGAGTTGTTTTTCTTTTTCTTCTGTCAGATTGAAACGACCCTAACCCAGCTGCCCATACTTTAGGACCTGTTTTGCAAATTAATCTCCCTTTCCTCAAATGCTTCTGAGCTAGAGCTTGTTAATTAATGTCTATTGTAGGATTAATCCAATGTGATTAAGCATGAGGCTTTTTTAATGTGAAGCATTGCATTTGGATATTTGAAATTAAGTGTGAACAATGGAGCCGAAGACTTAAAGCTACCTTGTGTTTTGTGAAAGTGAATTGATCTCTTCGGGGTTGTTAAATTGTCGCTACACACCCAGGTGTGCACAGAGAGTCCTAGCATTTAATTATCTTGCTAGCAGGGCTCTCCACATTATGTTAAAAGCTGGGCCACAAAACCTTCATTTGGAAGGTTAAGGTATCTTTTCAAGATGGTCAGGTTACTAAATTAATTCAAAGCACACAAGGATTGATGTGTTCTGATAGTGCATCGATTTGGTGATCAAGTGCGGAATCCAGGGTAGAAAGAAATGTGCGAAGTCAACAGAAGAGGAAAGAACGTCTAGTCCACCTCTCTGCGTATAGCCAGCTTTAAGCTCCAATCACTATCAACAAGGGGTAAAACTCCAGCTGAAGTGGGAATATACTTTCTCTCCAAATGCAAATGTCCACATATGCCGGTGCAGGCACTGTAAACATGATATATTCTCTCTCTCCAAATGGATGCATGCCTGCAGACCGCATTATGGATCCATGAAAACGTCCTTAAACAAGCATGATAACTGAATCCTACTTGCTACAAAATTGTTCCAGCCCAGAAAGATGAGAGCTGAAACGGTCAGAGTGGAATAGAATACTGTAGGAGATGTTCCTTGCAATGGTCCCTAAATAGAACATTTAGATCAACCACACTCTCTTAGCCTCTCTCTTTTTAAAAATTGAATTTTTCTAGCAATTCTTTAGCTTTACAACTTTGAGAATAATAATCCTAGCGTGGAATATTTTCCTTTGTCTCTCTTGAGTGGTTAATAACTACACATTCAAGACAGGACCAAAGCAACATCATCTCAAAAGGAGACATCCTCACTTGCTCATCTGGATAGTTTGTATAATCTCTAGGTTAATTATAAATTGTAATTAGGACTCTCACATCCCACAGTCACTGCTTCATTATGAAAGACTAGTTTTACCCTTTCCTTCTCCCCTCCCTCCAGCCCTGCCCTTTTCTAATTATGCCCCAAAGCCCTGGGGCTCAGACACGCTGCTAAAACAAATATATCAAAGTGTTTGATTCACAAAGAGTAAGATAGGAAGCAACCACAAGCAGTTTCTACAACATTGCAAATGTGCGTTGAAATTTCTTGAGGTTGGCTGTAGCCAATTTGAAAAAGAGGGTGGAGGGGGCAAAAGTATACCAGAGAGGTCTTCCTGACTTGTCTTCTATTTTTCTAAACATGTATCTATAACCCAACAATACCAGAAGTTGTCTTCACTCTTTTACAAGGATGGGGGTGACAGGGAAGTCTCTCTCTATTGAACGGTCTTAAGGAATGTGGATGCTATTGGCACAAGGACCTTAGCTAAAGTGGCCCAGGCTCTGCCCAGGTACTGAATGAAGCAAGAACCCACAGATGGTTAGAGAAAGGGTGTAAAATGTGTGCACTGCAGGAATTTATATTTCCTTCCCCAGAGGACTGATTTCCAAAATTTGTACTACATAGATATTTCTTTTTAAGGACTAAGAGATGAGGTTATTTACTTCTAGACAAACATAGATAATTAGGATTTAAATTCCACCCTGAACACCTCCTGACCTCATGTATAGCCTTCTGAGTGGTCAGACCAGTAATACGTGTGGCTTTTGGGTATCACACCTGCACTGAAATGAGTGTCACATCTGAAAATACATTTTTGCACTAGTGAATCCAGTCCCCACAGCATGAGGACACACTGGGGGAATTTTAGAAGGAAAATGCTCATGACTTAGATATTTTGTTATAAGCCAGAAAGACTACACTGATGGGATAGATGATTTGGCACCTTTTATAAGATTTTATGTCTCTGAGTTGGAAAATCTGCTATTCTGCGGCAAATTTTTCTCAGGAAGAGGGTCATATGGGTTAAAAATTAGCATACGAGCTCTAAAAAGAATTTCTTCCCGGGCTGTAGACTTTCACTTGAAATGTGTTTGGGCTTTTTTTCCCTCTCCTTCTTAGAAGCACTTCTGAGTAGGTTCTTTGGGACTTAGAAGACCATGACTCGGCCACATGTGAGGCCAAAACCACCTGCCTAGAGCTGAGAGGCCAGCCAGCCATGTGCTCTTGTCCAAAAGTGCAATAATGCCTGTGTTAGTGTGTAACATAAGACCAAGAACGCAGATGTGACTGTCACCCGCCATCCATGCCTGTCTGCTGCCAAACTGCTGGATTCAGAGGTCAGTAAAGCAGAGCTATCGCTGTTACAGTCTTTTCTCTCCCTTTTGGGGAGGGAGAATTAAAAAGCACCAGATATAATGTCATGACGGGTGCATATGTGTGTAATGCAAAGATAAAGGGCGTAGGAGGGAAGGAAGGAAAGAAGAGAGGGGAAGAAAGGAGATTGGAGTGGAAGGAAAAAAATATATATGCAAAATGACTCATTTACTGCCAGGTAGGCATTCCCAAAAAAGAAATAAAGGAAACCATTGTGTGGCATGGATTGGGAGTGAGGGCACAACACTGGAGGCAAGGGCATTGTCACTCAAACAATTGCCATGGTCCAGAGGATGGAAAACAAGAGACTTGAACTCTAGAAGTGGCACTGAAGAGGAGGAGAAGCAGATGGACTTGAGAGATACCTAAGAGCATTGGCAGGGCATGGGAAGTGAATCTTTGTGATGTGCTGAAGAAGGAGGTGACAGGGAGGGCTCCCGAGTTTTTGTCTTGGGCAACTGGGTGTATAAAACCACTTACTGGCTTAGGGAACCTGATGGAGTTAACAGAGAAGAAAAGTGAGCTCTATCTGATTGTTCAATTACTCAAATCCAAGTCACAGGGATCACATGGTCTCTGCACACAACTAGCACCTTGGCTCCAAATTCATCTCCCAAAAGAATCCTTGGACACATTTTCAGAGATTTTAGGACTCATGCGCTCTTACATCTGCTTGCAGACTCATTAATCTATGCAGCTTACTTTGGATTGGGGAGGTTGGCATTATGGATT
This sequence comes from Catagonus wagneri, assembly GCA_004024745.2. NCBI lineage: Eukaryota > Metazoa > Chordata > Mammalia > Artiodactyla > Tayassuidae > Catagonus > Catagonus wagneri. The sequence goes on from PVHT021183699.1 coordinate 45,305,117, forward strand.
TGTTAATTGCTGATACAATGTACTTTCTCCGCAGGCCATATGTGAAGAGCAGCACTGGCATTCAAGAAATGTTAAATAATAATGTAAATGAGAAAAATTTCGAATCCCAATAATAAAGGGATCCAAGGAACATTGATGCAACTTGCAATCATCGGAGCTGTTTGATTGCCTTGTCACTGTGGAACAGTGACCAAAGTGATGTTATTCTAAATGTCATCTAGAAAGAATACTAAAAATATTATGGTGAAAATTAAGTAGTCCAACCTTAGGAGCTAATTTAAAAATTAGAAGATATAGCGATTTACATCTGTGGATTTGATGATTGCCAAGTGCAGCCAGCTGAACATACTCACATTTTCCTTTCCTTTCTCTCTGTCTTTAAGAAAATGGGTTCAGTTTTAAAGAGCTGGTCTAAAGCCATGCTCCCTCAGTCAATGGTTCTCAAATGTTGCTACATGTAAGAATCACTTGAGGAGATTTTATTTTATTATTTATTTGTTTGTTTGTTTGTTTTTGTCTTTTTGCCTTATCTAGGGCCGCACCCGCGGTATATGGAGGTTCCCAGGCTAGGGGTCTAACAGGAGCTGTAGCCGCCGGCCTTCGCCACAGCCACAGCAATGCGGGATCCGAGCCGTGTCTGCAACCTACACCACAGCTCACGGCAACGCTGGATCCTTAATCCACTGAGCAAGGTCAGGGATCGAACCCGCAACCTCATGGTTCCTAGTCAGATTCGTTAACCACTTAGCCACGATGGGAACTCCATCTTGAGGAGATTTTAAAACCATGCCGCTTAGGCCATATCCCAGATTCACCAAACCAAAATTTCTGCAGGTAGGGCTAAGACATTAGCCTTTTTTGGACTCCATAAGTGACTCCAACATGCAGGCAAGTTTGACTGCCAAGGTCCTGAATAAGTGGGATCTGACGACCAAATGTCTTAGAAATACATGACTAAAAATGGAAGTGCCTGGCTCCATTGAAGACTTGTGGAATCAAATTATTGAGGATAGGACCTCATACTCGACATTTTAACAAACTCCTCACGTGATTTAGATGCACACTAGAGTGTAACAACCCTTGAACAAGCTGCAACTCAGTGAGGGCAACTGTCATGCTTTTAGACATAGAATATATTTGTGCATAATAAATTACAATCCAAATAAAAACAAGAAACTTCAGCCTATCACTTGGAAGTTCGATTTGGCGTGGGGAGGGGGGTTGTTTGCAAGGAGCTGCCCTGTTCATTGTAGGATATTTAGAAACATCTCAGGCCTCTAGCCACTAGATGACAAAAGCACACTTCCCCATGGTGACAACCAGAAATATCGCTAGATATTGCCAGGTGTCACCTGGGGAAGAGGTCACCCCTAGTCAGGAATGACTACCCTAAAAGATGCCAAAGAGATTGATGGTTCCATAACTTCTACTGCTTGGAATTATGAACAGCAAATATTTTCCTGATTGACCAGATATGTCTACTTTGGATTAGGTGTTTTAGATTCAGGTAGGCACAGTGTCTCACAGAGATGTGGCACAGGCTTCTAGAAAAGGTGAGATAAACTCCATCACCTGAGCAGTCACTAATGATTTCCAGCTCCACCTTTGGGGCTGCTGAGTTATTAACAGGTAAAAAATTAGTAATTAGGTAAGCAACTACTTTTCACCTAAATTGGATGTGAGATGACAAGACCGAGCTCTCTTGTTCAGTTAAATTCAGTTAAAGGGTAATTTGTTTCTAAAGTCATGAATTCCTTCTTATTGTGGGTCAAAGAAGAGATAACATCTCCACATGGGAATAGTGTTCATCCTGGTGAAAGAGGTAGGAAAATGCTCTTTTCAGTACCAAAAGGCTGTTAATTGGTATTCAAAGGAGACTCTGTCTGAGGGGGTCTAAACCTCCAGGTATATGCTGGCTTTTTCCACAAGGCCACAATTACCAGGTGGACCACACTGATTTTGGACATCTTGATGACAAAAATGGAAAAGTCTTTAGTTCAGATGACTGCAATGGCATCTCACGTGGAAATGTTGAAACTCATACCAAATGGCTGCATTTGCATCTCACACCATACACAGGTGCAATTGCTGGGGAGGTAGTCAGGCAGAGAGGTTATGAATTCAAGCTCCAAAGCCAGAACATCCATGTTTGAATTAGGCCCACACACGTATTTGCTATAGAGCAAGTGACTGAATTTATCTGAGGCTCAAACTCCTCATCTGTTAGATGAGGGTAATAATAGCACAGATCTCATAGAGATGCAATAAGGATAGAGTGACATAATATGGGTAAACAGCACTTCACACAGTGCCTGGTATAGAACAAACATTTATTAAATGGTGACAGTTACCCTCATTTTAAGTAAACATTATGAAATCTGACAATGGACTATTTTACTCGTTATTAGAAGCCATAGAAGATAATTTTAGAGGATAACCGGATACTGCAAATGCTATGATCCTATGAGCTCATTTTGCAGATGAGAAAAACTGAGGCACAGAAATGAGATATGATAATCTGAGATTTATGTAGAACAGGCTCTAATACTCAGATCTTTAGGATCTGTGTACAGTGCTGATGTAGTGTAAAGCGGAAGAGCTTTGGACTCAGAATATCTAGGTTTGCCACTTAAATTTACAGACATTCAGCTTTACCACCTGAAAAATGGATATAACAGTAAGTATCTAACCCAAAAATGTTACAACAAATGAGAAAGAATGTATAGAAGTATTTTGTAAACTGCAGAATACCATACAACTGATATTTAATATTATGATTTCTTCTTCCTTAAAAAGCGAAATGCAAACATAGACCCAGGAACACACAGAGGCCTCAAAATACCATTCAAGATCCTTGTGGAGAGCTTTTCACCACACAGGGAATGGGTCAGTCTCCAGCAAGCATGGACATTTACTCTCTGTTCTGCTTCAATGCCGATCACGCCAGCAGCAGAACCTTGGACAGCAGCCAGAGAAGCTTTCTTCAGACGCCTGCAACATTCTATATGGGCTTGCCGGTGCAGGCTACTTCTGCCTTGCAGTCTGACTCTCACAGGAAAACTTCAAAGCCTCACTCCATCTCCAACCTGTACACTGCAAGTTCAGAAGATGGGTGTCCACAGGAAACGGGCTTTTTTTGACCTTCACTATATGACCTGCATACACTGAATTGACAGCCTGCTATATGTTCTAGAAAGTGAAAATTGGCATTTTATTTAATTTGCCTACAAGTGAACTACAATATATTAGGACTTAGAACTTATAGGACTTAGAAATATTCAAGTGAATAAATTCATACCAATGCATAGAGCAAACCTTCTTGTGAACTCTTTGGAGTTTGGCAATGCCAGGGTCAGAATATTGGGTTTCAAAACCTCAACAACAAAAATTTTAAATGTCCATGTTAATTTGGGGTGAGATGGGAAGGTAAAAAAGGACATAATGGTAACAGTGGAGATAATTGTACATCTATTGTTTTTTTGTCTCTTTTTGTCTTTTTGTCTTTTTTTGTCCTTTTTGCCTTTTTTTGTCTCTTTTTTTTAGGGCCACACCCGCAGCATATGGAGGTTCCCAGGCTAGGGGTCTAATCGGAGCTGTTGCCACTGGCCTTCGCCACAGCCACAGCAAAGCGGGATCCGAGCCGCGTCTGCAACCTACACCGCAGCTCACAGCAACACCGGATCCTTAATCCACTGAGTGAGGCCAGGGATCGAACCTGCAACCTCATGGTTCCTAGTCGGCTTCGTTAACCACTGCACCATGATGGGAACTCCTGTACATCTATTTGAAAAGGGGAAAAAAGCCACCAATTTGCCATTTTACCAATTCATAAAGCATCCCTAAAGTTAACAGGAAATAAGAGCAGATAAACATAATTTTAGAACTTAAAAGTGCTTTCAAGGTGACCTCATCATATAAATCATTCTACTAAAAGTTACCAATTTAGTGATAGACTTTGTGTTCTCATTATAAATCATTTGAAGATGGATTTCTTTCATGAGATAAACATGGAACTGAAGGTGTTTGGTGAAAGCGACGGACCTACTATAAACATAAATCTGTTTTATGCCAATCCATGCTATTTGCTCCTTAAACATAATTTCAAAATTATAAAAGAGCGGATTGCTTATTATGATTGACTTGGTAAGGTACCAGGCTCCTAACTAGATGCCACTAAAAAAAAAAAAAGCAATCTGACTCATGAATCTGTTTACATATTGCTCAATTAGTTTTTTTTTTCTCAACATGAACATCTTTTAAGAGTCACTAAATACCTGACTCAAATTCAATCCTAACACACCGTATTTCTGCCCATAGCTAGGAATTTTTAAAGAAGTGTACCTTTGAACAGAGACTTCAGGAATACACAAAGCTTGCTGTTTGCTAAGGTGAAAGTCTTGGCATAGATGGCGGAGGGGTTAGCGGACGGTCACAGACATCCCAAAACACAAGCCAATACACACATAACTGCTTACCTTTTGGGCTCTGGATTTGCCTGGGTTTTGGGGTTTTTTCTTTTTTTGGATTCCTTTTTGGTATCTTTTTTAGCCTCTGGTTCAGATGGGGAGGGAGTTTTGCTCCCTTCAGGGTCTGTACTTGGTGGCAGCCCACTAAGGTATGCATGCATTTGTTGACTTTGGAGAGGGGGTGGTCGCATGGGGCATGCACAGAGTGTGGCCAGCCACAGGAGAATCAAGAGCACACACACATGCACAAACAAAAGAAAGAAAAAGAAGGATGCATCAAATAGCAAGAGCAAATGCATTCAAATTAAAATAATAAGCAAACAACAACAACAACAAAAAACTGATGCAAACTTGCATAAGGAAAATCAGAACTGAAAAGAAAATAAGAAATCCAAAACTGTTTCCATGACAAGATGTATAAACCTAACTGTGAATCAAGTGGCAGTCTTACAATATGAAATCCAGACAATGTGTATCATAATTCATGATGATGTTTACCAGGGAGTTTACAAAAACACTTCATTATTTTATAACACTTTCTTATTCAGTAACATATGTAGAATACAGTGTGACAACCCAGAGAATATAATGCAACTTCTCTCTCTCTCTCTTTAAAGAATTCAGTCCAAGAGGCTGTAACAGATAGTCATCAAAGTGTACATATTTATAAAAAGCAGAATTATGCAGAGATGCTCCCCAGGTATCAGAGTTTTCATGAATATCTTTTATCCAAATGAAAGGTCATGTGCTGGGCTAGCGAACCTTATAACAACGGGAGGTGATGAAAATCTTGTTGCCTGTTAAATATTCAAACCTACAATGCTATTGTTATCTAGCTCTAAATGTTGAAGTTGCATCTCATAAAACCTACCAGGGCTAGGGAGGGGAAAAGCACAGAAACAACCTCACAGATATTTCAGAGTTGTATAGCTTGCAAAGATAAAGACAACTGACATAGTTCTGCTATAAAATAAAAGGTGGTATGGGGTTCCTGCTGTGGTGCAAAGGGATCAGTGGTGTCTCGGGTGCACTGGGACACAGGTTTGATTCCCCCACCCAGCACAGTGAGTTAAGGATGCAGAGTTGGCATTGCCGGAGCTGCGGAATAGGTCGTGACTGTGGCTTGACTCTGATCCCTGGCCCGGGAACTCTATGTGCTGCAGAGCGGCCAAAAAGGAATAGAATAAAATAACATGTGATCAATTCTGGATTCTCCCACATAAGAATTTTTTTTAGAGCGCCACAGACTGGGATTCTGAAGCCACCTAGCTTTCCCTGGCTGTGCCTTCCCTGGCTGTGCCTTCCCTGGCTGTTTGTTGGGGCTCCTGGGGTAACATAGGCTTGTCTTTATAGTAATATGAATCTACATACACTGGGAGAGTAAACTGGCTGTGGCAGTGTGGAAATTTATTCCATGCCTTCAGAGCCAAATGGTAATGTTCTTAAATTATTTGCTGCTTTGCATTATTCAGAACATGGATCTTTTCCTCCAGGAGCTGGGCAACGTCTAAAGAAAGTAAGTACTTACTATAGAATTGGGGGAACCTATGTTCTGATCTTTACAAAACCTATAAACCAAGGGGGTTGATGACATTGTGATCTCTGAAAAGTTCTTCTCTGCTCTCTGGTTAAACTCTAAGTGTCATGATTATCTTTGCCTTCCAGCTTCATCTCGTGGGTCTCAGCTTTTGAATTTCCACCGCAGAACATTTGTACATGATGTTCCTTTTGCCTGGAACCACTGAACTCCTACTGCAGTATTCAGCCCAAGCATCGCTTCCTTAAGGAGGCCCCCTCCCTGCCACCCTGCCGCCACGTATAAGTCCTGTTCCTTCATTAAATGCTACCATGGAACTGTATTCCCTTTTCTCAGAGAAACAATCTCTATAGAACTCTGACATCACTTGGTGTCTAGTTTTTGCTCACCAGGTACCAGAGAGTCTGACACTCAGCAAATCATCATTAAATACTTATGGAATGAATGACAGTAATAATGGCAAACATTTACTTAGCCCTTTCCCTGTTCCAGGCATTATGCTGAGCCCTTTACATCCACTTGCATCCTCTCAACAACCCTATGGGGACATTAATATCCCTGTTTTATAGATGAGAAAACAGTGGCACAGGGTGTTTAATTACCATCCAGGGCCACGGCTAGCAAATGGAGGAGTCATGGTTTGAACTTAGAGTGTTCTAACATCAGGGACCATTCTAGAATTCCTGTTTGCCATTTCTTTTTTTTTTAAGTTTTTTTTTTTTAAATTAAAGTGTAGTTGACTTATAATATTGTACCAGCTTCCGCTAATTTGTGCCATTTCTGTTAGGGTCTCTTGAAAGGAGAAGAAATTAGGATCTGTGCATTCTTTGTGTTGGCATGGCTGGTGTGCATGTGTGTGTGTGCATGGGGTGGTCCCACGGAAGGAACAGGGATGGACAGAGAGTTCGAGATGACCCTAGAAGAACTAGTCACAAACCATTGCCAATGCCTTAAATTTTTTAAAAAAGGAATGCCTCTGGACACATGCTTACCTGTTCCCATGGACGTGGGATGCACAGAAGGCAAAGCTGTAGTGGAGAAGCGTGGGATCAATCATGGCGCCATTTTCGGCCCGTTCAAGCAGGTCTCTGAGGTAGCAGAGGTGTCGGTGACACCCTCGCACTCCATTTCGGGCGCAGTACTCGTCTAGGACAAACACCTGGCCAGGACTGAACCAGCCCTGTTTGGGGAATAAAGAAGAGACTTTCTTTTAAATACAGGTGGTTTTTTTTTTGGGGGGGGATGCTGCTAGAGTTGGGGAGCGACTGGAGAAAGGGGTTGACAAATAGCCAGAGCTAACACTTACTGACTGCTTATTAAATGCCAGCCACTGTGCCCAGCACTGTGCATGCGACCTTGTTTAATCTTCACAATGGCCCTAAAAGGTAGGTGCTGCTGTCACTCTTTGATGGGGAGGAAATTTCAGCATAGCGAGGACATGGAATTTCCTGAGTATCCCATAAGGAGGAAGTGATTACATATAGATGAGCAGAGGGCCTGATTCCAGAAACAGTCTCGTCCACGAGACTCAACTGTACACCTTGAAAGGAGTGGGGACAGGGCAAAGTCTTGGTTACTGCTAAGAGAAGACAGTAACGTTAATCCCTTTATTTGGGATAGTGCTTTTCCCTCGGCAAAGGACTTTCAGGTGAGCCCCCACCGCAGTCTTGAGAAGCACATAGGGAACTTTATCTTCCTTTCATAGATGAAGAAGTGGAAATAAGAGTTCACAAATAATACCAAACAGGCAGGACTCGAATCCAGCTCTGTCTCATTCCAAGTCTTCTGTTTTTTCAATACTCTGGAGCATTGAAAAATACTAGGACTGGTCTACATACATGTCAGGACTTCACAAATCCTTTTACTTCGGAAGAAAAAATTTTTTTAGATTTTAAAATGAAGATAATAGCAGAACTTTTAAAGAGAACAGCATGACTAAGTGTTCAAGTTGTGAATCATATATGATTCAATTAAACCGAGAGAAGCTTCCTTTGCCCTGGTTGAGCGTTTTGTTTTATTTTCTTCCATGGAGTTATTTGTTTTCTTCTTACTTATTTGCTTGCTACAGGACCACACAAAACTCTGCTGTAAAAGAGAACCTGGGTGGAATCTCCAAATCAGAGCAGATTGGGAAGCCCGATGGGGTGGAAACATCCCTGTTTTATAGACGGGAAAGTGCTGCCTCCGGCATGCCCTTCAGAGATGCTCAGAAGGGCCATGTGACTCGCCGCTCAAAGTCATCCTTGGGACAAGCCTGCAGTCAGATCACTTCTTTCAGTTTGGGTACCTTTCTGAAGCAGGAAATAATCCAGTTCAGGGGGTACTTTGTAAGCTGGGAATTTAGGATTGTGGTAAATCTAAATTTAATTTTACTTGGAGGGTCTTCTCTGAGTCATCTTTCGAATAACTCTCCCTCTTGAAAGAGAAGAGGCAAAAGGAGCAAGTGACTGGGTGGCAGGTAGAGACCACACAAGTGCAGCAAGGGAGGCCTCTGCCGCACACCAGTCTTGTATTAGTGATCTGAGGAATCTTCGATTGACAACGTGCAGCTCAGCGATGCATCCAACGAAAGACGGCATCTTTCCTATTTCAAATTATAAGTTACTGCAGAGGGCGGGAGAGTAGTCGAGGCAGTGGGCTGCCCCTATAGGCAACTTCTTTGCCACTCCATCTGCTACCCCAAATGCTAAATCTTAGAAACAACACTGCTGTGAAAGATTAAAATATATTTTCTACGACTCAGATGACACCAAGTCTTTTGTAGATGCCAAAATAGCTGCTTTGAAAAGAGTTGAAGAAATATCAATTAGGAACTCAGTCGAAGACACAGAAAAATTTATGTATCCCTGCTGGTCGGTCTCCAAAACTAACTGAAAAAAAAGATTGTAATAATGAGAAAATGGAATATATAGAGGCAGGAGATAAGGTCCTTTCAATTGCTGTTATTTTCTGAGATCTTGGGAGGATGGTTAATAGATACAGGTAAACAAAGAGGGAAGGAAACTATTCGATGGTATTCATAATTAATTTTGGATTTTTAGGCCTATGTATATCTAATAGAAAGGAAACTTCAAAATTTCATATCTGGTTTAATTTTTTAGCGGCATTCACTAACTCTCTTTAGTGGTGAATCTCTTAGGGAAAAAGAAAATTGCCTTAAGAAATTAAGATTTGAGAAAAAGTCTTGAAAACAATACAACTCAAAAAAATTCCTCAAGATATGAGGAAATACACATAAAAGGAAATGATTTAAGTTCAGAGGCATATTCTTACAAGTTTCACAAATGCAATTTATAATTATGTGAATAATTACATAATTGTAGGGAGCACATTTGAGAAAAATTGCCTTGCAATGCAAGGTAAGCTTTTTTTTTTAAGTCAAAATGATGTATTTCTTTCCAATTTGGCAGAGTGCAGACTCTTCTGAAGTGCTTCTAAACCTGAGATAATCAATGAATCTTTTATGAGATGAAGATTAATAACTCATTCCATATACTCTCACTTCTCTTTTTAAGACTATTTTATCTACTATTTTTAATATTTTGGCTTCTGGCACAGGAAAAAGAATTTAAAATAGAAATTAGTCAGAATAAAGATGTAGCCATGTCATTTAGAAAAAAATAGATTTTTCTTATATTTATGTTAATATCAATAATATGTTAGTGTTAATTATGTACTATCAATAATATACAGATATATTAACCCTAGTATGTGGAGTTAGAGATAAGGCTTTTCCTCTGGGTAAAGCCATTTTATCCTTTCCTCTCAGTTTTCCCATCTATAAAATGGGATTAATAACCTTTAAGAAATGAAGTAACAATTTACGGTTTGCAGAAGGAAATAAATCCAGTCTCTTTTAGGCTTTTGGATGTAATAGTATAAAGCCCAAAATATATCTTCAGAAATCCAATGAAGACATAATAATGAATTTAAATTTAAATGATTTAAATCTAGGCTTAAAACAGGATTTTAAGAAATGTTCATGCTCTTGCTGAAGAGCGGGACTTCTAAATGCTTAAAGCACCATATAAAACGATTCCCTCTAAAGTTGAAAAATGCTTTTAATACTATGATGAAAAAAAAAAGCCCCCAAACAAACCCAAAGCATTTAACTTATGAAAAAGGAAGTGAACTTCATTTACAAATCATTTTGATCTTAAAAAAAAAATCACAAAGATTACATTCATTTCTGAGACAGGAACACAGGGTCTTATCTTCTGGGTTGAGATGGGAGGGGGATCTTAAAGTCTAAGAAAAATGGGGCAATTTTTACAAGTTCCCCACAAGCAGGTGCCAAACTCGATTACCCTCTTGAGAATATTTCTCATGTAGCAGCTGAAAAGGGGGAAGCTCCGACACGGAGGCTGGGGGGGGGGGGTTGGATCTGCCTCTACTGATAACTTCCTCCTGCTCTATCTTCTTTCTTTGGTAAGTAAAACTGTTTCAACCCAGGAAATCAAGAATACACTTATAATTGTTAAAGGGGCCCTGCAACGGAGAAGAGAGCTTCTGACATAAAGGTAGAGAAATATTTTATCTTGTAAAAGGTTATCACGTTTAAATTGCTGTAGACCAAAGAATATACTTGCCAGGCAAGAATAGGAATCATTAAGTCTGTGATCCAAAGTAAGACGTTGCACCATCTCAAAGAGGGAAGCGTGGTCAAAGTTACAGGGGTTGGAAGAGATAAATTCATCCATGCCATGTTTTTGAGCTCTATCTGCGTCTGTTCATTTATACATGTAGAGAGAGACACAATTTAGAGAAACACATCACATTTTCTTTGACATTTCAAATACACAGGAATTCACTAGGCATTACAAACACTAGCTGTTTCCTCGTTGCCTCCCACCAACATTCCCAAGATATTCTTTTTACCTCCCATTGTCAACTTGCATCACTTACTGGTGAGTTTATTGCATTTAGGCAAAAATATATTGGCATCAACATGTTTATCAAATGATCACAACTCCAGTGCATTTATGTTGTTCTTAAAAACTAAGCACACGACCGTAACTTCGCCTGCGTTTCACCCAACACTGAAAGCAGATCGGATCTTTGCTTATAAAAGCCTAGTTAGCGGTTAGGTTTTTAATAGATTCTGCCATTCCAGTGGTTATGTCTAGAGCAATTTCTCTACAATTATTGGGATTATCTGGAAAAAAAAGGGTTATGCTGATTTTCAGCAAAGTGACAATATTCATATCTTCCCCTTCCAAATCCCCGTTGCCAATTTGGTTCCGCAAAAGGTTTCGGTCCCCACCCTCCGAAATTAAAACAAAATAATAACAAAAGATTTTCATTGAAATCTGGAGGATAAGTTAAATGGGAATTTAGTTTGTGACAGCCAAGGACGTTGCCTTAGAGTATGCTTACTTACTCAGTTAGCAAAGCTTATGAAAGACAAACAAATTTACTCAGCAAGGGCAATGATCTGCCATTTATTGTGAATTAATAGTCTCAATGTATTCACACTTTTCCTTACAGGGTGAAGGCTGTAGGCAAAACCTCCTAAGGGCTAACTAATTAATCTCATATGTGTAACTAAAATAGTCTATATTCCATCGGCAAAATAACTTAGACAATTTGACTTGAGTGAGGCCAAGCACATCCCAAAGAGGGAGGAACGAAGGTCCCAGACATTAAAAGCATCAGCTCACTCCACTTCATATTTACTCACTCTCCTGAAATGCAGATTGTGGAGAAAAAGAATCTTATATGAAATCCAGCCAGAGTTTCTGCATCCCCTTCGCGTACAATATTCTACTGGAATACGGGCACCTGCCAGGGACAGCGATGCTGTCAAGACACGGGGAAAATGGATTTCTGACTTGAGAGGGTGTTTGAATAATATTTTCATACCTGGCCTTCGTCCCAGGCAGTTTTTTTTTCCCCTCCCTGCTTGGGGTATGCTGGAAATGGGGGTTATCGTAGCAGTGTGATGTTAAGATAATGACTTCTCCTCACATTATTAATTTTGTGTATCATTCCAACCTAAATGTGTGGCAGGTCAGATGGATGACCTCTTCTTGTTAGGTTTTTAAATCTCCAGTCATTTTTCATAGAAGCCGCAAGTGGTCAGTGTTTGAAAAGGATGCGTTGTTTATGCCCAAGACACATGGAAGCAACAGTTTCCAGAAGGCAAGTTGAAGAATAGGAGTTTTAATAGCCAAATTGCTCCACGAGGAGGAAAAAAAGGCAAGGTTTTAGAAGGGACAGCACATGAACAAGAATTATATGAGAGAATCTGAAAGACTTCTCTTTGCTGGGTTAATTGCCTTGGACTTGTCTTCAGGAAAGTACTTTCAGTTTGAGGTTGGATGCGACACCTAGGAGGATTCTTTTGTCTGGTAACTGGTCTCAGAGCTACATTTCTCCTTTGACTCCGGATGGTCAGAAAGAGAGGTGGTCAGGAAGTTGGTACTGGGGAAAAAGCTAGCTGCTTCTAGGCTGTGTTTGTATGTGTATGGTGTCTCTTCTGGCAGAAGGCAAATGTCTTCAACCTGCTCTAAATTTAGGTCCCCCCGCCCCCCGCAGGGTGGCTCCCCTCTAATCCAGGTGGTACCTCTCCATTCCTTAGGAGAGATCCTGCCCTCCTACCGCCATCCTGTCAGTCCCAGGTGAAACTAACAGTGGGGTACACCAACTGCTCGTCTCGTTTCAGCTTCATAAAGAGCCTCACTCGCTCGGGGCCTCCCAATTCTAACAGAGAGACGGGGCATGTTGGCTAGCACCAGCTTCCTGCTCTCAGATTTCTCAGAAGAGGCTGCAAGCTGACAAACTGGGCCCTTTACTTCCCCAGTTTGGCTCTGCTATTTTAGTGCTTTTCCATTGTGATGGTGCAGAGGGTCACTTAGCTAGAGAGGAGGGGCTCTTCTGTAGCTGTGAAAACATGGCCCAAGTTTTAAGTGACTTGCTTGCTCTTTATTTGTTGAGCCTCTTGAAAACTTTGTGATGAACTATTTTGCTTGGCTGCCCACTCAGGAAATGGATCTGAAAAGAGAGCTTGGCTCCTCCGTGGAGACCAGGATACAGACCCCTCCTCGCCACAATCCATCATCACAATACAGCTTCACTATGCTAGTTCTTGGCTTGGAGTTCATTTAAAGAACAACTTCATCTTCACTTACATTTTAAAGCAGGCTTTAAAATATGCTTAAAATCCGCCTGTTTTCCTTTTTAGAAAAGTAGCCCTTTCAACACAAAAATTCCGTTTCCCTTTTTCCTCCTTTCCTCTCTGTCAGTTCAGAAGTCGAATGAGCCTGGGACTGCCTTAGATGGTCCAGATGCCAGCCTGAGCTGTGGGATATTGGCTGAGCTGTTGATCTGTCTGAGCCTCAGTTTCCTTGTGTGTAAAATGAGCTGAACTTTCAGTTCTCTTTCTGCTGTCTCTGTCATTTAATCATCCTTAAGATCCCTTCACACCTTCCCTGTGTGTGGGATGGAGCTTAATGCAGTGGGAATTTCCAGCAAGTGAAACGAGCAGCCCCTGGATTTTGCTTACACAAAATCATCATTTACTCAGAATTAGGCTCATTATCTTAATGGTTCCAACAACTCAACAGTGCTTAACAGGGTGGCTGGCTCCCATGAAATTTCTGAGAGTTTCATTGAGCTTATTATATTCAGAAGAAAAAAAAAAAAAAAAAAAGAAGAGCGGTAGGACGGGAATGCTATTTTAAGGTGTCAGTGGAAGGGATGTGATTTTGAAACTCCATCCAAGCAGGATTTTGATATTTTTGTCCTCTGCTATATTCTCAGTACCTAGAACAGTACCTGGTACACAGGAGGCACTCAAAACATATGTGTTAAAATAATGAATTTATTTCATCGAAATAAATGAATTCACCCTCTCAACAAAGATTTTCTATTTCTTGATTTGAAGGAATGCTGATACACTACACTTAATGGGAGCCTGTTGACTTGGGCCAGGATAGCAGTGGGTAAATGCGTGGGCTGAAAGGGTCGCAAAGATTGGGTTCCAGGCCAGCACTGCCATTACAGGATGTGAGATGTGAGGGAAGTTGACGGGTGTTTCTGAGGCTCATTTTCTTCTCTCGTAAGTTGAGAATGGTGTTTAGGTCTCCCTTCAGAGGGGGCTGTGGAGAGGATATGATGAGGAGAATCTGGAAGGCCCAGCACACACTAAGTGCTCAAAAAACCTTTGCCGTGAGTGACGGGCAGGCTTCTTCCTGCTCCCGGAGCCAGTTTGTTTAATGTTCTTAGTGAGCCAAGGCTGTCTCCACATTGACAGCTAATGTTAGTTATAGGTTGCTCTTAAACCATATTGTTTCTAGGGAGCTGGGAGTCCTTCCCTTCTCTTCTGTTCTGTATAACCAATTCCTACTCTTTGGCTTTGGGTTTTTGCTGGGTGAGGTTCCAATTTCTCTGCAGTCAGAATACACACTCACCCACCCACCTACCCAGACAATTAAGCCCCTTGGTAGATAATATGTTCCTTGAGGGTAACTTTCTGCTGTTATTTCCTCTGCCAGCTCCCAGAGAAGCCAGGTCCTCAGGAGGTGTTTATTAACTGACTTACTCTGACACCTCCAACCCAGGAAACTTCCCATTGACTTTATTAAGGAGTCACACACATGGGGATTCAGATGGCATCTTGCAAATCCCAAAGTGGGAACATGTGCTCTTAGAGGGGAAAAATCTTATAAAAGGAAACAGAATTCTAGGTGCAGGTGTCTTTGGATACCATTCAGATTGTCTGCCTGTGTCTCCATACATGTCTAGGACCATATGCATTACATATGTTGTCTATTTTAAAATAAAACACTGCAGTGGTCCAGCTGTTCCAAATTCTGTTTCAAAGAACTTGTGGCTGCTTCTCAAGCAACACCATATAGTCATCCTTACACTGTCCCAGTCTGTTCCACGGTGCTGAACATTTAAAAAAAAAAAAATGCTCCCTGCAATCCCATTTTGCCATGTACAAACAATTGGAATTGGTTGATTAGAGAAAGAGAAATCAACTGTTGACATTAGCAAAGGGAAAACAGCTCAGAGCAAAAAGATGAGAACATCAATTCCTGGATACAGGACACCTTGGGATCAGTTTCTTTGCCAATATTTATCATGTGTCAAGGAAGTAAAAATGAATTTGAATACTGAGTAAAATAAAATTAAGAGGGTACAGCAGAAGTTTAAAATTCCAATGATGTTTAGATTATCTCTTGTTTTAGGAGATGAGTACCAGTATTCTTTTTCATTAATATGTGTATTCTTTTTTTTTTAATTTAAGAAATCCAAGATTGACTGCATTTTAAGAATTGACTTTACCTTTTTCAGACCTGGCTGAAAAACTGCTAAGTCCTGAGTGGCCTGCAAGAGCTTCAAATATACTTAAAATGAGCTATGTAATTTTGGAAGCTCTGGTGCTAGGGCATAATTCAATATCTCTTCCAAACAATGCTACTTACTTCACTCTGGACTTCAATTGTATAAAGATTTTGAGGTCCTATAGCAAGGACAGAGGAGAACGACTTCAGACTCAAGTTAGGTCAGTAAAGTTGATAGTGGTATCTAAACTACATTTAGAAACTGACACTATCAATGGTACCCGTGACACAGAAGCAGACAGACAGACACTCAGATTTATGAAAGGCAGGTATGCTTTCAAGTGGAAATGAATCAAAATCTTTACCCCACGTTTGAAACACTTTTGGTTTGGCATTTAAGGAATATTAGGAAAATAATGGTTCCTAAAATATGATTATATGGATTTCATACTCTCATTTAATCCACTTAAATTTCAAGTGATGTTTTTAATCGACCATCCTACCATTTATATTTTTCTTTAACTGATCACGATGTCTGGGTTCATTTCAGGTTTGATATTCTTTTCCTTTTTCCCCCTCACAATGGGAAAGCATATATCATATTTTTTCTTAATCACTTGTCTTAAAAGCAAGCATATTTTTGTGATCCTGTTTCCTATATAAAAATTTTAAAGATAAGTCTGTAACAAGGTCTACCAAATGGAATTTTCTTGGCGCCAGGGGTGGGGGGTGGTGTGTGTGGAATTGGATAACATAGCTTTCATATTTTCCTTTTATTGAGATTTTTCTATTATTCCAATAGCTCTGGGAATGAAGACAAAAGGTCAAATCTCTTTATTTTGTAATGTCACATTTTGGAACTTTTTATAGGTAAGGGGAAAAATTCCTCTTTTGAAAATAACTGCGATTGTCTTGTTAATAAACCGGCTGAGAGAGGCTCCTTTCTCTAGTGAATCCCTTTTATAATAAGCTGGAGGTAGCTGTTTTATCGATGAAATATAGAGCACAGTTAGGGCTGCTGTTACTCCTGATAGATGCTAGAGGCAAAAGACTAGCTAATGTAACTATAAAGTCATTGTGAACTCAAACTGCAAATTAAAAGGTGACTTTGTATCCTTCTTATATGGAAAATGTGTACTTGTCATATCCGCTTGACAGTACAAGAGTGAATGTATGGTTTGGACAATAACGAACAATGACAGTAGTCAACCTCATCAGAAGACATGAAATAAAGAAATGACAATGATTGATGGCAGCTGGCTGTTTACGGATTTTTCTAGAAGAGTTTTTCTTGGCATGATCAAGTAACAAGGGGATGTTGTGCCCTGCCTGAGCTCTGCACATCAAGCAAAAGACTGGTCCTCCCCTGCCTGCTGCCCTTGAGGAACAACTTAATTCTTTCATGGTCTCTTTGACTAAATCAAGCTAACTTGCGTGGCCAGGAGAGGAAGGCTTCTTCAGAAGCTATCAAGGGCCACAATGCATTTTGCAGAAATCTCTGGCAATACACCCAAGGGGATAAACATGTGATATTTATTTCAATGTTCATTTTTATAATTCTTCCTAAGACAAATACTTGAGTAGAAATTATCAAAGATTTTTGTCAATGATGGTTCAAAACAAATAAGTAAATGCTTTGTAATTTTCCCTGCTGTAGTTATTACATTTTCAATTAATTTGCACAGTACCTGATGATGTTTTATGTCCCTGCCACATAAGCAAAAATAAATTTTCTATAGTTGACTAATAATGTATCTTACTATAAATCACTGAAGGTCATGAAAATATTCAGATGATTAGTGAATAGTGTGTTAAATGTGTCTGAAATAGTTGTCTACTGAGATCCTATCAAGGTCTTTTGAAAAATTTGGGCCTAATTGTGAGAGTCTATCCTTTTAAAAACTCTTACTTTACAGAGAGAAGGAAAGTGATTTACAGTGTGGTTTTGGGTTATGCAAATTAATATTGAGTTAATTCTCTGATGTTGCATTTCTGCAGTGTAGCAACTGCAAGTTGACAATATAAGAAGATATGGCAAAAATCTCATGAGACAAGACTATAGAAAGGAATTAAGGCAAATGATTATCTGGAAATCTACTATGAAAGCAATGCGTTGCTGTGCCAATACAGGTAAATTCACTAAAACAAAATTCATTCAGTCATCTATTCATCCATTCTTTCTTTCATCCTTTAAAAGAAGTAGAGCAAAATCCTAAATTCCCACTAAGTTCACATTCTCTAGAAAGCTTTTAAAAATGCCTCATCAGACATTGGAAAAAAGGAAAGTTAAATTAAGTATCTGCTTGGAGGGGTGAAAAAAAAAAATCTGTCTGCTAGCCAGGGGTACATTTATGCAAAATAAAAAAAAAAAAAAGAAAGAGAGAAAGAAAGCAAATTAAAGAAAGAAACAAAAAGAAGAAAGGACTATTATTAAATGGTCAGGAAGAATGATGTGACCTACGACGTCTAAGTCAGCATTCAGAATACTCAAGTACATATTTGCCTGCTCTCTTGACCAATTTTTCTAGCTCCCTCTAATGTCGAGTCTTCTCAAAACACATTTTTGGTGGACAGCTTTTCCTTCTATGTGTACTCTCTTTTATTAATAAGTGAACGTTTTTTATGAGTTTTAAAGTTTCCTTTTTCCCCTTACAGGTGTATTTTTAGAAAAATTAGCACAAATACAAATGATGTCAGAAAAGTTATTGTTGTCATTGTTCTTGGGAGAGCAGCAGAGAGATATTTGAGACCAGAGGTTAAAACCCTCCAGGACATGGTGAGACTGAATCTGAAGCTTTTGTGAATCAGCTCCATGAATTCAATTGTGTCCTTCATTTCCTGTTTTTGTGCATAGTAGTTCTATGTATTAGAGCTCTCTTTTCAAAATTAATCCTCTATTGGGCCTTTGAGCACACCCTCAGGCCAGGTAGAATGAAATCTTTCGTGTTCAAATAATGCATTTACTTTATTAATTCTGTTCTATAATTTCTTGGAGTCTTGCTCAGTTAATATCTTTGGATTTCCTACCCCACCTTTCTATTGTTAAGGTATCCATGGTTACCACACCATTGGTTCGCTGACCATTCTAACCTTTGGAATGGTAAAGGAAAAAAACACAACAACAACACATCGTCAGAGTGCAAAATGATCTGTTTTCAGGCATTAAGCAGTCAGGTAGCTGTGAATTCCACAAAACAAAGGCATTATTTGCCCATTTCGTTGTGATGTTAATTAATAGTCTTGGAATTAAAAAAAATTAGGAGATGTTGATGGCTGGCTTTACTCAGAGGATCATTTGATGCCAATATGAAAGCCAAGGAGAGGAGGCAATTATGCACACATCACATGCATCCTAGTTTCGGTATGGAAGCTTACATTTCAAACCTAAGGTCAGGAAAATAACATGAGAAGTTTTACTACAAAGTCTAGACATGAGGAAGATTTAAGAGGAGAGGGAGAAAGCACATTGCAGGTGTCAGATAATCTAGTCTGATTATCTGAGCTGTGCTAGCTATAGGGGAACACTTACCCTTCAGTCCAGCTAGAAGTTAGCAGGGTAAGAAGGAACAAACCAGAATAACATAAAGACTAGCAACAAGGCTCAGGAAAGCAGACAGGAGTTCTAACCTAGCAGCTAAAGTTCTTGGGTTCGAGCAAAGATTGAACAAGAAAACTTAAATGAAATAAAACAAAACAAAAAACCAAAATCACCCCCCCAAACCAACAGTAACCAAGATCCCCCTAACTTCTGAAGACTGCTCATGTGGTAGCAAAATTAGAACAATTTTCAAAAACATCCAACTTTAGGGATCTATCATGTGATTAATAGTTATTAGTTGAGAAACAGACATTTATATGAGACTCATTGCAAGTGATATATCAAATAACCATTGACCAAATAGCAAAGCTTAAAATACCCCCTCCCCTCCCACTCTGAATGAGAACAACAGAAGTACTGATTTTTACTGTTCCTCTAACACAGATTGGACAGGGATCAGGTGATTCAATCAGAGGCCACTTGGCATAATAAATCATGACAACACTCAACTATAGATTTGGACGTCATTTCCAACGTAAGCAACAATGCCTTAAAAATTGGAAGGTTGCAAGTATTTGTTTTAAAAGGTTGTATAGTTAGGCACTGACAATTTTTTTTTCAAGTTTTAACCAAAAATAAGAAAAAAAAAATTAAATCAACAACAACACACACCAAAAAACCCACAAAAGAACAAAAAAGTTTTAAAGTTTGGTGGAACCCTCCCCAAACCACTGTAGCGTCACATACAAACTAATGAATAGCAGGATCTATTTTTTTTTCAGTTTTTCCAATTTCATACAAATACTCCACTCCACTCTTTCTTAGACGTGTCTTTTCATTTTGAAATTGCAAAAAGTAAAAACTACCCAGAAATCTGTTAGACTGAATTTAGGAAGAACCAAATAAACTCACAATTACTCCCAAGTATCCCAAACTGTAAAATGTTCCATTCTCAAGTTTCCCTTGAACAGACAGCGACATGACAAGACTGGAGTGTTTATTTTTCTCTATCCAAAAAAATCTCTGGGTCTCATTTTTCTGTAGCTCCCCTTTGCAATGTAAATATTAACAAAGTGATTACAAAGTTACCTCATTGAAAAGTTGCCCTTAAAAATCCTTCATTTGCAAGAATGGCAAATACTTTGAGCAAATATTCAAAAACAGGGATTTGATGAGATGTGTACAGAATTAAGTATTTAACAACGACCCTTACCTTTTAGAGCTCAAAGAAATCTTTTTAAAATGCAATACTTGATTGTTTTTACTCTTTTTGTTAGAGAATCTATGACTGACAATGTTTGTCATGTGAAAATTAAAATAAATCTATGGATAGACTGAGAATCAAATGGCAGTGCAGGCTCAAAGTTTTCTGTTTATTTCTATGCTGTGATTGTTTTTCATTTTTCTATAATCTTGTTTTGTAGTACGAGGCGACCATGCGGTCCCAGTTTGCCCAGGACTAAAGGGTTCCACAACACAGGACTTTAATTCCTCAGTTGAGGCAAGTCTGGAGTTCTCCTGTGGTGCAGCAGGTTGGGGCTCTGGCACTGTCACTGCAGTGGCACAGGTTGATCCCTGGCTCAGGAACTTCCACATGTCACGGGGCGGCCAAACATAAAATAAAATGAGGCAAATCTTAGGCAAATCTGGATGAACTGTTTACCCTAAGAATAAATAAACAGTGTGAGTCTGACTGAGTTATATAAGGCCTGATCTGCTTAAGAGTGACAGTTTGAATTTAACAGTTTAAATGCAGCACTGAAGTAATTGTTGACATAACCACCATTCTGTGGCAGACTCCACTGAAAATTATGACATGCACCCTCTCTACCTCCCAGCCATTTTTTGGTTGTTTTGCATAACTACTCAGTGACACCACAGAATGTAAAATTCTTGTTCCTGTTTGGATCTTTCTCATGGGCTTATATACCTCTAACTGTAAATGATCACGTGGAGAAGACTGAGTTCGTTAAATCCTGACTGGATTCTGATACTGGTTTCTAAATTATGGGCACAGAGCCTCACTTTCTGGTACTCTGGCTGCAGATTTTATTAAGTGCCTAAACTAGCAACGGAGAGACTCTGGAGCAGGTGAGATTTGTTTCAGGGGTAGTAAAGTAACTATGGGATTATTGGGTTTAACGCTATTGGATTGAAACTCTAGGAGAAGATGGTCATTTACTACATGGTCATGGTGTACAACTGTCCACAAAGAGCACTGCACAACTCAATAGGCACCATTCTTATTCCTGTCTATGGGAAAAGTGCTTCCTGCAGGGCACAATCTGCAGGGCTGAAAGTGGTGACTCCATTCTTACATACCCTCATAGGTGTGGTAAGACCTCACAGTCTCTGGAGATAAATCCAAGAACCATGAATTATCTGACCTCCTCATTCACCTCTCAGCCTACCTCACATGCTCTCTAGGGATATTAATTCTCCTGGCCTCAAATTTCAAACCTTATGTATTTGCTTTGGATGCCCCATTTAATAAAAGCTCTGTCAACTAGCATAGTGATATACATCAAGCTTGTGTGTACTCTGTTGAATCTTCTTGCTGATGCCTAATGACTAGATTCTAATTTCATAGCTAAATGAATCCAACCCACAGAGGGAATTCTATATCCAGAGCCCTTGTGTATTTCCCTGTAGAGACATATATTAATACATACGCTCTTCAGCAGCCTCCATCAGTAATCCTTTTCTTTTTTTTGAAAAGTATCTGTCTCCACTTAATTTTACCCCCTTAAGGTCTGTCCACTTTCCTATACTAGAGAGAAGAAAGGGGGACTAAACATGAACCAAGTAGTAATTTCTTAATCTGGGCAGATGATAGGACAGAGACACTGAATGTAAGGTGAAATGACTTCAGAAGAAATGGAGAGTATTTGGAAATAAGACCAGGATTTTCCAAATATCACCTGAGATACATGCTTTATGAAGTTCACTTGGATGGTGGTTAAAATTAGTCATATTTCCCCTGATACATAGATAATTCCAACTCAGAAGGATATAAGAGGATGTATTGTGTCAAATTTATTAAAAGGAGCCCGTCAGGCAAGGTGAAAGAAGAGATTACATTGCAGAGGTTTTTAAAAAAACTAGATAAATATTGAGTATGCTTTATCTCAACTAATGACTAAAACATTTAAAAAGAAATGCTGCTTTCTTTCTTTTTTTTGCTCTCAAATACATGTAAGTGCCACAAGTAAAAAGAGAAAAAGAAAGAAGAAGACAGTAGGGAACTTGGTGGTGGTTATAGGCAGAAGGGCTGTGCATCCCCAACTTCTTCCTTATTCTTTCCACATGATTGTGTGATTATTTACAATGTTCCACAGGGAATGCATCTTTCTTTAAAGAACCATCAGTACTAGACAGGAATTCCTGGGAGCACCTGATGGATAGTATTTCTCATCCGAAAAGAGTTTTTCCCCATCTTAAAAATTATTTAGGAACGTAATCTTATTAGACAGAAACAGACACAGCAGTGGAATTCATTGAAAAGAGAATTCTATATAGTTGCTGTAGCTACTATATTATTTGATCCACATTTTATTTAAGAGCAACACAGGAGAGACTATGTGAAAACACTGGGTTAAAGGTCCATTTCTGATGTGGGACTTTCACATTTGCTTTCCCTTCTGCTGCAACTGCCTTACTATAGATATTTGTGGGGTCAACTATCTTTCTTTTGGGCCTAAGCTCAGATCATTTGTCTTATGTTCCCTCTCCCTACTCAATCACCATTGCATGGCATTCTTTATGGTATTTCCCAATGTCTGAAACTACCTGACTTATTTTTTTTTTTTACTTGTTTGCTGTCTGGACTTCCCCATTGGGATGTAGGTATCCTGAGAGCAGACACCTCAGCTGTCTTCCCCATCACTATGTCTCATCACCTAGACAGGTGCCCAATGAACACCACTGAATGAGTGAGTTCCATGTTGAAGTAAGGACTTCCCATGATTACTGCTAAAAATGTATACTTGACCTATCTCTAACTGACCTGTTGTTCAGGGTAAGGCACATATCTCTCCTTAGGGTTAATGTTTATAACTAAGATGAATTGTTTCATTTGGTGCTTTATGTTTCCATTTTCTATGTTCCAATAAGCACCTCCAGTGTATGCTGTCTTTCATTTTACCCTGTGTATCTGGAGTATCACAAGATAAGATCCATCCTAGGTAACGAGAAGGCATGGCAAAGGGGCAAGAAATTAAAACAGATGCTGAGGTAAGAGGGGAAGAGACTAGAATATGAACTGAAGCTGTTTAAGGAGACAGTTTCATTTTTGGGTTCTGGTATTTTAGCTCAGAATGGGATTTTAGGTACTGTGCTTTGTTTTGTTTTTTTTTTCCCCCACTGCATGTGATAATGTCATCATTTATTTTTAAATGGTTCTAAGTTGCAGATTTAAATTTATTTCAAATCAAGCCCTATTTTAAAATTACTTTTAATAGGAAGAATGATGCAAGAATATACATAATCTACTATATTTGACGGACTCAAACAAATACATGTTTGGCTATGAATTCCAAACTTTCACCAAAACAAAGAGCTAAAAATCCACCTAAAAGATATTTTACTGTGTTTAGTCCTTGGGGGAAAATGTCAAGTATTGCACTTTAAAATTACTTTCATCTAACATTTTTGTCCCAAAGTTTCCCCTCTGAATTCACTATTTTTTTCAGCAAACATGATTTTGTGAATCCTTCATATTAAAGCAACGAGATTTTTTTCTAATTCAACTTTAAAAGATTGACTTTACAGAGCTATTTTTAACAAATAGCGTATTTACTTACAAAATTGGGAGATGGGGGCATCCAGCTGAGGCACAGTCCCTCCCTTGGCGTTGAGTTTCTGGACTTGGGTTGGGGGCACAGGCTTGTGTGACTGCCCGGTAGCCCGATACATGGCCTGGACCCACAGAATGCGATCTTGCTCATCATCACTTGCAAATATTACGGTGTCTCCTTCTTTGACTGCATTGAAGAAAGCTCGGCCACCCTCCAAACCTGGGTGAAAAGGGAAGAAAAATTACTAAGTTGAGCTGCAAGGTTTTTGGCAGGACTGAGCTCTGAGAGAGGCTGTTCCTATGCTTTTCCTTGGGCTGAAAAAAAGGAGGAGTAGCTATTTATCTGATTATAGAAAGGGAAGTCAGATATCCAGCTGGCTACAAAGTGGGGGTCTTGATGTCCAACAGGCATTGTGAACTTGGCTCTTGTTTCCCGCCATCTTTCTTTTGATTGGGGACAGAGCTGTCAATCGAGTAGCTTACTGGCTGGGTAAACATAGGTCTAAAAACATACTTATTTTTCTCATCTTTAAAAACAAATGAACCAAACCAAACAACAACATCTCCTGACCCCACCTTTCCCTTCAGTCCAATACTGCCCTCTTGTTCTTCTCATTATAATGTAAGGGAGATCTCTACCAGGGCTTCTCAAATTATGGTGCACATGTGAATCCTCTGGGCATCTTGTTAAAATGCAACTTCTGATTCAGTATAACTGGGCCTGGAAACTGAGATCTTGCATTTATAACAATCTCCCAGGTTATGCCGATAGTGCTGGTTGGAGGACCATGCTTCAAGTAGTAAGCCTTATTATTCTGCTTTACAGTCTCTCCAATCAGGCTGCTGCCCCACTGAAACCTGTCCAGATCACCAGTGACTTCCCCACTGCTGAATCCAATGATCAATTCAAAGGCCTCATTTTATTCCATCCATCACGTCACTCCATTCTCTTTGAAAAGTTTTCTTCACTTGGCTCCAGGTCATCTGATTTTCTCTCCCTCCCCTGGCCGCTGCTTCTCACTCTTGTTTGCTGGTTCCTCCTCTTCCACCTCTTTATCCTGATCTTTAAATGTGGGAGCATCTGGTCTTCTGCCCTTGGACCTCTTCTCCTCTTCATCTACACCTAATTCCCTAGGGATGCCATCCAGTACAACACCATAAATATGCTCGTGGTCTCTATACTTCTAGCTCTACCCTGAACATCCAGTGGTTCTCTTGACTTCTCCACATGGATATATGACAGACACCCATCTAACACTAAACTCTGGGTCTTTATCCCAAACCTCCTCTCCATCTCTGTAAAGCTGAGCTCATTTTCTGGGTGCTCAAGTCCAACGACCCTGGGGTCCTTTTTGACTCATTTTCTCTCATTGCCCATTCCAATGACATTTGGAAGGTTCAACTTTCAGGATATTATAACAGAATGCCCCCTCTCCTTTCTCCAGTGCAGTCACCTTGAATTCAGCCATGCTCATCTCGCCTCTGGATTATTGTAATAAGCTACTGTCTGATCCATCTGTGTCCATCTTCATTCTCTACAGCAGCTTCTCAAGATGCGAGCCAGAGTAATTGTTTTAGCACAAGAGTGAGGTCATGCCACTCCTCTGCTCAAAACCTGCCAGTAGCTCTGCACTTCACTCAGAGGAAAAGTCTAGGTTCTGACAAGGCCTGCAAGGTCTCACATGAATTGACTCTCCACTACTTCTCTCCACCTTTCCTACCACTCTTTCTCTTACCTGCACATGTATATATGATTCACGATGGTCATGCTGGCCTCTTGATCGTCCTTGAACACTCTAGCTATGTTGTCACCTCAGGACCTTTGCACTTGGTATTTCTTATACTTGGACCTCTTCCTCCAGATAGCTGCATGAGTCTCATCCTCACCTTCATGTCTCTGCTCAGATGTCACATGCTTGTTCAGGCCTTCCCTGACCTCTACCTCTCCTACTCACCTCTCTCACATCAGAGCCCTTACCACTTTTAACAAATTATGTAATTTATTTTACTTCTAAAGATAGGGAGCCTTTGTCTTCCTTGTTCACTGCTGCACTCCTAGAACCTAGAATAGTGTGTGGCATAGAGTAGGTGCTCAACAAATGCTTGCTGGATGAGTGACTGCTCTATAGAGCCATCTTGTCCCATAGGCAGTTTTCAAAGTTAAAATTCAGAGAGAAGGAGGAAGAAGCCTCTTTTTGGGCTCAAGCCAAAGCTACACTGTGTCTGTCAACATAATCCAAAAGCCTGAATTTGGGGGCTCCTGGGACTCTCCATTCATAAATAAAGCTTCAATATTTTTACCAAGTTCCTCATCATTTCCCTCCCTTCCCCATTATCAGGCTAAAGATGAGGATAAGGGGAGTGATTAGCATCCCTAAATTTCCAACAAGACTCAGTCACTAACCTCTTTGACATTTGTACTGGGGAAGATTTCTGGTGTTATGACTTCTCCATTGTGCCGATAGTATTAATTCAAGTGTCTATTCCACGAAAGTGGGTGTATGTTGATAGTTTTAAAGTTAGAATTGTCAGGTGTTCTAGAACAATAAACAGCAATTTCTTTACATGAAGGAACTAGTGTTTCAGTATTTAAAAACAATTTTTCTTTGTCTTTTTTAGGGCTGCACTCATGGCACATGGAGGTTCCCAGGCTAGGGGTCCAATTGAAGCTGTAGCTGGCAGCCTACACCACAGCCACAGCAACACAGGATTCAAGCCATGCCTGTGATCTACACCACAGCTCACGGCAATGTTGAATCCTTAAACGACTGAGTGAGGTCAGTGCATCCTCATGGATACTAGCCGGGTTCATCAACCACTGAGCCACAAAGGGGCCTCTCAGCATTTCTAATAAGCGCTTTTTGATGGTTATGATTATGAAGGTTTGGCTCATTTCTTACGGAGCATTTTACAATGTGTGATTTGGGTAGGATGATGTACAGTTAGCAAGCTTGGAAAACCTGATGAAATGAATGGATGGCATCATAAGAAGGAAAATCCTGCAAGGTGAGATAGGAAGAAGAGCTGTGAGGGATGCTTTAAGCCCTGAAAAGTGGGCACCGGGGAGCTGAAAAGAAGAGTGGGGTCAGCAGAGCTTCTGTAGTGCAGTCTCATGGGGACCTTTGGGATAAGCTACTATGATACTATAGGTGAACTCTAGGCTAGGTGTCATTGCCCCACCACCTCCCTTCTGCCAGGGCCTGCCGCTGGGAATAGGGGCACTGTTTTCTTGGAGCTACTACCAGAAAGCAGTTCATGGGGTTGCCCCAGGAAGTAGAGAGGCGGAGATGGCAAGATGCTATGAAGTTTTCAGATTTGTATTTAATCCTCTCAACTGTCCCATGAAGTAAGGAGTATCATTCTCATTGTATCAATGAGGAAACTGAATCACAGAGAAGATGAAAACTAGCTCAGGAACGCAAAGCGGGGCTGTAGCCCCAGCTGTTTTCTCCAGAGCTGATGACAACACCCACCGTACTGGACTCCTGCAGAGCCTGGGTAGCACCCGTGGTGCACAGTAACCACTCTCCGAGGGTTACTTCTTAACAGCAGTGAAGGTGAATCGTGGGGTGAGGAGGGCAAAGAGAAATGCCTAATGAAGCAATGATAACAACAGCAGCAGAGAGCAACAGAACTTTTTCAGAAAGCACTGGAGACCAAAGACACACCAATGAGAGCCAGGAGAGAGCAGGGCAACCAGTTGAAAGAAAACCCAAGGGGAAAGCAATGTGAACATCAACATGTGCTCCAAGACAGGAGTCTTAGGCAAGGCAGCAAATTTTGGGGATGCAATCCACAAAGTTTGCAATCTGTGACAGTGCCTGGGCTCTCCCTGGAATACCCCACAGGTACTGACCTTTCAGGAACTAGAGAACACGCCTGGGAAGGAATGGAGGTAGACCAAACAAGGAATGTTGGCCAGATCCCTGGCCAGCGATTGCTGTTCCAATAACACAAAAGGACACAGTCTACTTGTGATGTAAAGTTATCAGACTACTTAAATTAATCATTTAGTAAGTTGTGCTACTGAATTATTCTGAATGACTGTCCTCTTATTTGAAGACTTAATTACCCAACCTAATAGGAATCGAGAGATTGTGGCACCCCCTTCGTACCGTATCCAGGGAAAGGTCAAGTGAAGCACTTTCATTGTTAGATTATGACTGGGGTGACTGAAGGCAAAACTTACAGTTATCCACCAATTCCTCAAGTAAATCTTTCAAGGACTCTAAACAGGCAGAGCTGATTTAGAGCAAATGTTGTGTCTGGATGACGGCTGGATCCCAGCTGATACAAGGGCAAGGACATCCACGTTACAAGGCTACCCGCCCTTGTAAACATCTCCAGCAGTTGGTTCCATTGACAATCAGGGGCAAGCAAAGAGGAGGAGGGTCCAGATGGACTCAGAAGTCCTGTTTCATTTGCACACTCCCTTTTCAGGGAGCTTTGGGGAGAATCCTCAAATCTCTGAGGACACTGGCTAAATTGTACATTACCTCTACCTCCAGCGGACAAACTTTATTGTACATAAGACTCCCCTAACATGCTTATTTGAAGGATTCTGCCCTCCCCCTTCTGGTTTTTGGTTAGGTTTGGGGTCCGGGAACTACTACTTATAACAAGCACTTCTTAGGAAATTCTGGGTTGGATTTTTCTCATGACAATTGGGAATCTTTAAATCTCTCTCTTCAATCAGACATTGCTTTGAAAACAACTAGGTGTTGGCACATGGAAAGACAGAGAAGCTGCTTATTATTTTCAAGAACGTAATCAATTTACTTTCCATTTGCATCCTTGGTAAAGGAATTTATAAATTATATCCAATGGGATCAATGTGAAAGAGAAGAGAAGCATGTACAATACATATGGTCAGTTACTCCCTTGCTTGTAGACGGAACAGCTTTCTCCTGCTCTTCTCCTTTCTAAAGGAAGAAATTTCTGCTTTTATATGATAAAATAACAATTCTAGGTTCGCTATAGCTATACACACAGCTATGTTTTACTGCAAGGGCCAGAGGGTGAGATGGCTTAGACCCCAAGTCCTAGCTTTTTTTCTCCCTTTGCAGAATGAGATGACAAGCCTAGTGTCATTTACTTGGTGAATTGTGATAAAATCCAATGCAATCATGTAATAGCGAACTGCCTTAAAAGAAGTTAGTATCTTAAGATGGTGCTGTCCTTCCTTCTCCTATCAGTTCTTTAGCCTCCCACTTCATGTGGCCATGCCCATGACATGCCGGAGTTCCAGGGCCAGGAATGAACCTATACCGTAGCAGTGACAACACTGGATCCTTAACCCACTGAGTTACTAGGAAACTCCACAGCCTCCCACTTTAACAAGGAGGTCTTAGGAAAGAGAGATTCTATTTCTCTGAAGGGAACTCAGAGATTTGAGATTTGAGAAGAAGGCAAACCGTCAAGGAAGGACACGAGGGGTGCTTTCTCAATGCAGGAGCCACATCCTTTCTATGAGCTGGTGCATGAAATTGTTTCAGACTCATAGATTCTATTCATTAGCAGGGATTTCCGGGCAGAGCCTTTAGGTCTTACCTGGTCAGCTCTATATCCTCCAGGCAGGATGCTAATTATCTATGGAAGTCTGGAGGTGGGGGTGGGGGTGGGGCTGGCCCAAGGCCCTCAGGTCTGGGATTCTGAATCCCACTGAGATGCTAATTTCCCTAAGCGGGCTGGGCCAAAGGCCTCCCCTGCCACACCTTTCCAGGTTAATTACCCCCATCTTCTCTCAAACTCTGTTTTTCTTTTATGTGTATTTTGTTGCATGTGGAAGAGCAATATGGGAATAGAAAAAAAGGTTTTGGGCCAAATAATGCAGTATGGTTGGAAATGCTTTCCTTGTGCAGATTTGGCATAAAAATAAACTTCTCTGGGAGAGGGCTGTTGGTGCCTGTTGCTCATTAATATGCTGAAATGATTTCGCACCCCCCCCCCCATTTTGAAGGTTCCTTGAGGCGGATTTCTATTCATTTTTTCTGGGAAAAAGATAAAATGGGTGGGGGGAGAGGTGTGAGGGGGCAGGATGTAGAACTTATGCAATGTAGAACTTATGAGAAATACTCGCATTTGTGTGGTTCTCTTCGTTACATAAGGCTGAGGAGCTTGGATGTCTACACTGCGGATTGGTGTTTTTTTAAGAAAAAAAAATAGCGTTTAGGGGACACTTTCAAGTATCATCAGCTCACTTTGAACTGTAGTTAGCAAATGTGGATGTACAGGGCAGGTTTACTGGGACACAGAGACTTGGCAATACTTACCAAGCCCACACACTGCTGGAGAACAAGACACACACACACACACACACACACACACGTCCTTGGTGTACACGTAGGACTCTTTTTCAGGAATTTCTTTTTAACATCCTAGAGTGGAATATATATTTGATGTGGAAAATGTATTATGTTTTCATTTTGGTTTTATGAGGATCCCCTGAGTCCAGTCAAAGTCCTTGACTGGAATGGCAGTTACTTAACCAGGACAGAAGCTCCATAAGATGGGAAACTGTGGCTGTTGTGGTCAGCTACAAACCCCTAGTAACTTGGCTTAGTGTCCAGCACGGAGGAAGTGCCCAGCAAATGCCAGCTGATTGTTCACTTGGGAAGTGGGGAGTTACTCAGGTTTGTGGCTTAACAGGTGGGCAGGTACCTGGCTGGGGGTCCGTGTAATCCACAGTGTAGCCATCCAGTTGTAGAAGTTCCTGAGGCTCTGCTTTTTTCTCCCGGTAACTGCACATGGCAAACGTGTACTGACTCACCTGAAAAGGAAAAACACTGATTGTGAGCTTGGTTCTCTAGAGCCCACCTATCTTGAAAAAAACCCTGCCTGTTCAAACCTGACTTCCCCTGGCTGTGTGACTTGGAGCAAGTTTGGTAGCTTCTCTGGTCCTGATACCTCATCTGTAGATGGATATATTTGAGAACCTATCTTCTTACTGGCTTACAGTGTGGACTGATTGAGTGCACATGTGGGATGTGTTTGGAATCTTTTCCTGATGCTTAGGGGGCACTTGACAAAAGTTCACTGTTATCATTACTGCTGCTGTTTTGATTGGGTTAAGAGACACAAAACTGCCAGGTTTGTAGGTCAGACCTTGCTGCCAAGTAGCAATGCTATAGGTTCTACTTAATATGACTTGGCTGAAACCATCAAGCTCTCAGACACAACCCAGGTCTTTCGGACAGAAGTCAGGGACTAGACTTTTATTTATTTGTGCCCCCCCACTTTTCCTTTAGTGTTTTACCACTTGCGGGCCAATTCTCGGCACTGAGCTGTGCCTCTCACTCCTTGTCCCCCCTTCCCACTGAAGAAGTGCTTTTGGTGGCTTTGCAAAGTCTCTCCTTCAGACAAGTGCAGGAGTGACATGCTGTCACAAGCAATGAGCACTTGATCCCTAGGTGCCAGTCATGGTAGAGCCAGCCTCAGCCCCAGATGGCACGGCTGTTGTCACTGGTGCAGCCCTCATGGCCCACATGGGCACCCACCCATGCCAGTGCTGCGCAGCTGTAGGCTGGCCTTCAGGACCCTGTCGCCGTGGTGCAGCCAGACCCAGTGTGGATATTCAGCTTTTCTACTTCCGGCCTGTCTGTGAGGAGCCCTGCGGAGAGCAAGTATCCCTCCAGCTTCGAGCTAGAAGCTTAGGGGCATATTTCCCATCCACGGATGTCAAATGGTCTTGGCAAACGAGCCCCACATCCCTTTTATTAAAAGAGTTCCTTTTATTAAAAGAGACACTAAGTGAACTTTGATCCCTGCAGGGGACATTTTTTTATCTCCTTCTCCAGGGGTCAGATTTTTTTTTTCTTTTTTCTTTTTAATGGTAAGAAACTGGCTCTCTCAAACCCTCACACATTTCCTACACAGTCCTGGGCCTGCAGGTCCCACAGTGACAAGATAAAGGGAATCCGTGGGAGAATGTTTTCCTGGTTGGTTTGTCTATTGCTGCCCTCTGTTGGTCCTGATGAAAACTTTCTGCTCGACTTGAAACTTCTTTCTCATGCATATAATTTGTAGATCAGTAACTTATATTACAAGGTCCAGATGGGCTTCAAGGGAAACATAAAGCCACTAAGAGTATTATCATAGGTGGATATGTAGTATTCTTTGTGCTAAGTGGAGTGACCAGTAACATCTTCTAAAAAAGATGAAGAGTTCGAGTTTTGGGGGCAGAGTGTCCCATTGGCCTGGGCCCCAATCCTCATAAGCTGTCATATATATAAAACTTAGAGTCCTCATTTGTATTTTACCTGTGTCTCATTGCGGCTGGAGGATTAATCGAGCAGTGAAGGGATTATCACACTGTGGGTGACACTCGCCTAGCAAATATTCAATATAAGCATTTATATAAGCAGTTTCCTTGCATTTGGCACTAACATTCTAAAATAAAATAGCTGCTAGATTTTAAATCCTTTGAAGGCATGCTGAGAGAGTTATAGAGTTATATATCATGGTTATATTCTCCTTGCTATAAGTAATACTATCATGTAATGGGTATTTACTACTTGAGTCTGACTGTTTCTAGAAAGTTAAGAATGTATAATCCAGTTAAGAAGTTTTCTTTCTTCCAGATTTAAGTTACTTTGAACTGACTGATCCCCCAGGTTCCATGGCATGACAGTGAATGGAGATAATGCTGCCACAGTTCTACAATGATTTTTTTTTTAACCTCTCTGGCAATACAGAGATGATATAGTTAATGGGATGATTAGCCAAACAGAGTTTCAGACACTCACTTGAGATCAGAAAAAATCACAACAGAAAGGTGTTATTTCAAGATTCAGGCATTTACTATTACTACATGCTTGGGGCTTTTGGATTTTTCCTTGTTTTATTTCAGGTCCTTGCTTCTTGGAGCGCTGTAGGCTGCTGCCCCCTTCTGGTAATACTGTTGAAGTTGTTCTGGAAAAGTTGGGGCTCAAAAGAAACTTGATTTTATTAGGACCATTTAAATTTGGAATTTGTCAACTTACTTTAGGGGAAAAAATGAGCTGGGAAGAAATGATTTATTTTGGAATAGTTTTAGTCACTGCAAGGTTGGAGGGAGCCTCAGATTTTCTAGAGTGTTTGAAGGGTTTGGGAGCTTGCTGAGATTTTTTTTTTTTTTTTTTTTTTTGAGCTTCCACCAGGCATCAATCACTGAAAGCTACCCCCAAAGAAATGCCACGTTTCTCTGCCCCAGGAGAATTCTATTTAAATGATATTTTTATGAAACGCTAATGAGATAGTGAGTGCTATTGCAATAATGGCATAGAAGAACCTAGAATGCATGCTAGAAGAGAGGCTAGAGTAGAAAGACCTAGTGATCTCAATGCATCCAGTGATCTCAATGACCAGCAGATGCCTGAAAGTGCACTCAGGAAAGAAAAGCTTACAGGGCTACAATTTTCACATTTTTAGGATTTTCAGCTGCCTAGTACCTTCTCCTAGAATTGTGGGATGGAATGTTGGGACTTCTAGGGCACAATCTTTGAGGATTTTTTTTTTTCCTTCCAATAGAGGCTGGATTTCAGATACACAAAAAACCCCTCAGCTCATTTGCAAACACTCATTTAAACTAGGAAAATGTTCGCAAGAATGTTTCCTAAGGAGTGGAGGGAGGCTACCTTCAGTAGAGTGTGTGTATGTAAAGGGGGTAGGTTATACAAATGCACATTCTTTAAGGCAGACCAATTGAATCAGAAACTCAGGTCCAGGTGGGCTTCAGGAATCTGTATTCTCCATAATTGTCTCAGATATTTCTTAATGCATATTGAAGTTTGAGAACTGCAGTTTTAACCTACAGGAACTATCTTGGAACTTTAAGGTTGCCTTGAGTTTCAGTATATTTAGCAACTAGAGTTGGCGTGTGAGATAAGAGGTCTGTCCTTTCTTGTCCCTAACTTGCCTCTCTTCTTCCTCCCACCACACATGGAAGACTAAAACGCTTGGATACACAATAATAAGTACATTGTCTGGATCCTCTTTCCTTGCTTTTACAATCTTTCTTTGAGAATGACTCAGCTACTATTTTTACTGAACCCTGGTCCCTAACCCTTGTCCAAAGCTCACATGCAGGCATCCTTAGAAAAGAGTTCTTAATTTATGGCAGATTCATCCATGCATTCATTCAACAAATACTTTGGAGCTGGGAATACAAAGAGGTACAAAACCAGCTATGGTTTCTGGCCTCATGTCTAGCGGGAGGCAGGCATTAACCACATTATCTGAGAAATGTGTAACTTTAATGATGATAAGTATTAAAAAGAGAGACACGTGGTTCTGTAAGAGCTTGGGGATTTGGTCTAGCTGGGTGGTCAGGAAGGCTCTCATGGGGGAGCAATGACGGACTGAATGAAGGTCTGAGGTTGCAGAAAGATTTTATGAGGTGAAGCACAATCCCTGGGGACTAGGGACCATTTTTAATCTGATATGGCTGTGAAGGAAGGCTCGCAGAGTCTAAATTCCAGATTCTTGGTGAACATCAACACAAAGACCTCGTGGTAGAGCAGAGAGAGAATAGGTTTTGTAGCTATAAAGACCTAGATTTTTATCCTTAGATCTGTTATCTTCTAGCTGTGTGATCCTGGGCAGTTCAGTTAACTGTGCTGGACTCAGTTTTATCTTCAACTGGAGATGATGATAACATCTGTGGGACACATTTTATGTCTGTATGGAGAGCATTCATCTCCTTTCGGTAACTAGAGCCTGATTTTCCTTGGGGAACCACCCTCTTCTCCACTGCCAGCCCATTTAGTGTGTCTGAGGCTAATTGTGCCTTTAGCTGGAGGCAGAATAGGTAGAATGTGTGGTCCAGGCCTGGCCAATCAGTACCTCTGTGGCTGCAGTGATTGGTTTAGGGATGAGCACATGACCACGTCAGGCCAGTGAAGGCTCAGTCGGGGCTTCTGCTAAAACTACTGGCCTGAAAAGCTGTCTTTTCTCTGCAGGTGCTAAACTGTTTTAAGTCCTGATGTTCTAGAGTCCACTGCACAGGACTTGCTTGAGGGTGAAGCTGGCTTAGAGGAAAGCATAATCAAGAGACTGTATAGATGAGAGGCTAAGTCTTGATGACTTTGTTTAAACTCTGGACCTGGCTATGCTAGAAAACTCTTTAGTTAATTAATAATTTAATTAACTAACCTATGTAAATCTTCCTCTTCTAAACTTAAGCTAATTTGGGTTGATTGTTGTCATTTACAAACAAAATATAAATATAAATGCCCTTTAGGGCAATTGTGAAGTCAAGAAGAATGAGTTAATAAATCATTCGCTGACTTATAATGTCTTACGATTCACCTTAACAGTTAACTTATTTTAATATTATTTTCTGAGTGGTAACTATTGCATTAAGATGTATTTTATATTATTAAACAATGTCTTATCTCCTTCAGATTCAGATTTTTTTTTTTTTCGGTCATGCACAGGTATGCAAAAATTCCCAAGTCAGGGATCGAACCTGGGCCACAGCCATGACAATGACAAATCCTTAACCGCCAGGCCTCTCTGGGATTTAGATTTTTTTGATGTGGAAAAATAATTTTTAGGCTTTATATTACCTCTAGGGAATCAAAAATAGGGTATGGATTTAGCGACCACATTGATTCTGAGCAGGATGAGTTCTAGGACATTACATATGCACAAATCTTTTGGAGCACAGGCCCATCTAAGCTCTTGGAGTCATGGAAGACATCTAGAAGCAGAACACCTGTGTTAGGGTTCACATTGGCTGCCTATGAGCCATTGACCTTGGAAAGTTATTTAACCAGCCTATGCCCTAGTTTCCTCCAATGAGAAACGGATATAAGACTTGTCCTCACTAGAGCACAGAAAGGTTGTGAGGATCAGCGTGATGACCACTTTGTAAACTCCAAGATGTCCTATAAATTCAAGCAGCTCTTATCATTACTAGAGGAACCAGAGAATACTATGGTCTGTATGATACAAAATGGGAAAATATGTCTCAGATGTATTTTGGATGAAGACCAATCAAAAAACTGATTTTAATGAGAATCTTTGGGGCCTAGGAGAAAAATACGTTAAAACAAAAAGATGACAGAGGTAAAGCTTTCATCACTAGCAATGGTTTGATTGCAGTTCCTAACAATGGTAATGATGTGTTTGGTCCTTAGCATGGCCCCTGGGGCTTAGAAAGAATTTACCCAGCAATATCTTGACTCAGGGTCCTAAGAACCCATTTTCCCTCAATTCTTGGGTTAGGGTCAGCAGCCATGTTCAGAGGGCATATATTGGAATTTCAAGGACCACAGGTGAGAGACTTTGTCAGGCCATTTACACATAATCGTCTTTTTAGCTACTCTGATGCTTGGGTCTTCAGAGAACATGAGAGGGTGTGGTCTAAAGGGAATGGGAGACTTCAGTGTGAAAGGGACAATGACTGACCTCTGAGGCAGTGTTTCTCCAAAGCTGATCTATGGACCACCTGCATCAATGTCTCCTGGGCCACCTGTTAGCCATGCAGATTCCTGAGCTCCATCTCAAAGTCTACTCTGCATCAGAGATTTCTGGATGGTCCTTGGGCATCTATATTTTAAACAACACTCAGTGCAGGCAGTCCACGACCTACTCGGAGTGCATGTGGAGGAACACCAAAGTCTCTGGCACAGAAACACCCTGCAGCTGCTTCATTCCCTTCAGAGATGGAGGGGCAGACTCCAGGCGCATTCACTGTAATGTCAGCCTCAGTTTTTAAACATGGGAACTGCTGCTTTGGTTCAACACCCCTCAGTGGGTTGCCTTTATTCTTTGTTAGCAGGAAGCCTGTTTCCAGTCTAACCTTTGTTTCCCAAGGTAGTAGCTCTAGAAGGAAATCACACTAAGAGAGAATTGAATAGTTCTGCATTACAGACAAAGATGGAGACTACATGTAGATTTTGTGTGTGTGTGTGTGTGTGTGTGTGTGTGTGTGTGTGTGTGTGAGAGAGAGAGAGAGAGAGAGAGAGAGAGAGAGAGAGAGAGAGAGAGAGAGACAGAGACTGAGAGAGACAGACAGAGAGGAAGATGGAGGGAAGGAAGTGGAAAGACAGAGGGAGAGGGGAGAGAGACAGAGACAGATTCGGAGGGACAGAGACAGAGAGACTGGAAAGTATGTGTTGCCAGCTCTCTATAAAAACATTCCCTGAGACCTGACATCTGAATGGACAGGAACAAACCATTAGCAAGTCACTTAGGCAGAAGTGCTTCCTGTGTGGTGGTTTGACACTGTCCTCCTCAGAGATGGGGAGCAGGGACAGGGTTGGGGGAATCTGCTTCCTTCCCCAGGTCCCTCACCCTTCCCCAGATTTGACCAGACTGGCTCTCCTGGTTTTGCTTCTGCATTCTGAGTTTCAGTGGAATGGTGTGGTGGCTAAGAAGAAACTGAAAAATCGTTTGTATCTAAGACTGAATTCA
The DNA here is from genome assembly GCA_004024745.2 of Catagonus wagneri. NCBI lineage: Eukaryota > Metazoa > Chordata > Mammalia > Artiodactyla > Tayassuidae > Catagonus > Catagonus wagneri. The sequence continues at coordinate 45,342,141 of PVHT021183699.1, forward strand.
GCACTGTAGGCAGCTGCGGGCAGTGACTGTCACTGCTCGGACTATCATCTTTCTCTCCAAGCTACCTGGGATATTTCTGCTTTCCCTGCACTGGGCCAGGACTGAAGGCCATGAATGTTTCTCCTGTAGCTGTAGCTCTGATTCGACCCCTAGCCTGGGAGCTTTCATAGGCTGTGAGTGTGGCCCTAAAAAGCAAAACAAAGCAAAACAAAACAAAAAGGAATCACCGAGAAAAACAAAAACCAAAAAAACCCCCCAATGTTGTATTTTTGAGGCATGCCACTAAAATTGCTCTTGGACTTCTTTTAAAAATCTTTATAGGGTCACACCTGAGGCATATGGAAGTTCCCAGACTAGGGGTCGAATCGGAGTTGTAGCCACTGGCCTACACCACAGCCATAGCAATGCCAGATCCGAGTCGCATCTGTGACCTACACCACAGCCCATGGGCAACGCCAGATCCTTAACCCACTGAGGGAGACCAGGGATTGAACCTGCAGCCTCACGGATACTGGTCAGATTCGTTTCTGCTGTGCCATGATGGGAACTCTTATACATTGTTGTGGTGAACAGGATAAACACGGAAACAGAAGACCTGAGTTCTCATCCTGGTTCTGCCATTACCTTTGTGATGGTGGGGCTCTCATATCATCACTGCAGCCACAGGAAATGTGAAGGGAAGAACTGAATTTAGGTTGCAACAGATGGTTTATTTTGGGGGATCCCTTTATCCAGTGCACCTCTATGGCTCTTTAAAGTGGATGAGAATCACATGTATATGAAACATCTCATGAAATCCTAATAGGGAAGATGCTGAGCTTCCGATGGGGTTGGCTGCTCTTTTATGATTTCAGAAGTGAGCACAGCTTCCTTTGTAGCTGTTGAGTGATTCTTATCTTTTCCTGGTAGAAGGTTCAGTGTGAAGACACTGAAATATCTGTGTTCCCATCACACTGTCTGAAACAATCATTCTCTTCCTTTTGGTTCAGTATATTGTAGAGACGTGGCCTCACTAATATTTTTAGCACAATTCCTTTTTCTTTTCCCTGCAGAGTTTTCTCTCCCCTAATATCTCTCCCAAAGTGAGAGGTTAGTTACATCTCCTAAGTACTCTGTCATCAGAGAAAAAAAGTCTTAGGCCCAGTAATTGGCTACTGCAGAGTGGGAGGGGAGGGTCCTTGTCACATGGCAAGGCCACCTGTCCCACTTCCTCTGGGAAGGTGTCACCAGCCACTCTTCAGGCCACTCACCTTTCTCAGTACCACTTGAAGAATTACCTGGACTCTTTCTCTCTCTCTCTTCCTTTTCATTCTTTCTTCCACCAAGAGTTCCCTCAATGGCCAGGCCAGACACTGAGCTGGAGGGTAAGTGTGTGTGTGTGCTGTGTATGTATGGTGGGGAGAGGGCAGGACAGCTAGATGAATCAGAAACAGAACTGGCCCTGAAACAGCACAGAGTCTGTGGACGGAGGCCAGGCAGGCTCAAAAGCGGTCCTAAGGAAGCTGCGAGGCCACGTGAGGAGCACGGAAAAAGGAGACTCCTCCCTAATCCAGCACTGCCTCTTCTCATGTCTCTAGTCTCTCCACTTAAAAGCTCTCTTTAGAGTGGACATCAGCTGTTTTTGCCTGCTCAGCACCCATTTCTTTGTCTGGTAACGGGCATCCTGATTTTGCCTTGGAGACAGTGCTGTGATTCAAGGCGCTGTGGTCCGCCCCTGGGAAAGCTGGGTGTGTGACACGGCTGGACTAGTCCAATTCTCTCTCTCATGGTGGCCCTCAAGTGGAGCTGTGGGGATAGAGAGTGGTCACAGCTGACTGGTCTTTCAGCCACACCAGTGACACTGGCCATGGTTTCCACTATCCGATTTTTTGGGACTCCTGCAGGTAGTAGCTTTTCCTTTCTTTTCTTTCTCTTCCTTCCTTCCTTCCTCTCTCTTGCCTGCCTGATCGCTTTCTTTCTTCTTTCTTTCCTTCTTTTTTTTTTGGTCTTTTTGTTTTTTTAGGGCTGTACCCATGCATATGGAGGTTCCCAGGCTAAGGATCCAATTGGAGCTGTAGCCACTGGCCTACAACACAGCCACAGCAACGTCAGATCTGAGCCATGTCTGTGACCTACACCACAGCTCATGGCAACGCCAGATCCTTAACCCACTGAGCTAGGCCAGGGATCGAACCCACGTCCTCATGGATGCTAGTCAGGTTTGTTAGCCACTGTGCCACGATAGGAACTCTGGTAGTAGCTTTTTCAACTATCCTATAATACAACAGCCTTCCAATACACTTTTTTTTTTTTAAAGAAAAAAACCTTAATTACCTAGAGTCCATTTCTGATGTTTGTCTATAAAGAACTCTTACTGAACATTTCGAAAATGGGAGGTTATGCCTGTGAGGGAACAGGGAGTATATGGGAAATCTCTGTACATCCTTCTTAATGTGGTCATAAGCCTAAAACTGTTCTTTAAAAAAAGACCTTTAAAAAAAGATTTTAAAAAGAAAGAAAGAAAGAAAAAAAAAAGAGCCCCAGGCAGGTTGGGAGGGAGGGGAGGAAGCTGTGATGGAATTCTGCTCAGAGAAACTTAAATCAGCCACTAATCCCAAAACTGCACAAGGAGAACTGTTCTAGGCACTAGAGGGTTTCAAAGGATTGTCTTCAGGGAGTTAAAATCTTGTTACTGAGACAGGACAAAAATATGAAAAGTTAAATAAAAACAAAAGATGTACTTTCAAAACTGTGAGATAAGTAAATGGAATTAAATAAAAACATTCACACACGCACACTCACACAAAACTCTTTCGGACTTGAGAAACCAGGTCTCCTAGTTCTTCTCTGCAACCTACTACTGTGCGCTCCACAAAATAAGCACTCAGTGAACAGTGCTCAGCTGATACTCTGAGGAAATGTCTGTCAGGGCAAAATGGCTTCCACCACTTCGCTGTAGCTTACTGGAATGGCTGGGAATAATTCCAGAATTTTGCTTTAATTCATTTAAAGGTGTTTGCTGTATCCCATAGCAGTCCTGAGAACAAAGATGACCTCTTGCTTACAGCCCGAAGGATGCAGTTTGCCTTAGAAGCACAGGTGAGCCTTGAGTAGATCTGCAGAAAGTCTAGCCTTAGGACCTCAGGGTTGGCGGAACTTTCAAGGCCATGTGGTACTAAGAGGTGGCCACTTTACTCTGAGTTTTCAGAATTGGCAGTGCTTAAAATACTAGTCAGTACTTATAGACAGCATGGTAACTCTGGAAATACCTTTAGTCATGAAATTACAAGTTGACTCAGGCTGTGACATCTTTCAGAGTACAGCAAAATTAATTCTGGGCAAAATGAATTACAGTTTACACGCTCTGATGGAGCTTGTAAATTAAAAAGAGGCAATGGCGGATTCCTTCATAAACTGAAATATCCCGATGCAAAAAGCAAACAAACAAACCAAAAAAAGAGTGGGGAAATTTTCAAGGACACATATTGCTATTTCTGGATTTTTCCTTAAACGCTCAGGAGAACAGCAATACTATTTCTATACTACTAATGCATTATTAATATCAATATTTGTATCTACACCTATATCTGCATATACATAGATCTTCTTTGCTCCACGGTTAATAAACAGTCCCAATTGGGAAAGCCCAAAGTACATCAAAAAGGAAAATTCTGAAGGTCTTAGAGTCTGAGTTAGATGCACATCCATGAAATAATGTCTGCAGTGATTTGTGTTAAAAAAAAAAAAAAAAGAAAATGGAGGAACAACACAAAGAGTTTGGTTAATAGAAAAGCCTATGTGGAAAGATACGTTTAGACTGTTAACTGTAATTACCGGGGTCTGGAATCTTCTCAGACTCCAAGAAGAGTGAATGCTCTTCCCCAGGTAATTTAAAATCAAACATGTTAAACAATGAGAAACATGTAACAAGTCCAAGTAAACTCTGACTTTTCTTAAAATGACCACCTTAGTGTGTTCAGAAACAGGAAATTCTTCTAAAACAGTGTTAATGTCCCTAGGGCCACTACCAGGCACGTGCTTGTTTCCTCCCTGGGCTCCTCCCTCACTGGCAGGGGTGGGAGTTTACTGCCCTACGCCTTTTATATATTTCTGTACTGTTAGAATGAAAAAACAATGAGCATGCATTAACTTTTAGAATTTTTTTGGGGAGGGGCTTTTTTTGTCATTTTAGGGCTGCACCTGCAGCATGTGGAAGTTGCCAGGCTAGGGGTCTGATCAGAGCTGTAGCTGCTGGCCTGCGCCACAGCCACAGCAACGCAGGATCCGAGTCGCGTCTGCAACCTACACCACAGTTCACGGCAACACCGGATCATTAACCCGCTGAGAGAGGCCAGGGATCGAACTCTCAACCTCATGGTTCCTAGTTGAATCAGTTAGCCACTGTGCCACGACGAGAACTCCCCAACTTTTAGAATTTTAAAGTGATGTAGAAATAGGACAAGGAAGACAAAGGAGAGCTCTGGGTATAGGAAATGTTCTATACCCCTCTGAATGGAGGTGGCATGGATATAATATATAGAAATTCACTGAGTTAAATGCCTGAGCTTTATGCACTGTGTGTAATTTATAGCATTAATTAGTCCTATTAAATCTTTAAAACTGATGGCTCTTAAGACTGATATTAAAGTTGAAGCATTACCTGTACCAATACAAAAAATCTTTTTTTCCATCTCTTCCAGACATTCTTACCGATGGCCCATAAGTACCTAAAGGAAAGAAGAAAGACCAGAGGTGCATTAATGCTTGAGCAAACGTGCTGTTTAACTGTCTTTACCATGAAGCTGGGTGCTCATAAACAAGGCATACGCGTAGCTTGGGAACAGAAAGCACATTCTGCAGCTGTGTGGTTGAGGATAAGGAACAGCAGGCAGGGTTTACTTTCATTTATAGAAGGAAACCTGGCCCGTCATCAGATTTGACAGATTCCTTGACTGATTCCAGAAAGCACCTTGGAAAATGTTACCTTGCACCTTAATTTGTTTATGTGCTAGAAGTCTTGCAGGTAGGGAAATTCCTGAAAGCTGTTGCATGAGAGAGAAAAAAAACATGCTAAATCTCACAACTCCAACTCTTTCACCTCTTGTAGAGTCTCATTCAGGAAAATCTTCCCTAGTTTGCCTTTGCTGTAATTCTGGCAAATGCAGGTATACTTTAGAAAGGAATTTGCAAGTAGAGAGAGAAAGTTCTCCTGACAACACCCCCCCGCCCCCAAATGCTCTTCTGTTGGTGGAAATTAATCTTTAGAGAGAAAACTCTTTAAAAAGGAGGTTTAAGGACTACAAAGCCACACTTCAAAGCTATCTGAAGCTTTTATTTATTTATTTGTCTTTTTAGGGCTGCACCCGTGGCATATGGAAGTTCCTAGGCTAGTGGTCAAATTGGCGCTGCAGCTGCCGGCCTACACTATAGCCACAGTGAAACCAGATCCAAGCTGCATCTGCGACCTACACCACAGCTCATAGCAAGGCTGGATCCTTAACCCACTGAGTAAGGCCAGGGATAGAACCCTCGTCCTCATGGATACTAGTTGGGTTCGTTACCACTGAGCCATGATGGGAACTCCCATCTGAAGCTTTTATGATCGGTGTTACTAATTCATTCATCAGTTAGTCCATTGTGGACTGATACATGTTGAATTGGCATTGATCAAGGAAGCCAGGCTGCTGGTTTTGAGGCTCTACTGCACCAAGTGAGGAGAGATCTGGTCATACTCAAATCCTTCCAAATCCTTGATTTCCAACACTGGCTTTACCTGCTATCAAAAATCAACTGGACAACTTCCAAATCCTCACTTCACCTGGAATCAGACAGGATTTCCGCCTTGGAATATAATAAAGAATGTGCCTAATTAAAGTGTACACTGTTTGACAAATATCAGGGCCTCTTAGGAGCGGCTGGTGGCTAAAGTACTCCACTTTTGGACTAGAGACCCAAGTCACTTGGGTCCTTCTGCTTTTTCAGGCTTACTCCTCAGTCAACAAGGACAGCTGAGTTTTACCTCCTGCAAAGTTCCTTACTCTGCTCAGACCTCCACTCTTTCAGTCCCAGACCACATGTACTGCCATGGACAAACAAAGATGAAACTCTCTTTCTTCCCCCACCGCCTTTTAGGCCCGAACCTGTAGCATATCAAGTTCCCAGGCTAGGGGTCGAATTGGAGCTGCAGCTGAGGCCTATGCCACAGCCACAGCAACGCCAGATCTGAGTCGCATTTGCAAGTTGCACTACAGCCTGCCGCAGCACCAGATCCTTAACCCACTGAGGAGGCCAGGGATCGAACCCTCATCCTCACAGAAACAATGTCAGGTTCTTAACCTCCCAAGCCTCAAAGTCAAGGAACTCCCAAAGATGAAGCTCTTGGTGGGTTTCACGAGAATGAGTTTTCATCCTTCTGCTGGCTGTGAGACCGAGCCTACCATCTGCAAATTCTAGCATGAATTTCCCTGCTGAAACTCCTTCAGTGAATCTCCCCTGCTGGCACAAAAGGAGCCCTAAACTTTGGCCATTCACCTTGTACTTTCACGATTTATCCCAAATCAGTTCATCTACTGTATGATTTACTCGTCTTTTTTCTTTAAATTAATTTAACATGGAATCAATTTATTTTGAAAGGAAGTTTTGTATTTTAGCTTTGATATACTAATTTTATATTATATAACATACATTAAAATACATAAGTAACTGTTTAACTAATATATGCTTGTCTGTATATCACTCAACAATCTCGTTTACCATCAGTGGTAAGAACACACTTGGTGGAAACCTTCCCCTGTGGAGACCAAATGAAGCACCTTGACCTGGCCTAAAAATGACTTTGTATCCTGGCTATGCTTCACTTTCTAAATTCAGCTTCTGTCCTGATAGTATCTGTAATTCCTGACCACACCATGAAGTTTCATACCCCCATGACTTTGCACATGTTATGGTGCCTGGCATGCCTTCCCTCTGCTCCTTATGTTAAAAGTCATACTCTTTCTAAGTTTGAATCCTTACTTAACATCACTGCCTTTGGGGCCCCACCAATAATTCTGTTGGGAGTTACAATGATCACACTGCTATAATTTGTTTTCGTATTCATTGCTCCTATTGGACTATGAGTTCCTTGAAGGAAGGAACCTTGTTCTTTTATTTCCCCCCCTAAATTCTCCTTTTTAAATTGATATATTTTGATATATGGCAGGTGGTCAATATACATTTGTTATATTTCAATTAGTTTTGAGGGCCATGGTCTTGGGAAACCAGAGTAACCTTTATAAAATCTTCTGATGAATTTCAAACATTGCATAAAGACACAGACTTCACTGCCAAGTTCTTTGAGTGTGTTCTCTGCATCCCCTCCCCCCAAATAGATCCCATCTATTTCTATCTTCACTATTACTCCCCATTCAAGTTTCCATCCGCTCTACCTGGGCCACAGCAACAGGCTCCTATCTGGTCTCCCAGCTTTCACTCTAACTCCATTCACTACACAGCAGACAGAGTGATCTTTTGATGGGTAAAAATAGATCAGGAATGCATGCATTCTAAACAAGGATTGGAAACTATGGATGGGTTTTAAGCAGGGGAGTGACACAATTACATTTCTATTTAAGATGATCCTAGTGGCTGCTGAGTGGTTAATGCACTGTAGATGGAAGGGGCAAGAAGTAAGTCAAGGACACCAATGAGATGGTTTACAGAGGTACAGGCAAGAGAGAGAGGATGGTGGCTGGACTGAGGCTGAGGCCCTGGAAATGGTTGGCTGGTTAGTAAACTCATCAGCCCAGAGACCAGTATGGTCGGCTCTGGTTGGATAGATCAGCTAGACAAATGCTCTTAACCTTCTTAAAATAACATATTAATGTTTCCATGGCAGAAATGGACATAAAAGGGAGCCTTAGCCAGGCCTAAGAAAATACAGGGTTAGTGGTCTGTATGGATTAGAGGTATAATCTTTCTCACTGTTGGTGGGAATGTAAATTGGTACAACCACTACAGAAAACAGTATGGAGGTTCCTCAGAAAACAAAACACAGAACTACCATATGATCTAGCAATCCCACTCCTGGGTATACATCCAGACAAAACTATAATTCAAAAAGAAACACGCACCGAAATAGTTCCAGCACTATTCACAATAGCCAAGACATGGAAACAACTGAAATGCTCACTGACAGATGAACGGATTAAGATGTGGTACATATATACAATGGAACACTACTCAGCCATAAACAAGAATGAAATAATGCCATTTGCAGCAACATGGATGCAACTGGAGATTATAATACTAAGTGAAGTAAGTCAGAAAGAGAAAGACAAACACCATATGATATCACTTACATGTGGAATCTAAAATATGGCACAAATGAATCTATTTACAGAACAGAAACACACTCAAGATAATAGAGAACAAACTTGTGGTTGCCAAGGGATGGGGGGAGGGACAAGGAGTTTGGGGTTAGTAGATGCAAACTATTACATTTGGAATGGATAGGCAGTTAGATCCTACTGTGTAGCACAGGGAACTATATCCAATATACTGGGATAGACCATGATGGAAAATAATACAAAAAAAGAATGACTGAGTCACTTTGCTGTATAGCAGAAATCGGTGTAACACTGTAAATAAAATATACTTTAATAAAAAAAACTCAAAAAAAAGGAGCATAGTTTTCCCATTCTATTTCTATTTGTTAATCTGAGATGCTGGACAAAATGTAAAACTACTTGGTGCTCTGGAAAACAGGGTTGGGAATAGTTTCTCTCTTGCAGAGTTGTTGTGAGGGTTAAATGAGATGCTGCTGCTGAGGTATGAGCATAACACATGGCAGGAAGTAGATGCACATTAAATTTCAGCCTTACTATAAAACATCCCATGGGAAAGCATAACATTACTAGTTAATAAACGCTAAATATGTAACAAGAAATCTCCTTGGATATGAGTACATGGGCAAAAAGATGAAATAAAAGATAAAGACAATGGGTAGAAAATTTCATATTTTTAGTAAAAACTGGTACAGTTTTAACAGTCTCATACTTTTCTGGCAGTCACTACTCATTTTTTTCTTTCTTCTAACTTGAACCCACATAAAGAGACGCGAAACAGCAAACACACCTACTACATCCAATGTGTTTACAGTTTTAACTGATGAGAATGGAAGAAGAGATCACTTGAACCCATAGGATGTATTTCATATAGGATCATTAATTTTTTCCTGCATTATAAAAATACTAGTTACTTCTTAGTCAAGCCTTACTAGTCTTTCGTGTTGTGCCAGGAACTTTACATGAATTTACTATACCCACCTGAAGGGGTTAGCTTGAATCTGGAGCCATGTTGCCCAGGTTCCTGTGTGACCTTGACCAAGTTACTGGACTTATCTCTATTTCAGTTTTCTCATCTCTACAGTGGGGAAAAGCATCATGGTACCTTCTTCAATTGTTGTTGTAAGGATTAAAGTAGCTAATGAAATACAAAGTCCTTAGAACCATATCTGGCACAAAATAAGCACTTATTACTAGGTATGTCATTATGTTATTATTCCTACCGACTCTTGAGGAACTTAACTTCAGAAAGTTCAAGTATGTTCCCCATGGTTCCAAGCTGGTGAGTGACATTGTCACACTTACACCCAGAACCGTCTGGTTCTAGAACACCCTCCTCAGCATACTACTCTTCCTTTTGTTATAGATGACAAGTGTTACTTTCTTTATTGAACTAAGAATATGACTGGCTATTCCAATCAAAAAGAGAAGATTTCTGGTTGAAGGCTACTGAATGGGAAAGCTGAGTGTGATCAGAGAAAAATTAACAATCCTCATTTGGAAAGTATCATTTGGTTTGCAGGAAGGAGGAGCTTTCCCTCTGATGTTTTCCGCTGCATTTGTTGCTCATTTGGAACAAATCAGGAGGTAACAAAATCGAGAAAAATTGAGGGCTACACTGTACCGTTTCTACTAGTCAGTTCTGGCTCTATACTTTCTTGGGCTGAAACAAGCTCCTTAAATAGAATGCAAAATACCTAAAGGAGATGGAATTCTGTCACTGGAGACATATAGGTGGCTCCCCTCCCCACTCCAGCTTCTCATTCTACAGACAGATCTACCTGTGTGGGCATTAATGGCCCTCAACTGTCTCTTCAGGCCATCTAGGGGTATGGGAATTTGGATTCATGAATAGATAAATCGACATTCTAATGCAGTGAGAAGTTTAGCCTATGGGTTGTATCTCAAACTCAAGGTGGAAACACCTAGGTGGGAATTCTGGCCCCCCCATCAATTGTCTTTTGACTTAGCTGCCCCATGCCTCAGTTTAATCAGCTGCAAAATGGGAATAGCATAGGCTCTACTCCACTTGACTGTTTTGTGATGACTGATGGACATGATTCATGCCAAGTGGTTACCACAGTAACTGGCAAAGAATAAGTGCTCAGTAAAGTTAGGCATTACAGTCGTTTGTTGCTATGCTTAGTAGTAGCAGTAGCAGTAGCAGTAATAGACCAGTAGTGGAAATAGTATTCCTAGTGAAAATTGTATGTTAATTACCAACTTGGTAAAGGATTCACCTTTGGATTTGCTATTTCTTTTTATTTATTTGTTTTTTGTCTTTTTAGAACTGCACCCACGGCATATGAGTTTTCCAGGCTAGGGGTCTAATCCGAGCTGTAGCTGCCGGCCTATGCCCCAGCCACAGCAATGCAGGATCTGAGCCGAGTCTGCCACTACACCACAGCTCAAGGCAACACCAGATCCTCAACCCACTGAGTGAGGCCAGGGATCGAATCTGCAACGTCATGGTTCCTAGTCAGATTCGTTTCCGCCGCACCACGGACAGAAACTCCAGGATTTGCTATTTCAATTTGGGTTCAGCTTTTGGGCACATATCTATTAGGAAATAATACAAGGTACACATATCTGGGTTTGGAGAGCCAGATAACATTTTGAATCATGATTCTCCAGTATCCTTGCTTATAGCATTTTCTTAAACCCGGGCCCTTGGGTCACTGACAATCCTGTCATTTACTGGTGGCACTTTAGTTACATGAGAGTCCAGAGCAAAGAACAAAGGTCTACAAAGTGATGAGGAAGATGCACTTGGATTCAGTTCAACTTCACTCCCCAGAATCTCAAGCAAATGCCTTTGCGTCCTGTTGTCCTGGGACTACCTGGCAGAGCATCACCCAGGTTGCTTTTAACTTGTCATCTGTGTAAAAAAAAAAAAAAAAAAAAATGGGACAGTGTTCCTTCACGTGGTGTTTGTGAATATATGTGAAGTACTACGTCTGCTCTGATAGTTAAGTACCTTCTGTACTCAGTACCAGCTGTGTATGTGGTGGGTACTCAATAGCTAGTCTTGGGGACATTTTAGTCTATGTACACTAGTGTGTGTACTAGTGTACCTGGGGACGAGCATTCCGTGCAGGGAGAGGATTACGTGGCCCCCTCAGGACATCTGCCAAAATCACTGGCTCCTCACAAAGGGGTAAAGATGGCTGGGGAGGACATGGAAACCAGGGCTGTTGAAGTTTCATTTTGGTGGGCTGTGGAGCCAGAAGTCACTGCAGAGCCTAGAAATGAGGAGTCAATGCTGCCTGGGTCAAGGTGGAGAGTGAGGCTCAGCCATAAGGGAAGAGGATGCTGCAATCGTTCTGCTCTGTATCCCTCTGTCCCCATGTCACTGTGGTGCCTAGACCATAACAAGAGGTAATGAGGCAGAGCCCTTTTTTGCCAGAAATTTTTCATGAGAATTTTTTTCTAAGAGGAGCAGTCACAATGAGGAAAAAAACTATTATTCCCACTAGGATGCTTCCTTCCCTTCCTTGGGGCATGAACGAGAACAAGGAGAATGCTGAGACTGCAGATGCCTCAGTGTTCTGGCCTCAGCCTGGCAGGAAGAAGCATGGGCTGAGGAGAGGTGTAAAGTACTCGTGAAAGCAAATGACATCGATGATGACAGCCACCACCATTACCGATTCTTCTGTAGCTGTGCTGTTTACCATGTATCAGATCCTGTTCCAAAGGCTTTATTTACACCGATCAACTCATTTAATCCTTACAACAATCCTCTGAGGCAAACATTATCATTACCTCCATTTTATGCTGGGCAAAATGAGGCCCAGAGAGGATTACATTCTAGGCAACTGACCTAAATCATATTTAAATATAACAATACAACAAAGAAGATAAAAATGGGATCATAAGACTATTCAATTAATTTTAAAAAAAGCAGAAAAAGAGGAAAAGGGAATAAAGATTAGATGGGATAAACAGAAAACAAACAGCAAGATGACATAAACTTAACAATATTGCTGACTCTATTATACAGAAATAGGCTAAATAGCCCAATTAAAGGCAGAAATCTTCCTAGACCCAACTGTACGCTCCCTGCATGAAATGCACTTGAAATCTAAAGACATAAATAGGTCAAAAATAAAAGGAGGGGAAAGGATTTATGATGCTAACATTAGTTTTTTAAAAAACAATCTGGAGTAGCTGTATGTATTAGTGTTACACAAAATAAACTTCAGGGCCAAGAATATTACCAGGGATAAAGAAGATCATCTTGTAACGATAAAGGGGTCAATTCATCAAGAAGATACAGTAATCTTAAATGGTTATACATCTAATAACAGAGCTTCGAAATACATGATGCAAAGATAAATAGAAATGTTAAGCACAAACAAACAAATCCACAGCTACGGTCAGATTTCAATACCTCTATCTCATTAATTTATAGAAAGTCAGAAAGAATTTAGCTATCAACTAACTTGATCTGATTGATCTAATGATAGAAACCAACAGGGGGAATAAAATGGAATCTTAAAAATATTCAATTAGGTCAGTCTAGGTAGTTCGGTTGAGAGCCTGGGCCAATATGACTGGTGTCATGGAGACTTAGGGAGAGGGGAGTGGAGTGAGATGGTTTTGAAGGACGAGAAGTCTAGAGCAGTGGTATGGCTAAGAAAACGGAAGAGAAAAGGGGATTTTAAGAAGTGAGGTTAAGTCTTATAAGCTGTATTCCCTTTAAGGCTTTTAAAAGATAAACGGAAAATCAGAATTGCTTTAAATTACTCCTGCTTGGTGGACTGTGGCTCACTGAATGAATCCAAAGTGGAGCCATGGGAAGCTCTGTATCTTATTCAAGTTTCAGGCCCTCAGTTAAGTTGACTCCTTTCACTTCATACTGAAAGGAGGACCACAATTCTAGACCTGGCCCTGATGCTGACTCTGACTTGGGCATGTGTGTTCACCACTCTAAGCCTCGGTTTCCTTCTCTGTAAAGTGGAGATTCATTCATTCACCTTCCTTTACTCGGCAACTAATTTATTGGACATTGTAGTAACACGTCATGCCCTCTACTCACTTCTTCGAACAAAGGAGACAAGTGCTCCTGCTGACAAGGAACTTGAAGTCCAGTGGGGAAGACAGATAACGAAATAATAAATGAAGAAATAGATGTGTGAGATGACTGTAAGCGCTCTGGTGAAAAGAAAGCAGAGTAAGAGAGAGAGAGGACACAGGTGGGCCAGGAAAGGCCTTCTGATAAGGTGCAGACATGTAGAAGTCAAGGTGAGCCGTGTGGATGTCTGGGTAGGGAAGAAGGGGCATCCACATCAGGTGAGAACAGGACCCTGAGGTGGGGGCGCACGTGAAGGCTTTGGGGAAGAGCCAGGAAGGCCTGTGAGGCTGGAGCAGTGATCAAGGTCAGATAGGCAGTAGAGTCCTTATCAGATAGGGCCTTGTTGCCACAGAAACGACACTTCTATTCTGAGTGAGGTGGGGCATCACTGGAGGGTTTCTAGCATTTGAGTTGCAGGATCTGACTTGCATATTTTAAAAATGACTCTGGCTTCAGGGTGAGAAAGACACTACAGAGGGGAGCAGAGGGAGGCTTACGAGTGAAGTGCAACAGTGAGGGGAGAAGTAAGGGAGGCCTAGATTCGAATGGTCATGTGGAGGTGGAGATGGGAGGCTGAACTTTTAGATTTGCCTTGAAGGTGGAGAGAAGAGAACTTGATGACGGATGAAATGGTAGGAGAGAGCGAAATGTCAAAGATGACTGCAAGGATCTTGGTCTGAGCAACTGAGTAAAGGCAGAGGCCATTTATTAAGATGGAGGGATTAGGAGTTGCCATCGTGGCTCAGTGGAAATGAATCTGACTAGTATCCATGAGGACCCAGTTTCGATCCCTGGCCTTGCTCAGTGGGCTAAGGATCTGGTGTTGCTGTGGCTGTGGTGTAGCCCCAGCAGCTATAGCTCTGATTCAATGCCTAGCCTGGAAACCTCCATATGCAGTGGGTGGGGCCCTAAAAAGACCAAAAAAAAAAAAAAAAAAAGGGGGGGGGGAAGAAAAGAAAAAAAAAAAAGAGAGGGATTATAATACTTAGTCTTTGGGAGGCTGTCCCAGGGGTAAAATGAGATATGTATGTGAATGCACTTGCCGGACTTGACAACACCCTATGGATATAAATGATGAAAGATTAGAACGCCACCGAGGAGCTGCTCATTCTCACATATCCCCAGTGCTCATGTTGCAAGGCCAAAAGGCAGTGTTAATGTTCTCAATGATATCATATTTTTCTATTCAATAAAGTTATTCTGAATGGCTCAGGGGTTCACTGCAGAAACCACAGTCCACGAACAAAGAGTAATTCATAGGAAGTCTGATGGTTCCTTTAGGATTTAATAAACATTAAAGTAGATACAGTTTACAGCCTCAGCTGTGCTGTTGCTGCTGCAGTTTTTTTTTTTTTTTTTTCCTTTAATGGCCACACCTGTGGCATACATAGGTTCCTGGGCCAAAGATCGAATGGGAGCTGCAGCTGCCAGCCTACACCACAAGCCATGGCAACACTGGATCTGAGCTGTGACCTGCGCTCCATCTTGTGACAATGCCAGATACTTAACCCACTGAGTGAGGACAGGGATTGAACCTGCATCTTCACAAACTCGGGTCCTTAACTTGCTGAGCCACAATGGGAACTTCGCAGCTGGGTTTCTCAAAAATCCCTTTCTCTTTCTCATTCTTGAAGCTGTTTTGATATTTCTACCCTCCTTCCCCATATAATGAGGCTTCATACAGCTATTTTAGGTTTAAACTTTTAAAAATGTAGTTCACAAACATTTTTATTTTCCTCGAATCATCCCTTGGGCAGCTAAGCATATCGACCCTTGATTTAGGCCACAGTGGTTCTGACAGTGTTTTTCAGGCATCCGCCGTCCACTCTTTAAAGCTACACCAAGCCCCCCTAGTGTATTTCCTGGCAGGGGGGAGTTTTAAAAGGCAGCCTAGTAAAATGAAATGGCTGTGGATCCTTGTCAGACAGATTTCTTCTCCTACCTGCAAGGTCAAGGTAGACTGAAATATGTTAATAACGAATCAACAGAAGAACTACTTCTTCCAGATTGTCTGGAGAAATGATGACAATGTGGGAAGTGAGAATGTGACCAGTGAGGAAAAGGATACCTGTGTCAAGGGTTTGCCGTGGGGACCGAAGGAGAGTGTTTATAAAACTCCTCACACAGAGCTTCAAAGGGGCTTAGAAAGTGGCTTGAGCTACCAATCTTTTTAAGGAAGTTTTTTTTTAATTTTATTTAAAGCAGTTCAAGCACAGATATATTCATTGTTTCCTTCTCTTTTGTCTGCTCTATCCTCCTCATTTTGCCCTCTTTCCTCATTTTGCCCTCTTTGCCTCCTTCCTGCTCACTCAAGCTCTTGTTCCTTTAGCAAGTATTTACTGACTATGAGCCAGAGCACTGCTTAAGACACAAAACCTGTTCCTGCGTGTTGCAGGAAGCTAACGGAATTCTCGAACCCTCTGCTTTGAAACTAGAATGTTTTCAATGAAGCAGGGAGAGATATTAGGGAGAGATTCCATTAAACATTTTGGAATACAGGCCAGCAATATAATAAGAAGGAGGAGGAGTTCTCCTGTGGTGCAGCAGGTTCAGGATCCTGTGTTGTCACTGCAGTGATATGGGTCACTGCTGTGGCGTGGGTTCACTCCCTGGCCTGGCAACATCCATATCCCACAGGGAGAGCCAGAAAAAAAAAAAAAAGGGACCGAAAGCTGACCTTAGAAACATTTCACAAACATTTCATGAGATGCTAACTTAATGGAGGCGAAGCTGACTGCCCTACATCTGGGAATAGTTTGGCCTGAAAACAACACCTTGGACATTCTCCAAATCCAAGCCCGAGCTCAGGTTCGGTACCTGGCCTCCAGTTGGGAGGGAGGCTTTGCTTCCTCTGCAGTTCCCCATGCCTGATCCCTGCCAAGGCCCCGACAGGGAAGTATCCACCTCTCACTGGAAGCTTGAGCTTTCTTTGCTCCCTAGAACTCTGAGGGGTCAAGGCCAGGCCACTGTCCTTTACCCCCTGACCCCTGCTGCTGCAGTCCGCTCAGCTGCTGCGCTGTGTGCTCCCCATCCTCATCACAGCCCCTGGACCGCTCATGGGCTTCTGTTTAAACCTGTCTTAATCAGGGGCTAGTCTCTGGTAGATGGTTTCTAAACTCCCCACATCTCTAGCACATAGCCGAGCTTCAATTTTCATGTCAGTTTTATCACTTTAAGCCTTCTCATAAACACATATACCCCCAAAGAGATTAACGAGACATTTCTCTAACAGGAGGGGTTAAGCAGAATGTAGCTGATTGGCAAATGCTACTTGCGGAATCCTTGGAAAACAATCCATTCCCTTCCATTGGTGAAACATTCCTCCATTCAGAGTTAAGAGTCCCAACCCCTTTCTAAGTGGTCACGACCAAGCAATTTAGTTTAATAAGCCAAGGCCCAGTACAGACCCAGCTGTCAATAAACACTTTCTGTATAAATCGTTGTCTTGAGTGGTACAATCAAACTACCTATTCTTTTTATCCTACTTGGAATTACTTCACTGGGCACTCCTCTCAAACCTTAAAGAACTGAAGACAATCATAAATTTTCTACTTCTCAGGTAATTTAAATGCTACGCTAAACACTAAAACTGATTCAACGTGAACTGATTGTTTGAAGGTCGCCTACGGCAACTGCTCATGCCTCCTGATGTGGTTGCTAAGGAAGGTGTGAGTGTGGGATTCTGAAAAACCTGGATGCTTCTGAGAAGATATGGGAAGCCAGTCAACACCCCCCCACCAGAATCACCCAGCATGCTTCTCGGAAGGTTTTGAATTGTACTGGAAATCCCATTAGAAAAGGAGAAAGAAGTAACTCTATCCTGACAGTTTAGCAAAAATGCAAATACGGTAATAATAAGAACTGAGGAAGCTTAGCATAAATATCAAAGTCCTGTGTTTGAATAATCCCTCATGTGTTTTCTGTATTTTCTTCTGTGTAGTTCTCTGATTTTTAAAATGAATGGATGAATGGATGTGTGTCTGAAACCACCGCTCGGAGAAGGAACACTTACCCAGAATGCTTCATGTTTTGAGGCTTATCCATTCGGACAGCAAGTTTGATTTTGAGATCTTGATCAGGGCAGTTTTTGGAGACTGTCATTTTGTGCCACTCAGACTGTTTGGGGCTGTTTGGGGTGGGATGAAGAATAACCTGCAGGGAAAAAGGACAACCCTCTTAGCCAGAAGACAGAAGCACTGTTACAGACATGTTTCCACAGATTGAGAAACCTGGCTGCTGAGAACTGAGTGTCTCATCCAGGTTTCAAAGCCAGCGGGAAGGCAAATACACAAAGTGGTGGCCTGAGCCTCAGACTCAGATCCCAGGCGCCACTTACCAACCACGGCTGGCTCATGGCTCGTGATGAGCAGCCGGCATGAGGACAGAAATGGCTTTCTTTGTTCTCCTCTCTCCCTCCCTGGCTAATTCTGTACAAGCAAGGATCACGCAATGCTTGTGATCCTGCTTTTGTACTTAATTTTTTTTTTTTTTATTCTTGTTTAGGACATATGGAGGTTCCCAGACTAGGAGTAGAATAGGAGCTACAGCTGCTGGCCACAGCCACAGCCACAACTAAACCAGATCCCAGCCGCATCTGCAACCTATACCTCAGCTTACAGCAAGGCCAGATCCTTAACCCACTGAGTGAGGACGGGAATTGAACCCACATCCTCAAGGATACTAGTTGGGTTCATTACCACTGAGCCGTGATGGGAACCCTCTGTACTTTTCTAAAGTTCACAAGTACTAAAGCAATCCACAACAGAGCATGCGCTCTGCGTGTTACTCTCTTCGGACAAGAAGATGGATTATAAAAGGAAGAAATTTCCTTCTAGATTAGAGAATCTTCTAGTCCGCTTTTTTCCATTGCCTCCAAGGCTGCAGGGGAAGATGGAAGGGACCACATGTGAGGAGGAATGCGAGACCTGCGAGGGGAATGGACATGCTCAGAGCCCCACTTTTAACCTGATTTCATCTGGACTTGACACATTGTCACCGAGGACCCAGCTCCGTCTTGGGAGAGAAGGAAGCAGACACAGCTCCAGGAAGGCTTGGCTCTTAGGAAATGCCCTCTACCAGGTGCTTCTCTGAAGATAGTGCTATGACTTGGGTCTTTTGCCTCAGTTCTCATCATCGTCACAGAGGCTGTTAAATGAAGCCAGAAGGGGACCCACTTCTCCAGCAAAGTGACTTTTTACCAGGCAACAAAAGAGTTTTCCCTTGGGGGTCACATGGGATTGAGGGTATGTGCATTCAAGGAGGAGTTAAGTATTTGGAAAATCCCTGAAATGAAGGGAACAAGAACTAAATATGGGCACAACAAAAGCTGGACCTGCTGCGATCTGCTTCTGGGATGGCAGCGTGCCCTGGTTTGTTGTGTGCTATTTGGGGGTCTGTTTTCAAAGTCTCTGTGTTCTCCAGGTGCAGGGGAGGTAAGCTCCTTTCACCTCTGCAAGGGGGCGGGAGAAGCGCAGAGGTTTGGGGTGGGCATCCCCGCCTTCCGGACTTCACCATCGTCATGCAGACTTGGCCCGAGCTTGGAGGGTAAGAAGCACATGGCTTCTGGAGTGACTGTGGAACAAGGCTCCGAGTAGAGCAGGAGGCCGTGGCAGGAAAATGAAACCTTTCCACTTTGACAGGCTTTGCTTGCATTGATTATTGACCCCTTCTGATTCCAGGCCCAACCCTCTTGTTTCCAATAAATTCCCTCTCTCTGATGAAAGAAAATTTGTACCTTCTCGCTTAACTCAGCATTTGAGTATTCTCAAGGTCTAATGACATGATTAAATTATAAGAAGGCCTGATTTTTCAAACTGGAGGCTACCACATTTTTTTTTTTTTTTTGGATCATGCCCTCCTTCAGCAAAATGTTTTTCAGCAATTAGCCAAATACCTGTAAATAGATCACTACTATTTATATAAAAATACATCAATATAAATGTACAGCTATGAGTCAAATATATATCCATGTATCTTTTACATGATGTCTGTTTACTATGTATTAATATACTGCATTATTCCATGTATCATAAAACACAAATCTAGATGTTTTAAAACGATTAAAAAGAACTATTTTTAAATAGCTTGCTAACTATGGTGACTTTGTACTATTATTAGCTGTATTTTAAGGCACCATGTATATATAAGGTAAGGCTCAAGGATACTAGGTGTGAATCTGGAGTTCAAGTCATCCTGTAAGAAATTTCGTAATGTCTTGACTGAGGCCTCATTCTGAGTACACTGGAACTGTTTCTATCCCGTGACATGGATAACAGGACTCCTGCCAGCCAGACTGCGGTCAGCTCCATTGTTACCATGCTGCTTGCCGGGCTTGCGACATCAGTATTATCATCAAATCATAGTGTTTTTTTTCTTTTTTGTCTTTTTACCTTATCTAGAGCCGCACCCGCGGCATACGGAGGTTCCCAGGCGAGGGGTCTAATCGGAGCTGTAGCCACCAGCCTACGCCACAGCCACAGCAACGCGGGATCTGAGCTGCGTCTGCAACCTACACCACAACTCACGGCAACGCCGGATCCTTAACCCACTGAGCAAGGCCAGGGATCGAACCCGCAACCTCATGGTTCCTAGTCGGATTCGTTAACCACTGAGCCATGACAGGAACTCCCAAATCATAGTCCTTATGTAAGAATCTTTTTGGCCATTGGCTCATTTTGTGAAGGTTAATTTGGTTAAAATTCTATCATCAAATGTATCCTTTAACTGGCACTAGTGAACTGCACTATGCTGTAGGGTGCCGGAAGTACATGAGTAAGTCAGGGCGCCACTGGGTCGTGGAGACCCCTCGTGCTCTCCTTCAAGATAACTCCTATCCCTCTGTGTCGCCCTGTATCATGTTCCATATCCTGAGACCCCAGGCTTTGCGAGGTGGAGAGCAGGGGCCTGCTGATCTCAGTGAATCTGACCTTCTGTCCTGAGCCAGTGTGGTTGGGGGGGTGGGTGGGTGATGAGCCGAGAAGGAAGGAAAGGGAGGAACTGGTAAGAGAAGCCCCAACAAGGCCAGAACAACAGCAGGTAAGGCCCAGGGCCTCCTCCTGCTCCCATTCGTTGGGCAAAATTAGAGTGGGAGCAGTGCTCTGGGCACCCGGAGCTCGTTAACAGGCCATCCGCCATATGGATCCTGGGCGCGTTTCCCACCGGCAATATGGTGTCCACGCCCGATGCAAATGGCCACAGCTCATTACTGGCCGCTCCACAAAGACATCCTGCCTTGCGTAGTCGCTTCCTGGGGAGACCTCCCCTCCGGGGTATTTGGAGAGATGAGCTCACTGCAGTTCTCCCCACCCACTACGTGCCCGACGGGCCGGCGACTCCTTTGTGTCAGCCCTGCTGAATTATTAGGGTCCTGATGGGGAGCCTGAGCAGTCCAGACACCTCATCTAGACATTCCAGGCTTGCTAATCGAGCATTCTGTCATCTCAGCTGAGGCCCATGTGTGCTGTGCTTTGATGTGGTGATGCCCGTGTGGGAATACAATCCATCCCATGCAGTAAGCTGCATGCCAGCCTGCCCCCAGCTTCTCTCAGTTACCTGGGCATGCAGGCAGGTCCTGCTGGGGCAGGCTTTACCTGGCTGATTCCCTCTATCACTTAGCCTGTATATCTCTTTACCTCTGCATTCCCCTGGGAAAGTACCTCTTCCCCTCAGACTAGATTATGTCCACTTGTTATGTGCTTTCTCAGGCAGAGTGCTCACCACCCTGCCCTGTAATTTCTGATTTTATATCTATATCCCTTATGTCTTGCGAGGTGAAGGATTTTTGCCTGTCATTACTCCTGTGTGCTCTGTGTAGAGCACGAATGACTAGACCTAGTGGGCCCTCCAATCATATTTGATGAATACAAGTGTGATATCATTGCGGCACTGGCAAGAGTTGGGGAAACAGTCACTCCTTCGTGCCTTTTGTAGAATTATAAACTGGTGTATACTCTTTAGGGGACAATTTTGTAGTATCTATCAAAATTCAAATTTCATCAATATTTTTTTGAAATTTATCCTATATACACACACACACACGTGTGTGTGTGCAAAGAAATAAACTTAAGGTTATTCACAGAAGCATTGTTTATACAGCCAAAGACTGGAAACAATCTAAATTAATTATGATACCTCTACACAGTGTATGTAGCTATGAAAACAAGAGGGAAGTCACTACAAGCTGACACGGAATAATCTCTGATAATATTCTGATATTTCAAGCAAGGTGAAGAGCAGTTACTTCCAAATGTGCTCCTTCTTTCTTTTCAAAAAGAGGGATATATACAAATATGCTTCTACATGCTGTTTGTATATATATATATAGAATATTTGGGGAAGAATAAATAATAAATTGAAAACAAAGGTTTTCTCTGAGAAAGGATACTAGGATTAGGTGGGTGGGATCATTAGTATTCAATATATATCCATTTTAATTATTTTTTTTTACAATATGTATGAACTACTTTTTAGTCCAAAAGTTTAATAAAAATGTGCATGAATGAATACAGCACTGGAATTTAGAATGTGGCTGTGTCCTGCTGTACCTGGGAAGAATCACCACACAGAAACACTTTCCCAAGGGGTGCAAAGAATCGCTTAAAAAAAAAGATTGCTTTTGTCACCGAGCTGTGGCCTATGGAGGTGCTGCCAGCAGAGGGCGCCTGCCCCACCATCTCAAGGGCCGGGCAGGCCAGATCCTCCGCAAGCTGGAAAGCTCTCAGGCAGGCAGGAAGTATAAACTAGTATCTGGGGGACTATGTAATGAGACTGGAGGAGAGTATGATTTATTAAAAGATTAATGGCTGTGAAAGGCGTGGCATGTTCGTGGCCTTCACCACAACAGCAGAGCCAATAGTTTTATTTCTGCATAGGGACAACGTGGTATAGTAAATAAAAACAGCCCTAGAGATGAAGTGACATCATTACTGGCAAATCATTCACCGCCTCTGGGCCCCAGAGAGCTGTCTGTACAGGAGGAGTAATAGCTGTCCCTGCCTCATGGTGAGGATCCAGGGAGGGGCTGCATATGGAGTCCTCAGGACAATGGCCTGGCCAGTGCTAAACAGGCATGGCCCCTACTCATGGGGTGGTTGGTGGGAGAGTTCCTGCCTCCCATAGCCATCAGTTTTTCCACCTATAAAGTCAAAGGCTTTGATTAGCCTGGTGGTTTTAACTTTTCCCAGTGGAAACAGGTTTGAAAATCTAGTGAATGCTTTGGATTAGCAAGTCCAGAAAAATGCACTGTTCTCCCTCTCCCCAACATTTCAAGCAATTTCAAGGGGCTCCTGAGACTCAGGGGTGGACTCAGGTTGACTTGACTCTTCTAACGTTAATATCCTAGCTCACTGAAACTCTCACAATTTTTCATTTGAGTCTTTGTGGAAGAAGAGAAGTTTGAAGAAAAAGGAGAGGCAGGCTTCTTCCCCTACTACTCTGTCTCTCTTTCCCTAGGGACAGAAATGAATACTTGTCATGTCCCAAAGAAAACGGGTAAACCTATTCTTTTCTTTCATCTCCTTTTTTTTTGTGGGGGGGGGACATTCTTTTTGCTATTAGCCTTGATTACTTTTTGTTTTACTTCCGTCTGTGGTTTAGGTACTAGGAATGTGATTCCAGATCAGCTCTTTAGAGGAAAGCCAGCTTAAGGGAGTGAGAAAAAAAAAAAAAGAAGACAAAAGAAACCCTGGGTAGTGTGTTCTTGCTGGGATTCTTAGGTGTGTACATCTGTGTGCTTGCCTTGAGGTATTCTGTCATTGTTCTATAGATGTTATATCAGATGCTAAGAGAGGTTAAATATTTTGACAAATGTCACACAGCTTTCAGAAGGGATTACTCATTCAACTAGTAGAAACAAAATTTATTAAGAGTCTATGTGCTGGGCTCTGGCTACAGATACAAGATGGTGAACAAAATAGTTTGTTTTATGGCCATATTTCTCTTACCATGGGAAGAGGCATGGGGGCAGGGGCAAAAAATAGGTAGGAGATTAATAAGAGATGTGCGCCACTATGTGTAAGATAAATAAAATACAAGGATGTACTGTATAAGGAATCTAGCCAGTATTTTATAATAACTGCAAATGGAGTATAATCTATAAAAATACTGAGTCACTATGTTGCACATCTGAAACTAATATAATATTACAAGTTAACTAGAGTTTATTTATTTATTGTTTTTTAGGGTCACACCCAAAGCACATGGAGGTTCCAAGGCTAGGGGCTGAATTAGAGCAGTAGCTGCAGGCCTATGCCACAGCAATGCGGGATCCGAGCTGCGTCTGCGATCTATACCACAGCTCCCAGCAATGCCCCATCCTTAAACCCCTGAGTGAGGCCAGGGATTGAACCTGTGTCCTCATAGATGATAGATTCATTTCTGCTGAGCCATGACAGGAACTGATGAGTTTAATTTTTTAAAAAAAGAAAAAATACTTTAGGTTTCTATTCCCATGGGGCTTTTAGAGTCCACTGCGGGAGACAGAAGTCAACATTTCTGTGAATTCTCATTGGTGATAAGTTCAGTGGAGGATGTAAACAGGGGGCTGAGGCAGTTTAATGAAGGGTGATGGGCAATCAGCGAAGGGCTCTCCGAGGAGGAGGTGGCATGTATGTAGAGAAGGAAGTAGACTTTGGAAGAGTTGGATGGTGGGGAAAATGGTCCAGGTGGAAATAAATCCTCGCAAGATGGGAAAAAATTTGGTTTATTTGAGGGACTAAAATTTGGCCAGTGATGCTGAAGTCTACTGAACGAGGGGAAAGGGGACAGCAAACAAGGCTGGGAGGTGGGCAGAAGCCAGATCACACGATTCTTTGTGGCCTGTACTACAGAGTTCAGACTGTATTATAAGCAGTGTGGGGTGATGGGAGCATTTTAAACTAGCAAGTTAGACTAATTCAACTTATGTTCTGAAAATATTGGGTATTTGAGCAAAAATTATCACAACATTGTAAATCAACTAAACTTCAATAAAACTTAAAAAAAAGGAAAAGAAAACAACGGGGATCTGCTGCATAGCACAGGGAATTCTACCCAATATTCTGTGATAATCAATATGGGAAAAGAATTTGAAAAAGAGTAGATATGTGTACATGTATAACCAAGTCACTTTTTTTTGTTTGTTTGTTTGCTTTTGTTTTTTTTTTTTGTCTTTTTGCCTTTTATGTAGAGCCACACCCGCGGCATACGGAGGTTCCCAGGCTAGGGGTCTAACAGGAGCTGTAGCTGCCGGCCTTCGCCACAGCCACAGCAACGTGGGATCCGAGCCCCGTCTGCAACCTACACCACAGCTCACGGCAACGCTGGATCCTAACCCACTGAACAAGGCCAGGGATCGAACCCGCAACCTCATGGTTCGTAGTCGGACTCGCTAACCACTGAGCCACGAAGGGAACTCCTAACCAAGTCACTTCGTTGTAGAGCAGATATTATCACATTGTGAATCAACTATACTTCAATAAAATTTAAAAAAAGAGGAAAATACTGGCTGTTAGGTACAGAGGCCACAGATGAGATGTAAGAAAAAATGTCTTTACTCTCTCAGTAGGACTCAAAGGCATTGGTACCACCCCATGAGATGTTTCAGAAAGTTAACAAAATAATTGGTCCTGGGCTCTGCTCGTTTTGAGTGGGCGGAGCCCAGGAATACTAATCATCCTGCAGCAAGAGAGCTCTTCCTTACCAATGAGGAATCATCCTGCATCCTGACTTTTGAATATTTCTTCCAGATACGAATGGAGGTAGGAAAAAACTGCTGATAATTAACTGAATGTAGATCCTAAATCTTTTTTGCACAGACACTCTAAGCTTTTTTGGCACGCTTCCAGGAAAATCAAGGAAACTTTGTTATCAAGACTGGTTTACTGTTGCAATAAATTTCTGATACTCAGATCTTGGATTTTGTCACCTGCACAGAGATTCCCCATCTGGGAACAAGTAAAGGCTCCTTCCTTAGATCTTCTAGCAGAGTCATGCTTGAATCTTTACATTTTGAAATTATTATCAGTTGATTCCTTTCTTTTTTTCTTTTTACTGCCTCACCTGTGGCATGTGCAAGTTCCCAGGCCAGGGGTCGAATCAGAGCTATAGCTGTGACCTATGCCACAGCATGTGGAGACGCTGAATCCTTAACCCACTGAGCCAGGCCAGGGATTGAACCTGAATCCTCACAGACACTGTATTGGCTCCTTAACCCACCAGAGTCACAACGGGAACTCCTAGTTGTTTCTCTTTTTTTCCTCCTTTATATTATGTCATTATATTGATTTTAAGATTGTTATGTGTGTTGGTTTGTTCAATTACCTAATAATTTTGCTTCAACATAGAAAGGGTACTGTATGCTTCTGCTATCAAGAGTGTCTGGGTCTCCTGGTGCTGAGAGCTCCTGACCTACTTTTTGCAATGTGCACAGATTTAAAGAGGGGAAACGGGCTTCACAGTTGGGGGACTTGCCTAAGGTCACAGGTCAGTGAAGTGCGGAGCCAGGTAATCAAACCCCAAAACTAGGCCTTTCAGCAATTGTCACTGCTGCCTCTGGGGACCCAGGGACACGTGCTCTCCAGAGCTCCTGGTGATGGAGAGTCCTTGTAATGGGGAGTGCTTACCCGTCCCAGCTCCTTGTCCTCCAAGGCCAGAACTCCTGTGCTCTCTGTGAACAGCTTCACTTTCACAGCAGGCAGTGCGTGGGTTGTAGAGAAGTCACCCTGGGTGCCCCAGCTGTGGACAGAATCAGAAAGGTCATTGTGGAGACTTCCACCTTGGTAATGCTAAGCTCAGCCAATTCCTTCCTGGGACGGGGGAAAGCATGGTTAACCCAAGGCATCGAGACATTGCTGGCTGTCACATCCCCCTCTCCTCCCTTCCCCTCCCAAGCTGCCAGAGTGACAAAAAGTGTTAATTAACTTGTTAGACAAATGCAAGACAGATGCTCAGAAAGTTGCCACGGGTCTTCACAGAGCTGTAAGGAATCACTTGGAATTAGCATGAAATCAAGTTGGTGAGAACTTTCACCCATGCATTTGCTATCCCTACAGACTATTCCAGGGTAACCACAAATATACCTTGTAGGCTTTGAATCCCTAGTTCTTGGAAACTTCTGCTCTAGATTTGAGATGGGGCTTCATTTGGCTGGCGCCACCAGCCGACCTTGCAATGAAACTCAGTAGGAGCGAGGAGTTGGGGAGTCCCACTGCCACTGGCATCCAGAGAGATGATGAACAGAGGAGCAGATGGAGCTTAGCCCTGCTGAAGAGGAGTGACAGGTGGAAGGATGGGATATGGGAAATGCCCTTCCCCACTCACTGGTCTCTGGGAGTCAGAGGAGATCTCCCCAGAGGAGTGTCTGGCTTATCTAGTATCTGGGTATAGAGCTGGTCTGGGCTGACATGAGCCCCTGATGGGTGTGACCTCTTCATTCACTTATTATGAATCTGACTGAGCCATCTCCATCCACTCTACACTGACATTAATGTGATCTTCCCAAAGTATCAACTGGATTGCATGAAACCCCAAATAAAACCCTTCCATGGCACCTGTTCCACTGCACTGTGGCAATCCCAACCTCTGGGAATGGTTTTCCGCTCATCCTCTCAAGTGTCATGGGCCTTCTGATTGTGCCACCTCAGGGCTATTATCTGCACAGGTCCCTTGATGGCATTGCTTCTTCCCTACCTTTCACCTGGCTACTGCTTCAGGGCTCAACTTAAACAACACTTTCCTAGAGAACATGTCCCTTGATCTCCCAGTCTAAATTAAGTTCCACTGTTAAATTCCCTTGAACACAGTTTAATTTTCTGTCTTAGCAATCACTGGATTTGTAATTATTGATTTACTCGTGTGATTGTTTAATAGCTAAATCCTCTAGTTTTCTGTAAGACTTTGTGTTCTGTTTATATTGCATACCAAGTACTTGGTATAGTGCTTAGCATGCAGAAGACACTTAATAAATATTTGTTGATGCAAATATATATTCTTTAATGAACTTGGAAACAGGAATAGATAAAATTTTGTATAGAGCTGCTTTTTTTTTATTTTGTCTCATATAATGGCCAGTTTTCATGCTGTAAAATATCCACTGAGTATTACTATTAATGACGATAATATTATACCTTAGGGGTGCACCGTAATTTATTTAGCCATTGTTCTGCTATTGACACGGGGCTGGACATTACTGTTTAGTGTCACCTCTGTTTATTTCCTTTGGAAATAGAGAGTTAGCTGGGAGATTGTCTCTTTACTCATTTATCAACAAATATTTAGATGCTCCTACAGTGCTGCCAGACTGCTCATCAGTGATCACTTTCAAAGCTTGGGACACCTATTTCCAAAATGCTTTCCACCACACTGGTGACTGTCTTCCCACCATCTGGGAAGGAGGGTACAAACCATACGGTTTCTTGCCCGCTGTGTGTGTCCCTAGTCACTTTTTCTTCTGGTCTGTTTTTGTCATGGTCATTCACATGAGCATTTCTTTGATTTTTACCGGGCTTGACTATTTTACATTGTGTTGGTTGGTTGTTTATATTTCATTTTTGGTCAGTGATGGAACTCCGGCTTCTAGTCTCACGGTTGCACTCAGTAGAATAAATCCCATTAACTAAACTCAAAGACATGTGGACTCTGGAGAGGTGATGAGAGCACCAAAACAGTGGAGATCAGGGACGCCCAGTTTCATGGGGATCCAGGTGTGTGAGAACCACTGAGGAAGGCTGACAGCCACAAGAGAGAAAGGAGGGAACATGAAAAGGACAGGAGACAGAACAAGAAGCCACGGGTTTCAAACACAACAGCAAAATGTTAGCTGTACAGAAGGAAGCTCCTCATTTTGATTATCAGCCACAGCAGCAAGTTCCCAGGATAGAGGAATCTTTGTCCTGGCAAAGGTGATGTAACAAGGGCCAAAGTTTTGACCCTGTCATTCTTAGTTCAAATCCTGATTAGTTACTTAAAACTGTAGGACTTGGTGCAAGTTAATAACATCCCTGTACCTTGGTTTCCTCAGCTATAAAATCATATTTCACAGAGTAGTTATAAAGAGTAAATAGCAGCAGGCTTGGAACAGGACAAGACCCCCCCCCACTCCCACCCCCAGTTTTGGCTACCTTCCCTTCCCTAAATAGGGATATATAAGATGTATTCTAGAAACAGTGATGATTACTCACATTTTGTGTTATCCATTCAATACACATTTATTTAGCACATACTAAGTATCTGATTCTTTGCTAGGCAAGCAAAATAGACATGGCCCTTCTTATTATACAAGGGAAGAGGTAAAACAGTTTATTTTGTGCCCATTTCACAGATGAGAAAGCTGAGAAGCTCAAGATCTTGCCCATTTTATTCCAGTGAATTGTGACCAAGTGGGGCTAGAACCCAAATTTCTTAATTCCCACTTTATAGCTCTTGCTGCTTTAAAGTCATGATTATCAATAACAAGCGTGATTGGAGTTCCCATCGTGGCTCAGTGGTTAACGAATCCCACTAGAAACCATGAGGTTGCAGGTTCGATCCCTGGCCTTGCTCAGTGGGTTAAGGATCCGGCGTTGCCGTGAGCTGTGGTGAAGGCTGCAGATGCGGCTCGGATCCTGCGCGTTGCTGTGGCTGTGACGAAGGCTGGCAGCTGCAGCTCCTGTTAGACCCCTAGCCTGGGAACCTCCATATGCCGCAGGTGCAGCCCAAATAAGGCAAAAAGACAAAAACAAAACAAAACAAAACAAAAAAAAACAAGTGTTATTAATAACTGAGAGTTCTGGCAAAAGATACGATCACTGCTTTCCTATTTATGGTTAATTGTGCTGTGAATCACTTTGGGCATTTCTCTTGCTTGATCATGGACATGAGGAAGATTCCTGTTGGAAACTGAGAGAGCTCTAGAATGAGATGCTCTAACACTAAGCTACAAAGAGGCCTTAGTCCCAGTATCCTGGGGGCCCCACACTGGATCCCTGTGACAGGATCAGTGGGCATGAACCCAGTCTGCCTGCATGCAGGCTGCTACCCAAGGGTGCCTGGCTCATCACGTGTTTAACATGACGCCGACCGTGAGGCAGGGTGAGGTTTCTGAGGCCCCATCATCTGGATGGGGTTCAAACTGCTGGAGGCTGCTCTGGCAACCCCTGTCCATTTGGAAAGTGATTTGCTTTTCCTTCCCACCAGGCCTACAGCTGTGCTTTTGGCTTCCTACCATGACCCTTGGCTCACTTCAAGCTGTTAGGTCTCTACCACATTCCAATGTATCTGCCACATTTCAAAATGGCGACCTGGCCCGATGGAGCAGGCAAAAAGAGAAGGTCCCCAGTCTAATTAGGACCGTCTTTGTCATTTTCAGGGCCCAGTGCAAAATGAAAATGTGGGGCTCCTTCTTCAAAAAAGAGGGCAATGTACCATTAAAGATAATAAACACAGTGTCTTCCTTTCTCTGAGTAGTTCTTCTGTTCAAACACATGCCCGTTATTCTATCAGACTCCACTTAACTGACATAAGGTCAAAGAGGAAATAATTAAGAATGTCAAGACAGTAACACAGAGCATGAAAACAAACGGTCTGAGTGTGGAGCCTGTGCAGTCTCAGGGTTCACAAGCTCACGAGTACAGGTGGCCAAGGCCACCCAGTCTGCTTAGTGTGGTCAGAGGATGGGCTGTGCAGAGGAGGTTGGCTGCCCATCTTTGTCACTTGCTACAGTCCTAGCACTCTGTGGAAATCACTCTCAGCTTCTTTTTGTCATTGCTTCCTATTTAGGAGCCCCACAGAAACTTAATTATTAACATCTTTCTTCCCTGCCTCTCTCCCCTTCGGGAAAAAAAAAATCATGAAAATGGCCACTCTGTGTCTTTTTCCAGCCATGGAAAGTCCTGACTATAATAAAAGCGGCTACTATTTATTTAGTGCTTACTATGGGCTGGTCACAAATTCCTGTCTCAAAAATTTTAGATGGTCATATGCTCATTCTTTTTAAAGCCTTCTTGGCCATCCTGTCAAATACTTATAACTACCATCCCCATGGCTGCTGATGAGGAAACAGGCTCAGAGAGGCTGGTAATGTGTCCAAGAACATACACAGGGAGCAAATGGTGATATGACTACACAATCTAAAATCTTGACCATGCCGCTACGTTGCCTTCCTCCCATAGGCCACTAACTCGCTCTTCTGTGCCTGGATCCAGTTAACATCAATTACCTTTGTAACTCAAAGGAAGAGCTCTGTTTCAAAATGGATAGGACTTTGGACTGCTCTGGATTAACTTCACGTGTTCAATATACTAGGCAGAGTGTGACATAACCTGCAGACAAATCAGTGTGTGGTGGAACCATAGCTTGTTGCGGGGGCGGGGGGCACAAGTTGATAAATGAATCTATTTCTCATTGCTGCATTCTTCTCTGCACGTTTCTTTTCCCATGCTGCACACTGACTGGCTATTAAGATGAATGCCTCTTCTTAAGTTTCCCAGGACTGAAATAAAATTCCACTTTGATTTGAAAAGACCAGAGGTTGATAGTATTTATTGCAAGTGGCAGTTGGGAAGGTTAACTAACTTCTCTCCGAACACAAGGTAGAAAAAGTCCAGTGGGTGAGGTGTCTCACTTCCGTGATCTTATCATATCTGCCACTGTAGTCACACTGTACAGCTGGCTCACAAAAGCACTAAAAATAGCCACCAATTATCAAGTGCGTATGGTCTGTCAGGCCCTGAGCTGAGTGCTTTTCATGGATTACTGCATTTAATCCTTCTGACAGCTCTGCAAGGTATATTCTGTTATTATCCCCACTTTCTCAATAGAGAAAGTAGGACTTGGAAAGGTTAAGTCAAGGAGCCAGGGTTTCAGGCTATCACAGAGCTGGGCTTCAAACTCGGAGCTGCTGACCCCAAAGTCCATTCATTAAATATAGCACTCTACTGCCCCTCCATATCTCCTAACACAGTATTAGAGTGTAGCTTAATAATATCTCTGTGTGTATCTGGTTCTCTAGATGGCGAACACCTTGGGGCAAGAAACATGGTGTGATTAAAAAAAAAATCCTATACTGAGTACAGGGCCTGACGCACAACAAACATTTGTTTAATGACTAGGAAGATGTGACAGATTCAGAATAACCAGTTACCTGATTCAGGGGATTGTGGAGAGATGTGACTTAGGAGATATTCAGAGATTTGATTGTCTCCTTTAAGCCAAACTGAGGCTTTATCCCCTTAAGGACTCAATGTTTTCCAGAGCACACCAACTCTCTGAAAGTATGCACTGGCCAGCAGCATGAAGAAGGGACCCAGGAGATACAGCAGCCAGGACAGCACTTGGAGGAGCAGGGCATATGACTTTGAAGGTCAAGGAGAGGTTAGCTTAAGAGGCCAAGGGCTGGAAGTGACGTGCATGCCAAAGGTACAGCATTGGAAAGTGCTACTGAGTTATAAAATGAACAACTGTCATTGCTTTTCAACCAGAAGTAATGCAAGCAGAGACTATGGAAACAGTCACCCACAGGCATCTCCAAATATGAAGGAATATGTATTGAGACATGTATGTCCATTCTAAATCAAATACCTTTTGCAAGAGAGTGGGGAATAAAGAGAGCAGTCTAAGTGATGAAGCTGTGTGCACAAGCGGTCCGGGATGAAGTTCTGACTTCCAGTGCTTAGACCTTCACTTTGTCCTGCATTTGGATGACTCTTCCTGAATGTCTATTGCGTACAATTCACTGTTATGTGCTGCTGTGGATCCAAAGGTGAGCGAGCTGTCAGTGCTGCCCTTACAGGTATTATACTCTCCCTGGGGAGAGTTCACATCCAGAAATGGTAACGGTTGTTAGGTATGAGTCACAGCCTTGGCTTTCACATCTGTAACTGAGGATAAGAATAGTACTGACCCCAGAGGGTCAACGGAAGGATAAGTAAGGAGATAAGCTGTTGTATGTACAGTGTTCAACTCAATTACTCAACACATAGAAAGTGCTCCCAAAAAGTAAGTTTTTCATTATAGGATTACAGACCAGGGGTTGGTAAACAAAGGTCTAAGGGCCAAGTCTGGTTGACCAGCTGCCTACACGGCTGATGAGCTAAGAATGGTTTTTACATTTTTAAGTGGCTGAAAATAATCAAAAGAAGAGTAACAATGTGACACATGAAAATTAAATGAAATTCAAATTTCAATGCCTATCAATAAATAAAGCTTTAAAAAAATAAATAAAGCTTTATTAGGACACAGGTATGCTCATTCATTTGCATATCACCTATGTTGTTTTTCATGCTTCAAACGTAGAGGTGAGAAATTAGGACAGAGACCTTGCGGCCGACAAGCCTAAATTATTTACTTTCTGGTCCTTTACTGAAAATGTTTGCCAACCCTCACTGTACCCACAGTTAAATAGCTGCCGGCTCAGTCTAATGGGAGTGCTTTGATTTTCATTAGCAGATTAGAAGTATGCTCACCAGAGGACATCCACAAAGATGAACTGTCAACATGCACTTACAGGACAGTTCGCCCCATGGTGATTCAATTTGCTGCTCTCAATTCTTCACAGAGTGCTTGCTAGAACTCTTGGCGTCCTAGAAAACGCGGGGTGGTGGATCACAGCATTTCAGACACGTGGTGTCCAAATGCTGCTTGCAGACCCACTTGAGCTGGCTGCCTCATTTAGTCACACCCCATCATTAATATCAAATAATAAACATGAGTAGCAGATAATTCACTGGGGGGGGGATGACTTTTAAAGTCACAGTACATTATTTCTCCAAACCTATCCAATAGTGCCATGGCTTTGAAGGTGAACACTTTGATCTTGGGAAGAAAATAAAGGAGATGGATGTGCTTGGGTGGAGCGAGAGAGAAATCTATGGGCAAGGCAACCTTCTACTGTGTGTTTGGAGAGCATCTGCTTCATCGCAGTCACATCTCTGTTTACTATTTAAAGCCTCTTATTTGCGGAAGCCTCCTCAGACCATATGCTGTCAACAAATGTTGCTAATCAAATACACACAGTAATTTTCATTAGAATTTCCCCACCCCCCTCATGAACAAAAAACATTTGCCACAAAGGGAATATACCTCCCAAAATGACAGTAAACATCCACTGCAAACCTTTGACAACAGAGTGGTACTTAACGAATGTGTGTGTAAGCCAAGAACGCATCCACTTTAGGCAAATAAGGACCCTTGGAGAATTGGATTTTGTGCAGTTTGGTGTTGGGGGATGATGTCATTAGTTGCCATGGTGATGCTCAGCATAAGGCCATCATTCATGCCATGGAGACTGGATGTACATTTATTCAAGGTATATGGCTCATGCGAGTTGGGTGTTAAATTGTGAGGTTCATAAAATTAACTGTGGGCTTTAACAAGGGAGACATGTCATTTCAGGGAATGAAAGTCCCTTAGTCCCGTTGCTAAGAGAGAAAGTTAATAATTGCCTGGAGACAACTGCATTAAAATCCTTTGGCCTGCCTTTCAGGCAGACGGCATGATATCCTACATCAAGTGAATCAATTGTGCCATCGCAGTGTGTTTCATGCAAACTAATTGATAGGATGTGCTCTGGGGTCTTTAATGTAGTAGAAAAGCTAACCTACCTCTTATCTAAATAAATGAGGCATTTGCTTTGTAGAAATTGGTTGTCTGGGAGGAGGAAGGATGGAGGCTCCAGCTCGCCTATCTGACATTTCCACTGACTATCTCCTCTCCAGGAATCCAAAATCGAACGTGTCTAAACTTTTCTCCCCTCAATCTGCCCCTAAAGGAACTGCCAGACACTTGGAAAAGAAAGGTTGGAAGTTCCAGGAAGAAGATAGGAAGAATATTTATACAGAGTTGACAGTTAGAACTTCACCAAAAGGCATTTATTAGGGGGTACCTCTTTATTTGGTTTCTTATCTGTCTCCTCTTGCTAGAATGTAAACTCCCAAGGGCAGGAATCTGTGTCTGTTTCCCTGCTAAGTCTCAGGAGTGCCGTATGCCTAGCACCTAGCACAGTGCCTGGCATAACCGACAGGCATTTACTAAAGGAATGAGTTTAATGAGTTGTGAATTGCTCCACATGCACATTTGAAGATGAGATTCAAGATGAAAGCAAAACTTAACAATGCTGGATTCTCCTGGACTTACATACTTAGGGATGGTTAAAGAAGAAGTACAGGAAAATTCTCTACCCCAAACTTTCTAAGGACCAAGCCCATCGCTGTTATAGCCCAATGTTTAGCTCTGCCTGGTGCGCAAGAAACATTCAATAAATGCCTCTTGCATGAAGGCCAGAGATCAGACATAGGAGGTCTGTTATCGATCCTAACTTTCTCATTAGCTATGTGACCATGGAAAAACCACTGGCAGAATCTCAATTTGCTTATCTCCATAATGGGGGTAGGAAGGCTGATGTATTTCTTCATCCTAAAGACAAGAGCCTAGGTATTTGGTTTCTAGCATTTCCTTTTGATTTCTTCTTTGAGTATACATCTCTGCTAAAATTACCCTTCTGTTCTTGTATGTTGTCTATTTTTTTTTTTTTTTTGCCATTAGAGACCTTAGCATATTATCATAGTTGATTTACATTCCTAGTCTGGCAATTCTAACATCTGACCAAATCTGAGTCTGGTTCCGATACTTGCTCGGTCTCTTCAAACTGTGTTGTCTCTTTGCCTTCTAATTTTTGTTGAAAGTTAGGTACCAGATAAATGGAACCCTGTGTGCCTCTAGTAGCAATTTCTCCTCCTGGCCTTCCATTCCAGTAGGCTCTGATTCTCTGTATCTGCCCATCTCTCTAAATTTGAAGGCAGCAGTTTGCCCTGAGACCTAAATTTTCTGACTGATCTAAGAGTTGCTGATTTTCAGCTGGTTCAGCCTTTTTCTTGTTGTGAACACAAAACCCATGACTTCCAATCTCTTTACATGCCAGACTGGAAACTGGAAATCCATTAGAGCCTGGATCTGTCAAGGTCCTATCCGGCTGTGAGATCTTACACTGTATTCTTCATTGGAGCTGACTCATGAGAAAATATATACACAGTCAAAAGAAATTCTCAAACAGGAAAGCCAGACTTGGAACTAATAGAATGTGTGTGGGATTAGGGTGGTTGGGGTGGTACATGATGCTGGCACAGTGGGGTGGAGTAGGCTTAGGGTTGTGTGTCCTGGGGTTTGTGGGATTGGGATGGTGTGGGGAGGAGTTGTCATGGGCCAAATTACAAAGATGACAGCATATCACATGGCTTGAGTGTCACGGTTACCTCTGGAATGGAGTTTACCAGTTGGCCCAAAGGTCTCCTTCAACATTGTGAAAGGGGGTAAATTTTTGTCACTGCAAACGATGGCTGTCTCCCCAGTCTGAGGTTCCCCAGCACCTTCATCACATAGTCCTCTAATCATCTGTTTATTCCAAGTTGTTAAGGTCCATTAGAGAAGATGAATTGTTTGCTGCCTGGCAGACATTAAAAGGGTGCTTGCAGGAGGTTGCTAAGAATATGTTCATTCACTTTCTTTTCTCTGTGACTCAGCCAACCAACTCCTATTTAATTTCCTACATTAGGCGTTTCCTACCTATCATTGCTCTCGTAACCTGAACTGGTTATTAGGGTTGCAATCTGTGATTCTTATAAACTGGGAGGCACTAGATTTAACTGTGTCTTTAGAATCTGAACCTGCTTCAAGACACCTTGCAGCTTCCAAAAGGCTCCCAAGTATACAGTCAGCGAGGCTAAAGCTGTCAGGAAACCTGGCCAGGGGAATTACAAAACACACTGCAAACCCCTTTGCATTCCAGCTCATTCTACTAAGCATGAACCAAATGAGGAAAAGCAACTGGGAATGGTAGAGCAACAGATTCTGAGTGGGCAGGAGCCCTGCATCATGTTGGCCATGACCCTCATTTACAAAAGAGAAAGCTGGTGCAGTGGAGACAAATTTTGGAGTCAGGTTGTTTAATTTCTATCACCTATCAGCTTTCTTATCTCAGCAAATTTATTAGCTTCTCAGATCTCGATTTTCATGTCTATAAAACGGGCACATTAACAATAGCCCTTACAAGGTTTCCTATCTGCCTGTCCCCCAATTAAATGAGAGGAGCACTGGGTACCATTTAAATTCTTAACACAAGGCAGCTTGCATCATCCAGGGAGTTCCGGATTAAGAGGACAGGCTTCATTCCATACCCAGCTATGCTACCCTCTACCTGAGTGATTTTAAGCAGCTGATTGAATGACTCATATCCTCTACTTTCTTACCTGTCAAATGGGGATGTTAATAGTGCTTCCCTCTAGAGAAGCAATCCCATTTACCATTGCATCAAAAAGAATCAAATACTTAGGAATAAACCTGCCTAAAGAGACAAAAGACTTGTACTCTGAAAATTATAAGGTGCTGATGAAAGAAATCAAGGATGACTTAAACAGGTGGAAAGACATGCCATGCTCTTGGATTGGAAGAGTCAATATTATCAAAATGACTATACTACCCAAGGCAATCTACACATTCAATGCAATCCCTATCAAATTACCAATGACCTTTTTCAAAGAACTAGAACAAAATAATTTAAAGTTTGTCTGGAAACACAAAAAACCCAGAATAGCAAAAGACATCCTGAAAAAGAAAAATGGAGCTGGAGGAATCAGGCTCCCTGACTTCAGATTATACTACAAAGCTATAGTGATCAAAACCGTATGGTACTGGCACAAAGACAGAAATATAGATCAGTGGAACAGGATAGAAAGCCCAGAATTAAATCCACACATCTACAGTCAACTAATCTATGATAAAGGAGCCAAGAATATACATTGGACAAAAGACAGCCTCTTCAATAAGTGGTGCTGGGAAAACTGGACAGCTAC
>PVHT021183699.1:45387561-45559280 GCA_004024745.2 Catagonus wagneri
GGGAAGAGGAAGAAGAGGAGAAGGAAGCAGGGAGAAGGGAAAGACGTTTTTCTCTGAGTAAAATGCGACAAGTAAACGTGTTGAAAATCGGAATTCCCAGTATCCATTATTGTTTTAAAACCCTCCCTTCACAGCTCCCAGCTTTATATAAATAAGACAACTTGTTAACTTTCTGAGTGCATGCAGCTACACAGCTTCACCTCCCTTCCCTTCAGGGAGGAGAGCAGCATCAACATGACACCCCTCTTCAACTAAGCTCCAGGGCACACCGCCCCCTAAAGAAGTCTGTGTCTCTTTTTTTCTCTTTCTGCAAAAGCCCTCTCTCTCTCTCTCTGATCTGTAGCTTAGGCTCTGGCAGTTCATTATGAGCACAATAAAATCAGGTTTATTTCCTCCATCAATCAACCAAGTAAATTTATAGAATTGTGGTCATTAATTCCATCACTTTAAGGGGGAGGAATGATAATTTCATTACCCGTTATGATTGCTTGTAAATTTTTATGAATTATTTGCATCATTAAAAATTCAACATGTGCCTGACATGAAAATGCAGAGCTGTCTGGATGAGACAGGCTTTTTTTTTCTTCTCCTTCTGCCTTATGTCAGGCACAAATACTAGCGATGTGCAGGGTGTTGAAGCTTTCTCTTCCGCATAGAGGGTGGCAAAAGCAGAGCTATGTGCCAAGGGAGAGTGAGGAAATATGCCAAAAAAGCATTAAGTGACACAAATGAGTAACTGACATGTGATTTAGCCCTTCCTACAGGAGTGGTACTGCAGGATGGTTGAAATGACTGACAGAGTCATACCTTACGAGGAGTTAGATGGGAATTTGATGGTCCTGTCCAGCGACCTTGGCTTGGCCAATGTTTTATCTTTAATCATGGGGTTACAGCACATCTTATATATAATTCTGCATTTTTGTGTACAGTCACTGTCTTAGTCAGCTTGGGCTGCTCTAACTACCCTAGACTTGGTGACTTAAACAACAAACATTAATTTTATTTGCTCTTCTGGAGGCTGGGAAGCCCCAGCACCAGCAGATTGAGTGTCCAGGGAGAAAGCTCTTCTGGTTACGTCCTCATGTGGCAGAAGAGATCAGCTCTCCTGGGTCACTTTTATAAGGACTCTAATTCCATTTATGACGACACCACTCTCATCACCTAATTACCTCCGAGAGGCCCCACCTCCAAATACGTATCACATGAGGGTTTACCATATGACTTTGGAGGGGTGACACAAACATTCAATCCATAACATTCTGCCCCTGGGCCTCTTAAATTCCAGACTTTCTCACAGGCTGAGAATGAAATACATTTATGCTCTCCTATAACTCCCATCAAAGTCCAAAGTCTCATACAACTACCATAAGGACCTTGGTCTGGTCTTTGCTCTATCTATAGTAATGGATCATCTTAGAGCACCTTGCCTACAGTTCCACATGTTTTGAATACTGTCAACAACATTTATTAACTAAAAATGTCACAAATGTGATGCTCAGCTCTGTATAGACATCACCTGCTTGAATCCCTGCCACAACCTTATGATGTAGGTATGACTACTCCTATTTTACAGCTTTTTTTTTTCTTTTTAGGGCTACACCCATGGCATATGGAAGTTCCCAGGCTAGAGGTCAGATCGGAGCTACAGCTGCTGGCCTACACCACAGCCACACCAACTTGGGATCCAAGCCACGTCTGTGATCTACACCACAGCTCGCGGCAATGCTGGGCCCTTAACCCATGGCGTGAGGCCAGAGGTCAAACCGGCATCCTCATTGATACTAGTCACATTCATTTCTGCTGTGCAACAGGTAAAGCATCCTAGAGATTTAACAAGGCTGCGGGCAGTTTTGGCGTGTCTAATTCCACAGGTATTTATCATGAGATATGGTCTATCTATATATTTTTATGTTTACATTTTAGTAAAGTTGTGTGAGGGACACACAACTTAGGGACATTTTTATTAGAAATAATTTTTAAAATTCAAATGTCCTTCTAACCTTGTATAAAATCCTGCAGAGAAAGACAGACACCTTAAATTGGACTTTATGGTATCTTGTTACTGTGGGGAAAGACGTGGGATCAGTTTCTCTGAAAACAGTAATTGAAAATCTCCTTTTTGTCTATCACAAGGTTAAGTTCTAAGGTGCTCAAAGATGTCTGGCTCCCAGTTTTTGTCCTAGTTCATTTGAAGAGCTGAGTAATTACCTCAACAATTAAAGAACTGCACAGAGGAACTAAACAGTTTAATATAATTCAAGAAACGGCCCAAGGCAAAATACAGTCAGCTAATAAATGGATAATAGAAGTAATGACTACTGTGATTCACAAGAGACTGAGACTGATGTGGCGGCAGCTACCTGGGAGTCCATCCGGGTGGGGGAGGCTGCAACTAGAATGGGTCATAAGAACGCATAAAAGATGGATGGGCAGAGGGAGTATTCTGGGGAGGGGAAATTGAAAGCAATTGTTATGAAAAGATCTTTTAGTATCTTCTTATGCTCTTAGGATAGATTTCAAACTCTGTGTTCATTCTTCAATCAATAAATACTTAGCAAGCACCTTGTGCTTGGAGTTATTACAAACACGGTTTTTGCTTTCATGAGTTAATAAGCTGGTGGAGAAGCCCAACATGGAACAAAGGCATGCATAATGATATTTATGACAGGGAAAGGAGACACGCTAAAGGATCTTGCAATGTGAGGGAGTATTGAATATGGGGATGAGAGAGAGGAAGGCTTTTCAGTAGCTTTATAACAGCATCTAATACACATGGAGTCTGTTCTTCACTTTCACAGAGAAGTAATGGCTGTTATAGAGGATGGCTGACTCAGGCTGCAGGATAAAGGGTACAAATTTGTAGGTTTGGTATGATGTAGGAGCTATCATAGGGTAGGCAGAGTTGGCCCAGAGAAAATCAGCGAACTAGGTGAAGTTCATGAATATCTCTTTTTTTTTTTTTTCCTGCTCAACATTCTTGCCCCTGCTTTTAGTTATGGCATTCTAATTCCTCCTTGGGTACTACCTCTCCCTGACCTTGGTTCATACGGTTTGAGTGAAGCTGACCACACTCCTGGATTGAGAGGTGGCCATTCTTGACACTACATTTCCTAGGCCATGATGGCCAGGGGTAGATGGTTCAAGGGTAGATCCTTGACTCAATTGATGCAATAAGAGTTAGCTGTAAGACTTTGGTTAAAATACAGGGAAGAAGATTCATTTTCTTTGCGCGTTACTACATGCATAGCATATAGCGCATGAACTATTGGCAGCAACCAACCTGTCTCCATGAAAAAGAAGTCGCCTGAGAATCAAAAGAATCCAGAGCCATAGAGCTGAAGGGAGGAGAAACCCTTGATGACAGCATTTGAGAATCTGGATCAAGCCATGCCTGCAGCCCTAAACTCTTCAGTTAAATGAAACAATGAAATCCTTTCTCAGCTTAAGCTGGTTAGAATTAAAGTTTTATTAACTGCAACAGAAGAAGTAAAGCAAAATCCCACTTACCCATATTTCTTCACCTGTCTGTTTCTTTTTCATTTACTTCTTCCCACGCATCTCTTCCTTTCAGATGCCTACTGCCTCATGATCAGAGTCTGACATTTTGCTCTTTGAAATACGTCAGCACTACTCCATTATTTGGACATTTTTTTGAGAATTCTTAATCAAAGCTACTTGCCCTGAGTTTTATTCATTCGGGTTCTTAATGGAATACAGATTAGTCTGAACATGCCAAACTTCCTTTATCTATTCATTCAACTCATTTATTGGTCCCTAGCAGGCCTAGGCACTATGCTAGATATGTCAAGTATTAGACAGCAAGATTCCCTTCTCTCATGGAGCTAGCCCTCTAGATTAGTTGTATAATAATCCAATCTTACTCAGGTAATGTTGACTAGGAATAGTCTAACCCAGGGATCACCAAACCTGGCCTGCTACCTGATTTTATAAACAGAGTTTTATCTATTCATTTACACATCATGCGTGTCTGTTTCACAGAAGAAAAGCAGAGGTGAGTAACTGTAGCAAAGACTGGGTGGCTTGCAAAGCTGAAGTGTGTGCCCCATAGCTCTTCATAAAAAAGTTTGCCCAACTATAGTCTAAGCTTTGTGTCCTCACGAAGGTATGTGCAGAATAACTGGGATCCCAAGAGATCTAGTGTTTCAGTTCAGTTCCTTTTAATGGCAGAGGTAAATAAAGGGCAAACTTGAACTTTTTGGAGCCTGGTGGCGCTATCTGAAACACTGCTCTGCAAGCATTTATTCAAAGTTACTGATTTTGAAAACCCTACACATTTTGCCTTCTACCCCTTAACTGGGTTTTCTGTTTCAGTAAAAACATGTTCCTGATTTTACCAGGAAGTTGACATGACAGGAAGATGCTGCCTGCTGAACTCTGGGACTTTGGGTTCCATGAATGTTCCAGCTTGAAAAGCATAGCCTGCATTCAAAATAATATGTCTCTAAAGTGGGACTTTTCAAGTTGAGGCTTAGGGGAGGGGAGGATTTCTCTAGCTTCTGCAGCCTCTCTGCCCCCATCAAAGAGATGACAGCAATCAGAAAGGCCAATGCTTCTGGGTGATTTCTAGCCCAGCAGCTGCTCCTTCTGCTTCTTTGGAGTATTGAGAATTTACAAAGGTCTTTTTTGGCATCCTGTTTTTATAGGTCTTTTGAAGCATTACAGTTTTCCTAATGAGAAGAGACATTTAGATATTATTCCGCAGGCTATGCTTTATGCCCTTCACCAGTGGCCTCTCTGTGAAGTGCTTTGCTGGAGCTCATCTAGACATTATTTGTGGGCAGAGACTGCTTAAGGACGCAACTCTTGGCTTGAGGTTATGATTATGGATTTTTTTTTTTTGCTGCCTTTGTTTGGCATGTTTGGCAGCAGAAAGATTGTTCTGTATGTTCGGAACACTGCATTGGCATTGATGCACAAAAAGACACTCAGTATTTATCGGGTGCTATTGATTGTCTTTTACTCTTGGGGAACTGAAGTCTGATTATATTGTCAGGTTTTGTTTAACCTCCTTGAAAGGAGAATCACTTAGCAGGACAGACTCGGCACGTCCTCTTGACAGGGTGGGGTTGCCTGGTGGGGCTGAGGGACTGTCACCACTGAGGACTGTTCAATGCTCACTCATGAAAGACATTGACTGAGGGCCTGCTATGTGCCAGGTCTGTGCTAAGCACTCTGTCTGCAGGATCTCACTGAATTGGTACCACTGTCATCGTCAGGTGGGGCTTTCACTCCCATTTTACAGACACATTGACAGTCTTGAAGCAACTGGGTCAAGGTCCCTCAACTAAAGAGCGATAATAGTTAACATTTAGTGGACATTCTGCTAGGCAGTGCGCTAAGCGCTTCAAACCCAGTATCTTGGTTCATCGCTGCAGCAGCCGCA
This sequence comes from Catagonus wagneri, assembly GCA_004024745.2. Classification (NCBI taxonomy): domain Eukaryota; kingdom Metazoa; phylum Chordata; class Mammalia; order Artiodactyla; family Tayassuidae; genus Catagonus; species Catagonus wagneri. The sequence goes on from PVHT021183699.1 coordinate 45,392,966, forward strand.
CAGAGCAGGTACCATCATTACTTCCCAGCTCAGAGAAGGAAATGGAGACTCAAAACATTAGACAACCTGCTGTGGATCACCAGGCCAGGAAGGAGTGAAGCTGAGATTCCAGCCCAGACAGCTTGACTCCAGTTTTTACAAAACCTGTGCCAATGCACACACCCTAATGTTGGGAAGTGGAACTGGGATTCCACTAATGCGTTGCCTCTTGAAACCAGCAGCCCTCTCTCCTATCCGTGCTGGCTCTCATCCTGACAGGCAGCTTCCAGACTAGTGCCTTTCTGACTCTGAGCAGAAAGGCATTCCGACTCCCTGTGCGACTCCCAGGATGCACAGTGGTAAATGATATGGAGCCCGGGACAGAGAGTTCAGAGGGCCGGCTGCCAGCCCCTGCTAGAGCCCTGTGCAACTCCGGGCATGCTCCATGCCTTCTCTGGTCTGTCATTCCTTCTGTACAGAGAGGGGACTGGGCTGGATGAACTTAACACTCCATTCTGGGTCCAGGGTCTTTGCTTCTGCCATTTAATCTCTGCCCGCGATGTTAGGGATTTTCCTGTGACTCCTGTGTGAATACAAGATACAGACAAATCTCTGGGGGGGGGGGTCAGGGGGAGCCTGATCTTTTGGGAAGTGGGCTTTGAATATCATATTCTGGAACGTAGTTGGGACTATTTTTGTGTCCAGAGGGCCTTTACTTGGATGGGAGGGTGGAAGGCGGGGACAGAGGAGCAAAACTGGCTGCCATTAAGTACAAAAAGGGGCTACAGGCAAGTCAAGAGCTGTGGGTGCCACCCAAGCAGAGCAGAATGGCAGCCTTGCAGGCACAGAAATGCCTGCGCTGGCAGAGTCTCCATGCCCTGAACTCCCCTTTCTTCCCTTCTAACGGTGATGTCATCCTCCCTTCCAACCCCTATCCCCCCAGTCCCACTGGCTTCTAAGCTTGTCCCAAGGCTGCTTTCTCTACCAATAAGGGAGGAATAAGAGAGCGCTAATCTCACTGGTCCCCATGCACCTTTCCTGATCATTCCAGCCCCCCTCACCTCTCCCTCCTGCACTCACCTCTACCCTGCAGAGTTTCTTTAACTGGTTCCCTTGTGTTGGTTTCACTTTGGAGCTGATGAGAATCCCCAGGGAAGCTGGCCCAGGGCTTAAGGAGGCCCTCCTACAGCTCAGGGAGTCTGGGTGTGGAAGGGAGCTGAGCTGGAATTGAATGTGCCTGACATCTGCATAATTACCACTCCCCAAAATGCATATTTATGACATTTCGACCATGTGCCAGGTTGAGCTCTCGGTGCCATGGAGATGCCACAAGGCACAGATAGACATGGCCCTGTGATTTGCACTCCAGACCTTTGTTTTAAGTTTAAGGTGTTTTGTATGTTTCTTTTCTGGACCAAAAACTTCTTCCAAAAGCTAAACAATCAAGCCTAGAGTCTTATGCACATCTGATTTGTTTTCCGGAACATGGTAATTGTAGGCTTTCCTATTTTAGCTAGGACTTGAAAGGTGGACAGACAGCCTTGATTAAGGAAAGAAATATGAAAATGCTGTGTAAATGAAAAGGGCCAAACATTAGGTATACTGGTATTTTTAGGGATCCTAGTTCCTTCTTATTACATAACTCTTTGTTGTTTATCCCTGAGCTGGATTTGAGGATACCCTAGCCCATTTTATCATGTGTTTACAGATAAGACACTGAGACCCAAGTAAAGGATTCCTTAGACACAGGAAAAATAGGAAGTTATGGTAGCATTTAGCCACTAGATGGCAATCCCAGGCCGTGAATGCGTCCCCAATTTTGGTGACAATGGACTTTCAAGGAGGGCATAGCTAATGCTCAGCTGTGGTGTGTGGTGGATTTTTAATCCTGTGCTCCCAAGCACTTTCCCATTTGCTGTAGAAATATTTCAGCCGATTTGGAAATGTTCAAGAACATGCCAGGTCCTCTGCATTCTTAACTACCTTGTTAATTCAACAACGTGGCGCTAATAATTAAGAGCAACCGTGGCATGGGTTAACAGTCACGTGCAATTTAAAAAGGCACTTCAGTTGTTTAAAACAAACCAAAAAGGACCCGAATCTGCTTTGTACAAAATCCTCGTGGTGATATACAAGTTAAGGTACCTCAAGAAAATTCCACCCCCTCTTCTCGAGGAGTCGTCTCCTCTACATGGGGAGGAGACAGCTTCAGTAGTCATGTCTAAGCCACGTGGCTCTGCTCTTGTGCAGAGCTGATCATGTCAGACAAAGACACCAGGCCAAAGCACAGCTGTTCTGGGTCTCACACTTTGCAAAGTCTGAACTTAGATCAGGGAGACAGAAGGGAAGGGTGGTCAGTTTCGAATGGAAAGTACCACTGAATTAGTCGTTATTGGTGGCTAATAACTCCCTAGCATTTAATTAATACTGAAACGTGATCTTTCTATATCCTCTGACAGAATCATTTTAATCACGTTTCATCCCAGGACACCATCAGGAAGTGGACTAGACTGGAATGGATTTCTACTTATTTTTGGCACGTAAGAAGATAATATGACTCAAAAATAAAGCCCTAAGTTGATTTACAATAATTTCCTAGTCTCCTTGCCTGCCAGCTGTCCCTTAGTCCCCATGTGGCAATAATATGAAGAGGACTAGATCTCAGACGGCCCATGTTTGTTGGTGTTAACCACCAGGCAACCAGACCCTTTAATATACTTGTTCATTGATGATATGGTCCACAGACCAATAAACATAGAGGATAAGTTCCCACAGCTAAACAATTCTTTTCTTAAACTACTATTTCAGTCAGTGGAAATAAAATGGTTTAATATCACAGAGGAAGCAGACGATTGGTTACATCAATGTTTCTCTGCTGGGGGTGACTTTACCCTCCCTTTTTAAGTGCCATCTGGCAGTATTGACATTTTTGGTGGTCACAACTGGGCGTGATGATGCTACTGGCATCTCTTCAGCTTATATTTATAGACTTTATTCTCTTTTTTTCTTCCTCATAACCTTTAAGAACCCTTTAGAAGTTTTTAAAGTCTAGGGCTACTGATAAACATCCTATAATGCACAGGGAAACCGCCTGTGATCAAAAATTAACTGGTCCCAAATAGCAATAGCGTTGAGGTTGAGAGACCCTAGCCCACATCTTCCACCTTCAGTCAGTGGTGTGGAAATTTATAGTAGTTCTAGGAGTTACCCAAATCAGAAAGAGGACCGATAGGGCTGTCTCTGCATAGAAGACAATGTCCGCTTCCTTAATCTCTGTCTTTCCCACTCTTTCTCCTCATCCCCAACCTAGTGTATCTGCATACCCTTCCCAGCTCCAGCTGTTTGAGAATTGCATCAGATCATCCGTCTCCAGGAAAGAGGAATCAAAAAATGCAAATGATTTGGTCTCTACTAAGTATACAGCTGTTCAAAGTACCATTTAAACCAGGACTAGCTATATATATATCTATAGGAAACCATCCCCCAATCTCTCCAGCACCATAAAAATCCCTTATAAAAAACTTAGGCTGAGAGATTAAGTTGCCCATCTCTTTTTCAGATGAACTTGCTTCCTGCTTTCCTGAGAACTTGGAAATTTTCAGAGACAGGTTTGTTTAACTTCTTTCCTTTGATTTTCTTTCTTTCTTTTTTTTCCTTTTCTTTTTTTTTTTTTTGCTTTTTAGGGTTGTACCCACTGCATATGGATGTTCCCAGGCTAGGGGTCTAATTGGAGTTACAGCTGCCGGCCTTCGCCACAGCCACAGCAACATGGGATGCGAGCCGCGTCTGCAAACTACCACAGCTCATGGCAACGGTGGATCTTTAACCCACTGAGTAAGGCCAGGGGATCGAACCCGCAACCTCATGGTTCCTAGTTGGATTCGTTAACCACTGCGCCATGAAGGCAACTCCTAACTTCTTTTCTTTGTATATTTAAGTTTATATTCTACAGGACAAGTTATCTAAATGGAACTGAGTCTCAGTTTTTCTTAGCTGTGAAATGGGGATGATAAAACCTACTTCACAGAATTGTTCTGAGGTGGGTGCACACCAGTATCCAGCTGAGGATAATCCTTTCTGTCTGGACCCTTGTCCATAGACTGGTTTGGCCCTCCCAGGTACCATGTCTGCAGCATGTGACTTTGCCCTCCGGGGCTGCAGACGACTGAGCCAGAGATGAGCACCTGACCCAGGCCGAACCCATCAGGTTCTTTCATTGCAGAGTTGGAAACTTACAATGGGAGGCACAGAAACAGGTAACTGCTGGTGCTGGGTCACACTGATGGCAGTTCACAAACATTCTTTGTCTACTTTTCATGCTATCTCTTTTAAACGTCCTTGTGTCTTTAAGTCCTCTTACTTCAGTTAAATTTTCAAGACTCTGTTTTTTGGCCTTGACTCAACCTATATTTATAGATTTCATTCTCTTTATCCTTTTATGCCTTTTTAAAACCTACATTCCCCACACAGCCCTGAACTTGCAAGCACTTCATAGCCAAATTCAAAGACCATTTCAAAAGCCATCTCCCCCAGGAACATTCTTTGGTTTTCCCAAAAAGAAGGAATCTGCAGTTCACCTCAGAACAGAATCTTTTCTATTTCATATTCATGATGAATATACATGGCTTATTTCTCTGTGAGTGTGCATGCACCCTAAGGGCAAGGTCTTTGCTTTTCATTTATTCATCTTTGGCCTCTAGTAGTGTTTTACACACTGGATACTCAATTGAAATTGATCAAATTCATGAATTATTCATTTATTTGTACCCTGAGGACTTCTTTAATAATTGTTGTCTCATCCTTTTCAAGGCTGTAATGAAAAGCTAATGTATATCCAAATAAAATTCAATAAATCTAAAAGGATAAGAAAATAAAATGGAATTCAAAGAAAAGCAAGGGCCTATTTCAAATGTTTCCTTCCTTATGGTACTCAGCAGAAGAGAAACCATAGAAGGTTCTAGAAAAACCACCTGAGAAATCCAGAATAGAGTTAAACCCGTCAACAAATATACCGGGCATTATGATTCTCAAAATGTAGATCTTCTGTCCTGGAGGTGATTTTAGGTGGCAAAAGATGGGTCAATAAAGAGCCACATGAGACATTCTCATCCCTTCCTTCTGATTGCCTCAGGAAGCCTGTCTCAATGTGGCAGAAGAACGTCTTAAATATGCTCATCCTCTTTTGTTTACAAGAGGTGGCAGTTTCACTGACATTTGGAGCCTCCTCCTTCAGGGAACAGAACCAATCTAGAATTTACCAACATTGCTTTGTTTCCACTGAAGTTATTTTTAAGGCGACTCTCTATTTACAATCAGACAGAAAAAGATCCCCTTTAAAATCTAAGTGCAAGAATGGGAGTATATTTTTAAAAATATGTAAAACAAATACTAGTGCTGGTAGTATGCAGGTGTGGTGTGAGGGTGGTCGGAGTGACTGCAGTTTTAGTAAAATATAGCGGGTGCTAGACACTACATATTTAACTGCAGTGAATGTTAAAAATATGTTGGATTTGAAAAAGGGAGGGTGACTTATAAGTTGATATATGTCCTAATTCTTCTTAAAGCCAAATTTGGAATAGATTTTTCTGTGAAATCTCATTAATATGTACATTCGAGGATTTATTTTTACATAATGCTAAGTCCTTAATTCCTTTCAGTCATTTCCATGTTACATCCTACCTTCTTTCTGGTTTGTGTGTGTATCTGTGTGTGTGTGGGTGTGTACCCTACTTTCAACAGAACACAACAGCAAACATGAACTGTCAGATTCAGATTCTGACAAATGAGGCGAACCTCTGCCTAATCCAATTATTCTGTATAATTAAAGCAGTTAGTTTTGAATTACAACTGAGCTCAATTTGAAGGAGAAAAATAAATCACTCTTTTTAATTTTCTAGTGCCTTAGTTTTATCCAGCTTTTCCAAATCGTACTTATGGCCTGTCTATAAAAATAAACCTAATGTAAATTATGATTTAAATCCCCATGGGCAAGCTGTTCTGCTTTATTTGTTAGAAAGCAAATAAGACCTACTTTATGGCTTGTTTGTGGAAATGAAAATTTCAAACCGAGGGATTTTAAAAAGACATCAATGATCTTTATGCCATAGCTATAGAAAGGACTAGACAGAGGAATGCTCTCAGAATAACCTGACAATCTTTAAGACAAACCATTATTTGGTATTTTTCTTTTATATTATATGGTGATATGGAATTTAAAAATGTATATAAATACATTACTTGTGTTCACCATTTAAGCTATTGTTTAAACAATCTATCGAGATGGAGGGCTCTAACCTCTGAGTTTTTGGTAATTTAGTTTTGATCACTGGAGGTCACTCAAGCCTACATTTGGTCCCCTCCCTCCTTCACTCGAACTGTCACCAGTGGGAAGAAATAGGATTCCCTCTCTCCTTGTAAAGCCATTATTATTTGAGATCTCAAATATATTCAGCCTCAAACTGTCATATGAAATTCTAATCGAGAAAACCGAAGGTAAGCAATGTGTTCATAAATCAGGTGTTGCAACCCTGGCCTGGAGGAAGTTTTTGCAGGTAACATTTTTTGTGCTCACAATGTCTCAATATTTAGGTCTGCTCTAGTGTAGGTGAAGTGGAGTATTCCTCTTCCTCCCCCGCTCAGATTCACAAACTAGAAAGAAACAAATGAGGAAGGTGTTCTGCTATGCAACTCCCTCCTGGAGCATAACCAGAGTGGAAAGACCCCACCCCCAAAGCCCGCATGCATAGAGGAATAAAGTGCAGTGCTAATAGCTTCTGCTGCTACAACAGACAACACTGTCTAAGTGGTTTTCACTTCTTGGGGCCATGACACAGTCAGGGCAGCATGCAGATGAGGTGCAGCTCCCCATGCATAACTGGCCAGAAAGCAATCATTTTCTTCTAGACTCAAAAAATAAATAAATAAAAGAAGCATAAAAAACCACGAAGCCAATCAAAGAGCTGTTACTACTGAGACAACTTCGACTCATCTGTATTTGACTCAATTTTTGTGTGTGTGCAAAATTTAGTAACTAGTAAGCTAGCAACAGGCTTTATATGGAGGGTGACTTATCAGGTGTGGTGACAAGGGAATGTGACCTGTCCTTCTGCCACTCAGGAAATGGCACCACAACTGTCTGGCTGCTCAAACTCCAAATCTAGATGCTATCCTGGATGCCTCTTTGTCCCCATTACTTCTACACAAGTACACATTTAATTTAACTGCTGGCTTTTTAGTAGCATTCTCCAAAACAGGTTTGTTTTTCTCAACTGTCAACCCAGTCTAAGCTACTGTCACCTCATCCTTGGACAGTGGTAACAGGCTCCCTACTACTCTCCCAACGTCTGTTCTTTTTCAAAAAGAACATAGATGGAATGATTTTTCTTCTGACAATTTTAAAATAACAGCCTTATTGAGGTCAAATTTACATACCATAAACTTCATCTGTTTTAAGTATATAATTCAAGTAAATTTACAACATTGTGCAATCTCAGTTATAATCCAGTTTTAGAATACAACCATTACTGCCAGAAGATCCTTTGTGCCTGTTTGCAGCCAATCACACTCCTACCTGCAATCCTAGGCAACCCTGACATTGAAATCCCAACTCCAATAGCACATTTTTGGAAAGGGATATCCTTGCTGGCCAAACTAAAGGGAATTTTCTCCTATTCAGTCATTCCCTAGTCTATCACCCTTTGTTTTTTTTTTTTTTTTTATTTTCATAGTACTCACAGCTGTCTTAAATTTTCTTACTTGTTTGCATGTTTATTTTCTGTCTCCTTCCCATAGAATATAGGGAGGGGACTGTCTTATTCATTATTGTACCCTTATGCCTAGAGCAGTATCTGATTCATATGTTAAGACAACAGTGAAACAGTTTTGTTGAATGAATAAGGAAACAGCTATGAATAAGAAAAGAATAAATAGAGCAAATCAGGATGCACAGTGGATCCCAAGATCTGAAATAGCCAAAGAGTAGAACTGCACCACACCACAGTTTTTCTTTTGGTTTAGTTGATAATATTTTTGGATCTATAGTTTCTTATTTTCTTTTTAAAACAAGTTTTCCTATGAAGAAATTTTAATCATTTGTCCCTTAACTAGATTTAACCTCATGCAAAGAAATTATGTACTTCTAATCAGCACTTTGGGCCGAAAGAATCAAGTACTGCTGGTTTAGAGTTTTATGTGATTTATCCCCGCTTTTTAACAAGGTGTTTGATGTCAATTTCAAGAGACACGGTTTCAGTCACCCTGGCAACCTAGGTTTAGCATTAAGCTCTATTAACCGCCTCTCTATTTAGAGTGTCCTCAAGGTTATGTAGGTTTCTCATCTCAAGTGCCTGAATATTTGCCATTTTAAATATGGGTCAAATCTTTTTCTCGGCTTACTTTTTAAAAAGAATAATAAAAGCCAAAAGGAAGAAAGAATCCTTTCCTCAGATTTATATATATGTGTCTGTGTGGATATATTTATCTCAATTTATTTATTATTTTGTTTATATAAATTTAAATATTATTTTGAAATTATATATAATATATGATATTACATATATATTTTTTGCCAGCATTCTTGGATTGGATGAAATAACATTACTAAAATGGCCATACTACCCAAAGCAACCTATAGATTTAATGTGGTCCCTATCAAGTTACCTGTGACATTCTTCATAGAATTTAGAACAAATAGTCCTAAAATTTATACGGAACCATAAAAGACTCAGAATTGCCAAAGTAATCCTGAGGGGTGAAAAATGAAGCACCAGAAGTCAGACAATACTACAAAGCTACAATAATCAAAGCAGGGTGGTACTGGTACAAAAACAGACATACAGATCAATGGCACACAATAGAGAGCCCAGAAATAAACCAAGACTCCTATGGTCAATTAATCTTCAACAAAGGAGGAAAAAATATAAAATGGGAAAAGGACTCCTCAGCAAGTAGTGCTGAGACAATTGGACAGCTGCAATAATAAATCAATGAAACTAGAACACACTCTCACAGCATGCACAAAAATAAACTCAAAATGGCTTAAAGACTTAAACATAAGACATGACACCATAAAACTCCTAGAAGAAAAGAGGCAAAACATTCTATGACATAAATTATACAAATGTTTTTAGGCCAGTCTCCTAAGCAACAGAAATAAAAACAAAAATAAACAAATGGGACCCAATCAAACTTACAAGCTTTTGCACAGCAAAGGAAACCATAAACAAAACTAAAAGACAATCTTCAGAATAGAAGAAAATATTTGTGAATGACGCGACCAACCAGGGTTTAATCTCCAAAATACACAAACAACTGATATAACTCAACAACAACAACAAAACAACACAATTGAAAAATGGGCAGAAGACCTGAATAGAAATTTCTCTAAAGAAGACATACAGATGGCCAGTAGACACATGAAAAATGCTCAACATTGTTAGTTATTAGAGATATGCAAATCAAAACTACAATGAAGTACCACCTCACACCAATCAGGATGTTCATCATTAATAGCTCCATAAATAACAAATGCTGGGAAGTGTATGGAGAAAAGCAAACCCTCCTACACTGTTAGGGAGAATGTAAATTCATACCATCATTATGGGAAAACAACATGGAGGTTCCTTAGAAAATGCAAATTAGAACTACCATGTGATCTAGCAATACCACTCCTGGATATTTATCCAGAAAAAACTACAATTCAAAAAGATACATTCACCCCAATGTTCACTGCAGCGCTATTCACACTAGCCAAGACATGGAAGAAACCTAAATGTCCACTGACAGAAGAATGGATTAAGAAGATATGGTACATATATACGATAGAGTACCACTCAACCCTAAAAAAAATTTAATAATGCCATTCACAGCAACATGGATGCAACTAGAGATCATACTAAGTGAAGCAAGCCAGAAAGAGAAAGACAAATACCACATGATATCATTTATATGTACACTTTAAAATATGGCAAAAACGAACCTATCTACAGAGTAGAAACAGACTCACAGAGATAGAGAACAGACTTGTGGTTGTCAAGGGGGAGGGAGGAGGGACTGGGATGGATGAGGAGTCTGGGATTGGTAGATGCAAACTATTACATTTAGACTGGATGAGCAACAAAGTCCTGCTATACAGCACAGGGAATTATATCCATTCTCCTGGGATATGTAGTTATAATTGAGTCACTTTGCTGTACAGCAGAAATTGGTACAACATTGTAAATCAACTATATTTTAATACAAAATTTTTAAAAATTAAGAAAAAATAGGGGCTCAGAGTTTGTCACACAGTAAAAAGTGATATTAAAAATACGTAAATATTAAAATAAAAATTGAAGGCAGCATTATTAAGCTTTGTTCTATGACTTGGTTGGCGAACTCATTTTCACTTGAATTTAACATATGCAATGTTGATATGTCCTGATCCCCGGTAGGTTAAAAAAAAAAGAGAAGGAACTAATCAAAAACTCTGTTTAAAAAAGAAGTTATGTTGTTACTAGTTATTGTAGAAGACTTGGAAAATTCCAGTGCTGAGCTGTGTTCGTTTCCAGTGCATTGTCTCTCCCCGTATAATATAATCTGTGACTTTGTTTCTTCCTGGTGTTTCCATCACTCAAGATCCTACACAAATATAACTAAGAAATTAATTGTTCTCACCTCAATATATAAACACAACATAATCTGCTTGCTTAGTTACACGAAGTACCACTCTGCTGTTTATACAATAATTCTAATTGTGAGCCTTTTTATGTATCCAGACAAATGGAGCAAATTGAGATTGCTCAGTGAGGCCGGAGAATGACCTTTATCTGAGCACAATGACTTGTCTGTTGTTTGTATACAAACAACTGAACCGCATCTTAATTGCACGCTCACATTTAAAAGCTGCCATGAATTTTCAGAGGCTGCCAGGGACAAAGATGGCATTCTGATGGTGGAAGCTGAGGGCTCCCAACAAATAAACTCAGCGAGTGACTGTCAGCCACACATTCTCCCAACCACCTTATATACAGGATGCCAGAGGTTGAAACTATGTTTTCTCTTGAATAGGGTGACCAACTATCCCAATTTGTCCCAGGACACAGGTCTTTCAATGCCAAGACTGATAAGTCCTGGGCAAAATGAGAGAGTTGGTCACCCTACATTCCTATGAATATTCCTGTATTTATACATTCCTGTGAATACATAGGAATTCAATATACAGGAACTAACTAGCTATGAACCATTTTTCTAGGGACTTCTCCAAAAGAAACAATCACCGATGAGTATAAAGATGTCCATACTAGGCTAGGTTATCTATCATGTGCCTATATGTGTGTAGGGGGGCATGTACACACAGTCACAGATACAGAACCTCAAACTGTTAAAAGACACCAGAACTTTTATATTCATCACTGATGGGTATTGAGATCACAAATAATATTTAATTTTTCTTTATACTTTCCTTCAATGTTTTGGCAACAGATACATGAGTTTTTTTGTTCTGAAATATGAAATACAATTTTTATAACTAAGCCAATAAGACCAAGCACAGTGCTTTGTACCAAATAGCTACTAAGAAAATATTATTTGAAGTATATGTTCAAAATAAGTGTTTCCTGCCCAGACTTTTCAGCAGCTACATCTGGGAGGAGAGTCCTGTGTCTAAGATTCCACTGTGAAGTTGGAGTCAAGCCTGATTTACTTAAATATAATTAAACATGATCTTCATGAAAAACTTCGGGTACCCAACATCCACATTATTTACAGAGAGCCACTCACTCCCTTGCTCAGTGACATTGGAGCCATTGTAGGTTATGTCTTGAAATCCTTTCACAGTAAGACCTCCTTACCAGCAGCAAGTTCTGCTACAAGCACAGTGCAATCTAATGTTTAAACCAAGCAGGACATGTAACCTTGAGGGGAAGTGAATGCGCTAATTTTCTTTTTTGGTTTGATGTTAATGTCACCCTCATGTTGGCATGTACCATTCTGTAAAAGATGTGTCTTTGCTAACGTGGAAAAAGAACAAATTTGGTACAGCTGTAGAGTAATCCTTGCAGAGAATAAAAGACCCAGCTAGGGAACCTACTGTCCCAGTTCCCAGCTGTACAGCCATTACACTCACGAGGTTGTAAGAGATGCAACTCACTCAAGGTCATTCACCAAGGCATCAGAACCACAACTTAGAAATTGGCAAATGATGTGTGTAAAGCAAGGTTTGGGGGGTAATAAACAATGACAAACACGAGAGACCCAGGTTATGCCATGGGCTAGAATGCAACCATCAGAGGGCGCAGTACTGCCCTTGGAAAAGAGTGGAAACTGGACATGAGGAGTGTCTTGGTGAGGCCCCAATGTCTCTTTTTTTTTTTCTTAAAAACTGAAGTACAGCTGATTAACAATATTGTGTTAGATTCAGGTGTATGGCATGCCTATTCAGTTTTTTTTTTTTTTACAGATTATATTTCATTTTAGGTTATTACAAGATATTTGGTATAATTCTCTGTGCTAAACAGTAAAATCCTTGTTGCTCATCTATTTTATGCATAGTATTTTGTATCTGTTAATTCCATACTTCTAATTTCTTCCTCTCCTCTTTGGTAACCATAAGTTTGTTTTCCACGTCTGTGAATCTGCTTTTGTTTTGTATATAGCTTCATCTGTATTTTCAGATTCCACATATAAGTGATATCATCTGGTATCTGCCTTTGACTTATTTCACTAAACATAATGTTCTCTAGGTCCATCCAGGTTGTTGCAAATGGTAATATTTCATTCCTTTTTATGGCTGAGTAATATCCCATTGTACACAGACCATATTGTCTTGAACCTGTTCCTTCACTCCTGTTCCTCTGCTACCACTAGCCACTATTGTCTCCCACGTGACTGCAGCAGCCTCCCAACTAGTTTCCCTACTTCCAGGATGACCCATGAAGTCATTCTCTGTGCAGCAGCTAGAAGGATCTTTTAAATACATAAATACCATCAGGTTACTTTCAGGCTTCAAATCCAAACTTCTTACCTTGGCCTCCAGACACTATGGAGGCCTTTAACCAAACTTATTAATGTACTTCCAGCCTCTTTTAACCTTGGCTTTGCTCCAGTCCCTCAGGCTTTTTATCTGCCCCTCAAACACGCCAGGTTCCTTCTAAGGATCCCTGAATGCTCCATTCCCTTGCCCAACGTGCTCTTTGTCCGGCTCCTTCTTGTTCAAGTGCCGCCTCTTGAGGACACTTTCTGACCAATCTAATTACAGCAGCCGTTTCTTCGCAACTTGGTTTATCTCCATCAAATCACTTTGCCTCTTCACAGAAAAGCTGAAGGTGACCTGAACCCACATTTGGTTGAATGCTAAATGGACTGAGGGTGACAAATAAATATCTGGCCAAAGCTGAGTACTGAAATCACAAAATAAACCCCCGGGGAAACACAGATCAAATGAAATTATTAACAATTTAGTTTTTATTATAATTTTACTACTAAAATTTTAATAGTCATAATTTAAACTTGTTATGTGGTATAGGAACAATAATTTCTTAGCACTACACTTTCTCTTGGTGCCACTATATGGCACATTTATAGGTGGATGCCAAAGAGATGTTTACTTTGCCTTGGGCTTGGTGAAGAAGTAGCATAATTGGGACCAGCTGTGGGGAAATGTTAATGGTGACAGCAAATTATCACACTTTCCTTCCTTCCAGATAGCAGATTATCTTGTTTTGTATAATGTGAAGAAGGCTGGTACAGCCAATGGGCCTACAAAGATTAGAATTATGATACAGCCTAACCTTTATTTTTCTGCTTTCTATGATTATTTAAATCTTACAAAGATCCCTTGGCTCAAATGGGACATGATATTCATCCTAAAGATATCAAGTTATATTCTTCTAATATTCATTTACTTATTTAACTGTTTGAAAATATTGCTTTTTCATATAAAATAAGTAGGCTTATTTAAAATAAGTAGGCCAATTATTACTTATGTTGATAATTTGATAATAAATATGTGTGTATATGTGTGTGTGTGTGTATATATATAGCCACTGATAGAATTTCAGCAGATAAGGCACATATAAAGATTCTGCCTCTAATGTGCATTTGGAATGCTCTCTTATATTTCAAAATGAGTATTCACATGTTAACAATAAAGCAGAATGATATACCTTGTTGTATTACAGATATTATCATACTGGCTATGATGGTTATCTATGTGATTACATGATCACTGACCACGCACAAGTGCAGAGATGCCAGAAATGACTCCGAAATATCGTTTGACTATTAGGCCTTCCACAGGCAAGGCTGAAGTAAGGCTACATATATTTTGACAAAATAGTAAGGCCAAAGCCAAACTTGGATGCATCTCTACCTCGTGGTTTACAATGGCCTCGTCTCTTGTCTGTCCCATTAGATTGTGGGTGCCATAAGGGCAGGATTTTTGCTTCCTTGGTGCCTAGCACCTTGCAGTGTTTAACACAGAGACACCACTCACATAAATAAGGTAAAAGAAGGAAGGGCTAAATCAATGAACAAAGGAATATGGTGAATAGTATCTTGTGCTCCTCATCCTGTGATCTGATTTTCTCCCTGATTGACAGATACTTGTGGGACTATCAAGCAGCAGGCATATGGGCTGAAACTTGATCACAAATGACCAAAAGAGCACAATGAGTTCTTCCAGAGGCTGCCATTTTCAGAGACCAGGCTGGTTTTGAGATTTGTTTTGTTTGAGGTCTCTTTAAAAGAGGAAAGCAAAAAAGAGAAATGCATTTTCCAGGTCTTAAATCTTGATCCATTTGGCTCAATGGAAGATCATCGAGTTCTGTTGTTGGAGTAGACAGTCTGTGATTTGACACAGCAGGGAGAAAAACAGGTGACAGTGCATGACAGGGCAGAACTGGGACTTCAGTTCTTGAGACTCCTGCTTCTAGTTCTTTTTTCCTAATAGTCCTCAAATACTGGTAATGAAACTATTGTACTACTTGATATATGAAGTAATGGCAGACAAGATGTCTCGTTCTATCACTCTAATAAATTTCTGAAAGAACAAATCCAAAAGTACAGAACCCTGCCTTAACTAGAATGCATGGCAGTCTATTTGCTAAATGTCAAGATACCCCCCAATTTAGAGATTTATTTTAACTTGTTATATACCTACTGATTCTTTGGTGTCAGTGTGAGTGTGCGTGTGTGTGTGTGTTTTGTTCTTTACTTGAAAAGTGACAGGGTTTGGTGTCAGGAAAAGCTCACACAATGAGTTTGCTTTATTTTTCAGACTTTCTTTCCTATTCATTTAGCTATCGAGCATTTATTCAAGTGGAGAAAATTCCATCACAATTATCATCATGGTCATCAGTATTCTAAAGAGGTTTTCAGGACTACCACATGGACCCACTTTTCAGCTTTGCCCAAAGCCCTTCATTATTTGCCATTAAGGCTTGGATCTGAGTCAATCAAGATTCACTGACCATCTACTGCATGTAAGGCATTACACAAAAATTAGCCATATATAGAGATTTTTCCAGGTATGAGTAAGGTAACCATATATTTTTGGGGCTCACAGCAGGCTGCCCCAAGATATGCCACAATGGCATATTGATTATTTTGACTTAAAGTTACTTGGAAGACAGCTAGTAGAAGAAAATGATATTTAAAAAACACACTGACCTCCCTCTTTCCCCCTGACAGTGGTAAATAAATCTCCTACGTAAAAATATCCTCCCTACAGCAGGAGGATAGAAAGCATTCATATCACCAGAGCCAGGGAATTAAAGGTTAAGGAAATGATGTAAACAAACTCTGTTACTACTTCATTAGTCTCCTACCCCAAGCACAAAACCTTTTGTTAAATCTTTAGAAATAAATAATTTTTTTGTCTTAAAATTATATGAGGGGGAGGGATAAATTAGGAGTATGGGATTACTAGATATGCACCACTCTATATAAAATAGATAATGAATAAGGACCTACCATATAGCACAGGGAACTAAATATTTTATATAGGGAAAAGAATCTGAAAAAAGATACACATGTATGTATGTATAACTGACCCAATTTTCTATACTCCTGAAATTAATGCAATTTTGTAAATGAACTCTATTTCAATAAAAAAGGGAAAAAATTTAAAAAAACCCGAATAAATAAAGTAAAAATGATATATAAGTATGGGTCCTATTTGTATGAGACCTCCTGGGTGTACAAATTTAATTTTTTTTTCTGTTAATCTGTCTTGTGTCAATTTAATTATTAGACCAGCCAAAGAACTCAAGGGGGAAATTTCCCCCTCCCCAATAGTATGAATGAACACATTCCCAGAGAAACTGCAAAGGGCATCTAACTGAGAAAGGATCTTAAGCTTCTTTGGGTCACATCACCTAATTTTGATGGCCTGTGCTGCCTGTTTTCTTTTCCATCCTGGCTCCAATGATGGCAACAAAAATTTTAAAGATAAGAACAATAGCTCTTACATTTGTGGCAAGTGTTTCACATATATTATTAAAACTGAAACCTTACCAACAAGACTATGATGTAGATGTTGTTATTCCGATTTTATAGATGAAGAAACTGAGATTCAGAAGGATTTAGTAACTTATCCACTATAACAATGTCAGTGGCACAATTGTCTCAGCCAAAACTTTTGCTCTCATGCCTCTGCTGGGTCTTATTTTCCATATCATCACTAAAATGTTTCCAACCAGATTCCATCTACTGATGGGTTTCTAAAATAGCAGTTCCACCCCAAGCCCTCTGAACCAGAAGCTATGGGGTGGGGTGGGAGCTTTTAAGTCCTTACCAATGAACCCAGGGAACTTTGAAGGATTCCAGAGTTTAAGCATCAGAGCCCCGAGGTTTCCAAACACCCTGCTGACTGGTATCATGCCAGAAAAAGCATCTGTTTTCCTCGGAGGCCCCATACTCATCGGCATCTCTGCAGTGAGATGATGTGTATGTCACAGCACAGGGGGGTTTGCTGTTAAACAGATGAGATGCTTAAGAACAGGTAGAAAGTATTATCTCAGCAGCACTCTGCTTCTCTTGAACAAAGGCTCGGATCCAGAAAGAAGCTGGAGGAGTGGGTCTGTGGAGACCCAAGCCGTAGGGGCAAGATGCTTTGGTGTGCTGTGGCTCTGGATGAAGACCCAAGGAGGACAACGCCCTTATCAATGCCTCTCCCCTCCAGGAACCAGCTCTTGTATTAGTAAACAGCCCGGGCTGAGGGTCTGTTCTTTCTCTCTGGAAAGCATTTTGGCAATAGAGCCCTTTTCCTTTGCTGCACATAGCTATTTGCTTTCCATGTGCTTGGAATCATATAGCCTGGGTCTGGGAATGGTAAGCTTTTGAGGCGGCTCCTAACCCTTCAAAGCTTTTCTTTATAATAATGAGGGAAAAGTGCACATCTATTTCTTAACACTGCCATGTAGGATTCAGTGATGTTACAGTGGATTTTCAGCTATTAGGAGTATTTCTTAAGAGGTTATGATATACCATTCACTGGACTCAGCTCTTAGCTTAGATCATTTTCAACACCAGTCCTATGGGCCAGGATGCATTAATGTTTCACTTTCAAATGGAAAGAAACTACAGCTCACTGAGGAGAATCTACTTGCCCAAGGAGGGTGGTAGGGCTGAGATTTACACCCAGTTCTGTCTGATTCTACCATTTGGTACCAAGAAGTTCAGTGCCTGGAGCCTAGTATATTTTAATAAATGGCAGGAGCAACTGTTATTGACAATGATCTCCATGAGGAAGGATGATGATCATGAGCATTAGTGGCTCTCATGGAATTTTGTAAGCACCTCCAGGGCAGGGGCTGCCTCTGGCTCATCTGCAGACTCAGGCATGTAGCAAGGCTGTATTTGGGGAGAATCACGCCTGCTGAGCCGAGTATCTGCATCAAGGCGGAACACCTGTGCGACAGCACATTCATCACCATTTAAACAGGGGCAGTGATTCAATCGCAAAATAACTGAGTTTGTGGAAAGGAAATGAATCCTGTTCGACAGTTTTGCTGAGTAGTCAATGTTAATTAAAATACTTTCTTCTAAGGGAGTGATTTCTTTCAAAAAGGTTGGGTAGCAGAATGAGTTATAAGTACAGACTTTAGGTTTGGCTCATAGCTTAGTTACTTGTGATCTGTACAACTCTGACCAAGTCACTTAACCTCTCCGAATCTCAGGAGGTCCATCAGTAAAGTGGAAATAACAGTAATATCCATATTATAGTTTAGTATTAAATAAGACATTGATTATGAAATACTTAGTATAGTACATTGCCCATAGAAAGTGTTAAGTCAATGTTAGTGATTACTATTTTAGACCCAGGCCATTTTTTTCCATTTCTTCCTTTTGCCTCTGAACAAGAATGAAGCCATGGTAAGAATCGCCAACAAAATTAAGATGCGACAGGCATTGTTTTAAATATTTTATGTTAATTCACTTAATTCTCAGAAAAGTGTGAAAAATGAGACACAAAGAATTAGGTAACCTGCCCAAGGTCACAGAGTTAAGATGTGGACGTAGCACTCTGGATTCCCATTTTGTGCTCTTGCCAAAGACACTATACTGCTTCTATGCACGGAAGAATCTAAACGAAGCCTCTCCTGCTTTCTTATCATTGAGAAGTTAAGAGTTTCTGGGTTGCATCTCATTATTACAGGTAAGTGAGTATATGACATTCCTTCCTATATTCTCTCTGATCACTAAATAACAACTACAGTGGTTTTTTTAAACTTGGGAAGACATACATTGAATTGGATTTCCACTGAACAGTGACGGGCAATCAGTCCAGTTCTCAGATTACATAAGCATCAGATATAATTGGCAAGTAAGCTCAGGCCAGGTATTCAAAGAGATGAACAAGAAAGGAGATGAACTTACTGTCACTTGGTCCTTAAGGGGCTATTAAAAATAGATCCTTGCTTCATATCTACCCAATGCTGCACTACTCGTGAAATCGGAACTTTCATGGGGACTCCCATTTGGATAGAACACCATTAACTACCAGATTCCAGTCACCTCTTGATGATCCAATTATGGAACTCCCACCAACTCTAGGAATGTCACCAACTTGATGTTACTTGTAATTCCTGAAAATTCTGTGTTAAGTTCTATCACTACTGCTCTTCTCTGTATCAAACAGGTGGGAAAAAAAAAAGCTATAGAAAACTATAGAATTATTATTATTATTATTTTTAAATTTAAGATTGGTGTTTTTTATTTGTTTCAAGGTTTTTCACAAGGTGTTTTATTTGGAGGGCTATTTTATTTTATTTATTTTTCTTAATGGATTATTATAGGTGTACATAAATCATCACAAGTCAATTTGACAGATTTTGTATCCCAAACCCACAGTGCATCCCCACACCCCCCAGATTGTCTTATTTGAAAAACCAAGGTTTTCCAAAGTCTGTGAGTCATTGTCTGTTCTGTAAGAAGGTTCATTGTGTCTTTTTAGTTTCCACATGTAAGCGGTAGCATTGGGTGTTGCTATCTAATTGTCTGACTGGTTTCACTTTGCATGATAATTTCTAGGTCCATCCATGTTGCTATAAATGTTGGGAATTCGTTCCTTTTAATGGCTGAGTAACATTCCATTGTGTGTATGTACCATATCTTCCTTATCCACTCCTCTGTCGATGGGCATTTAGGTTGTTTCCATGACCTGGCTATTGCATAGAGTGCTGCAATGAACACTGGAGTACATGTGTCTTTTCGAGTCAGGGTTTCCTCTGGATAGATGCCCAGGAATGGGATTGCTGGATCAAATGGTAATTCTATTTTGAGTTTTCTGAGGAATCTCCATACTGTTTTCCACAGTGGCTGCACCAATTTGCATTCCCACCAACAGTGTAATAGGGTTCCTTTTTCTCCACACCCAGCACTTATTGTTTGCAGACATTTTGATGATGGCCATTCTGGTTGGTGTAAGGTGGTACCTCATAGTGGTTTTGATTTGCATTTCTCTAATGAGGAGCGATGTTGAACATCTTTTCATGTGTTTATTTGCCATCTGCATGTCTTCTCTGGAGAACTGTCTGCCTAGATCCTCTGCCCATTTTTTGATGGGTTTGTTTGTTTCTTTGGTATTGAGCTGTAGGAGGTGTTTGTAAATTTTGGAGATTAATCCCTTGTCAGTTGAATCATTTGCAAATATTTTCTCCCATTCTGTGGGTTGTCTTTTCGTTTTGTTTAGAGTTTCCTTAGCTGTGCAGAAACTTTGAAGTTTAATTAAATCCCATTTGTTTATTTCTCTTTTTATTGTCCTTACTCTGACACATGGATCTGAGAAGATGTTGCTATCATTTATGTCAGAGAGTGTTTGGCCGAAAACTATAGAATTATTGAGGGAGAAGGAGTCTGGGATACCATTTATCAGGACGTAGGGAAGCTGGAAAGCTTGGTGACCTACATAAGAGAGAATGGCTAATTGAGGATGGAGTCAGACGCAGCACTTGGAGTACTTTTTCCAAAGCTTGTTCTCGAGCATCCTGTCTTTTTCTATCATCTACCCTGATGACTGTTGTTTTACCAGCCAGCCTACTTTCACCCTCCAGCTAAGCAAACACACACTGGTTTTCAACAAAAGTTGTGGCTTTAAGACCAAGCTTACTGATCTCCAAGCATCCCAAAGTAGATTATAATTTTACTTCCTCCCAACACACATCTTCAGGGAGTCCAGCAAAATTGAATTTCTGGGTCAGCAGTGGCCTTTACAACATTTATGATTTAATTAACTCTGAAAGAAGCTAAGCTTTTCTCGGAAAGAAAAAAACAAGAGAAATACTATCCAAGTTCCCACTCAGTAGTACATAAACG
This sequence comes from Catagonus wagneri, assembly GCA_004024745.2. Lineage (NCBI taxonomy): Eukaryota > Metazoa > Chordata > Mammalia > Artiodactyla > Tayassuidae > Catagonus > Catagonus wagneri. Next base: position 45,413,738 of record PVHT021183699.1, read on the forward strand.
TCCCCTAGACTGTGACCTTGAGCTGGAATCTGGAGAAAAGCGAGAAACAAGCCGATTCTCAGGAGGCCTCACTCCTTTTTCCATGTGTCGGCTTTGCGGTTCTCAAAAGCTATAGCAGCTCCTGAAGAAATGACCACTCTGTGCCCAGGCACTCAGTTGTTTCCAGACAGCTTTTCTCTGGGCTCTGCAATTCCAAGAATGCGCCTGTATTACCTGCCACCTTAACATTAATACCTGGCAAACAGTATGTGCTCCGTATTTGTTGACAATACACCTGTCATTTCTAGGTTACTCTGGTCCTTAAAGATGTTTCAAGGGCTCAAGATGGAAATCCAGTCATACCTCCCTGTTTAAAATCTTCCAGTGGTTTCTCTGTGATCTTGGAATGAAGTCAAACCCTTCGTGTGACCTAGGAGGCCCCGAGTTTTCTGGTCCTGCTTTGCCCTTTTGACTCTATTTCCTACAGCACATTCCCCTCACTGACTAATCTCTAGTCCCATTGCTCTCTTTCTGGTCTGAGAACATAACAAGCCCCTTCCTACTGCAAAGCCTTTGCACTTGCTGATTCCTATGCCAGCAATGCTTTTCTTAGCTCTTCTAATGGCTGATTCGTTCTCATCCTTCAGGTGTCACCTCATATTTTACCTACTCTGAGTGGGATTCCTGGGCCAGTTGAGTACCCTACATCCTTGCTGCTTTTTATTGTAGAACCATGTTCATTTCTTAGAGAACCAAATTACATCCTATTACCATCTTTTATATTTATGTGTTCATTTGTTTACTGCCAACATCCTATACTACAGTGTATGCTACATGAGGCCAAGGCTTAACCTGTTATTCATGGCTGTAACCCCAATACTAGCTGGACACAAGTAGAGTACCCCCTGTATATCTATTGAGGGAACGTAAGCACCCACCCTTTAAATCATTCCCTTATAACTAAATTTCAAAGGGGTCATTAGGGAAATGCACTCTGTTTTCATTTAAACAATTCAAGGTTCAGTACACAGAAAACATTTTTAGCTAAATTGAGGAAGGAAGTACCATTAAGAAGATGATACATGAAGCAAGAAATTGGAGGGTGCGACTTCCTTTTCTGACTTTGTAAATGACTTAATGTGGGGGTGATTTAATGGAACTGTATTTCTATGAATAATTGGGTTATAATAAGCCCAGCCCACTCTGAATCATACCCGTAGGACAAATAATATATTTCATAGAAGAAAATGTTATAGAAAGTAAGTGTGTTTTGTTATTATTATTGTTTTTTTCTTAATAGGGTCTCATAAGATAAGATGCCATTAGAAAATGCTAGGGCTACAGCAAGATTCGCCAGTGAGGCTATTTTATTTTTTTATTCCCTTGGAAGATGGAAGGAGACGGTTTGATTGTATTTTCAAATTCCTGATAATAATGAAATCCATATATCATGAAGCCATGGTTTGTCAGGGAATAAGAAAGTTGTTAGATAATGGAATACCAAACGGCATTCTTGGTTTCAATTCAGAAGAATGTAATTTCAGATGAGTTAGCACAATACTGGGCTGCTATGCAAACTGCCTTTCTTTTCAGCAAAATTACCTAAATTTCTCTCATATTTAATCTTCGGGACATGGTTTCATTGGAGAGTAACATACACAGTACAAATCCACAGAGAAAGTCAGCCATTTGGGGAGTATATCTTGTACTCAGGGAATATATCATATTTCTTTACATCACTTCTCCCCAATTAATTTGCATATCATCTTTCCAATCTTCACCATTCTCACACACCAACCCAAGACACTTTCATGATTATCTTTTATCATGTCTCAGTACCACCTGTGCTATTATTTACTTAATACATTTTATTTAAATTAATTCACTTTCTAAATGTTAACATAGTTCTTTAAAAAGGAAAACTTATGTCACTGATGCAAAAAAACAAAGCAGCACCACAAGCCATGAAGGGAAGGTTAACACACATTACATTACAATCTGTTCTTATATCCTTATGTGTTTATTCGTTTGTGTCCTTCACTGCATGGTTTGTGAGGCTAAGACTTGACCTATGCTGTTCGTGGCTGTATCCTCAGCATTCACTGGACATAAGGAGAGCATTCCACGTACACTTGATAAGAGGATAGAAATGCTTACCTTTTGTATCATTCTCTGACATCTAAATTTCAAAGGAGCCATTTAGGAAAGATATTCTGTTTCCTTTGAAACCATTCCAAGGCCAAGTACACAGAAAACATTTTTGGGTAAATAAGATCTAAATAATGTTATGAAATTCTAATTAGAAGCTCTTGCCTGCAGCAGGTTCTAAGCCTGAGGCTCCTGGAGGTGTTAAAGATTCACTAGAACCAACCAAAACACTCTCCTGGACTGGATTGGTAGAACTTTTCAGTTCTTTCAACACATGGAAAAGGAGGAACTTCCTTCTCACATGAATTAATGTTGCTTGATGCCATGTCTTGCTAACACATAACATAATCTCTGTTATCAACAGAGTAAGAGTGCCACCCTTCGAAAAACACTGCCTTATGTCAGGAAAATGCCTCTGCTTTATCTCATAGGAAATGGATAAATACACCTATGGTCTTGAATACACAAAGTATTCCCCTTCTCCATTTTCATGCCTTTCTGAGATTGCTCATTGAAAAACAATACTCCTGCCCTGCCTCAGCACCCTCACTGGTTTCCTGCCGGAAGTAGAAATAATATATTGGATGAGATCCTGCTGTATAGCACAGGGAACTATATCTAGTCACTTGTGATGGAACATGATGTAGAATAATGTGAGAAAAACAACACACACACACACACACACACACACACGTAAGACTGGGCCACTTTGCTATACAGTAGAAATTGACAGAACACTGTAAATCAAGTATAATGGAAAAAATAAAAATCATATTTAAAAAAGAAAAAAATGGTATATTGCATCTATTTACCCTAAATTCCCACTCCCTCCCCCTTCCCCTTGGCAGCCACAAGTCTGTTCTCCAAGTTCTTTATGGATAAAATAAAAATCATTATAAATGAAAAAACAAAACAAAACCTAACACCCTGCAAAAAAATGGTATATTGCAAATGGAGGCAATATTTTTAAGGTAAATATATTTCTTGAAAAATTTTGGTCATATGTTCTCACTTCCTACGCTAAAATCCCATGAGAGGAGGACAAGAGAATTGAGAGGATAAATAGTCACCTTGAAAATAAGCCATGCGTAGAAAAGAGGTTGATAAAAGGAAGGATGGGAGGGGGCTACACACAGGGGCCACACACAAACACATACACATGTACCCTTTTTCCAGCCACAAAGTATATTTAACTCACAAACACAGCATTCTTATATTATGCACCTAATTCAAAGTAACCATCTTGGGGCAGAGCCCTGGTTATAAGTGAAGATGTAGACTTGATAAAGGAGGTGAGAAGAGCTTGGACCCTCCATAGGTAGGTTTGGACTATACAGAACAGCACCTTCAATGGATGCTAATAGGTGTTAATTGAAAAAAGTTTGGGAAACTCATAGACAAACCAAACTAAAAAGGTTTACTTTCTACGGTAAATCTTCAGAGTTTTTAAAATGCCAATGTACACTGTGAATAACTCAAAGGAAATGTAATGTGTTATATTTCCAACCTCAATCGACCATGGTACCACTCTCCCTGTCCTTGTTTTTCGTGGAGTATTTTATACATTAGAGTTCTAAAAAACACTCTTGGACAGACAGGGTTATGTAGTGTACTCCTGAATTTGTGACTGTACCTGGAACTAAAAGGAAAAAGCCAAGTTCCTTGTAGATATATGATAGGATAAGATATTAGAGTTCTAGTTCTGGGGTAAAATACTTAGTTACAGCAACAATAGAATTTATAAGTAGTAAATAAAACAGGCTTGAACAGAATCTTGGTTTTGGAATGTATCAATAAAGTACGGGCATCAGCTGGCTGTAGGAACAGTCAAGGACAAGAATCAGAAGATGAAGAGGGCAGGAAAAGGGCTAAATTTGTCAGATGATGAAGTGGAGTTGTTAGGAGAGATGACAAATGACCCTCTGAAGGGTACGTTTGGGGATAATCAAAATCAAGTAGCAGAGATGACAGAGATTAATAACAGGAGAAACTGTAAGCAAAAGGAGGGAGGAAGAGGAGAAGAAATAGAAGCTTCAAAGAAAATAAATGATGGAGCAGATACTGAGTAAGTCCAAACATGAGAGGGAGGAAGAAAATGTACCTGAACAGGGGTTCATTCAACCTATCAGACAAAACTGGGTGCAGAGGAGAAGTACCAGGAGTGAACTATGACCAAGAGAAAGGTGAAGAAGAGAAGTGGATAAATCATTGTGGCTTTACAAGGTAGATGAGTACAGATTATAAGGAGAATTTATAAATATAAAGGAAGAGAGAAGATCTTTGGTAGATTTCAAACTCTGGGTATATCTCTTTGAGGTATTTTACAAATGGCAAATGCAGGGCACTCATACCTCAAGTTGATCAAGCACTATTTTCTCCTGAATACAGATTTGGTTTCAGAGCCCTTCTCAACACAGCACTTGAGGTAGGTAACCATTACCGACTGACATGACTTGACACGTTATGAAAGTTGCATTAAAAACAAAAAAATATACAAACAGCTCAATATCAAAAAAATAAGTGTAATCAAAAAATGGGCAGATGATCTAAATAGACATTTATCCAAAGAAGACAGACAGATGCCCAAAAAGCACATGAAAAGATGTTCAAGATTGCTAATTATTAGAGAAATGCAAATCAAAATTATAATAGGTATCACCTCACACTGGCCGGAATGGCCATCACCAAAAAGCCTACAAACAATGAATGCTCAAGAGGGTGTGAAGAAAAGCGAACCTTCTTACACTGCTGGTGAGAATGTAAAATTGGTACAACCGCTATGGAGAATAGTATGGAGATTCTCTAAAAAAAACAACAAAAAAATAGAGCCACCATATGATCTAGCAATTCCACTCTTAGGCATATACGTAGAGAAAATAATCTGAAAAGATACATGCAACCCGATGTTCATTGCAGCACTATTAACAATATCCAAGACATGGAAGCAACCTAAATGTCCACTGACAGGAATGGATAAAGATGTGGTACACAACGGAATATTACTCAGCCATAAAAAGGTGTGAAATTATGGCATTTGCAGCAACATGGATGAACCTAGGGATTATCATACTAAGTGAAATAAGTCAGACAAAGACAAATACATGGGGTCACTTATATGTGGAATCTAAAAAATGATACAAATTAACTTAATTGCAAAACAGAAATAGATTGACAGACTTTGAAAACGGATTTATGGTTACTAAAGGGGAAAGGTGGTAGGCAGGGATTAGTATTTACTCACTATTATATACAAAATACACAATCAGCAAGGATCTACCGTAGAGCAAGCACAGGGCACTCTACTCAATATTCAGTAATAACTCTACTCTATATGGGAAAGGAATCTGAAAAAGAATGGAGATATGTTGAATGTATAACTGAATCACTTTGCCATACAGCTGAAACTAACACAACATTATAGTTGTAAATCAACTATACTTTAATATAAAATAAAAATTAAACTAAAAAGAAAACACAAACAAAATCCTGTGAGGGATTTTGGTAAATATCCACTCATTAACTGAGGAGGAATAAAAAAAATTATACTTCTGGCTAGAAAAGCAAAATACTTCAGTGTGAGATGTTTATTAACATGGACATAATAATATTCATGCATGGATATGAGTAAATGTAAATGTGAAATGTGAGCATTTCAAGTAGGAAGACCAAAACATTCCATATTTATTCGTAATGTGAAACCCTTTTTCAGCTACCAGCCTGCGCCACAGCCACAGCAATGCTGGATCTGAGCTGCGTCTGCGAACTACACCACAGCTCACGGCAACACTGGATCCTTAACCCACTGAACAAGACCAGGGATTGAACCTGCAATCTCATGGTTCCCAGTTGGATTCGTTTCCACTGGGCTACCACAGGAACTCTTGTGAAACTCTTTTAAACATTCATAAGCACATGAAAATCAGCTCATCATTTACCCTGGCAAGTGAAACCTTTAAATCTAAAAAATTGATATGTAGGGCATTTTGAATTAAAATATACCCTATCAAACAACAGCCTGTTAGAATAATCAGTGATTTTTCTTTGCTTCTCTAACATATGACACCATGTTGGGCTCAGTATCTTAAAGGGTTGGGAAAACACCAAACAGGTTTTAATTCCCCCTCTATGACCTATTTTTTAAAAGCCCAGATAAACATTGCAACAACATAACAGCATCAATTATGATCAGGCCATGGTGACAGATGGGTGAAAAATTGGGAGTTTATCAATGATGGTAAAAAAGAAAGTGCACTCATTTTCAGCTTGAAAGTCAGTTTTAAAAAAGGGAGGAAGGACAGTGTGTGACAAGATGCGTTGGTTTCCATTTCCTCCTGCATACACTCATTAATTTCACCCAGATCTGAAATCTGAGGCTTTTGCCTACTCACGCAAAGAAGCACTTGAAGGCGTACAATGACCTCAGATTTTCTCTAGTAGGGAAATATTCAGTGCTTTCTTTGAACTGTTTTGTTTGAACACTCTGGGAAGTTATTCATGTTCTGCCAAACAGCTCATAATGCTTTGAGGGAGGAGAGGCAGTGAGCGGCTGTGAGGGGTTATCCTTTTTATGACTCTCCTCTGAATTAACAATAAAAAAAGATGCTCATTAACCTCGGCTGGTTTAATTGAGATAGAAAAGGAAAGGAGAGAGGCAGTGGGTAGGGAGGGAAGAGAGCAGTGATCTCTCCAAAATTCTTGAGGCCTGAGAGTCTATTGTTCCAAATAAATGAATCATCATCACTCCTGGGAACCACTGCCTTAGAGTCCTAACTGGTCTTCTGCATTGGCGCTGGCCCTCTCTGCTGCAGCTAGAGTAATCTCAAAACACATGTCTAGTCACATATGCCCATCCTTTTCTCTCCATGGCCTCGCAAGGTCTGGCAAGGTGGGGCCCTTTCCTGCTTCCCTGGTAGCTTATGGAATACCTTGTTCTCTAGACTCCAGTCTCACTGGCCTTCTTGCAATGCCTCCTTGCCACAGAGCCTTTGCACAAGCTGAATCTGCCTATAACGCTCCTTCCACTCCCAACCCTTTCGCTCAACCTTTATAATATGAGCCTGAAAGTCTTACAACAGCTCAAAAAGGCCTACTCGGACTCTATTTCCACAAATTGGCTCAGGTCCCTTCTAAAAACACTCTTTCCTTCTTGGTATATATAACCTTTTGTAATAATCTGTGCTATTATTTTTTTGATTCCCCCCCAAACCCCACTCAACTATAAGCTCTGTAGGGCCACAACAGGGACTATTTTCCTTTCTTATTTGCAGCAGTGCCCTGTATACACACACTGACAAATATGTGTTGACCTAACAAATTCTAACAAAAAAATTTTTGACCACGCCGTGGCATATGGATTTCCTGGGCCAGGGATCAGATCTGAGCTGCAGTTGCAACCTAAGCCACGGTTGCAGCAATGCTGGATCCTTAACCCACTGTGCGGGCTGGGGATTGAAGCTGCATCCCAGTGCTCCCAAGATGCCACGGATCCCGTTGCACCACGGTGGAAACTCCTTGACCAAACAAATTTAATGGACTGTGCCTAATGCAACATATTGCTTTGCTGATATATTCATAACTGTGACACATAGAGAAAGACTTTGAAAAGAAGTGATTATACTGCAAACCAAATATTATTTAGTAAATATACTAAGACAAATTTCTATGAAATTCTTCTGCACATCTTACTGCAGGCTGCAGGCTGTGACTAAACTCTCTAAGGTAAATACATAAAGCTTCCAGAAAGAAGACTGTGTCTTAAATTTCCTTCTATTCTCTGCTCTGAAGGAGTTACAATCCTTTTTATAGCTGCCAAACAAAATGTAACTGTCATTTTGTTTGGAAAATAAACGTGTACATCTTGCATGAACTTCTGGGGAAACCAAACCTTTAGCTTGGAGTTGGCCAAAATGGTGGCAATGAGAAGAACTTTCTGGAAGATGAACCATGGAGAAACATAACTTACGTTGGTTTGGAAGCCTCGGCCTGGTCAGTCTGTAGTTTCTCTCCTCCTTCCACTTCCATTGTGCAATATACAATGCGATTTGGAGCTAAGGATTTGAGGCCCTGGACTTCCATGATCACCACCTGGAAAAAGAATCCCAAATAACAAAGTTTATTGCCAAAGCTCATTCACAGCAGCACCCAAAGGAAAATATACATGAGCTATTACAAAAAACCCAATAGATATCTGATGGCTTCTATCAGGTTTCTACCAGCCATGCTGGGACAAGTCCAGGATGAAGATACAAATCTTCACAGTGTAGCTTATTTCCTCCCAGATGGAAAGACAAAGTTCATTAATTCGATGCTCACAGGAGCCAGACAGTATATGTGAAATGGGCTACACTTTTCTGTGTTAAATACCCAAGATTATTTTTCATTTCACAAAGAAATAGGATCTCTCCTATTTAAAAATATATATGTATATAGTCTAGTTTCGAATTCAGAACTTGGAAGAGACATAGGCCAAGGGATTAAGTTTTCTCTTTACAATAAAATAAGTGATAACACAAGTGCTAAGATAAAGTGCAAGTACCATTCAGCATTAGAGTCAGAGATGCAAGAGGGAGTAGTGGGGACTATGGCAAACTGGGAGCCCTGTTTAAAGGTAGCAGTTGCTACTCAGTTGCAGCCTATTGTTGCTTTTTTTTACCCCAGTCCAGAGTTGCCAAATACTCTACTTTTCTTATCAGAAAATGGAAATCTGAATCAGAATCAAAGTCAGAAATACAACTTTGAAATTTTGACTGTAATTTAAAAAGGAAGACATGAAACACACAAACTCTGTGTGGGCATTAATATTTTTAAAAAATGCATGCAGTTGCACACTATCTGTCTAGACTGCGAGAAAAGGCTGGTGTTTTGATGAACCAAATTGTATCATTTATAACTCCTGGCATTCCCACCACTAACCTTAAACTCGATTTAATCACCTGCTATTTTCATAGGTAATGGTATGCACTCTCACTTATCAGAGAGAATGGAAGGGAGAGGAGGGGAGATGAGATGAGAGGAAGGGAGGACAGAGATACTGACTTGAAAATCTGAAACAAATGACTGGCAACAGAGATCTGTAACGCAAGATATATTTTAAAAAAATCACTGAATTGTACCCCAAAAGAGTTAGTGTACTACACAAGGAGGATATGGATGTGTAAAAATATATGCTTTTTTAACTGGCTTGATTCAAGGAAGTACAACAGGGCTTGCAATGAATAGCCCAGACATCTCAAACTTGGGAGTGAATCAGAATAAGCTGGTGGGTGGGTTAAACCAGATACTGATGGGCTTCAATCCCAGAGTTGCTGATAAGTAGGTCTGGGGCAGAATCCAAGACTTTTTATTTCCCTGGTGATGTGTATATTGATGCTGCTGATCCAGAAGCCATACTTTGAGAACCAGTGTCTGAACTGCACATGCAATGTTGGGCAAATTTTAACTTTGAAGTCACTTCTCTTTGCTTTTAAATCTCCTGAGCGTCAGTTTCTTCATCTGTAAAATGGAGATAAAGATATGTGTCCTCCCTCTCTCCATGGCTGTTGCATGAGGATTGCAGGAGATGATGTACGTAATTGAACATTTTTATGCTAGGTAGAAAGAACCATCAGGTGAAAAGAAATGAGAGGTGTTGAAGAAAATGTACAATTTATGGAATTTTAAAGATCTGAGTTCAAATCCTCAATCTGCATCTTCACTAGCTGTGTAAAGGTTTGCAAGGCTCTTAAACACTCCAAGGCTTTGCTTCTGTATCAGCAAACGCCTTGAAAGATTGTACTGAGGATTCGCTGTGTGAATGATGGCAAAGCATTCCATAAATACCTATTGTTTTTCTTCAGAGCACTCTCCCTACCCAAGGCTATGCCATTTGTAATCCTGGACCTCAGTACTCTTGCTCCAGGTAACTGCGCTCTGCTGTCCCTTCCAGCTGTGCAATTCTCTAATCACAAAAAATATGTTCTGTGCCAGCCCATAAATTCAAACCTAGTCTTCCCTGATGACAGTCCTCTCTCTCCCTCTTTTTACCCCCCTCACTGTGTCTCCCCAAACACATTCACAAATAGATACTCGGTGCTTTTTGCTGGCTGTTTTAGTAAGATGTGCAATTTAGTGTTCTAATTAAAAAGTATTTGGAAACCCTAGGGCATTTCATTCTGTACTTGTACTTACAAGTTACAGCCTGTTTGAATCATGTACACATGGGAGTATGGTTGAAGACTCGCCCACATGTATATTTTAGATAATCAGCTGTATAATATTGAGTACTGATAAAGAATTAGAAAATTACAGATTTAAAAGCTTCATGAAAATCAAACACTCCCCCACCCCTTTCAGTAGGAAGACAAAAGGGAGTAGAGAATAAATTGCCACCTTTAATTGGCAATAATCAAATTCAAAGACACCTAAGAAAAAGCATTCACTAGCTCAGGTGGCAGTATTTAAAAAAAAAGGAAGGAAGTTTCTGTGAAATTACACTGATGATTTTTTCACACACCAAGTACTCTATATTTAATTGAACACTGCCTCTTCCGACTGCAAAATACACGTTGAAAACACTGTAATGTGACTATCTCAACCCGAGCCGAGCGCAGTAAAACAAATTACCTGCAGTTAATTCACAGCAAGCCTTAACGATGTTCTAGAATATTAATTTAGTCTTTACGAATTCTAATTAAACCTACAGTCATTGGATCTATTCTCTTGGTTTTCCCAGATCTTGGCTTATCATAAAATCCTTGTGGGGTTTTGAGCTTTCATAAGTTATGAACAGTTTTTAAACTTTGGAATGTGTAAGAAGCCTGCGTAGCTCATTAAAATGCACAGTCTACACAGCACCTAGAACATTTTTTTCCTGACAATTTTATTGGGGGATATTTTACATATCACGTAATTCAAGTATACATTTCAATCATTTCAAGTATATAACACAGGTATTTTAATAAATTTACTAGGTTGTGCAACCATGATCATAAATACGTTTTAGAACATTTTTCTCTCCCTCGGTAAAGTCCCCCATGTCCATTTCTACCTCCTGCCCTAGTATACCCACTTTCCATTTCTGGGTTTGCCTTTTCCGGACATTTCATATCAATGGAATCAAATACTGCGTGGCCTCTTGTGTCTGCCTTCTTCCACTAAGTACAGTGCTTTTGAGGTTCACCTAGATGAAAGCGTGTACCAGTAGCTCATTCCTTTTTGCGTGGATGTCCCACATTTTGTCTGTTCATTCACCACTTGATAGACATTTCGATTGTTTCCATTTGGGGCTATATGAGTAACACTGCTATAAACATTCACAAACAAATCTTTGTGGGGACATGTGTTTTCATTTCTCTTTGGCTGGTGGAGTGGTTGGAACACATGGTCATTTTATATTTAACTTTTTGAGAAACCACAAAACTATGTTCTAAAGTGACTACACCATTATATATTCTCATCCTCTAGGGATTTGGGTCAACAGTTCTGGATGGTGCCAGGAGTCTGCATATTGAACTAGTTTTCAATTATTTTGATATAGCTAAATCAGATCCACTCCTTAGATAATATGCATGAAAAAAAAAAAGTGTGAGTAAAAATTAGAGAGCCATATTGACAGGTTAAGCATCCTGCCACAGTTCTAGCCCAAAGGGGCTCTTTCTTGGGGTGATGAGATAAATTTAAAAAGTCTCCACTGTGACAAGGGGCTCTCTATGGGGTAGACAATGAGAGAAAACTGTCCACACATCAAGAAATGGTGCTAGACCCCTTTTTTTCTAACTGTAAATCGCTAAAATTTCAAACTTTCTAACTTGCACAAGGTATTTAAAAATCACCCTCAGCAATGCTTTTTAAGACAGGGAAAATAATGCAACAAAATTTAGTAGGTGGTTCTTAAGACTGCATTACTTAAGGAAAGGGTGGGCTCCTGGAGATGGGAAATGACTAGCTGATTAGCTGACCTGTACTTTGCAAGCTGTTATTTTAATAACTGCTCCCGGGGTGTAAGGAGGAAAACAAGCTGATTGGGATGCATCTAATCACACAGGTCCTGCCTGCTATGCTAGGAAACTTTCAAGGGTTTGGGGCTTTTTACCTCCAAGGAGAAAGACAGCACGACGTCTGACTTGGAGAGCTGGTTCTCGCTCTCCTCGCCCATGTCGATGATGGAAGCATTGTGGCTGCGTTTGAGTTTCTGAAGCTTGAACTCGCCGCCTTTGGACACTGGCATGCTTTCCAAATTGGCCATGAGCAGGTTGACTGATGACTTCAGCTCCTCAATGTACATGTTTTCCATTTCTTTGGACACAAACTTGGGGAATTTGCGTTCCTTGGAAAGAAAGAGAGAGGAATGAGCAGAGGAGTAAACGGAGACCCGATTTACATAGAAGGTTTTCATCTAGCAGCTCGGATTTGTGATGACATCTAGCACTAATGAAATTTGCCCAGAGACTGGGGCACTGTGCTAGAAAAATGATCAGCCTAGTTGAGTAGACAGCTGCCTGCCTTCTAGTTATTCATAATCTCCAACAGGGAAGAAACACATATATAAACATATAGCAAGAAAGTGTCAAATGTTTTATTGTAGTTCTACCCCCTCCTTCAGTTTTCTCTAGGAAATCTGATTTATGGGAAGAAAAATGGGGCGATATTTTTCAAATCTGGTTTCAGTTCAAACAGTTTTTCTTTTTAGCAAAATGCAGCCAGTTGTTTTTAAGTTGTGGAGACAGAAAGACACCCTATTTCTGGATACCTATAGAGATTTTCTCACATGAATAATTCAAAAGGAGCTCATTTAAGATGTTTTAAACATTGCCTGTGGCTATTTCTAAGAATAATAGTTAACTGTTTTCAAGAAAAATTGAAAAAAATTAATGAAGTAATGAAAAATTTGATTAAAATTCCTTAGAAAAGAAGATAAAGTAATTCAGCATCAGAACGGACCTCTATTTTTTTCCCTTCTTATGAATTCATCTGTAATGGCAACATGCTTTAGCAGGGCTGTTTACACATACTTCTATATTGTCCAGGCACGCTGAATATACTTTGGATGCTTCACCTTTACAAAGAATCATTTCATGAACTTGGCCTCCTCAGTCTAGCTCCATAACAGAGCAGGTAAGGGCCTGCCAAATCAGTTTGACATTTTTGTTTTTCAAGTGACAGCAAAATCCAACGTGAACTGGCTCAGACAAATGAAAGGAATGTATTGGTTTGAAAAGGTCCTACAGTAGTACCAGCTTCAGGCAGGGCTGTAACCAGGACTGAAAAGATATTACTATAATTAAAATTTTCCTCCAGATCTTGGTTTGGGTTCCTATAAGTTGGGTTTCACACTCAGTCTGGCTCCTCTTAATGTTATGAAAAGTTTCCTAAAGATCTGAAGCTCTCACTCAAACAACATATTATCTAAAGGAAAAGTGAACATCTCCTCTTGTAATGCTCACAGAATAGGGAGCAGCTTTTATCTTGGAATCCTCACCTGAAGTCTGATTTATGTACCTACTCTGAGCCAATTTGCATAGCCAGTGATATGTCATACCGAATTGCTTAGATGTGAGTTATTTCTTCTACCCCTGGGTTCAGAGTAGAAGTTCACCTGGAGCACATGGATGTAAATTGGTTTGCCAACTCTGGGTGACAGAAAAATACTATATCTAATATATGGGCCCCCGACTCAAAGTCCACCAACTAATTCTACCAAGTGGCTAGCAATCAACTGGATTTAATGTTTCAAGCAGTTGCACTGAGAAATATTGAGAAGGCAGCCAGTGGTGGAATTGAAACAGTAAGATCAGAGAGACTCTTGGGTGGCTGTATACTGTCCATACTGGATCAGGTAAAAGCAGAATAAGGCACTTGATAAAGAGAGGGAGATGGAGTGATAGAAAGAGGGAGGTAGAGAGACAGAGAGGAGGAGGAAGGGAGGGAGAGAAGAGACTAGAGTTATAGAAAGGAGCTTTGATTTTTATTGATTTTCTAATTCTCAGCCAAGTTAGTCCTCCTACATTTTAGATCCTTGAGATTCTCTAATTTTCCTTTCAATAATTCCCCCAACCCACAGCTAGAAAGGTATGTCTTCCTTTGCTACCACAGAAACTTCACTGAGATTGACATAGTGGATCCTCTATATAGAGCTTGGAGTTGCCTATGCCCGTCACCAGTTTTCTTCCAACCTGGAGGCCACAAGTGTTTCTCTTACCACCTGCCTCCCTAGGTGACTCTCAGCCATCTTGTCATCTTCCATATTTCAGCCTCAGGACTTCACTTCACTAGGTTGGATCCCTCTTTTGTACTTTTTAATAATATCTAGTTCATCTTTTTAGTAACATTTATTATAACTCTAATTAATGAAACAACTGTGAAATTTATTTAATGCTTTTCAGTCTTGCTGGGCCACAAGGCAGGACCATACCTATCTTGATAGCCCTATGTTGTCTAGCATAATGTTTGGCACAGAGTAAGTATTCAATGCCTATGAGTTGAGTGAATGAATAGATGGCTGTCAAAATGTCCATATTAAAATCAATGCAGCTGAAACTCGGTTATGAGAAGGAGGTGCAAAGATGATGAATTAAGTTCTGGAAGAACACTGAGGTTCTGCTTTCCCAGGTAAATGTGTATGGGAGTCTGAAATCCATCCAGAAATCTTTCATTACTGGTTCTTTCAGAATCTCTTGATATAATCACTTCCCACTTTTAATGCTGGCCTCAGCCCACTGCGTGGTGCTTTCTAAACACACTGTGGGTGAATGTGAGAGGAGAAGCAGGATGGATACTTCAGAAATGAGAAAATAGGTTGATCAACTAGGCAGAACCTTGTAAAGATGCAGTGCAAGACTCCTTTATCTTTGAAATTTCTGCACATTAGGCTTTCTTTTTCATTCTTGGGCTCAGTTGTGAGCCTTAAAAATATGGGTATCCTTTATGACAAAGGCTATGAGTTTCTAGGCCACTGTTACCTAAAACACACAACCACACAAACTGTGTCTGGCACAGCGTTAGGAACAGGGGGATCATAATGAAGGGATGTGGACTATCCTGGAGCTTACAGCTTGTGGGGAGAAAGATCTGTAAGGAAATGTCAAGGTAGAGAAATGTGAAATGAGCTCTTCCTGAGAGAATCAGGGGTGGCTTTCCAGAGGAGGTGACCCTTGGGCTGAGAGTCTGAGGAAGAGGAGGAGCTTGACAAAGGGGTTGAGTTGGCTGAGACAGGGCCATTTGCATTTGCTCTTTTTCATGAAAAATATAACAGGCAACCATGAATCCAAGGTCTGTAGAACTGAACATGTGCACAAAATATTTCCCCATCTCTTTTTGAACATGGCCCTTCTTAAGAATGAGGAGAAGAATGAGGTAAGTTAATCCATGTTAAAGGCTGCCAAGCAGCAATGGTTACATACTAACAGCCTGAAGGTCATTATACTGACCTATCTCATTCCTCCTTGCATTGAGGCCCAGATCTCATGATTATATGGGAGATAGGTAAAAGAGATCTTGATTTTTACTGGTAGCTGCAGAGAAAGACCATTATGTCTGTGAAGTAGGTTCTTTCCTGCCAATCAGCTGGGAGAGACTTACTATCAAGTGTGGTCCCTTCATTACATCCACCTTTGGGACTCACTTAAGGCCTTTTAACTCCACAGTCTTGAAGGTTTGGAAGAAGACCCAGTGCTTACAGACACCACCACTCTGGCCCAGAGCTGGCCTCCGCAAACTTTTTGCACCAGAGTATTGGAAAAATCCAAAGAATAATCACTCTTAGAACTTGGATAGTTCCTAATGACATCATAAAAAGAGGCTCATAAAACTGAAGTCTGCAAGGAAAAACAAGGCCATTTTTCTGCCCTGAGAACTTAAGCCTTGAGAAGAAATAGCATTCTGTCAATCCATGCCGAGGTTCTAAACGGGAGTCTTCAGCAGCAAACCCATTATAAACACATTTCAAAGCTGAAGTTGTGCCAAAATAAGGAAAATGGAGTCGTCCATCTCGACTGCTACTTTTCCAAGCATAAAAAGAAATTGGCCTTGACAAAAGGACTGTTTATTCATATTGCTTTATGAAAGACCTAGCATATGTGCGGAGGAGGTCTTCCAAAGAAATTCTCTGCCAGCCATTTATTTTATTTTGGGCTGATAACATTCCACAGTGGGGATGGCCTCTCAAGGACAATTCCTACCAGAGTTACTGATGGTCGGCTACACTGAGGGATTTGGGGAACATCTTGAAAAACAGCATTTTAAAGTGCTAACAGCTTTGTCAGTCATTTGCCTTGCTTTTCTGTCTGCATTTTTATCCATAGAGAATGAGGTGGGTACTTGTAAAAGCTGGATGGGCTACCCCTAATGCAGATAAAGGCTCCTTAAACCCCAAAGGCTCGAATGACATGTTGTGGATGATCAGAAGGAAGGCTGTGGCTGAAGGACACTCTGTAAGTGAGGCACTTGTGGACAGTGTCACCTCTAGTCAACACAATCTCTCAGACACTTTCTGGTTTCCTATCATGTGTCAGGTGGTACAGTTGTCACTGGGGATGAAAGTCAGCCAAGAGGTAGGTGTCCAAGGTTGGGGGGAAATGCCAGAAAGCAACTACCAGATACCCTGTGACACATGAAGTAACAGAGGCATGGGTAGGGTACAAAGGAAACCAAGGCACCTGACTGGTTCACACTGGTGAAATAGACTAGTCTTTGAATCCTGAGCCCGCCACTGACTAACAGCTTTACCTGTCCGAATTGTAGTTTCTATATATATACACACATACACCTATACTCATGCCTATATATATATATATATATATATATATATACACATATGCATATACATATGTACATACACACACATATTTAAATTGAGCAACATGCTGCTTGCTCCCACCACTTTAATAATGACAGATTCAACAATAATGATGGTGACTAAAGATCATGATGCCAGCTGGCAATTTCGATTTAACTGTACTGTGCAATAAACAAAGCCCTTTACAAGCTTTACTTCATTTAATCCAACAACCCACTGAGGCTGGCGCTATTATTCATTCCCACTTTCTGTATAAAAATGAGGCATAGAGGTTAAGCCAAGAGTCAGCAGAAGTGAGTTTGAAACCCAGAGTCCATGTTGCTAGCTACCATGTGATAGGGCTGAGTTATCTGGCCCCAAGTGGCCAGGGTCAAGGTGAACCCTGTGGGGCCTCTCAGTGGGGTCTCCC
The DNA here is from genome assembly GCA_004024745.2 of Catagonus wagneri. Classification (NCBI taxonomy): domain Eukaryota; kingdom Metazoa; phylum Chordata; class Mammalia; order Artiodactyla; family Tayassuidae; genus Catagonus; species Catagonus wagneri. The sequence goes on from PVHT021183699.1 coordinate 45,431,044, forward strand.
CACACCCCCTCTACATGGCTTACAGGGGTCAGATGGCTTCTCCATAAACAGCAGCCACTCTACCATTACCAGTCCACATGGACGGTGTGGTGTTAGGCGAAGTGTAAAGTGTAGGTGTGAGGTGGGGGGAAGTGCGGCCACGTTAAAAAGAGAAAGGTCTTGGCAGTAATTTGTGAAAATCAGCAACACAGCTATTAAAAGCACTGAGGGCACAGGTATTTCCATTTCCTGGATTGGCCCTTTCAGTCAAAGCTGTCCTTGGGCGGCGTAGTCTGACTTCCTCAGCTTCTATGAGTGAGACGGACTTACTGTTCCTTGAAAGAAGCTTCTTGATATTCAGATTTTTCTTTGAACTCAGATTCCCCTGGGTTCTGCTGCCTGACAGAGGCCCGAGTAGATTCTCCCCACACACATGCTTTCAGGCAAAACTGAACTAAGCTTCTAGGATGTGCCTGATACTCTACTACTTCATGACACAGGGGAGATGCCAGGTACAAGATGTCTTTGTAGCTGGGGGGTGGTGTCACCCTCTGGTAGGAAAGGCTTCCACTTTTATCCGATCTGGGGCAAGGCATGGACAGCACTTTTCCTTCAGGGAAATATCTGGATATTATTTCTCACCTAGGTATATCATCTGTGTTTGCAACAGGACCGTGGTACGAGATGGTAATTGTGCTCTGCCGAGAATAGGGGTTTATTTATTTATCTTTTTGGCAGCACCCTCAGTCTGTGGAAGTTCCCAGGCCAGGGACTGAACCCGTGCCACAGCTGTGGCAATGCTGGATCCTTAACCTGCTAGGTCACAAGGGAATTTCAGAGAATAGGGGTTTAAATGGCAACTCCATGTTTAAGTGATAGCTTGAAAAACCAAAGGTCCTGAAGCACCCTTGACCTCTGCCACTAATATTACAAAAGCAGTACTATTTGTCTTACATAATTCACTCAAGAATTTTGGAATTTTACCCCAAAATGTAGCCAAAAGAATTGGCAAATATCACAGCGGCCCTAATGCCACAATCTGCTCGTTTAAGCTTCAAAGTCAATTTCTGATCAGACAATTTAAATAACTTAAACTTAATTCCTGGGTGAAATTTGGGGACACTTTAATATCAACATGAGAGGATTTGGGAGTATGTTTGAACAAGGATTAAGAAGTCTCTTCTACCAGATTTTTAACAAATGCATTCAAATCTCTTTGTGGAACTTTTAAGGCAGTATGTCTGATGTTTGCAGTGAGGGCTCACACAGCCATTTGTGTCTCATGATTCCTTGGATGTGGTGTGATTGAACTGAAGAGTCTAGGGTTGTGAGTGGAGGAAAACCACCTTGCAATGTCCTCCCTTCTCTCCTAAGAAGAAAGGGCAAACATATGCCTTTCCTAATCGTGTGGTGATGAACATGCTGTTGGCAGAACCACCAATGTCCCTACCACCTCTGTTCCAGATTCCAAGGAAATCAAATTAGAAGGGATTCAGAACTCCTGGAGCCCATTCTTCCTGCTGCTGTTGCTTCATTTGGACTTCCACATAAACTGAAGGGAATACACACCCAATTTCCATGGAAGAGAGAAAGCAAGTTTCCTAGAGGGGCAACCCTCAGGGAGAAAGGAATTGGGGGCAGGCTTGTCCTGGTATAATTCACCGCCTGTCATCCGACCATGTGAAACTTGGAATCAGAGCACTCAACTTTCTACTTACTAGCTTAGTGCACTTTGGTACATCCCTTATACTCTTCCATGTACCTAAATTGGTGAGAATTATGGGAACTCCCAGGATTGTTTGTCATAGGTCTGAATGAGAGTTTATGAGAAATTGTGCAGCCACTGTTGGACACATTTAATAAAGGACTGATGAGAGGAGAGAGGTCATGATATTGTAAGATGAAGGCCTGGGTGAGGGGCATATGGGATGCCTGGATTGGGTTGATGGGGAAATGAGGAGGGCCTGTGTTTGGGAAGGCATTTTGTAATGGTAATGCGCACACTGGCTAAGAGAGCAGATTCTGGTCACTGAGCGACCTTGGACAAGGCCTCTGTCTCTGCTTCAGCCTCCTCTGTGAGATGGGGATACTGATAGCATCTTTCCAATAAAGTTGCTAGAGGGTTAGATAGGTTATCAAATGTAAAATCCTTAGGAGAGAGTCAGACACACAGTAGACACCATATTTGTTTTTTTTACACATCTTGGAGTGTCTCCCAATTTATAATGACCACATAACCCACAACCCTACCTTGTGGGTACCACCATCACCCTCCATGATGCATATCCAGAATCCACATGTTCTCACCCCCTTTCCACAGTGGGTTGGTTGAGTGCTGCAGGAGTTGGCCCTTGAGCCAAACTGGGCCAGTTAGAGGCCTGATACTTGAAATTGTGAATTTGAAGGGGGCAGTGAGAAAAGAAGAAAAACAAAGTAGGGAGAATGATTTGAGAGAGAGGTTGATTGGTTGAATGAATTCCTAATTGGCCATCCTGGCAACATGGAGAACTGTGTAACAGTCATGTCTCCCATCTGAGAAGCAAAGAAAGCTGCTTTGCAAAGAAAGAAGGAATAATGAATGGGCCACACAGAATCAAGAATGGGGAAAAGTCCTGACCACGTAGTGCCCTGGTTTTCCTTCCTTCCTTGGTCTGGGCTGTACCTTGCTCGTGGGCTCTGGGAGACGCTCCTGACCCCGAGAATCAGTCCCCTCTTTTACATAAGCTTCCTTCAGTTGGTGAATTTGCATTCAAAATGCTCTGCCCATGTTTTAATTCAGAGAAGAGAGTGAATTATGTATGATGGATGACATCTATCTCCAGGAATTTCTGGTTATGATATTTATAGGAGCTGATGTTCAGCCATATGGGTTGAATTGCACACCCTCAATAAAATTCACTGTGATGCCAGAAATAGAAAAATCAGGGCATGCTAAAAGAAGATAAGCTTTAATATCTCTTTGTGAACTAGCCCATATCTGAGATCCTGATATTTTATTTCATTTCCAGTAGGTGAGATGCTTCGTACTTTTCCTCAGTATTAGCCCAGCTGGTTTAAGCAAAAAGAGAATTTACTTTCCTTGGACTCCAACTAACTGAGTGAAAGCAGTTACACAGCTGAGGGTCAAGAATAAGTAGGCCCAGGGGTTTGAACATCCTGAGAATCTCAGTATATTCCATCTCTCGTATCTCTCTCGAAGCTATCTCTGTTGGCTTCACTCTTTTATCTTTTCCCTACGTGAAAGAATCAAACACGGCTGCACACATCTTTCTGCCACTAGAAGACACAGCTCTGTTGGACCACAGTCCACAGGTCCCAGTGAAGGAATTCAGATTTAGTTGCATCCATTTCTGGACCAATCACTTGTGGCCAGGATAGACTGGGAACCGGGATTGATTCTACTTGGGTGTAAAAATCATTTCCAAGACCAAGTAATTGTGGCAAACGAGCCACTGGCATGAATGAATACTGTAAAAGAAGACATTCAATTTCTGTCTCCTGTGGAGATCAGGAGACAGTAGTGGGCAGACTCTTGTAGAAATTCTCAATAATCTGAATGTTTGAATACATCCTCCATACACTTTGAAATTATTCTCCATTCTCTGTAAATAATGACTAAGATTCACTTTAATTGTCTATTTCATGGTCCAAGAAAGTCTAGTTCTAAGTTTTGTCTATAACATCCTATTTGGTTTCAGACTATCTAGCGGTGTAGACCCGGAGACAGTGTTTTCTGATTTATTGTTCAGAAATGAGCAACTTGGCTCACTATGCAACAGCTGTTCACCCACAGTCTTAAAAATTAAAGTTAGCCTACACAAGTTTCTTAAAATATCATGGTATGCCTCAAAGTAAAAAAAAAAAAAAAAAAAAAAACTAAAATAAAATAAAGGTGCCATGAGCTTGTTTTTTAAGTGTGTGTGTGTGTGTGTGTGTATATATGTGTAAAATTTTTTCTCTAAGTGGCACGGATACTTACTAGGTGGAGATGGAAAAGATGCCTCGGGGCAGGGCATAAATCAAATGACCTCTATTTGCTGGATAATCTGCTAAGGAGACAGGGAGTTTACAAAAGCAAATTCTAAAGCCTTATTGATGTTTACTCCCACATCAAGCAGGATTTTGAAACATAAGAACCTTTTACACTGCCTTTAGCCAAATAACTGCAGACTATTTTTAGCCACCAGACTGACTCTACTAGAAACATTGAAGGTGTCCAAAAACAAGATGCAAAACATTTCAATAAGCCTGCTTGAGCATGGATGGGGATCTTCCTGATTCTTGGGATCTCTCTTTGGTTTCTCTTCCAGGAGAATTCCTTTCCACTTGTACACATCCTGAGACACTTCTTTCCATAAAGAGGAAGGTTGAATGCCAAATTCTATTTGGTGCTCATCCCCCCTTCCAATTCCCACAACCCCTCCTCACATGAACACATACCTATGGCCACCAGTAGGATCCTGTTATTTAAAATACTGATATTTTGTCCTTCACAGATATTTTTGCATTCAATATCATTTTTATTTTTTAAAGATTTTTATTTTTTTCTATTATAGTTGATTTACAATGTTAGGTCAATTTCTGCTGTACAGCAAAGTGAGCCAGTCATATGTATATATCTCTGTGTATATTCTTTTTCTCACATTATTCTCCATCATGTTCCATCACAAGCAATGGGATATAGTTCTCTGTGCTATGCAGCAGGATCTCAAAGTATTGCATTAAATATTATTTATTTTGATGACTGCATCCTCCCCCATTTTTAAGTTCTGTACCTTAGGTTAGTACCTCACCCAGTCATGATGTTTAGATAGACTTGAGTAAAGGGTCCAGTGTTGCCTCTTAAGTAGTGCCTGTCACATTCAGCCTAGATTTTCCCATCTCTATAACAAGAATGCTAACAGCAATGTCCTTCTAGGATTGTTTGGAAGACTGGATGAGATTGCGCATTTAAAGCACTTAACATGCTCGACACAGTTGTACTCAATAGATACCACTAGCAGGGAGACTGTTAATAATAACACACATGGCACTGCAGTAAGAATAGGAGATAACATGTAGGCTCCCAGTCATCATAGGAGGACATAATCCCAATCCTAGAGAAATCTTATCTACTGGGAGACTGAGACATGTAAATGGATAGTCACCCTTCAATAAACTGTCATAATAAAAGTTTACATGTGGCATGAAGAAATCACAAAATGGAGAGGACTCACTCAGTTCTTGGAGAAGGGGTTCTGGGCTGAGGACTGAAGGCTGAGTCAGAGAACTTGCTGAGGGGAGGAGAGAAGAAAGGTCCTTCCCAGTGGAACCAGCAGTGGGTACAAAGGGACTGAGGCTGGAAAGGGCCCCGGATATTCAGAGGGAGACATTCTGCGTAGCTGGAATGGGGAGTTCTGGTGAGAACCTTGCGGGAGGGGAGGCTAGTAAGGAAGGATAATAGTCTCTGGATGAAAAGCCTTGAAGATTATGCTAAAGAAGTCAGACTTTGCTCTGGGACCAAGGGAGGATTGTGTTGAAGGATTCTAAGGCTCTGTTTTGAGATGCTCACATAGGAAGTTTAAAAGGCAGCTGTGTGAAGGATGGTCAGGAGAGGGGGAGGGAGTGGAGCCAGGAACACTTGTGAGGAGGCAAATGTAAGGTCCAGGCGTGGAAGATGAGGGCCTGAATCAGAGCCTTAGCCGTGGTGCTGGAGAGGAGTAAAGGGATCTGACCCATATTTTGGAGGCAGAATCAATGAGCCGTGGCAGATTGTATGTGGAGTGTTGTGGGAGGAAGGAGAAAATGACAACGACTAGGAGGTTTCACCCACTGGAAGCAGACAGAAGCCAATGGAAGAGGAATTAATGTGGGGATGTGTACTCGGTGGGAGGAAGAAGATAAGAAGTAAGATTTTGACCACATCTAACTTGAAATGCAGGGACTATCCAGATGGATATGCTTGATAGACAGATGGAACTCTGAAAAAAGGTGAGGCTGGAACATGAGTACTGGCTGAGGTACAGGAAATACATGTGCTGTCTCTAGGACAGGTGCCCTGAGAAAGAAGGCCTGAAAACCTAATCAGGGTGACTGCCCCCATCCCCTCCCTCTCTCATTCTCAGTTTTATCTTTTCATGGTCCTTAATAATCAGTGTGCTTCCTGAGTGGGACTCTGGCCTGGTCCCCCAGAAAATGTCCCCAGTTTCCTTACCCTGGCTATTTGGTCTGCCATTTGGAGACGTCCATCCAGCTCCCGTCTGATCTGGGCTGCTTGCTCATCTGGATTGTCCAGCTGCACAAAAGCACAAACATGGAGACTTTCAGTCTGGGTGACAATAACCAAGATGCTCATAACTTTCCGCTTTATACCACTAATCTGTGCTCCCGTAGACACAGTGAGTTCTTAACTAAATGTTAGAACTGTGTGGCATTCCTGCTGTGGCGAAGTGCGTTAAGGTTCTGACGTTGTCTCTACAGCGGCTCAGGTCACCACTGAGGCGATGGGTTTGATCCCCAGCCTGGTGCTGTGGGTTAAGGGTCCAGTAATGCTGCAGCTGTGGTGTAGGTCACAGCCACAGCTCAGATTCGGTCCCCGGCCAAAAAGAAAAAAAAAAGTTAAGAATCATGTGACAGATAAAATACTATTTGAGGGAAATCCCAAGTTAAATCTTTTCAGTGTATACAAGCATGTGTGCCTGGGTCACCCTGCTGTACAGTAGAAAACTGACAAAACACTCTAAACCAGCTATAATGGAAAAAAATAAATGTCATAAAAAAAATCTTTCCAGAGAGAGCGTGATGTGGTAGGCAGACCATTGCTAAGAAAGTCATTTGAATGAACTTGGATAAGAATCACATCTGAACTTCTAGGTAGCAGTGCCTTTAATGAGGGCCTGAGGTGGCACTCCCGTTTTGGGGTCCAATGAAGAAAGTGTTTACCGGGCACACATACAAGGTAGGAGAGGGTACTATAACTATTAATAACGTATGGAGTATCTATAGTGCCTACATGCCATATATCATGCTGCTCTCCCACCCCTGAACCGTAAGTCAACTACTGCATTCTTTCTCTCTGGGCCCTGAGACCTTCTCAATATGCCAGGGGGCTGCTACTGCTCAGTTGGTGTTGATGTCTAAGTTGAAGTCTCTTTTTGTCACCTTCGATGGGTAGACAGACAGCTTAACTTCTCTGGTCAGTTTTCCCATCTACAGAATGAAGGAGTTGGTTATATAATCTCCACCATCCCTTTTACATCTTTCTATAAATCTATGAAAGATACTGGCAAATATTTCTATAAAGGACCATATAATTAACACTCTGGGCTAGGAGAGCCCTAAGATCTCTGTTGCAGTGACTCAGCTCTTCCAATGCAGTGTGAAAACACACAGAAAATACGTAAAGGAATGAGCACTGCTGTGTTCCAGTAAAATTTTATGTACGACAGGTGGCAATGGGCCATAGTTATTGATCCCTGCTCTGTGGACTGAATTGCTCTAATTCCAAGCAAGCCTTGTGTTATCCTTCCAACTGTAATTGAGTATGCTTTGTTCAATAATTTATAATTGATTTTATTCACAGAAAAGTTTCCTAAGTAGGGAACAGTGATATTCAAATCAGATGTGCTCTATTTTTCTTTTCAGAACCTAATAACTGACAACAAAAGGTAGATAAAGAAATATGTGTTCCCTAAGTCCTTTTCTTTTAAAATCCATTTTTGTTTAGAAAGCTTAAAAGTATGAAATTTTTATTTAGAAATTTGAAAAACGAGCTCCATGCTTTAAAAAAATCTCATTTATGCTATGAAATGGTATAAAAATAAGTTATTACTAAGATGATATAAATGAGAACACTGGATAAATTATGGTCATATTTTTGAAGCATCATGAATAGTCTTCTTTGGTTTGTTTTACAAAACACCTAAGAATCCAGCGGATTTTATTCTGTGCATTTTTAGCACCCTGTCCAGTTTAGGAGTTGTTTTATCTTCTCTTTTCCATAAAGATTGGACCGCAACTCGTGGCCATGTATTTTAAGGTAGCAATTTCTAAAGGATGTTCTGCTAAACAACAATCTTATTAGATACGCCAAAAGAAAGTGTTCAGAAAGCCTCCAAAAGAGTGGTTATCTAAGTGTGTGTGGACAATGCTGTGTTGGCATGAACAATGTTTCTGAGAAGTCTGCAATAAGGAAATCTGTCAGACTTTGAGTGACCCAACTATTATTTAACTTAAATTTTTGCTTTTTTATTTTTTTGCATCATGTCCAGGGAACATGAGTTAGAAATCCCATTTTAAATAAATAAAGAGAATCACCAAAGAGCAGTCATACCACTGATCAGTGGTCCACCTATGACCACAAGTGGCAAGCATGGTTTTCTTAGTGCTGGTTTTAATATCAATGAACTGTTTTTATCTGTTCCCTTGGAAGCCCAAGAGTTCTTCATATCCATGTGCAAACACATGGGGAACACTCAGAAGTGTCTTGTTCAAAACACATATATAAAGAAAACGTTGGACTACTTCACAGAGAAGAAGCAAAATGATTTGGTTGGGCTCTCAAGTTGGGGATTCTGTCAAAAGATATGGCGCTCATAGAGGTTAAAGCTGAAAATACAGCCCAGGACAACCATGGCCATTATGAAGTTTCACAGAGGTGTCTGAGTTCTCCCACTGGCTTCATCAGATACAACTAGAAACAGCAGAGAATGCCAGCAATGAAGATGAGCAAGCTACGTCTACACAAAGCTTGGTTCATTCATTCATTGGTTCCCTTATTCATTTATTCATCAACTTTTGATGAATGTCTTGCTATGCAAGACAATGGAATACAGAAAGGAATAAGACAGCCCCAGCCCTTGCTTCCGTGGAGCTTGAGTCTAACAGGAACAGGTATGGTTATTTGAAAAATCTGGGCACAAAAGAGAGGACATTAGCATGCAGAGATGCCTATTTCAAGACCAGGTACTATATGATCTATACTGAAGTCTTTTCTAAGGGGTCCCAAGAAATAGATGTTAAAGGGCATTCTCCCAGGAAAAGGATTCTGGAGTTAGGAAACACCGCTCCCTCCTGAAAATTTATGACATACTAGCATAATTAAGATTAAAACATTTCTAGAGTAAATAAGCCTATTTAACTGCCTTTACCTTTGTCTTTGACAGAATTATTTCACTGAAAAGCAGTATTCCACAGAGCAGTTTGGCAAATTCCTCAAGTGGAATAACTTTGTGAAGTAGGTACCGTTATTATGCCCATTTTATAGGTGAGGAAATTGAGTCTCTGTAAGGTTCAAAGAATGTGTTAAAATGGTACAAGCCATCTGAAACAGAGTCTGCCCTGCCTCGATCTGGAACTCTCTTGTTCTACCTCTTGTTGACTTTCTTTAGTGTGTTGTCTTGGTTTTCTCATTGGCCCTGACAATTAACTCAGCTACTTTGTTCAACTGAACACATAGGGCCATCATTGAGGGGCCGAGAAATGTCAACACTCCATCTCCCGTCATGACTGATTTCTTTTAGGAAAGCTGTAGCAGTGCCAGAGCTCTCCCTAAGAAACGATAGCCATGGAGTTCCCATCATGGCTCAGTGGAAACAAATCTGCCTAGTATCCGTGAGGACACAGGTTCGATCCCTGGCCTCACTCAGTGGGTTAAGGATCGGGATTGGCTTTGCTATGAGCTATAGTGAGGTCACAGAGAAGGCTTGGATTTGGTGTTGCTGTGGCTGAGGTGTAGGCCAGCGGTTACAGTTCCAATTCAAACCCTAGCCTGGGAACCACCATATGCTGTGGATGCGGCCCTAAAAATAAAAAGGGACCCTCCAAAAAAATGATATCCATGTGCAGATCCTTATCCTGGCTTTGGCACTTAGTAGCTGTGTGATGCTGGCCAAGTTACTTAACCTCTCTGTGCTCAGGTCTTCTCATCTGAATAACAAAGATAATAAGTCTACCTGAAGGCTGTCTTGAAGACTCACTGAGACCACAGATATAAAGTATTCAACCCAGGGCTTGGCATGCAGCAAACCCTCAGGAAACGATGGCTGCTCTTTGTTATCAGAACAGTCCATGCTGGCTATATTTCTGACATGGGCCACAATGGGGAGTCAAGGTTTCAGATGAGAAGGCGTTGGATGGGCTAGTGTCCCTCCCCTGTGTGAGTGGGGGTCTTGGTCTGAAAGTCTGTGCCGGAAAATGAAGGTGATGGGAGCTTCTACCTCTGGATGAACTTCTTGGCTTCTCAGTGTATCCCACTTTCTCCAGGGTCAAGTCCTTTGCTCCACTGGACTTTAATTAGCAGAAGTGACTGGAAGGTGAACATTGCTGCTGGAGAGCTAATGATCCGAAGGGAAGATGGAAACGGAAATGTAACCAAAGCTCCCTAAAATAGCCTGGCGTGAGAGAGAAGCCATCCTCTGTGGAAAAGCTTGACAGCCCTGCTGTATGAAACCCCTCAAAATAAAGAGAAATCAAGTAATTACCTTTCAAGTGCTGGAAAGAAAAAGCCAGAGAGTGAGCTTCCATGGAAACGGGGTTCTGTTTACCTCGCTGGTCTTTTCCACTGAGCAAAGGATAGATCCACTGGCAAACCAGGCCAAGGGCAAACCTTTCCCGTTGACAGCTCATTAGGGTTAAAATATGTACATGGGCATGAAAGCTTTTTACCTAATTAGCCAAATAATCTTCCTACTAGCAGAGGTCAAACAGAGGCAGCGGGTTGTTTTGATTTGCCAGCCAAGCAAAGGGAACTACTTCTCTGGGCTTTTCTTTAAAGTGATGGAGAATTCAGCGCTGGGTAAATCCAGACAGGCATCATCTAGGCTGATGGTTCAAGCCCATCCCAAGGTCTGGGAGTCTCTCCACTTACACCTCTGCCCCTACAGTCAGTGCAGACAGGAGACTCAGTTTTCTTGTCTGCAAAACCAGAGATGAGCTAAGATACCTACCGCAGTGCGCTGACAGAAGGGTGGAGAGAGACGACTACACGTGCACAGCACCTAGCGTGGTGCTGACACAGAGTAGGTCCCATAGCTTAGCGACAAGTTTCTTGAATTATCTTTTCAGGGTAGAGGCTCATCAGATGCTAACTCCCCCTCCCTGCCCTTTGTGATTTATGAAAGAAACCAAGCTGCTAGACAGGGGAGCCCTGGAATGGACAGGAGGTGCCTGTATACTGGTCGCAACTGGCGCTTAGCCAGGGGAATCTCAGGCCAAAGACATGACCTCTCTGTCCACAACCCTTTCATCTGAAAAGTGATGAACCCTAGGTGATTATGGTCCAGGAGTCTCTGAAAAGCCAGGATGAGCATCTCTCCAAGCTGCATTCTGCAGAACATCAGTCCTGCAGATCCTCTGTGAAAAAGAGTTCTGTGGCCAAATAAAGTCTGCTCCCTCTCTCCGCTTCCCGGAGAAGCCACCAGACATATTAGTGAGAAATGCCACAGGAAGTCGAGCTTACGTGGGTCCACACTCCCCAAACTTATCTGACCATGTGGGTAATACGTTTGAATACCCCAACACACTTTGGGCCACTCTCACACAGGCAATTCTCCCGTGAGTTTCACTTTTCTCATGTCCAAGGACAGAACTTGGGGGGAGAGAGAAGGAGGCAGGGAGGAAGCAACCCTACTATGCAAAGAGGTCTATATCTCAGTGAAAGGAAAACGCCCCATCTGACCTTGTAGGCTGATATGGATAGCATCAGAGGGCCCAGGCTCAGCCTCCTCATTAGCCCTGAACCCCTGGAGGGCGCGCCTTGATGGTATGCCTCGGAGACATCCTTGGGTACCACTTTCCCGAGGGATGCCTGAATCTTCTGGGGCTCATGCATCATGATGATGTGGAGGTGAGTCCAACTCTGGATTCTTCCACAGTCATTACTGTTACTGCTGCAAGGCAGCCCACAATCAAGCAAAGACAGGATGTGATTCAAATATGCAGAGAATTTAAACAGAAGCAGGCAGATTACTTGGTGCACTGTTTGACTAACTGTTCTGCTTTCTGGACACATCTCTGGTCCTCAGCCTCAGAGTCAATGGACCAAGTTCTGCGTCAGGACTACACTCAACATGATCCAGAAGTGTGGCTGGGAGGAGAGTTAGAGAGGCAGTAGTGACCTCCGGCTGGGGTGGGGCTCTGTGGCCTTTTGGGTGCCACATCCCCTGCCTCAGTCCACTCCACTGAGTCCTCCACAAGGCCTTTGGAAGGGTTTGCTTTCTCCTGCTTCCAGATCTTTGCATGCACTGTCCCCCACACCTGGAACACTCTCATTGCTCCCCCTCTTGACTGGTCACCTTCATCCTTCATCGGTGCAGCAAACTCTTCTCTGACCCCTCCATACTCAGTAAGTTCCTTCTGTCATATATTCTATTGGCATGGTGCACCTCTTATTTATTAGCATTTATCACCATTATAATTCCACACCACTCATGGGATTATTTGATCTCTACCTCCTAGACTGTAAGCTCTGCGAGGGCAGGTGCATGTAATTTCGGTCACCTCTGCAACCCCGGCTCCTAGCCTGGTGCCATATAGACAGTGTGCTCTGATGATTGCCTGGCCAACCAAAGGACTGAGTTAATTAACTCTGACCCAAAGAGGGAAAATGGCCCACCCACAGGCATACAATCATCAGTGAGAGAGCTGGTACCAGGTTCCCAACCTGCTAACTTCCAGTTCTCTTTGTCTTGCTGCTAGGTGGCTGTGTCCTGGGAAGTGCCCCTTTCAGCAGAAATAGGTCAAGACTGAACTTAGCTGGCCTATCACCGGTCACACTGCAGATAAAGCATCCTTAATTCTTGGCTACAGGCATGGGGGCAGGTGTGCCTGTCAGCAGCTGTAGTGCAAGCTACCTGTTGAACTGGGTCCAGCTCAATCTGTTCCCCTTGTTTTCCCTCCGTTTTCCAGCCTGGCCCCTGGGCACCCAGGGATTCGGTCTGAGAAGGAGGCTTCCAAGAGCTACTGCGGAGAGGGCAGAGGCACCTCTCATAAAGCACTGGCATGGCCCTCCCGTCCTCCACAGCCCTGCATTTTTTATCCGCCTTCAGAGACAAACTGCTCCAGCAAATGCTGCCTGCCTGGTGCACTGCGGTCTGGAAAGTTACAGCCAGGACAGTGTCAGTTCCCAGTGAGGGGATGCGGGTGCTGAGCTCCTGCCTCCAGAATGCGTGGAGGTTTGCAGTCAACATCTGGCTGCCGCCGCCCCCAAACCCCTTTCTTCCTGTCTCTTCCTTACAGCCTGGCTCCCCTCTGTCCACCTCTAATGCGGAGGCTGCACAACAGGGTCAGACCTCTCTTGTCCAGGATCCACTGTTGCCTTTCCACTTTGAAGCCCAAGCAATACTGAACAAGTTATGAGATCTCTCCAAGCCCCAACTTTTATTTTCAACTGTCTTAGCTCTACAATTGGAATAAGAATACCTCCCTAGTAGGACTGAGGAGAGGTTAAACGATGCACTGTGTGAGTCTGACACTTAGCGGAGTGCCGGCAGGCAGTCACTTTCAGGAAATCTTAGCTGCTGTTGGTACTTGGTATTCCGTGGCTGTATACTTCATCCTTATACAAATTCTGATTCTATTAACACTTAAAGTGGCAGATCAGGTTTCCCCTGCTTTCAGGTAGGAAACCAAGCTTCAAAAGATGAAGTAGTTTGCCGACAGTTTCCAAGACAGCTGACCCTGCACAGAGACCAGGGCCAGGGCACTCAACCTCTCTGAGCATCTGTATCTGGAGCTCTAAATAATACCCTCAAAGGGCTACTGTAACGGTGAAGTCATAGACATTTCCACGTTGTAGGGGTTTAATGCATTGTAGGCTTATTATTACTTCTATTATTATCACTGGGGGTGAGTCTGGTGAAATCTGCAGCTGGGCCTCTGACGTGAATCTTTACCAGGGCTCGGTTCCAAGGTTATCTGAAGAGAAAACATGGAGTTTGGTGTCCTGGACACACTCAATTATATTTTGTTTTTATAAAAATCACCCAAAGAGAGAACACTACATTTGCAAAAGACTTAAAACCAGATCATTAGCATCTTTCTCTACCATGCCTTATTTCTTTCTAAGAGAAGACCTTGAGTAGGTCAAAGTTTCCATTCTGAAGGATGTGCTTCTCCTTGATTGTAAAATGCAAGGTTTAGCTCCCAGAGTCTGTGAGCCAATAAGAGCATTATCTGCATTTGAGTCACCCATTTTATGTCCTCTCTGGCTTCTGGCAATGCAGTAAATATAACCCAAGAGCTCCAAATGCAGTAATTCTCTGAGGGAGCAGCAAACAAATACATAAAAATACCCCAAACAGAAAGCCAATCCATGCTTTTATGATCCTGCAGTGCTCAACTGGTCTTTCTCTAGGCCCACTCTAATCCTGTGACCTCCTCTCTACTTTCTTCCGTTTCAAATCTGATATCTTATCCAGGGTCTGGTTTCAGACTTGCCTTCTTCAGGAAGCCCTCCTTGATTCCTTTGGCCATGTATCAACCTGCTTCTACAGGCAGCACTAGCCAGTCTAGTTTCTCAAACTCTTATGGGTCACATGTTTCCGATTTCCCTTCCCTGCCAGACTAGCTGCAGGGCACAGTGGTCAGGGACCCGGGGACCTGGAAATAGTCAGATCTGGGCTCAGAGTTTTGCTCTGAGCCTTATCAGCTCTGTGACACTGGACGCTATCCTGAACTCTCTAAGTCTGCTGCTTCATCAGCAAAGTGGGAGTCCTAATAGTAATAATGCCAACAGAAAAGGTTTGTCATGAGAATGACACAAGAAAATACCCATAAAGGACTTATCATGATGCTTCGAATAGGATGTGGGACCAGAAAGTCAAGGCAGCCCTTTAGTACTGTTGAGGCCAGAGAATACGGTTTTTATCCAGCGTGAAGGATGCAGCTGTGCTTTTTATGGATCATCTCAATGATCTTCACAGCTGGAGCTGGGAGATGGTCCAATTCACCTGCACTACCCAGAGACACAAGAAACTGCAGCTCTTCAGAGAAGGGAGTAGGCATCATCTGTCAAGGTGGGAGTATGGCACCTGAAACCCAGGGTGTGGAAGAAACAGGTGGTTTTGTGAAGAGAGGACGCATAGGACTAGGTTAGCTTACTCCTTCTTAACTATGAAGTCATAGCTTCGGTATCTCTTGAATCCATCTAATCTGTTTATCCACTTCCCTAGGGCAGGCTGTTATGGTCTCCATTGTGGAAACCTCACCTGTTTACCTGCATCCTCCCAGACATAGTTCTCCAACCTGGCCGTACAGTAGAATCACCTGGGGGACATGAAAGACAATCATGATATCCAGGCTGCACCCAGACCAGCTAAATCAGACATTTTTTTGGAGCCCAGGCATCAGTTTTTCAAACTGTTTAGGTGATTCCAATGTGCAGAAAGATTGAGAACCTTTACCAAAAGTCAGTGGTTCTCAAACTATGGTGTACTTAAGAATTGACCAGAGAATTTGTTAAAACACTGATCTTATCCCTGGAGAGTTTTGATTCAGGAGGTCTGGGGTGAGAACTAAGAATCTGCCCTCCCTGGGTGATGCTGAGAAGCACACTCTGAGAGCAAGGATGGAATCCATGCTCAGCAGTGCTCTCTGCTCATTTTCTGGGCATGTGCACTTGCTCACATTACTCTCCTGCCTAAGACCCTGCAAAAATGCTCCATTCTCCTTGGCAACAAGAGACTGAGATCCTTATCAAAGTGGAGGAAGCACTGCCATCTGGCTCCTGCAAAGTTTTCCGGCCTTTTTTCAACTGCTCTGTCCTGCCTCCAGGCTCAGGTCATTCCTTGCTGCTTCTAGGTTCTCAAACATGACATACCCATCATATCCCAGGCCAAGGCATACTGTTCTGCCTTTCTGAACCATCTTCATCTGGCTAACACTTATTAACCCAACTTTCAGCCTCTATGTTGCTTCCTTAAAATCCATCTTGGCCTCAGCTAAGGTCATTTCCTCAAGGTCCCCCACAACATCTTGAACCCCCTCTTTCTTCACTCTCATCACACTTGAATTATTTGCTCCAGGTCCTGTTCTCTGCAAGACTATAAATGCCCTGAGGATGGGAACACTGTCCAGTTCTCTTTAAAATCTCCTGAGACTGGGCATATATCTGGACAAAACTATAATTCAAACAGATAATGTACCTGTATGGTCATAGAAGCACTAAATTTATAACAGCCAAGATATGGAAGAAACCCAAATGTCCATCAACAGATGAATGGATAAAGAATGTGGTACATATAGACAATGGAATATTACCTAGCCATAAAAATGAATGAAATAATGCCATTTGCAGCAACATGGATGGACCTAGAGATTATCATCCTAAGAAAGTCAGACAAAGGAAAACATCATATGATATCATTTACATGTAGAATCTAAAATATGATACAAATGAACTTATCTACAAAACAGAAAGAGAGTCACAGAAATAGAAAAGAGATTTGTGGTTGCCAGGTGGGGAGGGAGGTGAGAGAGGGGTGGACTGGGAGTTTGGGATTAGCAGATGCACACTATTATACATAGAATGGATAAGCAACAAAGTCCTACTATATAGCATAGGGGGATATATTCAATATCCTGTAATAAACCATAATGGAAAATATGAAAAAAGATATATATATATATGTGTGTGTGTGTGTGTGTATAAGTGAATCACTTTGCTGTACAACAGAAATTAACACATTGTAAATCAACTATATTTCGATAAAATAAACTTTAAAAATTAATTAACGAATTAAAAAAAAATTCTACAGGAGTTCCCACTGTGGTGTGGTGGGTTAGGAATAATACTGCGGTAGCTTGGGTCATTGCAGAGGCATAGGTTCGAAACCCAGCCTGGTGCAGTGGGCTAAAGGATCTGGTGGTGTAACAGCTGAGGCTCAAATTAAATCCCTGGCCCAGGAATTTCCATATGCAGCGGGTGTGGCCATAAAAGAAAAAAAAAGTCTCTAGAGACTAATGCATGGTAGGTATGCAATAAGTATTTCCAGAATTAACTTCAAGATGGAGATAATAATGTCCACTTGGCAAGTTGTTTTTAACATTCTTCTTTTTAAAATGTATTTCTTTTCTTTGTTGGCTGCCCCACAGCATATGGAGTTCCCAGGCTAGGGATCAGATCCAAGCTGCAGCTGTGACCTACACCACAGCTGCAGCAACACCAGATCCCTAACCCACTGTGCTGGGCCAGGGATCAAAACTGCATCCCAGGACTCCAGAGACGCCACCAATCCCACTGTGCCATAACAGGAACTGGCAGGGTTGTTCTCATAAATTAATGAAACAAGTTTGTAGACTCACTTAGTGTAGAGTTTGACACTTAACAGATGCTCAAATCATGACCTAAATAAAAATCTGAATGAATATGGTTTAAACTTATTAAATCCTTGTTGAATGTAAAACTGAAACTGAAAAAGGACAGAGTAACTGATCAAGGTGGTGTCAGAGGTATGAACCAGTTTAGTGCTGGGAGGCCAGTTTCCTCATCTGGAAACCAGGAATAATAATACTCAACTCATCATTTAAAAGCTATTCATTAAACACTTACTTTATATCAAGCACTGAGCTATGAGCTGTGATAGCAGAACAAAGAACTTGCCTTCTCTAAGCTTCTGATCTACATATGAGTCAACATACATTAAATACTGAATGTATACTACAGCCTGGCATTGTACCGAATATTTCATTCATTGTCTTGTTTAATCTTTGAGATCATAACTATTGCAGTCAACACTACTTTACAAATAAGAAAACTGAGGTTCAGATGGATCACAGTAACATCTGCAAGAAGTGGGAGAGCTAGGATATGAATTCAGATCTGTCAGAATCCAGAGCACATGCTTTTAAGCAGCTTGCTGTCATGACACTGGAGATAACTTCTAGGATTATT
Organism: Catagonus wagneri; assembly: GCA_004024745.2. Taxonomy (NCBI): domain Eukaryota; kingdom Metazoa; phylum Chordata; class Mammalia; order Artiodactyla; family Tayassuidae; genus Catagonus; species Catagonus wagneri. The sequence goes on from PVHT021183699.1 coordinate 45,448,892, forward strand.
TCAAAAGCAAAAAAGAAGGATTATCCTCCAATTAGTAAACAATTACACAAATGTAAATTATTTTATTGTCATTAGTTTTAAATTAGTTTTTACTAATTTCTGAAGTTCTGTGAAGGCAGTTGATGTAATAGAGAATGATCATTTCTCCAAAATGAAGCACAGGAGATTTTGACATGAAAGTGACAGGAAATAAAATGCTTCTTTATCTATTAAATCATTTTGCTATCTCAGCAGCCTTGAATCATAGTGAAAAGCAATTGATAACTGGCAAAAAGAATGCACTCAACAGGAAATCCAGAAAACATCCACTGATGTCTCTATACACTAATAATATTAAATGCTTTTGCTAAAAATGCCCACTCTCCTAGGAGGAAGTAAACTTCATTTTCAAATATTGATAATGCAGTATAAAAGTTATTCTCAAGGTCAAAATGAAATCGAGTTTTCCAGCTTCGGCAATTATGGCTTTAGAGAATACATATATGCATGCAGGTGTGTGTGTGTGTGTGTGTGTGTGTGTGTGTGTGTGTGTGCATGCGCGTGTGCATGTGTGTAACAGAAACCTCAAGTAGTAGAAAACATAGAGCTGCCTGCCAATTAAAATTAAGGGGAAGTGGTATAATTTCCAGGATATGTGAGAACTGTCACATGAACCTCTGTTTCCTTTGAGTAGCATGTCACAAATACAAGACATGCTTAATTTCTAGTCCCAGGCTGATGATTATACAAGTCCCCAGTAGGAACTGGATCTATTCATAAGTCTACCCACATATATCATTATTTCATTTTGCCTGCCCTGAAGAGTGTGTCTACCTTGCTGATACCATTGTTCAAAGCCAAAAATATTTACAAAGGGTGTGTTTCACCTTGATTAAGACCTGTCAAAAGAACAGTTAATTCCTGCTATCAAATACATAACCAAGGAGATATATTTTATTAGTTATTTCAAAAGTGCCTATGCACAAGAGGAAGAGGCTGTATTTAAAAAGAGGAAGGTTATAAGTTTTCAACAGATGGTAGAAAAGAAATGAAAAAAAAAAAACCCCACCTAATGAAAGTGCTGAAATTTCATTGTCAGCACTTAGTGAAAGCTTCCTGCTTGCAATAATCTGCATTATGTGCTACGGATGAGCAAAGGCATCAGGATATCATCTACCCTAACACAGGTGACATACTGTTGTAAAGAAAATACGTGAATACTGAAGAAGTAAATTTGAAGAGGAGAACAAATTCGTAAGGAAAGGATAATTTATTCCAGTAACAAATTAATCTGAAGTCTCAATGGCTTAAGACAACAATGGTTTATTTCTTGCTTACTCTATATGCCCAGTGTGGATTTCACGGAACTCGGTTCCACAGAGTCACTCAGGGACCTAGGCAGAGAGAAGCACAACCATTTCATGACTCTCGTGTCTCAACACGTGGTTTCTACACTCACTATGACAGGGGAACACATGTTGAGCATAGACAAGTCATAGCCTGTTTGCTGGAACCAGTGACATGGCCCTAACCTAACTGCAAAGGAAGCTAGAAAATATGAAAGAAGACAAAATATTTTGTGAACATTACTGTCTCTGCCCAAAAAAGCTACTATGGATTCTAGTTAAAGTGCTTATAATATAAAATCTATCTTGAATATCTAGAAATTTTTTGATTCTCTGACCTGACCTGTGTGGACAATCCTACATTTCAAATTAATGCAAGTGAACATGGTATAATACAATTAAATTTGCATTGTAAAAGGCAAATATGGCTGTGACTTAGCAGAGGGAAATTAAAGAGGTATTCTCCTCTGAGAGAAAAACCGCAAATAAACAGTATTTTAACCAGTATAAATTGAAACAATTTTGACTGAAATGTGCAATTCTGGCACAGAAGAGGTTCAAAGCAAGATGGCCTTAGGGTCTCGTAATCTAATTTATTTCTAATGTACTTACAATCATCCAGGCTAAGAAACACTTTGAGTGGCAGATGACCATCAAAACAGATGACTTCTTATCTCTTGAAATTTTATTTGCACTTCAAGACTAATCCTCTGTGAAACAGTTATTAAGATTAGATAGTCCATTTGCTGATGTTACCCTTTCACATTTGCAAAAGTACCTAAGCTGAATTTTCTTAGCAAAGGGGATGCTTTTTAGGGCCTTTAGAGAAAAAACTTCACAACGATTGTAGAAAATCCACCCTGTTCCCATCTCACAAATTACAATAAAATCTCAAAGGAAACAAATTTAGTCAGGGACCTCAATTAACTACCTTTTAAAAAAGAGCAAGCAGAGAAAATTCACAATGGGAACTGTGTTTTTAAAAAGTAATAGCAGGAGTTCCCTTCTTGGCTCAGTGGTTAACGAATCCGACTAAGAACCATGAGGTTGCGGGTTCGATCCCTGGCCTTGCTCAATGGGTTAAGGATCCGGCATTGCTGTGAGCTGTGGTGTAGGTTGCAGACGCGGCTCAGGTCCTGCATTGCTGTGGCTGTGACGAAGGCCGGGAGCTACAGCTCCTGTTAGACTCCTAGCCTGGGAACCTCCATATGCCGCGGGTGTGGCTCTAGATAAAGCAAAAAAGACCAAAAAAAAGTAATAGCAAATATATGTACCAGGTCAATGCCCTGCCCTTATTCCTGGACACAGGATTGCTTTAGCAAAACGGTGCCTTTCAGGAAGATGTCTGTTGTATTCTAAGGCAGCAGAGTAGAAAAATACATTTCTGAGAAAGGGTTTTAACATGAAGGGAAATCCAAATGATTTCCAGGTGAATAGCTCTGCTAGTACCTGACACAGAATATGTGTTCAATATATATTTATTAAGTGATGTCCTATAAATATCTTACAATTCATGTAACAGGGAACCCTCAGCATTTCTAAGCTGATCTGTGTGTTATTAAATAAAAAAAAATTATTCTCTATGAGTTGGATGGATCAGCTGCCCAGTCATTTTATTTGAGAAAAAAAAAATGGACAGATTGTACAGCATAGGGAATATGGCCAATATTTTAAAATAACTATACATGGAGAATAGCCTTTAAAAATTATGAATCACTGTGTTGAACACATAACTTATACAGTATTGCAAATCAACTATACCTCAGTAAAATTTTTTTAATTACAAAGGCTTAAACATTCCATTTTCATGACCTCGAGTAAATAATGGTTTTACAAGTCTGTTCCTTTGTTTTCTCTAAAATAAACACCTTCTTAAAAATTAACAGAAAGAAAGAGAAAGGGAGAGATCTAAAAGTATACAGTTTGGAGTAAATGAGATACTTAGATACAAAAATCCTTCAAAAAGTTGAAAGGACTGTACAGAAATTATTATTACTGTTGTTGTTGATGGGGTTTTACTTCCTTTTAAGTCCTACAGGCTTTCTGCTGACCTTTTAACAGAATTTGTACTTCTCTAATTTCTTACTGTGAAATTCTGCCTTAGTGATATCAAATCACGGTGCCACAGGCCCCTGCTGGTTTCAGACAGGGCTTAATGGATTCTGTCTCTACAGTTTGACATGTGCAGTTGACTTGGAAAATGGCTGATTAAAAAATTTAGAGTCAACATATGCAGTCAGCCTGCACGGAACAAGATAACACCCTGGGTGACAGCCTGTGGCTTTGATGTAGGACAGTTGGAGGGGATCCTATGCTGCTGATAGGAAGTCAGACTGCAGCATCGAGCAAGGAAAAAATTCTGAAAAATTCATAAGCTTCCCTATCATTAATAATTAATCTCTAAGTCAACAAGCACTGGCAATTTATACTGGCCAGCACTGGGACACAGCCAGGACCAGCGCTCTACCTCCCTCTGCAAACCTTTCTGAAGCGATTAATTTCATGGCAATCTCCAGTTTCTTATCAGAAAAGCAGGGCTGCAGAAATTCAGGAGACAGTCCTCAACATACACCGTGAAGTGAGCCATCTTAACTTCAAAGATGAAAGTATCAGCTATCCTTAATCACAGACTCCCTAAAAATGGTTTAGATTTGCTTCTTAACCTGGTGGAGGTGATGGGGGTTGATGTTGCTCCCAAAGGGGACATCTGGTAAAAGCTCACAGACATTTTTAGTTGTTACAACTGAAGAAGAGTGTGCTACTGGCATCTAGTGTGTAAGAATCCAGGGATGCTGCTAAATATCTTACAGTGTACAGGATGACCCCGACAATGAAGAACCATCCAGCCCCAAATGTCAACAGTGCTGAGGTCAAGAAACCCTGCTACAGACAGTGACCTGGGGCAGGCAGGATCTTTACCCTGACAGCATTTGATTATGGGGGCAAAGAGAATATGGCTCAACAGACATGGAGGCTTAACTTCATCATGTTAATCCTCTAGCTGTTAAACTTTCCCAATATTACAGCTCGGCTGAGATCTGAAATAATTTGAGACAAGAAAGAGATAAGAATGGGAATGTGGGCAGTTCATACTGTGGCTAAAAAGTTTGTCTGAGACAGTGACAGGCTTGCAAAAATAATCTGGGCAGGTATTTGTGGAACCCTGCTTGAGAAGCTATTGCATTGCAGTATGTTTAACACAGGTGGGGTTCACCACTGGAACTGTGAACAAGGGTGTTCCCAGTGTATCAGCACCACTGGGTTCTGTGCATTATTCTGCCACAGGCTTCCTTGTTCCAGGAGAAGGCTCCAGTGGGGTCCCCTGGAAGCACACGACTTTCTCTAATATTTTGTTGGGTGTACAGTGATCGTTACATACACACAAACCAGGACCCTGAACTGTTGCTGAGGCAAAGGGTGACCCAAACGTATAACCACCTCTCCCTGATTGAAAAGGCTGAGATGCATCCTAGAAATAAATGAGAAACCAAAAGCAGAAAACCTGGGGTGGGATGGAAGCACAGGTAAGGAAGACGAGATCTAGGTAGGTGATCTTCAGTCCCTTTAATCTAACTTATTTTAAAATAAAAGTGGAAAAACCTTGCCTTTTTCCCTTTTTTTCACCTGTTTTCAGAGCCACACCCTTGGCAAATGGAAGTTCCCAGGCTAGGGGTTACACTGGAGCTACAGCTGCTGGTCTACGCCACAGCCACATCAACACCAGATCCAAGCTGCATCTGCGAACAATACCACAGCTCATGTCAACACCAGATCTTTAACCCACTGAGCAAGGCCAGGGATTGAACCTGCACCATCATGGATACTAGTCAGTTTCATTATCACTGAGCCACGACAGGAACTCCCCCTGCTTCTTTTCTAATCAAGCCAAAGATTTTTGCTCTCCTTCCTCACTCAATTCCATTTTCATATATCCTTTTAGGTTTCCCAATGTCACTATTTCCATAAAGGAGAAAAAAAACTAATGCCTGATTCTAACATCTGTGTTTCTAGGGATTCTCCCACTGAAATGAGAAACCACACTAATCATGCACAGAAGAATGAGCTTGCGATGAGTTCATTTTACCCAAGAACATCTTAAGCCAGTTTGTTTTCTCTGATTAGCCTCACAGTGAATGGGAAGCTGAGATTCTAAGACTTGGGCTTATATCACCCTTCCCTCGTTAAAATTTTCGTTAAGTGTAAATGTATGCTATCTTTTTTTTTTTTTACATATAATTTCTACCTGAACAGAGTTGCAAATAAGAAACACACTGACCCAAGGAGGTGTTGCATGGGATTCTTCCTGTTTTTCAGGAAACCGAGACACAAACTTCAGGAAAATATTCACATCCTCCAGGGTTTAGTAAGAGCTGTCCAGCCTGACTAGCTACCCTGATCATCTTCCCACAGCCTCCCCACCAGCCTTGTCCCCATGTTTACGGAAGCAGAAGACTGGGAAATGAGGGGAGAGGAAATGATCAGACCAGAAAGAAAGAGCACTATCAGCATTCCTGGGACATTGTTTTAAGGGCAACGGTGATGACTTTTCTTCTTTTTCTTTCTTTCCTTCCTCCTCCCACCCCCTTTTTAAGTTAGTGTTTTAAATGGTTGCACCAGAAACGTATGGAAGTTCCCAGGTCAGAGACTGAATCAAAGCCACAACTGTGACCCACACCAAAGATCCTTTAACCCACTGTGCAGGGCTGGGGATTAAACCCTCACCTCCACAGCCACCTGAGCTGCTGTAGGTGGATTCTTAGCCCACTACACCACAGCAGGAACTCCTGTGATGGGTTTTCTTTATGCTCTCTGGGGCACTACCTGCTGATTCTCCTTTAAGAAAATAACTTGGAGAGACTGGGGTACTTGCAAGAAGAGGGACATCTCATTTCTCCTGTTGGATGTCTGCCAGGCATCGGCTGGCCTAGGTCTAGTTGAGCAGATCTAAAACATGAAGAGAACCACAGGAAGACAGCAGAGTGATGGCGGGGTGTCCCTGTGTCCTATTTTTACTATGACTATTTGGTGTGGCAAAGATGCATGAGTTTCTTATGAGTCAAGTACACAGAGAAGATGATAGCTGAGCTAGAGCCACTTTAACGTAATCTTGTTCTAGAGGATAGATGCTGGTCCAGGAAATCCCAGCAACAGGTGGCTCTGGAATGGAGTCCCAGGGGTGGGAAGTGAGGTGTGGCCGGGTGACAGGAAGTTTCTGGAGAAGGTGTCCCTCATGAAAACACATCTCTGCATGACCAGGCTCTCTTAGGCTGCAGAGCCCACCTCAGACATGATGTTGTCCTGTCTAGACCGTTCCTGCAGTCCTCTACCCCAAGCCAATCCCTGTCATCTTTCCTCTCTAGGGCAGGTTTTCCACCATGTCCTGTCTTTCAGATTCCCTTCCCTAAGGCTCTCATGAAATCATGTGTCCATCATCATAGCACCCAGGTTAGTTTACAACTCCATCTGTTAGTGTAACTGCTGATTAATGTCTGCTTTTAACTGTAGGTCCCGGTTTTTTGCTCAACAAGATAATCTTAGAGATTGGCACAGAGACTGGCTTGTCAAATTCTTTTTTTTTTTTTTGGATTTTTGTCTTTTTAGGGCCACACCTGTGGCATGTAGAGGTTCCCAGGCTTGGGGTCTAATTGGAGCTGCTGCTACCAGCCTACGCCAGAGCCACAGCAACGCCAGATCAGAGCTGTGTCTGCAACCTACACCACAGCTCATGGCAACGCTGGATCGTTAACCCATTGAGCGAGGCCAGGGATGGAACCTGCAACCTCATGGTTCCTAGTCGGATTTGTTTCTGCTGTGCCATAATGTGAACTCCTTGTCAAATTCTTGAGGGCAGAAAGAAGGAAATGAACCTTCTGTATGGAGCCCTCTCAATGACCTTCTCACAGCATCTACCCCTATAAAACCTGGTATTATTCTTTGTGCACATATCTAACGCTCCTACGAGACAGACATTTCTGAGGGTAGGAACCATATTTGGTTTCTCTCCTGATCTCTAACAGAACAATGAAGAAAGAAAGAAAGAAATAGTGGACAAGATCATTGTTGTCTGACAAACCCCCACGAACAAAATCCTACACTGGATTTTTCTCATTCAAAGCTGACCCCCAGATAATCTTGTTTTGAAGAACTATGGTTCTTCATTCGCTGACTCAAAGGCTTGAATGTATTTACATGATCCCCAAGATTCCTCTGCTTTATTCTAAATACCATATGAGGAGTTCCCATCATGGCACAGCAGAAGCTCACCCAACTAGGTACCATGAGGTTGTGGGTCTGATCCCTGGCCTCACTCAGTGGATTAAAGATCTTATGTTGCTGTGAGCTGTGGTGTAGGTCACAGATGCAGCTCAGATCCTGGGTTGCTGTGGTTGTGATGTAGGCTGGCAGCTCTAGCTCCAATTTCACCCCAGCCTGGGAACCTCCATATGTCATGAGTGTGACCCTAAAAAGCAAAAAAATAAAAAATAAAAAAATTTTAAAAGTTAAAAAGTAAACACCATATGACATCACTCATATTGGAATTTAAAACATGGCAAAAATGAACCTATCTACAAAAGAGAAAAGAGTCACAGAGAATAGACTTGTGGTGCCAAGGGGGAAGGGTGAGGGAGTGGCATGGATGGGAAGTTTGGGGTCACTAGATATAAACTACTACGTTTAGAATGGATAAGCAAGGAGGTCCTGCTGTACAGCACAGGGAACTATATTCAGTCTCTTGAGATAGACCATGATGGAAGATAATTGAGAAAAAGAATATATATATATATATATATTCTTTGCTGTTCGGCAGAAATTGGTACAACTATACTTTAATGAAAAAAATAAATAAGTGTGATTCAAAAAACAATTTTGTTCCAGACTGACTTATGCAATAGGTAAGGAGGGACAAGGAATGTCGGGTATGGAGGAAACACAGAAAAGAATGACACTTTAGGCTTTTTTTTTTTTCCCAGAGGAACTTAGTTGGGGAAAAATTCATATTGAGACACACATATCACATTTGCACCTGTAGATTAAAAAGTATTTATTGCAGGGCCGCCTTAATAACTACTGAATTCAAAGGCAATAACAAAACAATCGGAAGTTAAAATAGTGAGCTATTTTTGGCAGCATGAGGAATGAAGTCAATTTGGAAAGGGGGAGGCTTCCTTCTTTAATGATTGAAATCCTATTTCACAGTCCACAGATTTTGTGGCTGTGCCTTGATACCACAATAAAAGTATTTCTGGAATCAAGGAAAGAACTTAGCCTTTTCTTTTGACATTAAAGATAAGTGCAGCAGCTATTTTTCTCACTGTTTATTCTGCTTTAGCTTAGGGAAACTGTACTCCTAGGAAGCCAGTGAATCGCTAAAGGACCTGAAAAGGCCAGGATGGGCAGGCTCGATCTGTTATGTGAGACACTTAAATCTTAAAGGAGCTTAATTGAGAACCCTTGCAAGGGAGTCCTGAGCACTGGAGATGTTGGCTCTTCATGAGTGCTCAGTGTACTTCCTCTGCAAGCACTGTTTTGTTTTTTTTTTGTTTGTTCATTTTTCCCACTCAAAATATTGTGCTTCAAAAATCATTTCTGAAAACTGTTACTGTCCAGCAAGTCATAGGATTTCTAAATTAGTCCATTTTCATACTCACCCTCACTTTGCTTTTCAACTGAGTTGGAAGCCAAGAGGTCAGGAAACTAGTTTAATATCTCAAAATTCTTATTTAAGAGATCTTGCCCACTGGAAAATAAGTTTCTAAATGGGATTATAACAGATGCAGTTCATTTTTGCCTTCTTCATTAGCTTCTTTCCACAAATATTTATTAAACATAGATTATGCCAGGCAACGTGTTAGCCATTAGGTCTACAGTGATGAGCATAAATGAACTAACAGGCACCTCCCTCATGGAATTTATAATTTAGGGAGGGATGTCAACGTTAATCAAATAAGCATGCACATTAATATACACTGACAAATAGATAACTGTTTCAAAGGATGAGAACAAGGTTCAGTGAGAGAAGACTGAACTAGCAGCTCCTGAACTGAGAACTAAAAACACACAGAGATTAACTTGGCAAAGAACTAAGAAGCACACTTGGGACGGGCATGGTACAGTCAACCAGTCAACCCTTCATACTGGTAGGTTTCCTAAATGCAAATCCAGCCAACCACGTATCCAGTCATCACTGATGAATACGCAGATGTGAAATCTGTGGATACGGGGACTGCCTGTACTCGTTGTATTATGGCATCCTGAGAAATAACAATGGAGCTGGAGGCATCAGGATCCCTGACTTCAGACTATACTACAAAGCTACAGTCATCAAAACCATATGGTACTGGCACAAAGACAGAAATCTAGATCAGTGGAACAGGATAGAATGTCACTTTATAAAAGGGACTCAGCATCTGAGGACTCTGACATCTGCATGGGCTCTGAGAACCAATCTCCTATTGGACAGTGAAGGACAATGAAGGATGAAATATGTGTAAAGGGATGGTAGAAGGAGAGAATGTGGAAGCAGGTCAGTGTTGCTGAAGGTCAGGGCAAGGGGGAGAGTTGTACAAAGTAAGGGTGGAGAAATAGTCAGGAGTTAAGCCGTGGGGTCATAGAAAGACTGTGTGTGGGGTCTTGTAGGTCATAGGAAGGTTATTCATCTGTATCCTAGAATCAGCAGGAAACCACTGGAAGGTTTAAAGCTGGATGGCTAGGTGGGAAAAGTGGGGAGGAGGGATGAGCAGCTCAGATTGGCATTTCATGCAGTTTATGTGGAGAATGGATTGGAATGGTTAAGGACAGACCCTGCTGATGTGGCCAAGTCTACTGAAAATACCAAGTGCCTACATCGGGCTCGGTGATCTGTCCTGTACGTAAACTTATTTGTGACTACAATCCCATAGAGAAGATTTAAAAAAAAATATTTAAACAAACTTTTCATCCTAAAATAATTTTAGGTTTATAGGAAAGTTGCAAATATAGTACAGAGAGTTCCTATACACCTTATACCCATGACCACCTATTATTAATATCTTACATTACCACGATACAAAATAGTATGAGTACATTGTTATTAGCTAAACTGAATAATTTATGTGGATTTCCTTAGTTTTCCCCTAATGCATTTCTGTTTCCAATATTCCATCCAGGCCACTCCATTACATTTTGCCATTATGTACCAGACTCCTTCAAACTGAGTTTCTCAGACTTCCCTTGCTTTTGATGACCTTGACAATTTTCAGTAGTGGTTAGGTATTTTGTAGAACATCCCTCATTCAAATTTTTCTCATGGACAGACTGGGTCTATAGATTTGGAGGATGAAATCACAGAAGGGAAGAGCCATTTCCACCACAGCATACTGAAGGTATATGCACACAGGATATCAGCCTTATCATTTATATTAACCTGGATCACCTGGCTAAGGTAATGTTTTCCCCACTGTGAAGTTACTTCCTCTCCCTCTCTCTGCTTTGCTCTCTTTGAAACAAGTCACTAGGTATATCCAAATCGAGTGGGCAAGTTTTATTCCACCTCCTTGACTATTATCTACATAAATCACTTAGAATTCTTCTGTATGGGAGATCTATCTCTGACTTGTTTCTTCCCTTCCATTTATTTATTTAGTCATTTATTTATTGTGGTATGGACTTAAGGATATTCATACTTTACATTATAATAACCCAGGGCATTATTTAATCTGTAGTTCTGTTATATATCTGGCCACTGGGAGTTCTTTCAGTTATTTCCTCTATCTCTTGTCCACACACCCAGTATTGTGGGTTTTTTTTAAGCACCTCCTTACTTTTTGGCACTACATGATGGTGCAGTTTCATTTTGCATATTGCCTACCCCTAGCCCTAGAACTATTCATTTTTTCAAGAATCCCTGGTTCCTTTTATGAGCATTGGATGTGCTCATTGCTGCTGGGAGAGAAGGGTTTTGTTCTAAATTCAGATGAGAATCCTGATGATTAGAGAGTATAGGTGACTTGCCAAAGTAGAGACATAGCCAAGATTCAACCAGACATCCTTTCCTCCACTCTCCTTTGTAAGAATACTCTAAGTTTCATTTCAAACCCATCATTTCCCTTGTTGGCTCATGCACTCTGGGGGAAGCTGAGCCTATCCTCAGCTCCAGGTGAGGGTCCCCTCTGGCTTAAGCCATTCAGCAGTTCCCATGTATCCAGCCACAGTGATTGCCTCATGGACAGGATATGTGGTATAAAATATATGCACCAGTCAGACACAAAATAATCCTTTCTAGAGGGTTTCTGGGTAAGAGACTTCCTCACTCTTTTGACAGAGATGCTGGGGGGAAGCTCTCTCTTCCTGCTGGATGTTAATGGAAATGTAAGAAGAGCCTATTGTAAGATAAATCTGTACACCGTGAAGGAAACAAAGAGGGCAAAGACTCTGTTCCTGAACTCAGTAGATTATGATCAGAGTAGGGCATATGATGATATAGAGTTGAAAATTCTGCTATCAGTTAAAGATACTAATTCACCTATTCATTTACTTAAATTTATAACACATCTGCTTTGCTTCCAGAAAAGAATTAGGTGGTTTCCAACAAGACAGAGTTGCAATAAACCTGACCAGATATTGGTTAAAAAACTGAGAAAGGTCACCTCACTCAAAAAACTAAGCTCAAAAAACTTACTGAAAATGAGCAAAACCAACACTCTGGATTTTTATCACCAAAGGAAAAATGAGGAACATGGTGAATAACTTTATTTTCATAATCAATTTCAAAAGCACTAGTCCTGAACTCAGGAGAAACCCACCACTGGAAAATTTGCAAAGCAAACACTGAACTTCCTAACTACTAGTACTAGTCAGAGCAGTTTCACAAACAATGAAGGAACATTCCTCTGAAGGCCATTTCTTACATCCATTTTCAATTAAAGCCAAGGGTATAAAGGGTAGTTCTGTGAGACTGCCCAGGTATGTGCCCTCCTAATGAACTTGCTACAGGAGGATATTCCAAAGAAACTCAAGGAATAATAATAATAATAATAATAATAATAATAATAATAATAACAACAACAATAATAATGTTAATGGACCCCATGACATTTTTGCTAATTCAATCCCTAATTCTTCTCTGATCTGAACTTTCCTCTTAAAATGTTCAGATTCATCAGTTTCACCTTCCTAAAGACATCTTTCTTTGAACTTTCTGACCTCCAATCAGGACTAGTTGTTTTCTGCAACTGACCCATAGATTTTTATCCTGGGATTTTCCCAGTCATGTGAGAAGGGAGGATTCTCTTTACTGTTCTCCTGACCTGTGTTGGATCTCCTTTTCCTTTGTCTTAAGCATTCTTCTTTCTTGGGTTACTTTCTTATTTTTGGTGGAATATTCCCTCTGGTAGCTTTCTGAGAAATAATACAGGGAACATATTTTTTTTTGTGGGGAGGGGAAATTTCATGTCCAAAATACCATTTTATTTCCTCAAACTTGACTGATCGCTTGGGTAAACAACTTTATAGTCTGGAAATAAAAATCTCTAGAAATTTGAAGGCTTCACTCCCTTGTCTTCTAGCCTCCAGTGTAGCTGTCAAAAAAACTCAAAATACTAGCAAGGCAAATCCAACAATACATTAAAAGGATCATACACTATGATCAAGTGGGATTTATTCCAGGGATGCAAAGATTCTTCAATATCTGCAAATCAGTCAGTGTGATACATCACATTAATAAAGAATAAAAATCATATGATCATCTCCATAGATGCAGAAAAAGCTTTTGACAAAATTTAATACCAATTTATGATAAAACTCTCTAGAAAGTGGGCATAGAGGGAACCTACCTCAATATAAGAGGCCATATATGACAAAATCAGAGTTGACATCACTCTCAGTGGTGAAAAGAATTTCTATTAAGATCAGGAAAGAGGCAGCATGTCCACTCTCACAACCTTTTTTTTTTCTTTTTATGGTCGCACCTCCTGCAGCATATGGAACTTCCTGCAGCTGTAGACCTACACCACAGCAGTGACAACACTGGATCTGAGCCACATCTGGGAGCTATGCTAAAGCTTATGACAACACCAGATCCTTAACCCACTAAGCTAGGCCAGGGATCAAACCTCACAGATACTATGATGGGTTTCTAATCCACTGACCCACAACAGGAACTCCTCTCATCACTTTTATTCAACACAATTTTGGAAGTCCTGGCCATGGCAATCAGAGAAGAAAAAGAAATAAAAGGAATCAAAATTGGAAAAGAAAAAGTAAAACTGTCGCAGTTTGCAAACATGATACTATGCACAGAAAATCCTAAAGATGTTATCAGAAAACTCAGAGCTCATCAATGAATTCAATGAAGTTACAGGGTTCAAAATTAATATGCAAAAATCTCTTGCATTTCTGTACACTAACAATGAAACATCAGAAAGAGAAATTAAGGAAACAATCCCATTCACCATCTCATAAAAAAAAAACAAACCTAGGAAAAAACCTGCCTAAGGAGGAAAAAGCCCTATACTGTGAAAAGTATAAGACATTATTGAAAGAAATAGAAAATGACACAAAAAGATGGAAGGATATGCCATGTTCTTGGATTGGAAGAAAAATAATGTCAAAATGACTACATTTCCCAAGGCAATTTATAGATTCAGTGCAATTCCTATCAAATTACCAATGGTGTTTTTCAGAGAACTAGAACAAAAAATTTTTAAATTCATTTAGAAACACAAAATACCCTGAATAGTCAAAGAAATCCTGAGAAAGAAAAATGGAACTAAAGGAATAGGCTTCCTGACTTCAGTCTATAATACAAACCTACATACAATAGTATGGTACTGGTGAAAAAAAGAGAGACATAGCGATCAGTGAACAGTATACAGACCCCAGAGATAAACCCATGCACCCATGGTCAACTAATCTACAACAAAGGAGGTAAGGCGATACAACGGTGAAAAGACAGTCTCTTCAAGAAGTGGTACTGGGAACACAGGACAGCTACACATAGAAGGATGAAATTAAAACACTCTAACATTATACATAAAAATGAACTCAAAATGCATTAAAGACCAAAATGTAAGATTGGATACTATAAAACTCTTAGATGAAAACTTAGGCACAACTCTCTTTGACATAAACCACAGCAATATCTTTTTGGACCCTCCTCCTAGAGTAATGAAAAAATAAACAAAAATAAAAAATAGGTCCTAATTAGACTTAAAAGCTTTGCACAGCAAAGGAAACCATAAACAAAAATGAAAAGACAAGCCACAGAATGGGAGAAAATCATTGCAAATGAAGCAAACGATAAGGGATTAATCTCTAAAATATACAAACAACTCATGTAGCTCGGTATTAAAAAAAATAAAATAAAAACAAAACAAAAACAACCAAATCAAAAACACGGACAGAAGACCTAAACAGACATTTCTTCAAAGAAGACACAAAGATGGCCAAAATGCACATGAAAAGATGTCCAGCATTGCTAATTACTAGAGAAACGCAAATCAAACCACAATGAGTTATGGTTGTGATTCACACCAGTCATAGTGGCCATCATCAAAAAAGTCTATAAGCAATAAATTACTGAGAGGGTGTGGAGAAGGAAACCTTCCTACACTGTGGATGGGAATGTAAACTGGTACAACGGCAATGGAAAACTGTATGGAAGTTCCTCAAAAAACTAAAAATAGAACTACCATATGATACAGAAACCCCACTCCTGGGCATCTATCAGGAGAAAATCATAATTCTAAAAGTGACATACACCCCAGTGTTCACTGCAGCACTATTTACAATAGCCAAGACTTGGAAGTAACCTAAATGTCCATCAACAGAGGAATAGACAAAGGAGATGTGGTCCATATATACAATGGAATATTACTCAGCCATAAAAATAATGAAATAATGCCATTTGCAGCAACATGGATGGACATAGTGATTATCATACTAAGTGAAGTCACAAAGAGAAAGACAAATATCATGCAATATCACTTATATGTGGAATCTAAAAAAATTATACAAATGAACTTATTTACAAAAAAAAAACAGATTCCTTGATTTTGAAAACAGACTTATGGTTACCAAAGGGGACAGGTCAGGGGAGAGATGGATTGGGGGTCTGGGATTGGCATGTGCACACTGGGCTGGATGGTCACATGGGGACCTGCTATGTAGCACAGGGAACTCTACCCAACATTCTCTGATAATCTATGCAGGAAAAGAATCTGAAAAAGAATGGATAATGTGTACATGTGCAACTGAATTACTTTGTTACACAGCAGAAATTATCACAACATTGTTAGTCAAGTAAATTTTAATAAAACTTTAAAAATGAAAAAACCTCAAAAATCTCTTAAATTACTCTTTCTTATTTGAAACTATTCTTGTCCCACCCCCTAGAAGCTTGAGATTTCTTCTTTGTCCCTAATGTCCTGAAGTTTGAGTCTAAGTGTTCTGTGTGGATCGGTTTTCATCCACAGTGCTGGGCACTTAGTGAGATCCTTCCATCTGGACGTTTCCTTTAGTTGCATGAAACTTCCTTGCTATGTGATGACTGTTAGGGTTTCCTCACCTTCATTTTCTCTGGACTCTATTTCTGAAACTGTCATTCTGATGTTGGACCTTCTCTTATTTTATGTTTTCTATTAAAAAAAAATCTCTTTGTCTTTTCTTCATATTCTAAAAGATTTTCTCAATTTATCTTCCAAACTTTCTATCGAATTTTTAATTGCTGCTATCAAAGTTTTTGTTTCCAAGAGTATGTTTTTATTCTGTAAACATATGCATATATATTTATAATACACTGTTCTTGTACCATGGTTGCAGCATTTTCTCTCATCCTACCAAGGATGTTAGCATCTGTTGACATTTTCTTCTTCCTCATGATCTATGTTTTCTCCAAGTTGTCTCTAATTCTCCTGTTTGGTTTCTGTCTTCCATATTAGTGGCTCTTCTCAGTTGTCTGGTAATCTTTGGTTTCTGGACATTTTTAAGCAGGGAGTGAGGAACAAAACATCTAGTTGGATGTGTCGAGAACTTAAGGGGGCTTCTTAGTTCACTTAAGATGATCTGGGTGCTTTATTTGAGGGAAATCTCCAATGTCACTATCTCCTGCTGTTCCCTCTTGAGTGCTTCAGGTTCCCCAGAGAAGATGATTCCTGTTCCCTGCTTGGAGGATGAAGGCCTAATTATCAATATCTGGTTGCTGGGTAGCAGAGGAAAGCTGAGGATTTCAACATTCAGTTTGCATCTGTCCACTTAATCCCCTTTCACAATATCATCTATACTCTCTCTCAGCTGTGCCTGTTGTACCCTATGTTTTTTGTTTTTGTTTGCTTTTTAGGGCCACGCCTGTGGCATATGGAAGTTCCCAGGCTAGGGGTTGAATCAGAGCTACAGCTGCTGGCCGGAGCTACAGCTGCTGGCCATAGCCACAGCAATGCCAGATTCTTAACCCACTGAGCAAGACCAGGGATTGAAACAGCAACCTCATGGTTCCTAGTTGGATTCGTTTCTGCTGCGCCACGATGGGAACTCCAACCCTGTATTTTATTCTCTTCACTTCTCTTCTAGGAAGAGTATGGTTGGAATTCTGAGGACAGCAATGCTTTTAAGACTTTCAACCGATCCTTATTTTCAACTTCCTCTTAAACCTTCACTTTTAGAGATAAATACTGGCACCAATTCCTGAGCCATTTAAGGCTATATATCACAGGGTACTCAGATTTCTATACTACTGGTATAAGGATTATATTTCTTTGGGGTTGCTAAATCATTTACTTCTTGCCTATTTATTATCCAACTTGCATTATTTTGTCATTATCTCTTCTCCTCACCTCCTTTAATTATTAGTTTGGAGAGACTATAGGAGGGAACGATGAACTTATATGTGTTTTATCCACCATCTTGAAGTCAGTGACCTATAAATTGTGATCTACAGAATCATGGGGTTCCCTGTAGGTCCTTCGGGGGCCACAGAAGAGAGATGTATAGAGGTCAACGGTAGGGCTCCAGACTTTCTACCCTTATTCCATGAACAGCATCTCTAGACTTTAAAGCATGAAATATTTCATTTGAAAAAAAGGATTCTTCTGCTAAAAACAATTGCATGGCACTTACTATATTTGGTCCTGAAAGCTACCCATGTGCATGCCTAAGGACAGAGAAGAGGGGCACATACAGATATCAAAATGTTCACAGTAGTGGTCTCCAAACACGGCCTTTAACAAGCGCCTTCTCCTTGTAAGCTTGTGTCACTCCTGGTGTCAGGAGGTGGAATCTACTTCCCCTCCCTTTGAATTTGGCTGACTTTGTCATTGGCTGTGATCAGCAGGATTTAGCTCATTACATTCTGGAAGTTCTGAGCTCAAGCCTTAAGTGAAATGGAAGCATCTAGTTCCAGTCTTTCGGTGCCCAGCTGCCATGCTATGCAAAGCCCAACACACAAGACGGAATTAAAGGACTCTGTAAAAACCAGCAGTATTAACTGCAAGCCACCTGAGGAAGCCATCTTTGATGTTCCAGCTCAGTGGATGCTGTGGGTGACTGCAATCCCAGCTGATAGCACTGAGAGTAGAAGAATCATCCTTCTGAACTCAGCGAACCCATAGAATCCTGAGAGATAATAAAACAATTGCTCTTTTAAACTAAAAATTGGAGTAGCTTGCTATATATGAACAGATAACTAAAAGAGAACATTTCAGGGGCTCTTTGTTGCCTTCTCTGTATTTTTCTGATTTAAAAAAAATATTACTTTGCAATGTACATGCTATTTAATTCCCCTTATTTAAAAATAAGTTATAAAAATGTATAACAGAGAAGCAACTTTTTGTCCTTATGATTACTTTGTTAAGTTTTCATAATTAAGTGCATGTAAAATGGCCACCAAGTCCTGATGTGGTTATGGAGCAGAATAAAGTTAACAAACTTACAGGTGTCCAACCTGACCTGCTAACATATACTTGCATATGTGCACACACACATACACACATACACACATCTGACACAAGTGATCAAGACTAAAGGAATGCAATCATCAAAGAAACAAACAGCAAATAGACTTTCTATGGGAGAACTGGGTTGTGCATAAAAATAGTATATAAATCACCAGGGATCGAACCCACATCCTCATGGATACTAGTCAGATTCATTTTCACTGCACCACTATGGGAACTGCCCCATCAGGATTTTATTCCCATTCTTCCTCTTCTTACCAGTTGTGATATTCAGTGAATTACTTAGCCTCTGAAGCCTTTCCTGTCCACTTGAACAAGGAACAGTTTTAACTCATACGGTTGTAATAATTGACTAAAGGATTATTTTTTGCAAGGTAGGTACTGGAAAGAGAATTCTAACTGTATATACTATCTAAATATCTTTAAATATTACTATTATTTTTAATAGCATATATATATATTTTAATAGTAAATTATTTTTAAGTCAGGTGCATAAGTACATTCAGATTTTTGTGCAACCATCACCACCATCCATCTCTAGAACTTTGCATCATCCCCAAACTGAAACTCTATTTTTTTTCAATCCATCAACTGATTTTGGTCAAGTTCATCCACTTTTTTAGCATGGTACCTAATACCTGTTCACTGTCTCATAACATCAGGGATCATGGGGCTTCATTTTAGCTTTTGAATTTCATTTTTTAGCAGTTCTAGTTGTAGAAATTAATATTTCATTGCTCCTATTCTTTCTTAGAAGTCTTTCAAAGAACAGGGATTCTGTTTTTAAAAAACAGAATGAAACTCTGTTTCATTGTATCTTGAATATTCATAAATTTAAGCTGCATTATGAGATCTTAGCAATTTTATTTTTCCTAGACCCTAAAATAGTTTGCCATTCATCACCTTAGGCATTATTTGATATTACCAATTATTCTCAATGATGCTAAAAAAGCACTAATGTGACCTTTTTAAAAACATGAATGTCTGCTGTATAACTACCAAATAATCTTTGATAATCTATGTGGGAAAAGAATCTAAAAGAGAATGGATATGTGTACATGTATAACTGAATCACTTTACTGTACAGCAGAAATTATCACAACGTTGTAAATAAACTATACTTCAATAAAACTTAAAAAATGAAAAAAGAACATGAATGTGAAATATAAAAATAATGGAAATACCTAAAAGTTTGATGCAATGATGAAATAAACCATCATTATTACGTCAGTTTTCCTGTTATCTTACCCCAGTATTGCAGCATCTCTCAAGGATTAAGAGAAGACAGGGGATATCATCTTTGCAGTTTAAAAAAATCTTTTAGTCAGTACAGATGAGAATTTGTAATTTTATTTTCTACCCATAATGGCAAAAATAAGGAAATTTACCGAGGAAGATGTTTCACAATTATTCAATAAATCAAAACATTAATGCAAAGATTAATTCAGACTATGAATCTTCAGATGACAATATCCTAGGCAAATTCTCTCAAAGTCTAGAATCATTGCATGGATACTATATTTTCAAGGACCAAAAGGAAATGCAGTGTTCTCAATAGGTTAGTCACTCAATAAGAATTTTATCATGCAATGTTTTGACCACAAAACCTAAACCATCCTGTTTTGCTAAAAAGATAATCATATTCTTTCATCTTTATAATGATTGTACAACAAAATGTTGCTTGATATGGCTCCTAGGTAGATAAGGCAGGTATATATCAAAGGGTGGATAAAAGAAAAGAGATGATATAGATATCAAAAATTCCATTGATCACTCTAATTTATGTTAATAAATCTGAAATGTTTTGCAATTATGGAGCAAGGATGGCTGTCCTCTCAAAATCATGAGCCATCAAAAATTTTCAAAAGTATTATATTTTGGTGATGTTAACTGTAAGAAGATAAAGTCAGAAGCAATGATAAGCTCCAACTTTTAGAGATATATCTGAAATCTGGAATCAGATTTAAAGATGGCTATGTCCCAGAATCACACATACAGCTGGTGACCAGTTAATGGTTTTCAAAGGAAGGTATCCATTTTTGATATATGTACCTTCTAAACCAGGAAAAAATGGAATAAAAAATTAGTATTTGCTGTGTGTAAATTTTTAATAAAATTTTAATAAAGTTGTTTTTCATCCTAAAAAAATACTATATAAATCAAAGAAGTGGTGATAATGATTCTAATGTTTGGAAGAGAAGCAGGGGAACTTAAAAACAATCTAATCCTAACATTTCAGTTGAGAGGTTAGTACAGTGAAGTCCAGAATGTGAAGTGATTTGTTCACATCTCCAGAAAGGGGAAGTGAAGAAGACTACAAAGGAAGCACCATGCTAGGAGAATAAGTTAACTCATGCCAGTGAATGAAAATAAAAAAATAAAACTACATTTTTTTTGGCAAACAGAAGAGGATTTTACTTTTCTTGACATAACTCTTCAGAGGCATAAAATATTTGTGCCTTTCTATGGAGGGAAAACAATAAAGAAAATATTTATTAAGTTACTTGAGAAAGTCAGGTGTGACAGGGAATCAATGGATAAGCTGACATCAGGGGGCAGGAAGAGGTCTTTGGTCCCAAATAAGAGAAACACAATTATATATGAACTGTCAATCTAAGCATTCCCCTGAATTACTGAAGGTTATCTTTTGTTTTGTTTTGTTTTTTTGGCCATTGGAGTTAATGGACATTGTGAGTCATGATGTAAGGAAAAAAGTGATTAGTCTGTGAATAAGCAGAGGCAGATAAAATCCCCTGGTTTAATGAAGATTTATCATTTCCATTCTTTCCGAGTTTGCCTCTGAATATCCTGTTTATGAAGTATATTTCATGATAGTGTTGCATCTATCTTGTTTCAGTGAAGTTCAGCTCATTTGTATTTTAGTGTGTATCTCGTGACCATTTATTTAACATTACACATTTTGATAACATTTCTCACTTTGGAGTATCCCAGAATGCACTGGGTAATCAGGCAGGAATGTATTTGAAGCCATCAGGGACTACGGATACCCTTTGGTTTCAGGCTTCTCCCTATACAGCAATACCCAGAAGGTGCTGGCCTCATGGTAATTCTTAGTAACATAATTGAGATAATGGTGATGGCTGTGGGTTGCCACCAAACAGCACAGCTGCAGCAGCTGTCACTATAGCCTGGGAGCTGCCGTCAGGAATGAGTTGCTTCCTTTATGGCCAAAGGCCTGCAGCTTAAAACAGCACGAGGAGCTTTGTTTATGGCAGAGAAGAAGGATCAACAGTCTTGTTTGTGTAG
This sequence comes from Catagonus wagneri, assembly GCA_004024745.2. Taxonomy (NCBI): domain Eukaryota; kingdom Metazoa; phylum Chordata; class Mammalia; order Artiodactyla; family Tayassuidae; genus Catagonus; species Catagonus wagneri. Next base: position 45,470,409 of record PVHT021183699.1, read on the forward strand.
ATTAGGGTTGAGGGGGGACCCGCAGGGGGGTGGCAAATCTCACCCATCTGTTCTTGTTTTTCTAAAAGGCTGATGCAAGTGATCAATTTAAAATGGCTAAAATTCCCTGCTCACTGCCCTCAGTATCAGTTTATGGGTTTATAAGTTCACACTGACCTCCTCCGGGAATTTGTGAAAAAGTCCCAAATGCGGTAGGAAATACTGCAAAGTGCCATCTGATTCAAGTAGAAATGATTTCAGTCAACAGCCAGGGACATTTTATTGGGAGACTTAATAAGTTCTAAGGAAAAAAAAAGCACTTAAGTGCTGTCAACAAAAGGAATTTCTTCTTGTTTTTAACTAAATGACAAAAAGGTACATAATCAGAAAAGGAGGCCTCTGAGATCCCAGTGTGCCAGGCATTTATTTAGAGCCAGGATGGCCTGGCTTTAACATTTTCAGTTTTCAGGGATTAGTATCATGACTACTTCCCCCTTAGGTTAATATTATCTTTTGTGCATTTTGAAATCTTGCCTTAAATTTCAACATTGTGCATTAAGAATTTTTAATGCTCCTTCTTGTCTACTGTCTATATTTTCTCTTCAACCTTAATATGACTGTGGTAAAAATCCCTTACCATTATCCCTCTTTAAAAAAGGATTTACAAAGACACTGTCTCCTCTTCATAACAAATGTACAGTAGGTGGCAGTAGCAGTGCTGTGAATTAGGTGGGACTGAAATAAGTCATACCCATTTTACAGTTGAGGAAATTGAGGCCCAGAAAGGTACAGAAAAATTCCCAAAGTAAACCATTCATCTAATCCCATTCTGCATTCATTTGACAACTATTTTGTGAACAGACACTATGCTGTGGGCAACCACATCACAGAGGTGATGTGGAAAAGTACCATGGTTAGTAAGATGTGTTTGGGAGCTCAGATCAGGATTTGAGAAAAAATTTCCATCAGGTCATCAAGATTTCTCACTCTCAGCCTTACTAAAATTTTGGAATCAATAGTTCTTTTTTTGTGGGGCGGGGGCTGTCCTGTGAATTACAGGATGTCTAGAAGCATCTGTAGCCCCTACTCAATAGAAAAGAGGGGCACTACTCCACATCTTGTGATAAAGTGTCTCTAGACATTGGTAGTGTCACTAGGCATGGAGGCTTGGGGGAGAGGTTACTTCAATTGAGAAGCACTGAAATAACTGAATTTGGGGGATGAATGGATTAAGAATATGTGGTTCATATATACAACGCAATACCATTTAGCCGTAAAAAAGAACGAATAAAGTCATTTGCAGCAACATAGATGCAACTAGAGATTCTCATACTAAATGAAGTCAGAAAGAGAAGGACAAATACCACATATCACTTATATGTGGAATCTAATATATGTCACAATTGAACCTATCTACAGAAAAGAAACAAACTCATGGACTTGGAGAACAGACTTGTGGTTGCCAAGGGGGAGGGGGAAGGAGTGGGATGGACTGGGAGTTTGGGTTAGTAGATGCAACTATTGCATTTGGCGTGGATAAGCAATGAGGTCCTGCTGTACAGCACAGGGAACTATACCCAATCACTTGTGATGGAACATGATAGAGGATAATAGGAGAAATAAAATGTATATATATATATATATATATATATATATATATATATATATATATATATATATGTATAACTGGGTCACTTTGCTGTATAACAGAAACTGACAGAACACTGTAAATCAAATATAATTAAAAATTAAAAAAATTAAAATAAGAGTATAATAGTCCCTACATAACAGCCTTACTGTGGCTAATGAATTGACTGGAAGTGATCATTAATGGGAGATACTGATTCTCAGGTCATCCAGTGTTTACGGAGTGCCTTCTATGTGCCATGCCAACAAGCAGGTGGAGAAGATCCAGGCCTTAACCTCCAGACCTTGACTTCTATCTAGTGTCCCCGAGCCTCACTGCTGGCCACTCCTCTAAGTCTCCTAACCTGCCCCGTCCTTGCTCCCGTCATCTGTAAACATCTCCATGTCCTTGTCTGTTATCATCTGTTTTCACCTACATTGTCAGGATGCTTACAGGTTTGAAAAGGCTTTTCTCAGGCTGACATTTTAGAACTTACCATGCTCCATGTCATCCTACTGTCCCTTCTTGTGAACAACCAACACAACAGATCACGAAGCCCTCTGAATGTCTAGCATCAGAAGGAACGAGGGATTGTGGAACCCATTGTCCTTAAGGGGTCCATGAGAGCAGGGAAAGGTGACGTGGGAAGAGAAGAAGAGGGAAAACGCGTTAACACTGTCAGCTATTTTCTCTAAATGAGTCATGGGGCGGGGAGGTTGGGGAGGGGAAAGTTTCCAGACCACGAATAAATGTGTGACAAATGATTTGTCTTTTGACTTCCTTTGTTATTAAGCTGTGATTTGACAGCTTTTAGTGATTTTTTTAGTGATTTTTAGTGATTTTTAGTGAGTTTTAGTGATTTTTTTTTGGTAGAAAAACTTCCTAGTCCTAGTAATGAATACATCTCAAGTAAGGAAGGGCTAATGTTAGATTTCATCCAAGCAGTAAAGTGTTTTCTAGACACAAAACAGTGCGATTAATTTTTCCCTGCTGCACCCGAGCTGGAAAAAAAAATGCATTCCTCCATTCCCTTTTTTTCTGTTATTACCTCAGATGGCTTATAAAGACTTTTCCTATAATAAGAATTGTGATTCTAAAGAGACCGCACACAATGAACTTTAAAATCACAATGTAAACATAATTAAGAGATAACGCCAAGAGGACAGAATGTCATCTTGAGATAATGACCTCCAACTGCTCTAAAAGTGTGGAAGGAGAAGAAAGCCAATGCCCAGAAATGCAGGTTGGACATCAGCCAAGACCTTCACTTGAATGTCAGTGCCCGAGGGCTCCCTGAGTGTTAACTGAATCCTGCTTTATAAAATGTAGTGAATTCTCCATCATTCGCAGGAGGGAGGTTATAGGGCACAAAACAAAAGACAACATATTCATTTTAATCTGGATGATGTATTTGTATAACCCCTTGGACACGAGTGTACTTGTCATGAAAGAATTTCTTTCTTCCAAGTGGCCAAAATTTATCAGACCCCTGTTCAAATCTTTCAAAGCCTCAGGTTCGGCTTCTGGTTGGTAAATCAATTCATGCAAATGTTCTAAGAGCTTCTTGGGTTATCTTTTCCAGCAGCTACATTTCCCTTTTAATAAGTGGAAGAGCTTCCAGGATGAAGCAGCTCCTAAGATAGGCAGGAAGGGTAAGATTTCAAAAGGTGGCATTGGGAGATGAATTGAGAGTGTATTCTAGATGGAGGAAGCAGCATAAGCCAAGTACGGTGGTAGGAAAACTCAAAGCAAGTTTAGAAGCATGAGTAGTCTGGTTTGACAATGGCAAAAATGGTCGAAGAGAATAACAAGCACTTTAGCTGGGAAGAGTATGATTCTCCTCTAGACTAGAGTCCCAATCAGGTACCTCGTTTGTCAAGTTTGGAGTGAAGATGTGATTTGATTGTCCTGTGCAATACATATTTTTTGGTCTTTTTTGTCTTTTTAGGGCTGTACCTGCAGCATATGGAGGTTCCTGGGTTAAGGGTCAAATCCGAGCTGTAGCTGCCAGCCTATGCCAGAGCCACAGCAACGCCAGATCTGAGCCACGTCTGTGACCTACACCACAGCTCATGGCAATGCCAGATCCTTAACTCACTGAGTGAAGCCATGGATTGAACCTGCATCCTCCTGGATACTAGTCAGGTTTGTTAACCACTGAGTCATTATGGAAACTCCTATTTTTTTAATTGAGATTTTTAGCTTCTCTTAAAACTCTGGAATGTCTGTTCATAATGGCGCTACGATACTGCTAGGGCTGGAGCAGATTATCAGCTGTCTCTGGTGAGGTGCTTATTCTCCAGGTGGCCACAGTCCTCACCAACACACAACACACCAAGGTAAAAAGGAAGTTGTGACTTACTGTCAATTTTTTCTAATGCCAAAGAATCATAATCTCCAAGAAGAGATGCATGTTTGTTCTTATACTGAGGGTCATGAAAAAGAAGTTAATGTTCTTCCATCAGACTCACTTTTCTCATTTCTATTAACTCTGTCAGCATCTGATATTCTGACCCCTGCAGTTTAAACAGAGGAAGACTTAAAACGGTTTTCAGGGCAGGGGGGTAACATGACCAAAGCACACCTCAGTTTGGGCGTGAGAAACCACAGTAGGTGTAAAAGAGGGAAGAGGGCTCTAAGATAGAGCAGAATTAGCATGTGACTGTAGTACAAATCCAAGTTCAAAGGGTCTGAAGCAGGCTAGTAGAAGTAGCAATAGATTGGGCAGTAAACAGATGCTTGGGTGAAAGAGATGACATTTTGAAGTTTTTATTTTAGCTTCCTGAGCATATGACATTGGAAATTCGCAAATTCGGAGAAGGAACTGGTAAGTTGAGGTGAGTGATGAGCTCATTTTGGATATGTGTTTTTAAGGACAGTGGGCAGATTAGCTGGAAATAGAAGATGAGGGCATAACAGAGAGACTGAAGCAAAGGGTGGGAAATTGGGAATCACCTGAATGGAAAAGGCAATTCATATAATAATGGGAAGGAAGGTCACAAAGGCTGGGAGACTGTATGTAGAAAGAATAGAAGTCCATGTAAGAACCATGGGAAGAACCACATTTAGTAGCTCTTAGTCTGTTCAGGATGATATAAAAAATACCATAAATTGTATATGTATAACTGAATTACTTTCCTACACAGCAGAAATTATTGCAACACTGTAAATCTACCACAGTTCAATAAAACTTAAAAAAATGAAAAAAATGCCATACATTGAGTGCCTTATAAACAAAAATTTCTCATAGTCCTGAAGGCTGTGAGAAGCCCGAGATCAAGGCAGATCCCTGTCTGGTGAGGATCCACACCCTGGCTCACAGATGGCCATCATCTCCCCACATCTTCTCATGGCAGAGGGACAAGAGAGCTCTCTGGGGCCTCTTTTACAGGGGCACTGATCCCAGTCCTGAGGACTCGTAACCTAATTATCTCCTAAGGGCCCTGCCTCCAAATACCATCACACAGGGGACTGGGTTTTAACTTAGGAATTTTGGGGGGGACACACTGAGTCTATGGCAAGGAGCCATGAGGAGACCATGAAGGAGTCAGAAAAGGAGCAACCAGAGAAAAGGAGGAAAACCAAGGTAGCAGAGCAGGATGAGAGGTAGGGAGCAGGGAAGTTTGAGAAAGAAGGACCTGCGTTGTCAAGGCTGTGGCCTGAGGCAGGACCACTGAATTTAGACGACACCAGGGATGTGATGCCAGATTCAGAGAAGTAAAGGAGAGAGTTGAGGAATGATGTATATTAATGAATCTATCAACTAAATGACATAGAGGCTTTATCCCCATGGTTTCTGAAGCTCAGAAGTCAGAAAGTGAAGAGTAAGTAAAGAAACTAAAGCATCACCAAGAATTGTTTTAAATAATTCCAGCCACGTACCAGAATGTGGTCACAGAGAGTAGTCAGGCTTCCCATTGTCACCAGTGACATTCTAAAAACATGCATAGATATTTTTTGAAATGAGAAAATGTGTTTGGGGTTGAGCATGAATGTGTGGCTTTTGTTTTATAAACCCATCTGTCACTGTGACATCAACCACTTGAATTTCTCAAACCACTGTCACATCTCTGCGTGATACAGAATAGAACATCTAGGGCAGAAATGTTCTGGTCTTTGCTTTTTTCTCCCGGCAATGCTGCACTGTTTTTCTTTCAGTGAGCTACCATTCCCTAATTCTGTCTTGTTCTGGTGGAATGGGAGTCTCAAGCAAGGTATGACCATCCTCCCCACGGTCCTCGTTCTCCTACCCAGTCTAACACATGGGCAGAAGACCCAGTAATGCCAATCCAACCTTCTCCTGAGTATCTTAATCTTGAGCACAGAATAAAGTTGGAGTTAAGTCATTAAGATGATGGCTGTGAAGACAAAGTCCAGTAGCATCTGCTGTTGTTACCCTCAGAGTGGTGCTGTTCCCATCAGTCCCCACATCTGATTGTGGTTACTTTACTGTCACTGTTGTTTAACCTGGCTGGCATCAGTTGAAGTTGCTTGCTACCCAAACAGTTTCACTGCTATGTATCTGTTTAAGAAGACACTATTGGGGAATCTTACAGATGATATGATTCTGTGACCTGGAGATTTGCATGATTAACCATGAACATTATTTGGATGAACATGAGCCGCCATCACAGACCCTCCTTAAGATATTCTCCTATTACTCTGTGGGAGCAGGACCAGTGTCTGCTCTTCCTTGCTATAGTGCTCGTCCTTGGAGTATATGGCAGATGCTCATTAAATAGGTAAGTGACTATATACAGGAGGAGACCCTCTTTGCCATGATGGCAGCCATACAGAGCTTTACATCTTCCTCATAAAGCTCCTCCGAGGTGAACAGTGGGCTCCTCTCTTTATGGACCAGGAGAGTGAAACTGAGCCACAGGGGAAGTCAATGCCTGACGTGGCAAAAAAATACAGCAGCTCTAGGTGCCATTCTTATCTTCTCTGGATAAATTAAAAAGAAGCACATGGGCTATCTCTTTGATCACGCAGCATCGTGGTAAGCCAACCTCCACCCACCAAATTCTGCTCATCCTTATTAACCTTGCTGAGCTCCAGAACTTAGGTCTTCAGCCTGGAAACCTGAATTCATAGTTAGGCTGGATTCTACATGAGTCCAAAAGAGACAGAACCACACACACACACACACACACACACACACACACACACACACACACACACACAGAGAGAGAGAATATCCCATCTGACTTGTCACCAAATTTCTTAAATGCACATTCACTTGCACAGAGAGTATAAAGCATACCTCAAAAACAATTCTTCCAGCAGTAGCCAGTAATGGTATTTCCTATCCTGGAAGCCACTGGGTTAAGATAGTGAATGAATAGATGGTACACTCCTTTTGGCAACGTGGTCTTCTCTTGAGAAATGTACAAAAAAGTCCAGATACCCATGGATTTTCTATTATAAACACTGTCACATCACATCTATCATCTAAAATTCTCAACACCACTGCCTTTATGAAACCTGTCAATCCTGGTATTTTCAACTATGTCTTCAAACTCTGGAATGCATCAGGATTGTCTGAGAGTTTGAAAATATAAATACATATGCTCAGAACTCACCCCAAATTTTTGGATCAGAATTTTGAGGTGATGGAGCTCCAGTCCCTGCACTTTTGTTCTACTTCCAAGGAAATTCTTATGCTCAACAAAGTGTTAAGTACTGCTCAGTAGAAAGGAACCATTTGATCCAGAGAAGACAAATACCTGGCACACTTAGTACCATATTTTTTCTCCGGCACCATAGCAGTCATCACTAACTCATCTCTGCACCCTTTCCCAGTAAGCCACAATTTTGATCACCCCTACAGTGGCCATTTAATCAGAGTGGGCTCAGGAGAAAAACCTATTTGTTGGTCTATGAGATAAGCCCTATATATTGTTCCAGCCTTCTGGAAATGGGTTGGATCTAATAAGCCACCATTCTGTTGTCCAATTACAAACATCAACCTGCCCCTATAACCATATTCTTGAAGGATACCACTCTTTTTTAAAGTTTAGGTATTATTGACAAATACAATTGTTAAAAAAGTAAAGTGTACAATGTGATAATCTGATATATGTATACATTGTGAAAGAATTCCCATCAAGTTAATTAACATATCCATCACCTCACATATATACCATATATACCGTTTTTTTTTTTTCCTGAGAACACTTGAAATCAGCTCTCAGCAAAAAGCATTTATATAACACATTACTATAAATTATAGTCATGTTATACATTATATCCTTGCTGGAAACAGGGAGATGGGGAAATATGAGAGGCTGGTAAAAGGGTACAAACTTTCAATAATTGTAAGATGAATAAGGATGCATGTCACCATCTTATTCCAAGTCACCATAATTACTCACTAGGATGATTCACTAGCATTCTACCTGGTACCCTATGTTTTGATTCTTGTCACCTGTACTACAGTTTCCATACAGAGCTGAAGAAAGCTGTTAAATATCAAAATCTGGTCACGTTTTTAATAGGAGGTTTTTTTTTTTTCTTTTTAGGGCTGAACCAGTAGCATATGGAGGTTTCCAGGCTAGGGGTCAAACTGGAGCTGCAGCTGCCGGCCTACACCACAGCCACAGCAATGCAGAATGTGAGCTGTGTCTGTGACCTACACCATAGCTCACCAACAATGCCAAATCCTCAACCCACTGAGCTAGACCAGGGATCAAACCCACATCCTCATGGATGCAAGTTGGGTTCTTAACCCACTGAACCATGATGGGAACTCCAAAGTGTATTGAATTTATAAATTAATTTAGGGAGAGTTGACATTTGTGTAAAGAAAATCATGTCAACATCAATCTTAGAACTATCAGTGTCTCTTCTTACTTGTTTACAGAATAATCATGGCCTCTCAGCAGATGATCTGATCTCTACACACTTCTTTAATATCATGAGTTATTTCCCCCCTCAGTGACCTTTTTCGATTAAAAAATATATATTCTCTTTTTTCACTGAAGGACTTACAGCAATAGTTTCAGACGTACAATCTAGCAATTTGATATTTTTATAGATTACACGCCATGCAAAGTTATTATAAAACACTGCTTCCCTTTCCTGTGTCATACATTACATCCTTGCACCTTACTTTATACCTGGTAGTTTGTACCTCTTAACCCCCTTCACCCCTTTCGCACCTCCCCTCACTGCTCTTCCCTCTGGTAATCACTAGTTTCTTCTTATCTGTTAGTCTGTTTCATTTATTCATTTGTTTTGTTTCTTAGATTCCACATATAAATAAAATCATACAGTATTTATCTTGGTCTGACTTATTTCATCAAGACCTTCCAGGTATCTCTCTGTTGTCAAAAACAGTAAGATTTTATTATTTTTTATGGTTGAGTAGAATCCCATTGTGTGTGCATATATACCACATCTTTATCTATTTTTCTGTTGATGAATACTTAGGTTGTTTCACACCTTGGCTACTGTTAAAAAATGCTGCTATGAACAATGGGATGCATTTATCATTTTTAATTGGTGTTTTAATCTTAAGATAGATAACCGGGAGTGGAATTGCTGAATCACATGGTAGTTCTATTTTTATTTTTTGAGAAACCTCCATATTGTTTTCCATAGCAGCTGTACCTATGTACATCCCCACCAACAGCGTATGAGGGCTCCCTGTTCTCCCCATTCTCACTAACACTTGTTATTTGTTGTCTTTAACGATACCCATTCTGATGGCTGTGGGGGATAGCTCATTGCGGTTTTCATTTGCATTTCCCTGATAAGTTATGACGGTGAACACTGACCCTTTCCTTTTTTTCCAATTTCTTGAACATCAAGTTTTTCCCCGTTGAGAACCCCTACACTTTCTCTTCCCTCTCAGAAATACTCAGGTCCCTTTCTATTTCCATGCTGGTTCCTCTCCATCCTTCAGGTCTCTGGTTAAATTCATTTTCTCAGAGAGGTCCTCCCGATCACTTTGTCTAAAGCAGTGCTCATTATCTCCCACCCATTACTCTTTATCACAGTGATCTGTTCATTTCCTTCCTGGTCATGCTGACAAGACATGATTTCTTCGCATACTCATTTGTTCACTTTTTTGTTTTTTGCTGCCTGTTCCTCACCCTGAGTAGCAAGCTACACATTACAGAGAAGGACTAGCGCCTGTCATTATCATCGGTTGCATTCCCTGCACCCAGTATCATGATGGGCACAGAGCAGGTTCTCAGTACATATTTGTATGATGCTGGGGCTAGGAATCTGCAAAATTTTTCTTTCCTGCTTTGCCAGCTGCTCTGTGTTAGGCTCTGACAATAGACAGTGCTAAAGCAAGGCTGCAGGGTGGAAGAGGGAGAAGGTACTTGCCCCTTCCTGTTTGCTTCTTTTGGTGTGAGCTGCACCTAAGCAAATGTATATCTCCAGGCAGCAGCAGTGCCTTCCCTCAGCAGCAGCTGAATCCTATATGCAACGTTTCCATCACTTGCAGAACCAACCTCACTGCCTCTGAGCTTAGAGCCACCAGCACTGTTTCCAGATCCCTCCTCAGAGTTCTGGGTTTCAGCTCTGTGGCCCTCTCTTCCTTAAACTTCTAAATTTGAATAATTCCAACCCATTCTCTCTATTCCCTAACTCTAGGTGCAGTGGCTTCTTCCTACAGTTGTTGCCCCTATGACACCTGACAGTTTTCTTTTTACCTTTGCAGTTACTCACTTAATAACTTTCTAAATAGTTAACCATCCTTTTTTTGTGTGTGTCTTTTTGCCTTTATGTAGAGCTGCACCCGCGGCATATGGAGGTTCCCAGGCTAGGGGTCTAACAGGAGCTGTAGCCGCCAGCCTTCGCCGCAGCCACAGCAACTCGGGATCCGAGCCGCGTCTGCAACCTACACCACAGATCACGGCAACACCGGATCCGTAACCCACTGAGCAAGGCCAGGGATCGAACCCGCAACCTCATGGTTCTTAGTCGGATTCGTTAACCACTGAGCCATGAAGGGAAGTCCTTAAATAGTTAACCATCCTTTATATTAAATCCTCTCTCTTCAAATAACTGGACTAGTTTCTGTTTCCTGACTGGCCCTGACCAATACAGGCAGACGGACTGACCACAGTGGGTGCTGCCACAGCCTAACAGAGCAAGTCTCAACCTTGCTTAGAGAGCAAGTTTGAGAACAGTAAGAGGAAGGCCTATTGGCAAAGGGAGAAAATTCACTTATTTAACAAACCACCAAAATAATAGAGAGATGGAGGTGGACAGACAGTGAAGGTGTTCTCCTGAAGAAGAAGAAAGAGAGGGAAGAAAGACCCAGCTAGGGGCAGGAAGACCTATGCTCACTAGTACCGCACTGGGAAGATGGGGCTGCACTTCTGTCTCTATCTGTGTAGTGGTCCAGAGAGGCATCCACATCAATCAGGAGGCTGACTGACCAGAACAGGGTTCTTTGCACAGAAGGACAATCTGATGGATGATATTTCCAGAGCACCTCCCACGGATACCCTTGAATGTGGAAACTGACATTCTGTAATAATGCCTGCCCTGTGGATAGGGCTTTGCAGTTTATAACACATTTTTAGAGATTATCTGATTCAACCTTTGTAAGAACTTTGAGAACTACAGCAAGGCAGTCAAGTACATGAGCTCTGAAGACACAAATCTCAAGACTGATCTTGGCTCAGTCACTTCCTAGCTATTGGATCCTGGGCAAGTTACTTAAATACTTTAATCCTTAGTTTCTTCTTTTTACCATGTGGACTCCTTAGCACTGTTCATCATCGGGCTCTTCTAATGGTTGAGAGAGAGAAAGTATATAAAGCACTAAGCACCTTGCCTAATACAATCAATGTTCAATAATGCTTTCTCTCACATCATGGATGAGAAAAGAGGAAGTGGGGAGGCGAATTTACCTGCTCAAAGTCACTAAGTGATGAATGCAGGCCTCATGTTTGTCTTTGAAGCAGAGTTGAGTAGCTGCAACAGGGACCATATGGCTCCCAAAGCCTAAAATATTTACTAACTGATCTTTCCAGAAGAAGTTTGCCAATCTCTTATTCTAAAGGTTTGTATGATCTCTATGGGTTCTTGACTACTCTATGATAAATCAGATAATATGGTCAATCTAGAGAAGTGACTTTCAAACTTTCTAGACCACTACCTAGAGTAAAACAGAACTTATATCTGTGGTGGTTTGAAAAGAATGTGTCTACAAACTCTTTGGTCATCTTCCTTTCTAGTGGTGGAGCCTAATTCTTCTTGTGTGTGGGCTGGACTCCAATGGCCCACTTCTAAGGAAGAGAATTCAGCACGAATAATGATCTGTGACTTTGGAGATGAGGGCATAGAAAGACATCATGGTTTTCATCTTAGTTGCTCTCTCTCTTGGATTCTTCCAAGGATTAAATGAGGTAACACAGGGTGGGCATTTGGCACAGTGCCTGGTACACAGTAAGTGATCCTTTGGAAATCTCAGTTCTCATTATACTTACCATAACTCAATCCCTGAGCATGCCTCACTCCTTACTAGGGATGAGTTTTGAATTCTGAAGGAAGGAAATGGGGGGCTAGCCCTATGACTCATTGGTGTCATTAAAGTGGAAATTCTAGGACTATCACCATAATCTTTATTCAGTTTTTACCATTCTTCCAGCATTGTACTTGCACTTCACACACTTTGTCTCTCTTAATCCTCTCTAAGGACTGTACCATCATTACTCTCAGTTTTTACTTGGGAAAGTGGAGCACAGAATTTTTAAGTAATGTCCCCAAGGCTACACAGCTGGTAAGTGGAAGAGGCAGTATGGGAATCCTTAGTTGGAACCCAGAAACTACACTTTCACTCATCTACCTAGGATAAGAAAGAGTAGCTAACTTGGGGGAAAATTACTATTGTTAACGATGGTGGTTGTAGGGAGTGAAGGTCCAAGACTAAAAAATTCCAGTCAAGGGGCCCCAAACTATCCCATTTAAAAGCACTGGGATGGATAAAATATGGATGTAAGTGTATCTACTGGCCTCTTCCAAAAGTCCAGGAGACCACTGCGGCATCGCTCCGAAAAGCCCGAGGGCAAAGTGATGCTTGGAAGAGATGCCCTGCTTGTCATCTGATTTCACAGAATATATATAGCTACAGGCTCCTTTCTGTACGCACTGCCTTGGGGCACAGAAGTGGTTCAGAGAAGAGTACGTGGCAGAGTGACTAAGAACTGGATAGAGCCCTGTGTTCCCCAGCAGAGGGAGGTCTGTTCATTTATTCATCAGATCATTCATTTATGCAAACATGTGAGTGCCTGCTACATGCCAGGGACTGTGTGAGAGACATAAATAAATAGAACATGGTCCCTGCCTTCAAGGATCATGAAGAGCAAGGCCCACGTGACCCGTTACAATGCTCAGCGCTGAGCTGCACAGAGGAGGAATGAAGAAGTACTGTGGGGCTCAGCTTGGGAAAGCTCCTGAGGATGACACAGAGGAGGACAGACATGGGGAGACCAGTTGAGCTGTATCATCAAGACATAAATGGACCAGAGAAAAGGTAATGAGACCAGAGAAAAGGGACCACACATGGAAACTTTGGACTCGGGAGTAGCTGGTGACTGACGGGATGGAAGCAGAAGAAATGCAGGAGTTACTGGCATGAGTTTAAGTCTGATTCTGGCAATCTCCGTCCCAAAGAATAGTCTATGATGCTGGAAATGTTTTATCTGCATCTATTCAATATGATAGCTGCTAGTCACACATAACTATAGAACTCTCAAAATGTAGCTAGTACAACTGAAGAGTCAAACTTTTAGATGTCCTTAGTGTAAATTTAGAGCATTTCCAATGAATTTTCCCATTTAATTTTCACAATGAGTCTATGGAATAGGCAGCACCCTTAGCTCCATTCCACAGATGCAGAAACTGAGGCACAGAGAAGTGAAGTAACTTGACCAGTATGATCCAGCCAGTAAGTGGATTTTGAGCTGAGACATCCTCATCCCAAAGCCCATGCTATTATCACTCTGTTATTATATTGACATTTTACTAAACAAATCTTTTTGTAGAGATAAGCCCCCCACTCCCCGTACATAAACATGTTAAAAGTTTGTGATATTTTTGATGGTAGAATTATTTACAAGATATTAAGGCAGCTTGCTTTTTAAATGAACACGTGTGAATATCTTGATTTAATTTTTTGGTAAATCTATAGAACTTTGCTGAGAAAGCTCACACCTCCAACTGAGCGACTCTACTTAATGAATTCTGAAAATAGATTAAACTGCTTAAGGGACTCTGAACACTTCTACCAGAAGTCCCTTAATCCAGGGAGGGACCTCTCAGTAGCGATAAGGATGGTTCTGTGGTTAATTTAAGGGAAAAGAGTGGGCATTTTTCGACCTCCAGCACTAGGGGATGGGCCTTAGCGCTCACAGCTGGAGACTACTGTATGGACTGGAGAAAGCTCCAGGGAACATCCTTCTACTGTTCTCAAAGATCACTGACATTTGGCCTGTCCCACCAGGAAGCTGCAACTGAATTGTGACAACAGTTTTTTCTTCAGTGGGATTAGTGGCAATTTGAAGAGAGACATGTTGGAAATGCAGACCCTAGGGAAGAAGTCAGAATGAATTAAGGGGCTCTAGCCTAGAGCTGCACCAGTGGCTCCTAGGGTAATGTGGCTAACGACAGGGACTGCCAAGGTCACATAATGTGTGACTCCAAGACACAAATCTGGCAGATCATACTGAGATGAAATGCCAGGCTGTGTTTTCCCTTTGCTGAAATAGGTGAAATTTTGAGAGATGAGTTAAGACCCTCCAAGGAGCCCATGGTGTATACAACACAGTGTTCAACCCAGCTGAGCCATTGCTACAGCAAAACACGTCCCCTTGAAAGTCCCCTCATCTGGAATTAGGTGTCCTCAAGTGAATTTCTGGCAACATGGAGAATGTTTAGCTAAAGGATGGCAGGTCACCATGATGTAGGTCTGAACTCTGATTTCATTCATTCATTTCACCCATTTATTCGATACCTATACCATATCAGGCAAGATTTTAGGTACTGGGGACATGGCACTGAATGAATCAGATGAGGTCTCTGCTTACTTGGAGTTAAAATTCTGGTGGGGAAAGAAGGCAATAAACAGGAAAATTAAACAAAGAAGACAATTTCAGATCCTTATATTTGTGCTGCAGAAAATAAGATGTTACGGTACCAGAGCCTCATTGTATAGGGAGACTTCTCTTGGCCCAAGTGATAAAGGCTAACTCCAGACTTTACACTCAGAGAATATTCCTTCTTTACTCTTTGAATTTGTTCTACCAATCACTCCTGGTAAATTGTAGCTATGAGACAGTTTGTACTATACTTGTGTGAGTGTACATTTCACTTTGACTTGACTCATTCTATTTTCCATTTGACTCACATATGATTTAATGACACCTAAGGAAATTGGGTTGTATCCATTTGGGTTCTGTTTATTTCAACTGCTGTTTTCATTTTCCACATTTTTGCCTCCAATTAAAATTTCTAATTTCTTTCATCTGGCAGGCTTTCTTTCATATGCCTGCTCTTGGACTTAGTGCTAAAGATGATGGATTTATTACACAGAAATTCAAGTTATCATTGATGAGAACTGGGGATCACTGAGAATGGTTCTCTCCCCTAGTACAAAGCTAATACCAGCCAGACATGGCACTCTTGAACTTCTAAAAGGGTGCCATCAAATTTTAGCCGGCACAAGAGGATCTGGTATCAAATAGTACTAGTTTTTTTTTTTTTTTTTTTTTTTGGTCTTTTTAGGGCTGCACCCATAGCATATGTAAGTTATCAGGCTAGGGGATGAATCGGAGCTACAGCTGCCAGCCTGCGTCACAGCCACAGCAACATGGGATCCTAGTCATGTCTGCAACCTATATCACAGCTCGCAGCAACCCTGTTAACAGATCCTTAACCCACTGAGTGGGGCTAGGGAATGAACCTACTTCCTCATGGATACTAGTCATGTTCATTACTGCTGAGCCGTAATAGGAACCCTAGTCTTTTTTTATTTTTTTTAATAGAACTTGTAGGTGTTCCATAGATTGTCAGCTTTTCAATAAATATGCAAACTACAGCTTAGAAAGATCCATTTTCACTTTTCCCTGTACCATTTCTGGAAAGCCCAGTATTGGGAAACAATTGCTAGTAGAGTCAACAAAGTATAAGGATCAAGAACACAGAAAACCCACATATAAATTAACCAAGCCAAGCATATCTGCACTTTGATAATGCTCATGATTCCAGGTTGGTACTAAAAAAAAATCTGTGATATCTGACTGAAGCATTCAGTCCACTGACATTTAAGGTAACTATTGATAAATATGTATTTATTGCCATTTTGACAGCATAAGTTGGCACATTATAAATCTACTATACTTTAATAGACTTTGTAGGATCCCTTCACCAGTGGTGTCCCATGCTCTAATCCTGGAAAGGTAAGAGCTAGGGTGTGGTCATGTGAGGTCACTCCCCCCACCCCGCCTCCACTGCTCTGGCAGCATCCTTATCCTTATAGGCAGCTGGGCACACTGAAGAATTCTTTTCCTTTGTCCAAAAATACCCGTCTCCCCCAGCTCACTCTTAGCTGCTCCCGACTTCCCATCAGAGAGGCCTGGAAGGGGGCCTCCCTGACTCCCCTCCACCCCATTCTGCTTTCACCCAGATGTCTGTCTGCACGTGGTGTTCACACTACACATCTGCTCAAATTTCCCCTGATGATATGGACACCAGTTGTACCGCATTAGGGACCACCCCAGTCACCTCATCTTAACTGGATGACCTCTGTAAAGCCTCTATCTCCAAATAAGGGTTACATGCATTGAGGGGTTACGAATTCCAACATGAATTTGGGGGGATACAGTTCACTCCGCAACAAGAAACTATGATAATTTGCATCCATGACACTCAACGCAGTGCCTGACCTGTAGTAGGCACTCCATTAACACTTCTAGAATGAAACAATCAAAAGCTGACAATGGGCCCTGAAGGTGTAATACTGAATTGGTAATTTTCTATACAGAAGGGTGATGGGCTAGGGTTTCGCTCTCGGTTACATTAGTCTCTAGCCCCATGCGGCTACTAAGCACCTGAAATGTGGCTAGTCCAAACTGAGTTGTGCTATAAGTGCAAAATGCAATTCAGATTTCAAAGACTTTGTAAAAAAAAAAAAAAAAGTAAAACAACCTCTTGAATAATTTTAATACTATGTTATCGAAATAATGTTTTGCTTATATTGGGTAAAATAAAAACATTATTCATATTAATTTTACCTATTTTATTTTAATGTGACTACTAAAATTTTAAAATAACACATATAACTTGCATTGTATTAGTATTAGACATGACTGATATAAGGAGAATTTTGGAACAGAGAAAGCATTAATGTGGGGAAAGGAAGAAAAAATAGCTGGGAAAAAATAATAATATGTGTGTGTATTGGTCTGCCTGTATATATATTGCCAGTGTGTGTGTGTGTGTATACACATATATGGCATGTGAATGTACATATGTTATTATGTATCTGCCAATGTGCTAAGTATTTTCTATATGTAAAATCTTATTAAATCTTCATGATTTAATATGGTGAGTATTATTATTATGGTTATCTCTATCTCACAAATGAGAAACGGGAAGTACTGGTTGTCAAGTCACTTGGCCAAGGATACTATGAGTAGTGATTTTAACTCGTCCCTCCTGGCCCCAGAGCCCGCTCTCTCAAGCACACACTGCTTCCTTTTCATGAAGAAGCCATGTATTTGAAGAAGGCAAAAGCATTGAAAAGAGACAAAGGCTAAGTTGGAGTGTGTAGAACCTGTAGGAATAGTCAACCACCTTCCCATCTTCATTAGGACAAAGCCTAATCAGGCCTAATGAAGAAGGAATCCAGTTGAGTCACTGGCGACCTGCTATAATTGCCCTCACTGACGGATCAATGAGAAACCAGAAAGCTGAGCAGCTGTGGCCTCCGCAGCAGCCGCACAGGATGAAGAAAGGGGCAGGGGCTCAGTAAGCGCTGCTCGACTTTCCGGGAAGCCCAAGGGACTGGAAACGGAACAGAGAGCTAGTGCACACAGAACAGTTAGCTGCCAGCCTCTCTCTGCCAGGGCTCCGCCCCAGAAGAAATCTCTGTGGGATGTGAGGAAATGAGCTCCAGTACCAGGCAGGACACCTTCCCTTTCACTGCAAAGGCGTTTGAAGGTACTTGCTAGAGCGAAGTCAGAGCTTCCAGATCCTGTGTCCAGTATCCACCAGTTAATATGGCTTTAATGAGGATATCTCCAGCTCCTGCTCAAACAGACGGCTGTGTCCAAGCCATAGGGACAAACTGGGTCACTCTTCCTCCTTTTGTAGCACTAGTCCCTCCAGGAAGGGAGACAAAGCAACTGGACATTTTTTCATGAACGTTCAGACTGAGGTCATTATATGTGCTTGAATTCTCATTTCCCAATTTATTAGCTACTGGACTTTGGACAGATTGTCTCCAAATTGCAGTTTCCTTCCATGTAGAACTGAGTTTTATTTCATGCATATCATCAGAGTGTTATTGCTTATTATTAAATTGTATATGAAATTCTTGGCCCAGTAACCCATTTATCAATAATCATTTGTTTTTTCCCCTGCTATGCACAGACTGTGTATTATTTATTGTTCCTTAAAACACATTCCTTAGGTCCAAGTCCAGACCTATTGAATCAGAATCTCTGGGGTACCATCTGGGAATCTTATTTTCTTTTTCCATTTTTTTTTGAGGGCTGTACCCAAGGCATACGGCAGTGCCCAGGCTAGGGTTCAAATTGGAGCTGTAGCTGCCGGCCTACACCACAGTCACAGCAAAGCCAGATCCGAGCCGCTTCTGCGAACTGCACCACAGCTCATGGCTATGCTAGATCCTTAACGCTGTGAGCAGGGCCAGGGATTGAAACACCCTCATCTTCATGGACACTAGTCAGATTCATTACTGCTGAGCCGTGATGGGATCTCCCTTGGAACCTTATTTTTAAGATGCTCCCAGATGACACTGAGGATACTAGTAAAGCTGGAGAACCTGTAGGTTGCATGCTGACATCAGTAGCACTAATCATTACTTGATTTCACTTTATAAAAAGTCTCAAGAATAGAGATTCTCTTTCTCCTTAGCCCCACTCCTTTTTAGCACTTCAGTCCTTCTGGACCTGTGATTGAGTGAAGGATTCTGGGTTGGGAAAGGAGAAGTTGTGTTTTGTTGTGTTTTGTTTTGTTTTGTTTTGTTTTAAGAAATATTGATTCCTGGGCTCTACCACAGATCAGCTAAATAAGACTTTTCACTAGTGGGGCCTGAGAATTGCTATTTTTTTTTAATTGGGGCACAAATCTTAAATGTATAGCTTAATGAATTTTCATATATGGATACAACCATTTAACCACCACCAGATCAAGACATGAAATACTGTCAGCCGTCTAGGAAGTTTTCTCACATCTCTCATCTTATTCTTACTCTCTCCTATTAACATATTTTTTATTATTTTTTTTCCATTTTTAAAAAGGTTTATTGAAGTGTAGTTGATCCACAATATTGTGACAATTTCTGCTGTACTACAAAGTGACTCAGCCATACATATGTACAAATCCATTCCTTTTCAGATTCTTTTCCCTTATAGGCTATCACAGAATATTGGGTAGCATTCCCAGTGCTATACAGCAGGTCCCCATTGGCCAGTCAGTCCATATACCACACTGTGCATATGCCAATCCCAAAGCCGCAGTCAATCCCTCCCTCCCCACCTGTCCCTTTTGGTAACTGTTAAGTTTGTTTGCAAACTCTGTGAGTCTGCTTCTACTCTGGAGATAAGTTCATTTGTATCCTTTTTTGTTTTTTATTCAGATTCTACGTTTAAGTGATATCATACATGCACAGCTAGGTTTGAGAATCGTTAATTTAAATTCTAGACCAGTGGACTTTCCATCTATGCCCCGTCCCACCACATTTGCGAACTTGTCTTTGGGTAATTTCTTCATGACGTGACAGAGAACAGGAACTAATGGGGTGAGTCTTAATTAAGTTAATTATCAGGGCAAAGAAAAAAATGAAAACACGTTGTCTAACCCAAGCTTATCATCACTGCCTACCCATGCAACTCCTGACTTATGATTTCCTCTGTGCCTATTCCTTCATGCTTTTGGGATCGCCCTGTGATTGCTACCTTTGTGAGGTTTGTGCCCCATACGAGGAAGCCGGTCTCTGGTTTTAGCTGCAGCAGGAAAGCAAACAAGAAGAAAGGTGAAGCTTCTTGATTTCTCTTGTGCCACAAACACCTTGGCACAGACCGGTGAATTATAGGGACCCCTTCTCATCTTGTATTTTTAAATTTATACAATAAGATATGCGGAATTACCAAGACAAGTAATTGTTATAAACATATCAAAATTATTTTAGACATCATTTAAAATAGATGTGCTTATTTAACAACTCATCAACTAACAAGATCTAGCAACAAATCTAATATCTATGGTAATTTTGGAGTGATAAGTATAAACAGCATTTCAGGGTACTTGCAGCAACAGCAAAGATAATACACAAGCATCTGTTAATATCATTACAGTTTGTTGCCTACATTTATACCTGAACTACATGCTAAGTTTCAAGTAAATGTTAGTAAAAATAAAGATGCAGAGTTTTTTTTTCCAATTTGAGTTCACAGATCGCCCAAATGCATCTAATGGATACCCCCTGAAGTCTTCTTAAATCCTCTGAATGAGACAGTTTCAAATTCTTATTTTATTATGACTTTCTGGATCAGAAGCCATTAGCTCCTGAGGGTGATAAGCTGGGCCAGCTTGGTTGTATTACCTACAAAGAAGCTGAGATGTAGGGGAGAGAAGTGATAATTCAGGGTTAAAAGCTGGTCTGTGAGACTGGATTCCAAGTCTTTCCACATGTCAACACTCCCAGCAGCTTGGAATAACCCCATCGTTTTCTTCACTTGTACCAGATTTGCATAGTGTTTGGTATTTATTTACTTACTGTATTTGTATCACGGTGTTGCTTTATATTCTAATAGCTACATGCATACCTATTATTTCCTCCCATTATAACTTAAAGTCTAAGACCAAGGAATTCAGTCTTATTTTCTTTTGTGATCTAATTAACACCACAGTGGATGTTCAATAGCAAATGAAAAAAACCCAACATATTCCTGAGTTGTAGCTTTTCAGTCCTTCTAAAATACTCCAAAACAGATATTTACAAAATGGGATGACATTATCAATTTTTTGCAACTTTAAAAATCTTTCCATTTCAGAAGATAGATATGCTTCATCCTTTAACAACTGCAAACACTTTCAATTGTATGATTACATCAAAACATTAAACAGTTCCTCGAATGATGGCATTTGGTTATCTCTAATGTTTAGCTATTCAAAACAATGCATATTCATGTATATAATTATTTGATCCCTTATATGGATACTCTCTAAAGCAGATTACTAGAAGTGGAATTATTGGATCAAATGGTATTTATGAATAAAATTTGACAGGTATCATCTTATTTGTCTTGTAGAAAGGTGGTGCCAGTTTATATTCCTAACAGCAAGATGCAAGGATGCCAACCCCCTGCACCCTTGCCAACACTAGGTATTGGAAGTCTTTATTTTTCATGACTGCCAATATGATAGGTGAAAATTCTGACACTGCTGTTAAAAATGCATTTCTATGCTTAAGAGCAACATTGAAACATTTTTTTCATACGCTTATTATATGTTGCATTTACTCAGTGATTGTGTCCTTTATTCCTTTTCCTGTTTGGGTTATATAGGTGTTTCTTAGATGATGAATTAAAACGGAAGTCTTGTTGCTCACCTCTGAATTTCATTTTACCAGTTAGCATCCTTAACTTGATTAGTTAAGAGCTGAATCATTCCTACTTATACAAAATATGAACAGTCAAACATTTTTTGGAATGAAGGCAGGGCTATAAATAAAAGATACTGAAAAATACAAAAGCTATGGCTGTATGCAATTTGCCTCAGTTCTTTTCTTTGACTTCACTGGAGTTGTTTAGCACTCTCTATTTCCCTGAGTCCTTGACAACTGGTCAGAAATTGTGCTCTACAGCAGTCCTCTGACATAACTCAGTATTATCACCACCATTTCATACAAGGAAGAACTGGCCAGAAAGGTTAAGACTCAAGGTCATAAAGTTAATGGATGTAAATGAGCCAACATCAAACCAAGCCAATTCTGAGAATTCCAGAGTTAAAGTGTCAGGACCTTTTGGCAGTGAAGGAATTGCTAATGATTGTATAGTTTTGCTTCATCGCTGAATAGTTGCTCATTTTCTCTTTTAAATTATAATAATAATACTGGCTGCTGTTGACTGAGCTTTTACCAGTGCCAGACACTGAATTTTACATGTTATCCTCTTTAGTGCTCATTTAAAACTCTGTGAGATAATGTGATGGGAATTTGTTTTGCTATTGTGGATATTTTTCGCCTGGTCCACAGGAACCCTCTTTTGCCTGGTAAAGAGCAACAGTTTCCTCTGGGTGGGGGGGGGAGGTGACCTTTTCCTCACTGTTCAGTCCTGGTGGGACCTGTCAATTAAGACTCCTTGTTATGTAGGGATATTGTGACCCAATCCTGACCAGTACTACTCTTCAGGGCCTTGAAAACTTTCTCGTAGAGTTTATTCTCAAGGGTTGTGACCTGTGGGGAATTTTCGTTAGGTCCTGTTACTTAGCTCCCAATAGCCACCTGCATTTTCTGAACCTAGTTTATGACCGTCTTTTTGATTCTCTGAATTCTGCATTTCCTTCTAATACCTCCACCTTCGATTAAACCAACCAGAGTATGTGTGTACTTTTATTAGTCCCATGTGTACAGATGAGGTAATTGAGTTTCATGCAACTAGTAAGTTAAGAAGCTAGCAAATACCAAAAACCTGTTCTATTCTAAAAAGCTTCTTGACACTGATACATAACCAAGGTCACAGTTAGTTGGTACAGGGGAAAAGCAAGCCAAAAAACTTTGTTTCTTTTAATTTTCTGTTACAAAGTATGGTGGATAAATTTAAAAATCTTTCTCATAATGAACAAATTGAATATACAGTATTAAGTAGCTTTATAGCAGGTTTAATTAATTGCCCATTTGGCTCACCTTTTCATCCCCAGTACTAAGCAAATTCCTAATTTTGGAGAGATTATTTAGGGAAGTGGAAGCCCCATTAAGCCAATTTCAGGATCCCCAAAAGGAAGCTTTGCCCTCCCACTTACTGCTTTGGAACTGCTGTTTAGCTGTGGTGACTAGAAGCCAGAAGAAATCCTGGGAAGTCCAACCCTGCAGGAATGTGATCTCAGAGGCAAAGGGAATAACTGGGGAGGGGGAGGAGACTGTTTTGTGCAAAGTAAGAGCCTCCTAAGATTAAAAAAAAAAAAAAAAGCCTGCCTGCAAACTATCAAGTGGTTCAAAGAAACCAATTAAATGGGTAGAAAACACAATTTAAAAAAAATCAGTACTTGACAAATTTCCCAGATATAAATACGATATGGTCAGGCGAGGGTCCTAAAGAGAAGATACACAAGAACACAATATTTTTGTCCTTTCAAGTTTTTGCTGATGCAAAATCTCCTTACTGACTTTTCCTGGGGTCAGCAAAGCTTTTATTTAAAAAAGTAACATTTCTACTTCCGCTCAAAAAAGACTCGAGAGATAAGGTGCCCAATCACAATGTATGAGCCTCATTCACAGGCCAATTCAAACAAACTGCAAAAAAAAAAAAAAATAATTTAGGTACATATACAAGAAAACTGGGAAATGTGACTACATTTGATATGATATGATAAGGAACATTTGTAAACTTATTTAAGGTGTGATACTGGTTTTGTGGTAATGACAATTATTTTTTAAAGAGTCCCTATCTTTTAAAGATATATACTGATTCTTTTCCCAGATTATCACAGAAATTATCACAACCTTGTAAATCAACTATACTTCAATAAAACTTTTAAAAATGAAAAAATAAAGATATATGCTGAAATAGATACAGATGACAAGATGCGTGAAACTTGCTTCAAAATAATCTAAGGGTAGAGGATGAGATGGGACAAAGATGAAATAAAAATGACTGTAACCCACTGTGTAGCAGGTGATAAA
Organism: Catagonus wagneri; assembly: GCA_004024745.2. Taxonomy (NCBI): domain Eukaryota; kingdom Metazoa; phylum Chordata; class Mammalia; order Artiodactyla; family Tayassuidae; genus Catagonus; species Catagonus wagneri. The sequence continues at coordinate 45,494,129 of PVHT021183699.1, forward strand.
AGCTGGATGATAGCTTCATAGGGGCTCCTTATGCTATGCCTACTTTAGCATGTGTGAAAGATTTTTTTTATAGTTAAAAAGTCAAATAAAAAAGGAGAAATGTATCTCAAGTTAGGTGTAGGTATTCATTTTATTACTATTTTTTTTTTTTTAGTCTCTTCCTTTTTCTTTTTTTTGGTAGGGCTGCACCTGGGGCATATAGAGATTCCCAGGCTAGGGGTCGAACTGCAGCTGTAACCATAGGATCACGCCACAGCCACATCAACGCCATATCCGAGACACATCTGCGAACTGCTCCAAAGCTCACAGCAACGCCGGATCTTTAACCCACTGAGCAAGGCCAGGGATTGAACCTGTGTCCTCATAGATACTAGTCAGAGTTGTTTCTGTTGAGCCACGACAGGAACTCCTATTACTATTTTTTAAACATTGCATATACTCTATATACACGATAGATCTGTGTGATGAAATTAATTTCTTTGATTTAGCCAATGTCTGCAGTATTTACTAGTTTCTTTTTTTTTTTTTTTGTCTTTTTGCCTTTATCTAGAGCCGCATCCGCGGCATGTGGAGGTTCCCAGGCTAGGGGTCTAACAGGAGCTGTAGCTGCCGGCCTTCGCCACAGCCACAGCAACATAGGATCCGAGCCACGTCTGCAACCTACACCACAGCTCACAGCAACGCCGGATCCTTAACCCACTGAGCAAGGCCAGGGATCAAACCCGCAACCTCATGGTTCTTAGTTGGATTCGTTAATCACTCAGGCACAAAGGGAACTCCGCGCAGTATTTACTAGTTTCTGAATGTCCTCTGCATGAGTGTCATTTCTACTGAGCTCCTGGGCCTTGGACAAGTTACTTTATCTCTTTCTATATCTCAATTTTCCCATCTTTAAAATCAAGATAAAGTGCACCTTACAGCATCTTTATGACTATTAAATTGACAATCTCTATGAGGTACTTAGCTTGGAGCCTGAGAAATCATAAAAACTGAGCAAGTGGTAAATACTACTATAATTATTAATAGTATATTAAAAATTTGAGTTATTTATCCATTTGAAATTTGAATGCCTATTGTGTTCTTGATACACTTCGAGGAGCTTGTTTCTCCTCAGAATATTATAAGAAAAAGGAATTCGATAAATATGAGAATTAAGCACTAAATTGCATCCATTTAAGTCACAAGAGACACCGTATACATGCTGTATTACAGCAAAACTGTTTTCCTAAATTTTAGGAACCACATATTAACACATGCACATTAGATTTAAATGCTACTTGAAGATATATAAGGTCTTCTAAAATGAGATTTAAGACATTCCGCTTAGTAATTTAAAATTCAGTGCAGCATTTAGAATACTATCAGACTATGCAAATTCATGTATATCTCTTGTTCATAGATGAGAAAACAATACATTGTAATGCATGGGACAACATTTCAATTTATAGTATTGTAAATCTAGTTCCAGGAGAGAGTGGTAGGAGAATGTCTGGAAAAATCCAGGCAGTTTAAGGTCCAGGTCCTTGAATGATAGTTTTTAAAATGTAAGCCAGATCTTTTAAACTTGGAACATTTTGTATCATTTGCGTGCTACACAGACTGACAGATCAAAGCTCTTTGCCATTTTCTGAAGGTGGCATTACATTAGATACTGTCACCCAAACAAGAAGACTTCACCGCTATTTTCTACCACTTGTCTATATCAAAACCAAACCTTTAAAAATGACAGAACTGGGGCAGAGTGATGACATGATCTTTATTTTTTACATCAGACTTAACAGGTTATCAGAATAATTAGTTGAAGAGTGTAGTGGTCGCTTATCTGCTTGCTTTGACTTGAATCATGTAGCCTGATTAACTTTTTGGCTGAATTAGTGGATATTTTGGAGAGAGTCAAAACATCACAAAGTCTGAAAATCTAGTGTTCACGTCCCAAATGATCCTATGTTTCTAATCTCCTGGTGGTAGAATTCAGATTTGAGAAATATCAATGGCTCATAAGATCAAATCTAGGCAGGCAGAGAAAATTAAAAGACTGAAGAAGTCTGTATTGTAGGCATCCAAGGCAGCTCTTTAATCTTAGGTTATTTCAGAACTTTTCAGTGGCCTGGCAATATACTCTTGCAGAAACAGGCATGGGAAGTCCACACACTGAAACTAATCAGTTTTGTGCTTTTCTTCTTCTATATGCCAATATCTCCAATTCATTCACCTTTCTTTCCATAGACCCATTACACTGAAGACTAGACAGATAAAATAATCAATGAAGAGTTATAGAACTTGTCCATCACAAAGATGAGATTGGATGTGCAAGAGTTCAATACAAAACCTCACGTTGTCATAGTAAACACATTATTTGTTGAATGAAAGAACAGAGAAATGTCAAATATTCTGGTGATGTTGCAAATTAGTTTTGTGGTATTTGGTATTTATTGCACAACTGAATACCTCCACTGTTATCTTGAGCCTGGCACTCCATACCTATGTGTATGCTTCCTAAACATGTCCACTTAGATATCTATAAGAAGTATTAATGTTAATTTGCGCAAAAGAGAAATCTTGGCTCCACCTTCCCCCAAACCTGCTCTTTCCTCATCTTTGACAGTAACACCTACATCCATTCCATTGCTCATATTTAAAGACACGGGGCTCATCCTCTTTTCCCTCACATCCCATATTCAGTCTAGCAGTAATTCTTATTCATCCTGTACCTTCTGCTGAATCTGACAGCTTCTTAGCATCTCCAAACCATCATCATTTCTCCCTTGACCACTTCTCAGGTCCTTCCCCCACCCCACAGTTTCCCTAAGCCCATGCTTACTCACCCATTTGCTTAGTTTCCATAAAACCGCCAGAGTATTCTCAAGGCATACGTGAAATCTTATTACTACTCTGCTTATAATTCACCAACTGTATCCTGTTGCAGATAAAACAATTCAAGCTCCTGATCATGGACTGCTAGACCCCATAAGATCTGGATCTTGTCCACCTCTCTTATTTCCCACCTTCTTGTGTTTTCCATGCTCCTACAACACCCCACATTCATTTTTTCCTTGCTGCTCCCTCCACCTGGAAACATGTTTCTACCCAGCTCATGGCTACCTACTCCTCATTGTTCAGTTCTTGGACCATATGTCACCTCTTAGAGAGACTTCTTTCCTGTCCACTCCAGCCAAAGAAAACCTCCTCCCCTCCCTGACACTGTACCCCATAGTCTTCTTTTATTTTGTTCATAACACTTTCTATCTGCAATTACCTTATTTAATTATTTACATGCTTATTGCCCATCTTCTTTCATCAGCATGAAAGCTCCATTGAACTGAGAACACATCTGCTCTGTTGGCATCTGTCACATTCCCACCACCCAGCACAATATCAAGCTCATTGCAGGTTCTCAATAAATGATGGCTATTTTAATGAACAAATTAATGCATGTTAAAAAGCCTATCCAAAGAGAAAGACAAATACCAGATGATGTCACTTGTATATCAAAACTAAAATATGGCACAAATGAACATGTCTACCAAACAGACTCACAGACATAGAGAATAGACTTGTTGCCATAGGGGAGCGGGGAGGGACTGGGATCAACTGGGAGTTTGGGGTTAGTAGATGCAAACTTTGCATTTAGAGTATATAAACAATGAGGTCCTACTGTACAGCACTGGGAACTAGATCCAGTCTTCTGGGATAGACTATGATGGTAGATAATATAAGAAAGGGAGTATGTGTTTTTGTGCGTGTGTATGTGTATGTATATATATATATACACACACACACACACACATATATATATGTACACACACACACATATATATGTGTGTGTGTGTATGTATATGTGTATATATGTATATACATATATATGTATGACTGTCACTTTTATATATATATGACTGGGTCACTTTGCTGTATTGCAGAAATTGGCATAACATTGTAAATCAACTATAATTTGAAAAATATGTAAAATAAAACCTAAACTACCAAAAGAAAAAAAAAAGCCCATCCATTCAAATGTTCGAGGGCCAAGTACATAAACAAGAAACTTTTTTCTGAGGGTACAAAGGTTAAACAATTTCCTCTCTTACAGAGTTTCCATACTGTATCTTTTAACCCAAAAGAAAATGACCAGAGCACTTGCTGTTTTTCTGTCCAAATCTGAAGGGCAAGAGCCAGGCACTCTTCCTCCTCTATGGGAGGCATGGCCAGGTGAAATTCCTAGAAAGCTAGTTTGAGAATCCCAGATACTTCTAAGGTTGAGTAACCGTTGCTCTATTCTTCATATCCACATAAAGACACAGACGTGAGACTGGGTGGGCTCCATGAGTAATAGCAGTTTTGGCAGGAGATCTGGGAACTCTAATCCTCCAAGGCTGAGGAGGTGACACATCCTACCCTGCTCCTCTGATAATCTGAGTGCAACCCACGTTCCCAGGAGGAAACTGCCTTTAGTTCTCAGTCTGTGGGAGGCCACCTGGAGCATGAGAAGTTCAAATAGAATGGGGACACATTAGCTTTACAGAAGGTGGCTCTGGGAGTCAGGTTTGGAGAGAGGCTCAGAGTCTTTGATGCTGTGGGTAAAAGTAAAGACCTGAGATTTCAGAACACTGCTTGTGAGGGAAAGGAATCAGGGGCCTTCCAAACACAAGGATTCCTTTCTAAATTCCAAGTCCTTAGGCACATTATCTGGGTTCCTATGCCAACCCCTTGCACTAAGTCCTTCAAAGGCTTCCACTCATAGTGGAGATAAAGATCCTAACCAGTCCCCACCTGGGATCTCCATGGCCTGGCCCCTGCCTGCCTCTCCTCTGTCCTACTCTTGCCAACAGACCTGCTTTCAACCCCTCATATTTTTAGTGCCTGTCCTGGCCCAGGGCCTTTGCATACTCTGTTTGCTCTGCCCTATAACTTTCTCATTCACCCTCTACTTCACTTAGTGAAGGCTATTCCTCTTCCACATATCAAACTCAAAAATCAGTTAAGAGTAGCCACCGCTGACCTCCTAATCTATATCAGATTCCCCACAGACCCGGTTTCTTTCCTTCAGAGTTTTCATCTCAATTTAATACTACAAACTCATCGGCGAGATCTTTAATCTTGGTTCCCCCCCACCCCAGGTACCTGAGTGCAAGCCTTTTGTTTTTGCTTACCATTATATATGCCTAGCCCAGTGCCCACCTGCAGCAAGCATGTGTTCAACATAGTTGGCTAATCTGTAAATAAGGGTGATACTTCCCTGGAAAACACACATCCTGAAAAATGCAGCCTTCATCAGCAGAAAGAGTTCATCCTACTCTAACACTACAAGCCTGTGCTGATCATTTGTCCTTGTAGCAAAACCTACCTAGCTCTTCATCTAAGCTAACAGGGTCAGAGTCAACTGCCTGTGACTTCTGGCGCTGGGTGGGATTGCGGGACTAGTTCTGCCAGGGAGTCATGAGCCAAGGTGCTGTGTGTCCCTTCTAGGCGAGCACCTTTACGTGCTGGTGCATCCCACCAGTTTCTTTTTGCTCTGGCACAGTGGGAACATCATTTGAACCAAGGACTGCACCATCAACCGCGATCAATAAGTAATTATCATGAACAGAGCTCCTTTGTCCACCTCTGGTGGACGTATTAATACAAAAGAAAAACAAGCCCTTGTCTTCTAAGCCACCGAGATTTGGAGGCTGTTTGTTACTATAGCCCAGCGGAGCTTAATCTGATGGATAAAAGAGCTGAATCCAGACTTCTTTGCTTAAAAAGTAACAAGAACAGGATCATAATAATAATTATAATAACATTTATTGAAAAGTTACCATGTATAGGGTATGGTTTTTAAGAGCTTTAGAGGAATTATGTCAAACTCTCTCTCTCTTTCACACACACATACAGGCCCAGAAAGAGTATAAGGGAAGTAATGTTTTTATTCTCAGTTTACTGATGCAGAAATTAGGCTCAGGGAGGTCAATTAAATTGGGCAAAGTCAGCCTCCTTGTGAGAGATGAAGCCTGACTCTGTCTTCTTCCAAAACCTTCATGCTGTTACCCATGAAGAAAGTGGGTCTTTCTGGCTTAGGGAGAACCACGTGTGGGTGGATTTACCTAGCACAAGTTTCTCACCCTCAGCACAAATGACATTTGGGGCTGGGTAATTCTTTGTGAGTGGCTGTCCTGTGCCAGTGGCTGTTTGGCAGCATCATAGCCTTTGGCTTCTACCTGAATCTGATACCACGTTAACCCCCAAGCTGAACCCCAAATGTCCTCAAATGTTGAAAATATATGGAAGAGGAGGGAGGGAAAAATAGTGTTAAAACTGTCCCTGGCTGAGAACCATTGGTCCAGCAGCTGATTCTACTCATCTGCTGAGAATGCGTTCCAGTACTAGGCTCCAGGGGTGGTGCTGGGCAAGTCAGACTTGGCTGGGGTTTTCAGGTAGCTTCCAGTTTTGAGAAAAGAGCCAGATGTTGACCACACAATTCTGTGAACAATTCCTTGTAGAAAATGCTACAAGGGAAGTACAGAGCCTCCAGCTGGGATGAAAAACCTTCCTGGACCTGGCTGCAGAGAAGCAATTCGTTGTGACTAGATTTTTATCAAGAGAAGATGTTATAGGTCTCCAATGAATGTCAGCAGCTTCTGCAGAACCCAGCGGTGACCAGGCTCTAAATCACTTTAAACTCGCCGAGCTCAAGGGACCCTGCTACCCAGCCTTAAGATTGGCAGACGGGTGGAGAAAAAGGGACACTGTATACACAGCCCCCCCTTTAGTGGCATGAGGTGAAGGGCTTGCCTCCGCCATCTGAATATACATGAGCTAGACTCCACCAGGCCTTTTAACTGTCAAGTGGCTGTCAGAGGGCTCAGCGGGTCTGGGGATAATGTACTCGGATGTTTATCAGGCCAAACAGAAAAAGCATCCACCGAGACTGAAGCAAGGGGAAAATATATCCCTCTAAAAATAAACCTGATTTTCATTTCAAACTGGGTCAGTTTGGCTTGGGAATTATTGGGGAGTGCGGCTGAGCTGCTCCGGAGATGAAGTGGAACCCTGGCTAATTTAATTTGCATATGCAGCTTAAAACGCTAGCTGCCTGATGCTGAGGGCTTGGCAGCACCCTCTCCTGCCTCTGCAGGCTCTGTGTGAGAGGCACTGCGGAAGCCTCTGTCTCGGAGAAGGGCAGGGTTCACTGAGGGGAGCATGCCTGGGCCAGGGCAGAGGAAGGGCATGGGGCAGAGGTCACTTCAGTTCGGGTGGCCTCACCTATGTCCTGTTGTGTGTTTTACTGACGCCATAGGGCCATGGGGATGTGAACCAACTGTTTCCCTGCATGCAGTTCACCTTGATGCTTGTGCAGCCAAGGGCTCATGCGGAACAGGGGTGACTGGAAATGAGGGTACCTGCGCAGGGCTATCCCAGCTCCACTCACTCACAGGGAGAAATCACAGACTCTCTGAAGTCCACTCTCTCTTCTTTATTCCTCCTCCTCGACTTGCTCCCATTTACTTATCTCTGGCTTTTCTCATTTGCTCAGAAACTTCCCTTAAGAACTCATCAGCTCTCACCTGAGCACCACTGCCAAACCATCTACCTCAGCAGTCCGCAGATCTGGGGACTTGATGGACTAGGAAATAATAATTTAAAAACAAATCAAGGAACAGACATATATTTTGCCTTGTCAGGTAAAGACATTAAAAAAAAAAAAATCCCAGAGTTCCCATCGTGGTGCAGTGGAAACAAATCTGACTAGGAACCATGAGGTTATGGGTTCGATCCCTGGCCTTGCTCAGTGGGTTAAGTATCCGGTGTCGCTGTGAGCTGTGGTGTAGGTCGCAGACACAGCTTGGATCTGGTGTGGCTGTGGCTGTGGCTGTGGCATAGGCCTGCAGCTGTAGCTCCGATGAGACCCCTAGCCTGGGAACCTCCGTATACCACGGGTACGGCCCTAAAAAGACAAAACAAAACAAAACAAAACAAAACAGACAAAAAAAAATTCCTACTATCTACTGTAATACTCTGAGCATTACTTCTTAAACAAAAGGCATTTTAACATCAAAAAAGTAAAAAAGCAGTAGTCTCTGAATAACAAGGGATTCTCAATAAGTATAAATGCAGCAGCTGGAATTCTTACTACCTGGCCACACACACAACACAGCACACACAAGTCTTCATTTTCCACATTTCTCAGTGGACCAGTGAAAATTCTACCAAGAACTGTCCACAATCCAAGGGCACACCTGTGGGAACGAGCATCAAAACTTACTTCCCTGACTGATGTCTCTTTCATCAGTTCTCCCCATGAAACCTCCAAAAGGCAAACCTTGTCACACCTCTCCACGGCTGAAAGGCTGCAACAGCCCCTCAACCATCCTCAGGATACGGTGAAACACAGCTGGAGGAACACAGAGAAGGAACATCACTTTCCTGAGTCACACAGCAAGTTCTTGACTGAGCCTGGGTTTGAACCCCAGGCATGCATGACTGCAGACTCCACTGTGAGCCAGCAAGCTCCACGCTCCCCAGGTGGCTGGCTGCCCCATAGGCCTGCTGAAAGGCTTCCTTTGCCTGTCTTTCCTCCCTTCCCACCTCCTGGGTTGTCAATATCTGAATACCTGATCTTGTCCTCAACACCCAGCCTGGACTTCTCTATCTTGCTTCCTTTATCCTAAATCTCCATTCTAACAGAACAGTCTTGGATGATGGAAATGTTTCCTATCTGTGCTAAGGGGTAGCCAAGAGCACCCTCACCCGCTACCATGCCCAGTGGGCACTTGAAATCCGGCTAGTATGACCAAGGAACTAAATTTTTATTTTTAGTAAATTTTAATTAATTTAATGTTAAAATAGCGACATGTGCCTAGTGCTCTCGACAAGCAGGCCTAGAACTTTCCCCGTGAGAACAGAGATAACAATAACCTGGAGTCCATATAAATTCTTCCACAAATGTTCAAAACAAAGTATAGTGTGGCAAAGCCATATCCTCTGGGTTTGAACCCTAACCTAGCACTAAGTAGCTACGTGAACTTGGAAGAGTTTTAACAACACTGCGCCTCCATTTCTTCGACTGTAAAACAGGGATGATAACAGCACCCACTTCGTAGAGTTGGATGATGATTAGATGAGTTAATAGGTGTAAAAGGCTTAGACACTGCCTGGCATATAGGAACCCTAGTGTGTTTGCAATTATTACTACATAGTTCATCCTGCAAGGCCCCGTGATTAAGTTTGAACCAGCTGCCGAAGACAGGACACTAGTTCTCGCTCTCAGTTGATGCTCTGGGGGATCGCCTTCCCAGACACAGACCAAGTGGTAGAGCCACTCCACAGGACCTCACCCGATACTCACTGCCTTACCAGGAGATGTTATCACCATCTTCCTGAGAGGTAAATATCTCTTATGAGGTATGCTACCCTGACAAAAAGCCCAGAGAAAGGAACAGACAGGGGTGAGAAATAAGCTGAGGGAGGATATGTGTGGATACTTTTTAAGCTCCATCCTAAGATAATTGAAGGAAGAAGAGGCAAGTTGCTGCTGAACAGAGGCTGACTGCAGTGATGGTTAGTGACTGTGGCCTGGCACAGATCCAGGGGACCAGTGAAAGACATGACCACTTTGGGTCCACAGAGAGGCTCTTGAATTCATTTGGTTGCCACAGTAGTCACACCAGTTTCCTACATAGCACTTCATGACATAAGCAATGCATTTATACCTCTTTTCCCAAAATGAAACTCTTAACTTCCCTATTTTCAAATTTGAAATAAAACTCTAGCTCTAGATGAAATGAAAAAGCCATACTCCTTGGACTCAACGAAAACAACCCTAGGGTTCCTAGTAGACCAGGCCTGAGCCACAAATATCAGGAGGGTCAGAGAATTGCCTGTTCCTGGCAGGAACCATGGACCTTGCCTTCACAGGAGGAGACACAATTATCTTATGACATAAGACACACTCTGCTATGAAGGCTAATTTGCTTTATCCTTAATTACAGGGAGCCAAGATGGCTCAGTTTCTAGTTATGCCAGGGATGTGGAATACCTGTGCAATATCTTCAAGCAACCCATTAAATACATTGATCAAAGACAACTGATAAATAATACAGGATTCTGGACAAAGCAAGTGAAAACAATAATTAGCTTAAAGTAATGAACTCCTCTGCTTCCAACCAAGGCACCCTCAAACAAAAATCCTATTTCCTTCGTAATGGCACAGTAAGACCAGAAAAACCATCTACTAGAGAGTCAAGTTCTTGATTTCTTTTTTGGTTCTATCTGGTATGGGCAGGCACCTGGGAGAGTTACGTGGAATTATACAAGGTTTCCCAGCTAACTTTTTTTTTTAATTCACTGATTTAAGACAACACAGATAGAGTCTATTTGTGGGCAAAGTGGGAAGAAGCCAGATTCTCTTACGTTGCTGGTAGCAGTATATTGGTAAGACCACTCTGGAAAACAGTCTGACAATATCTATTGAGGAAAAACACCTATGTATCTCTAGAGTCGACCTCTGAATCCATGGGTTCTATAGATGAAGATTCAACCAACTGGATGCAGAACCTGCAGTACATCGGGCCAGCTTCATAGCATCCAGGGATTTTGGCATCTGGGGTGGGTCCTGGAACCTATACCTCATGGATACTGAAGGATAACTGAATATCTGTAGGTCTCATGATCCAGGATTCCATTCCTGAGCATCTACCTCACCCAAAAATGAAATAGCGTGTCTAAGAGTAGGTAGAACAGCTTTATCCATAGCAGCTCCAAAGCAGAAATAAGTCAAATGTTCACCAACAGAGGAATGGCCAAATTACGGTGTATTCATACACTGGAATGAATGTGAATGAACTACCATTAGTTACCTGTGACAATAAAAATACATCTCATAGATGTAAAGTTGAGAAGGAAAAAAAAAAAAAAGGAGCCACAAGAGGAGAAATATAGACAGATTGATTTAGATTTTATAATTGCTTTTACAGGAAGTTTAGAACAGGCAAAAACCAAGCCTCAAGAATTGTTTCAGTTGGCAGGAAATCTGGAGAGAAATGTTGATGTGAAAAGCCCAATATCTAGTTTTTCTCTGATTTCACAGTTGTCTCCATAGCAATCGTCACAGACTCTAAAACGGGCAGCCTCTTCAACAAAAGAGACATTGTCCTTCTCAACAGCTGCCGGGGAAAGTGGCCAATGCCCTGTTTAAGTGGCACCTCTGGAGATGTGGGCTGCCCACACGTTTTCCCACTAGGGAAAGGTTTTGTGAACAATAATACAAACACAACTTTGAATGAGAACACCATAGAGGCCTTTATAGTCATTGTCTTGAGGGACAAGACTAACATTCATTTAGAAGTGAATGTTGTTATCTTAGTCCTGGGAGACTGTGATTCATGCAGTGGACACTGGATGTAGAAAACGGAAATCCTCATGAGGTTTCCCCCCGGTACTGAGTTTGCTTGTTCCTGGAGTTAAACTAAAGTGAGAACATTCTGACATTCTGGTCTTGTTCTTTTTCTAGAAGTTCAGGAGCAGGGGCTGTTTTTAAGAAATGGCATAAACTCAATTTTGGTTCAACTTGTACCTGCATAGCTCTTATCGATTTATCAATGGCCACTGAAATGTTATGTTTTTCAATTACATAGATAATCTTACAAGGCCAGGAGAACACATTTTCCTTTTTTTTATTTTTTGGCAGGTGGGATAATTGAGGTGAAGTCAGGTGAAGTCCCTGCTCAAGGTCACACAGCTAGTGTCAGGGCTGGAATTCAAGTCCAGAAGTGTCTGTCTGCAAAGTCCACTTTCTCTTTACTGTATTGGCTGTCTAGCGTGGATCGGTCATCGAGCGTGGATTGGTCCTCTAGCATGGACTGGTTTCTTCTTAGACTTTTGCAGGAAGGGAGATATTCTATGCCCCTTATTACCTTTAACAATCTGTTTCCAACTTAATTACGGAAGTCTTTCTTAAATCTAACACTCATCTCATTTTTCCTTAAATAAATTCATTTAAATTCTTTCGAAGACATTAAGAATCACATCTCAGATTTTCTTTTGCTTCTTCTATCCTCATCCCTTTAACATTCTCTCTCAACAATAACTATTACCAAAGAACTTCAGCAGCCCCTCAAATATGGCCTTGGAACCTCGAGTTTGAACTGAGGGAACCTCTGGACCCAGGGAAGTTTCAGATCCAAATCTAAAGTTCTCCCAATGATAATAACTTGAGTAAACGGCTGAGTTAATTCATTCGGAAGGCTGCTTGGCAAAGTCTCAATGTTTGTATTTAGATATGATGAATGTAAGAGTTTTAGGTAACCCCTTGGACCAAGGGGAAAAGCAAATGAAATAAATCTTTTTTATTCTCTTTTCTCGCAGAAATAGATTTTGCAAACTTGATTTTAGGGGCATGGAATTTATTAGACAGATATGTGTGTGTATGTTTAAAATGTTACGCAACTTCACGCATGCACTAGTATTGCATAATATTTGAAATTTGAAGTCAAATCTGGAATCCCTCCAGCAAGCTGCTAATTTATTTCTCGGAGCTTCAGTTTTCTTATCTCCAAAATGATGATATTAATTTATCTGCATGAAATAATGCATACTGATAAACATCCCTAGCATAAATGTTAGTCGCTGTTATTGATATTAGCTTTTGTAATTAACCCTCTGGCCTTAGCATCTGGGATCTAGAAGCACTATGTGTTTTTTGAGTGTGGTGGTCACAGCATCCCAAAATATTTACATCACTGAGTCCACTATATGACTTAGTTTAGAAGTCTGTTTTCTTAGTATCTAAATTGACGTGGAGCTCAGTGCTGTCTCTGAGGGTCTGGAATCTTTCAATTGGTTTCTCTGAACACAATCACACCATGATGGAGTGACTTAAGGCTCTCTTTTAAATGGTCTAGAATGGTGAGATTCTTTAAGAAAAATTGCCAGGGAATGGATGGGTGGAATGAGTTTGCAAACACACCTCAGTGCTGCCTCCAACTTAAACCAGGAAGGTACAGAGCAGGTTACTGGAGAGACAACTTACTCATTCACCCCAATAATGAGAGGAAGTGGCTTGCACAACAGCCAAACTGATGTGTAAAATGGGGTTTAAGTTCTCAGTCTTTAATGTCAGAGAGACGTGGGATCAAATTTCAGTCCTGCTACTTAGTGTGTTATTCTAGGAAAGTTAATTGAGCATTCTGTGCCTTAATTTCACAATCCTTAAAATGAAAAAAGACTCCCCTCAGTGGGTTGTTGTGTGAAAATGAGATTATCTAACATGTCATAAGCAAAATCCAAATCATTATTACTACATTACCGTTATTCTTGTTGTTGTTTTCTGGAAATACTGGGGCACCTTGTACAGTCTGCCTTTAACACTTTCTCATTCTATGTCAATAGGGAAGTAGACCTCCTTTGCATCCATGGTGGTTATAAATGCTACTTGCTAAATATTTCTAGTTCTCCTCTCTGCTGGGGTCATGGTAAGGCTACATTTCCTTGTTTCCTTGTGGTTTGGTGAGACTGGTGGTTTGTTGTGAGAGCAAGTGTTGTGAAAACTGTGATATAAAGCACTAAATTGCTCATTTGAGACTCACCAGAGTACTCTACTCTCTCTATCATGGCACCCGTGACATTGTAAATGTTGACTGTTCCATCAACCTGAGCCTCTGAGTACCTGTGAAGTCCAGAGTCCTTCTGTCACCCCACAGTGGTCACACAGCATGAGCAATAAACAGATTCTTGCTTTTTTTAGCCACTGAAATGTTGGGGTCGTTCATCACTAAAACCTATGTAGTCAATTCTGACCATACCAAATCTCTAACAGATGGCCCAGGGGTTTTCAGCAGACGGTGATTTTTGCCCTCCCCTGTGGGACATTTGGAATTGTCTGGGGACATTTTGGCTGTCATAAATGGAGGACTGTGTGCACTCCTGGCATCTAGGGCCAGGGATGTGGCAAACATCCTACAGTGCACAGGACAATCCCCCAGAAGAATGAAATATCTTGCCTAAAATGCCAATAGTACTCAAGTCTAGTACTGAACCTCCCTCAGCCCCTCATATGCCTCCTGCTCTTAAACCCGACCCCCATATCCAGCCCCAGCATCAGCAAATGCACCCATACAGCCTACACATGTCACATGGACTGTGTTCATTCTTACCACACGTGGTTACCTGGGACACTGAACCACACTAGGACCAAAGCATTCTGCCTCAAGGATTCTGCCAACTATTCTTGCAAAGGGTACCTTGGGGGCTGAGCCAGGCTGGAAGGAGAAACAAGCCATCTTTTTTCTGAAGAGACCTCATTCTGTTCCTCTTATCAAAGCTGCCACAGTTGCCACTGAGTTATATACTGGCCTCACATCTGGAAAAATTACAGAAAAATCCCTAGTCTGGCTCATTAAACATTTCAGTGTAAAAGCTTGGAAAGGAATGGAAATTTGACATAGGTATGAGATGCCCATTTGAGTCCAAGCTTCTGACAGTCTGATACCTGTGGGCAAAGCCTGAGGTGGAATATTAATTGACCTCCTTCAAAGAGGCAATCGTATTTGACAGAGGTGTAAAAATGACAGGCAAGGTAGGCACCAGGACCAGAACCCAGACCTTCTCCTGACACCCAAATATTCAGTCTTTTCTCATACACATCAGAAAGGGGAAAGGGCTTCTTGAGTGGTGGTGGTGATGGAATTAGCTTGGTCTTGAAAGTCTGGTGGCTCTGTGCACAGAGGGGGTGAATCAGCCACTTTCCAGGTATGAAGCATGGAAGCGAGGGCAGGGAAGGGAAGTGACAGAAACCAAACACAAAGGTCACTATCATTTGTGTGATAGCAAGTCAGTATTTTCTTAACTCCCAAATTACGTAATCTATACCTGTCACTGCAATTTATTAATAACTGACACCCCAAAGATGGTTTGCTTTGTTGGGTTCATAATCTCAAATCTCAGCACAACAGAGTCCCCTCCCCTGGGACAGCTCTGTTCTAAGCCCCCGAAAACTATTCAAAGGATGGTAATTCCGATTGGCATTAATTTTACAAAGCAAATAAAGTGTAATAGGAAAGAATAACACAGGTTTTTCACAACATATATTAATTGAAGCCTAATGTGTGTGAGGTACTGGTTAGAGAGGAGACATTAGACAGGTTGGGTTCTTGCCCTCACAGAGCTTACTTTCTTGGGGGGAGACCATTAATAAGTATAATAATTATGGATGGCAATTTGTGCTAGAAAGGAAAAACAAACAAACAAATAACAGGGTGCTGAGTTTAAAGAATGGTTCAAGGTCTACTCTGACCTACAGTCCTTAGACTGTTTCTCTTTTATGCTCCTTGATAATCTAAACCCTAATGCACATTAAAATGCCTTTTTTTTTTAAGTTGCAAATGTAAGACAGGCAATAGATAATCAGGTTTCTGTAACAAAGATTAAAGTTACACTTCCAATTAACTTTCATAAAACAGAAATCAGACCACTCTAATCTAACTCATTACTTTGCATGCATGTGTGCCCGGCTGGGGGTCAGCCATCTCTACACAAACAAAGATGTTGGTGTTGGACGGAAAATGATTGAAACCATGCTTCATGATTGAATCTGATTAGCAACATAGATTAGTTACATAGACATGTAACAAAGGCAATGATGCCAGAAGACATTCATGGATACTTCAGAATTTGAAGAAACTTGCCTGAGAGCTGAACCTAAGATTTTAATTTTTGGTCTGATTATTTGTTAACCTGCAAACTTAGAAGGAATCTAATTAAAGTCAATGAGAAATAATCTCCATTTAAAAAGTCTTAAATCAATGTTTTTGTGCAGAGCTCTTGTGCTTTTTTCCCCTGAATTCACTTCATATATGAATTTCAAAATTCAAATTAAAAAGCCCTTATTAATAATTTTGTTTCTTCTTTCTCTTCCCTTTATTGCTCTTTCCCTCTTATTTGATAAGGCATAGTATTTATGTTGAAGCATATTTATGAGGCATACATATTGCAAAGTATACAGTACAGAGCTTGATTAATATTTACATACCTGCATCACGTAATCATGACCCAACTCAATATATGGAACAGTGCTATCCAGAAGAACTTGGTGTGATGATGGAAATGTTCTGTCTACACTGTCCATTTTGACAACTACAAGTGGCTACTGAGCATTTGGAATGTGACTAGTGTGAATGAAGAACTAAATTTAAAATTTTGTTTAATGAGGCTGGTGGCTACCATTTTGGATATTACAGATATAGGGCTTTTCTAGCATTTCAGTGCCTTCAAATCAATACCTACTCAGTTCCCCATCCCCACTATGCTAATGCAATCGCTATTCTGATTTATATCAACATAGGTGAGTTTTTCCTGATCCTGAATTTTATATAACTGAAAATCATAGCATATATGCTCTTTGAGTTTGGATATATTCTCTCAATATAGTATCTGTGAAACCTATCCTTTTATGTGCCACCAGTCTCCTTTTTAAATTGCTTGAGTATTACATTGTATAAATAGACTATAGTTTCTGTATCAATTCTACTTTGATGGATATTTGGGTTCTTTCCACTTTTTTTGGCTACTGGCAATGAAGTTTCTATAAATATTCTTGGCAAGACCTTTTAATGTACAAATACACTAATTTCTTCTGGGTATGTACCAAAGGATGGAAATGCTGAGTCTTATCCTCCCCAAAGCAATATATGAGAGATCTAGTTCCATCATTAAAATTTTACTTTTGGATTACAGATATTTTTAAAGAGTACAGTAGTTACTTTTGTGCTGGTCCAGGGAGTGTACACCTGATTCAAGCGGTATTTGGCAATATCTAATAATTTTAAGATGCAATTACCTCATATCCCAGTAATAATTATCCTTCTAAGTATGCTCCCTGGAGAAATTCTTATACATATAAGAATTTTTTGTAACAGCAAAAAAAGGGAATTCTTTTAGTTTTTGCCTATAGCCGTGGCATGCAGAAGTTCCCGGGCCAGAGATCAAACTTGTACCACAGCAGCGACAATGCTGGATCCTTTACCCACTGAGCCACTAGGGAACTCCATAAATGGAATTTCTTTATTGAGTAAACAAAAAATATATCCACAAAGGAATGTCATCCAGAAAAATGAATAAACAGAGCTACATGCATCACTATGACTGAATCTTTCAATATAAAGATGAGCCAAAAAACAATGCCAAAAAATTCCTAAAGACCTACTAAGGAAGCATATATATAAATGTATATATATATATACATATATATATATATGTATATATATATATATATATATATGAATGTATTAAGAAATGCATGGTAAGGATAAACAGAAACAGAACATGGTTAGTCTATGGTTGGGGTGGGATGAAAAATTGAGATTTCAATTTTACTAATAATATTTACTTTTAACTGGGTAATAGGCATGAGGGTATAAAGTCACTGTATTTCGTACCTTTCACATGTCTTAAATATTACCTAATAATAAGAAAAGAACCGTACTAGTGGTGGAGACCGCTAGGCATGCCTTAATATCCACGCCACTTTCTTCTTATCAGGGCTTGAAGCTTCCAGTCCCCACACAAAGTTTTAGCTGAGCACATGCAAGCCCAGCTAAAACTACACTTGTCAGGCTTCTTTGTAAAGACGTGGTCATATGACTAGGCTCTTACAATGGCATCTGAATGAAGTTGAACATAACTTCTAGGTTACATCAGAAAAAGAAGCAGCTTGCCTACCACTTCTTTCTCTCTTCCTGTGGGTTAAAGATGCATATGTTGTTGGTGAGACAGCTTAAACCACACGGATACAGACACTGCCCTATCTTGCCCATTAAATGTCAGCTTCATGAGGCAAGGAATTTGGCCTGTCACTTTCACTTCTGTATCTATAGTCCCCGGAACATTATCTTGCATATGATAGGTTCAATTCATGTTGAATAAATGCATGATTGAACAGTTTTATTACTAATGGTGTGTCCAGTCTTACATACCTAACTTCACTCTCACCTCACTATTTTATGAGGTTTTGCTGATTTTATTATAATCAAGACAGCATTTTAAGATGGAAAAGCAATGCTTATTTATCTCAGAGCTGCATAATAAAGAAGGTAAAGCTTCTCAATGACAAAAGGATCAGAAGAGAAAATGCCCTTTTCTCTGAAAGGCATTTGAAATGATGGTAAAAAGCTGTTAACTCTCCCAACTGCTAACTGAAAACATTTTCAAACTTATCTTTCTATATTTGCTAATGGTTTCCTGAGAACAAAAATACTTTCACATTTAAAAATTTTGCTTCAAGTTTCATGACTAGAGGTAAATGACCTTCAGGTTCAATGCTCTGTTACATGGTATGTTTATATTTACTATAGCAATAAAAATATTATTATTGCCTATTCATTAAAACAAGCAGGTAAAGTATGTTGGGCATATATTGGTTTAAGAAGTTGAACACTAGTATGGATTAAAAATAATGATTTCAACAATATATGTGGTAGATTCAAAGGTGGCCACAACCCTTCACTTGAATTATGACCACACCATTTGGAAAGTGACTTTGCAGATCCTCCAACCAAGAGATGGAGTCTATTTCTCCTTCTCTTGAACCTTGGCTGAACTTGTGACTTACTTTAGCTATGAGAAGTAACAGTGTGACAGTCTGAACCAAGACTTCCAAAGGCTTTGTACTCTCCCATCCTCTTGCTCAGTACCCTGTCCAGCAGCCCTGGGAAAGTCCATGGAGGCCATGGAGGATAACTGTATCATCTCAACCAAAGTCATCCTAATCAATCTATTATCAACTCACCCCAAATTGGACAAAACTCCCTACCAGCTTGGAGCTGACAATAAACACATAAGTGAGCCCCAAATCAGAGAAGGCACCCAGTTCATTTGTAAACTTGTGAGCAATAATAAATGCTCACTGTTTAAGCCACTGAATATAAGGGTTGTTATGTAGCAAATGCCAGTGGATACAGGCATCATGGCAACAGTAAAATAAATGCACCTCTTAAAAGGCAAGTTTTTCAGATTTCAGTCTTTGAAAGACAACAATCCTTATTAAGTTTGCCTTTTTAATAAAGGGGGATTTCAGACTTCTGTTTACTTATTCAGTTCCCCAAGTTATTCAAACTCTACTCTCACTCTTGGATAAAGAGAGAAATTATGCAGCTTTATTTCTCAAATATGTACCCCATCCAACCAAACTTCTTCCCATTTTCATGGAAGGAATCCTTTAAAGTTAACACATTGATGCCAGAAAGCCAGAACATCAGTAAAGTCTTGAAAAGTTCAACTCAGGTTGAAAACAGAAAATGAGAAGGGCAAAAGAGGAGATTCTGGATTAAAGAATTGAAATAGTAAGGAAAGGTTAGTAGCTAATACTGAACCTCACTATACCTGACATTCTACAAGACACAGTTACACAATATGTATCTTACTAAAGATCTGCTACTTAAAACGTACACTTGTTTTTCAAGGTCACTTGTGTTAGTCAGCTATTGCCCTAATAATGCTGCATAACAAATCATTCTCAAACTCAGTAACTAATACAAATAAACTTTTGTTATTGTGTTCATGGGTCTGTGAGGGTTTCTGATCTAGACCAGCCTTGGCTATAAAGTTTACATTGTGGCTTGCATTAGACTGAGAGTTGGCTGGGTTTGGTTCTACTCTGTAAGTTTAGTTGTTTTGTTCCATGTGAGGCCCAGGCTGGAGGAGTGTTCAGGAATGAACCTGAAACATGTTCTTCTCTTGGAAGATCATCAAAATGCAATTGCAACAAAACCACATATATAAGCACATTTCAAGTTCTCTGCTTTTCAACCCTGGTAAAAGCGAATTGACAAAGTTCGATGTGACAGTGGGGTCCAAAGTTAAGAGATGGACACACTTACTCAAACCCATGAAAAATGGCAGGATGTTCAATTCTAAATACAGATGAGTAAAGAATTAGAACAAATTAGTTAATCATCCATGTTATCTTTTTTTAATGACTTCAATTTTTTTCCATTAAAATTTGTTTACAGTGTTCTATCAATTTCTACTGTACAGCAAAGTGCCCCAGTCATGCATATATATACATTCTTTTTCTCACATTATCCTATATCATGTTCTATCATAAGTGACTAGTTACAGTTCCCTGTTTATCCACTGCAAATGCAATAGTTTGCATCTATTAACCTCAGACTCCCACACAATACCACTCCTTCCCCTTCTCCTTTGGCAACCACAAGTCTGTTCTCTAAGTCCATGAGTTCCTTTTCTGTGGAAAGGTTCATTTCTTCCATATATTAGATTCCAGATATAAGTGATATCATATGGTATTTGTCTTTCTCTTTCTGACTTCCTTCACTTAGTATGAGTCTAGCTCCATCCATGCTGCTGCAAATGACATTATTTTGTTCTTGTTAAGGGCTGAGTAGTATTCCATTGTATATATTATATACCGCATCTTCCTAATCCATTCATCTGTCAATGAACATTTAGGTTGTTTCAATGTCTTGGCTACTGTGAATAGTGATGCAATGAACATATCTTTTCCAAGGAAAGTTTTGTCTGGAGAATGGGATTGCTGGGTCATATGGAAGAATTAGTATAAAAATGGCCATACTGGAGTTCCCGTCATGGCTCAGCAGTTAACGAAACTAACTGTCTAGCATCCATGAGGATGTGGGTTCGATCCCTGGCCTCACTCAGTGGGTTAAGAATCTGGCATTGCTGTGAGTTGTGATGTAGGTCACAGACGTGGCTCAGATCCTGCATTGCTGTGGCTCTGCAGTAGGCCAGTGGCTACAGCTCCAATTGGACCCCTAGACTGGGAACCTCCTTATGCCACAGGTGTGGCCCTAAAAAGACAAAAAGACCACAAAAAAAAATGGCCATACTACCCAAAGCAATCTACAGCTTCAATGCAATCCCTATGAAATTACCTGTGACATTTTTCACGGAACTAGGACAAACAATCCAAAAATTTATATGGAGCCATAAAAGATACAGAATTGCCAAAGTAATCCTGAGGAACAAAAACCAAGGAGGAGGCATAACTCTCCCAGACTTCAGGCAATATTACAAAGCCACAATAATCAAGACAATGTGGTACTGGCACCAAAACAGACATACAGACCAATGAAATGCAGTAGAGATCCCAGAAATAAATCCAGACACTAATTAATCTTCAACAAAGGAGGCAGGGATATAAAATGGGGAAAAGACAGTCTTTTCAATAAGTGGTGCTGGGAAAACTAGACAGCTGCATGTAAATCAATGAAACTGGAATACACACTCACACCATACACAAAAATGAACTCAAAATGTCTTAAAGACTTAAATGTAAGACAAGACACCACCAAACTACTAGAAGAGAACTTAGGGAAAATTTCCTCTGACATTAACCATACAAATGTTCTCTTAGGTCAGTCTCCCAAGGCAAAAGAAAGGAAAGCAAAAATAAATCGATTGGACCTAATAAAACTGACAAGCTTTTGCAGAGGAAAGGAAACCGTAAAAAAGAACAAAAAGACAACCTATGGAATGGGAGAAAGTTGTTTCAAATGATGCAACTGCAACTTATCTAAAATATGTAAACAACTTATACAACTCAACAGCAAAAAAAAAACAATAACCCAATTGAAAATGGGCAAAAGACCTCAACAGACATTTCTCCAAAGAAGATGTAAGATGGAGCAACAGACACATGAAAAAATGCTCAACATCAATAATTATTAGAGAAATGCAAATCAAAAGTACTATGAGGTACCACCTCACACTAGTCAAAATGGCCATCATTAATAATTCTACAAATAGCAAATGCTGGAGAGGATGTGGAGAAAGGGATACCTTCCTATACTGTTGGTGGGAATGTAAATTGATACAAACAATTTAGTATAGAGGTACCTCAGAAAACTAGATATAGAACTACCATATGACCTAGCAATCCCACCCTTTGGCATATATCTGGACAAAACTTTCCTTGCAAAAGAAACATTATCTTTGTGATACAATTTCTTCACATCTTTGGTCTGTCACTGGACAAAAAAGGATAGTAGACATCTCAGATAATCTCTCTTCATTCAGCCTAAACTGTATTCTGAGCATTCAAACCCAACTCAACTAGTACCTCCTCTATGGAGTGGCTCCTGACCAATCAAAATCCCACTGTTATCTGAGCTCTCCAAAGTCCTCCAGCTGTTGAAGCTTACATCATTATTCTTCATTGCCATTAACTACCATGATCAAATCAGGCTACTGCTTACTGAATCTCTAGTACAAGGCAGACTCTTACTTCTACCTGGTGGCTATTAATATCACTGCTTCATAGAGATGTTAATGAACTTGCTAAAGGGTTAATAGATAGTAGGAACTTAGCCTGGACTGATACCCAGATGTGTCTATAAATGTGGCATCTCTATCCTATCATGCTACTCCTATACATTACAACTGACTGCATTGTCAATATTAACTTTGTATCATGAACAGATTTTGCTTACATGTTAGTTTTGCTCCTTCAACTACAATGTATACTTGAAGGCAAGGACTTTGTGTTACTGTGCTGCTTCACATTTTTCCTTAGCAATGAGTCTAGTATGTTAAGAATCTAAAGGCACACACCTTCACTTCCCACTGTTTGCAGAATGGATGGGCTAAACTTTATGTTAAAGCCTTTCGGATTTAAAAGGTAACATATATTCATAGGACAACTTTTTGGAAAGTAAAAAATTCTTTCTGATGTGATACATTATTTAATTCAGGGGCTAACACACTGCAGCCCTTGAGTCAAATCCACCAATTGCCTGATTCTGTAAGTAAAGTTGTGCTAGAACAGAGACAGCCATGCTGATTCCTTTGCATACTGTCTATGGCTGTTGTTGCTACAGTGACAGAATTAAGGCACTGCTACACAGACTGCAGAGCCCACAAAGCCTAAAATATTTACCAACGCCTGGTTTAATTCTTCATTTAAAACCCTTGTACTATGAATATTTATGCACACTTTTGTGGGTGTTCTTTCTCCAAAGAGCAACTTTATTCTCATTCTGGGGTCCCTGGGCCCTGGCAAGAAGATGCTCATGATGGGAGACAGGAAGTAGTCAGGTTTTCGAGTCATCCATTTGGCTCAATCACACACCAGCAAAGACAAGACAAGAAAAGACGAGCGTTTCCTGTTCTTAACCATCCTCCATCACTGCGGGACTTGAAGTATGTTTTCAAAAATGAAATCAGGATATACTTGTACTGATACAGTAGGAGCTAAATAAGTGAAAGCAAATATAAACCCAATCGGTCACCACTGAATAAAGACACACCCATTAGAATCATAATAAGAAAATACAGAGAACTGAGCCTCAACTGATCTTTCTTTTCCTCCAACAAATTTTAGGGGAAAAAAGAGCAGGCTGTACAAAGAGATTCCTAAAAGGCTAAGTAAAACACACACAGACCCATCTTCCTAGAAATAGGCAGGATCAATGAACTTCCTACTTACTCTCCAGAACCATCTATAACAATGGAAAATCACCACTATTTTCAGCAACTATGTTAAAGAGCTGATTTTATTTAAAATGAAAGTTGCAATGTATATTTCAGGTTCTCTCTCTTGGAGTGTGTGTGTGTGTGTGTGTGTGTGTGTGTGTGTGTGTGTTTTGCCACACACGCAGTATGTGGGAATTCCTGGTCCAGGGATCAAACTTATGCCACACAGCGTTAAGTGCCACAATGGTACCACAACCAGAGCCACAATGGTGAGAACGCAGGAGGCTCAACCCACTACGCCATCAGAGAACTCCCAAAGAGCTGATTTTTTAAAGCCATTCAACCTTGAATTCAAATCCTGATTTTGCTACTGACTAGCTGTTTGACCTTGGAAAAACTGTTTAACTTTTCTCTAAGTTGCTTATTAAAATGTGGGTAAAAATATCTAGCTTACAGGCTTATTATGAGGATTAAATATGATAATATATGTAAAGTACTAGGCTTAGTGCATGGCACGTGGTCAAGGCTTCATATTGGGTGCCGTTATTACTGTTTAAACTGGAGGTCAGAACACAGATGAGAGGCCTCCCCCGAATCAAAGTCCACCGCGAAAGACAGGCGGAATCACTCACAAGCTGAGCAGCAAAGAGAACTATGATATTTTGTGCATATTTTTTTTTCAGAAAAGGTTAAAACAAAAAAAGGTTTATGACAAAATTTAATCAGTACACTAGTCTCTATTACCCAAGTTTCTGCTAATTGTAGGTTTGAAATATTGAGGAAGAAGAAGGCAAATTCAAATAATTACCATGGGGAATCTAGGCCTATGATATATGTCAGGTTTGTAAAATAGCTCCATGTGCATAGCTATGTTAGGAGATTTACAATAGCTTCCATGATGGGCTGAAAGGTGGCAAAAGAAGAAAATGTAATTTCTTCATGTTCTCTTCTGGTACACCTCTCTAACACTTCTGATTACAATTTTGTGGTTCAATGCTTATGAAAGGACTTGGAATAAAAGAGAGTATCTATGATTCCATTTTGGCAACAAAGGGAAGAGGTTTCTCAAATGTCTACAGCAGTTTTGAGGCCTGCTTAGAAAATACCCAATTCCCTGTTCCTCAGATGCAGAATACCCACTGCCTATCAATTTCAACTTTCCCTTGTAGTCCACCTCTACACAACAGCAGGTATAATCAGGTAGAAATATCTGGACATGTGTTCCAGGAAGAACTGATAGAGAAGTCAGAACTTTCTGATGAGCCCATCATGAAAAGTCACGGCAGGATCATAGGAAAATTGCTGCCCAGGGAGATTATTTATTGTTATCTGGCCCTGTGCCCTGTGTATCTTTAATGCCCTCTAATTTTGCTCTTGCTAACAGCCTCAAACATCTTCATGTGGTGTTTACATCTTGATTTCTTTCCATATCCCAAGAATGGGGAAATTAAAATACATCTGGCAAGCAAAGCCACTGAAAACCAGCAGTCCATCAAATATCTCATGGCTCTTAGAGTCAGGCATGTGACTGTGTAAAGACAACATTTAACTTCTGAACTCTTCATGAATCCCTGATAGAAGAGACAGGCTGAGTGTGACCATAGGGAAAGTTTATGGCTAGAGACATACCGTGAACCTCAGGTGAAACACACTCTAAAATAGGAGAACTGGCAGGTTGATTCAGGTCTCAGATTGACAGGTTTGCTCCATTTCTGCCCTTTGACTAACCAGAAATAAACAACCACACACACACCTTTGTGGAATATGAGCACTTAAGCCTCAGGAGATCATAAGTGCCTTGGAATTGAAATTTACTGATTTAGTCAATATTTATTTGAACATTTATTTTGTGCCCACCATTGTGCTAAGTTGGCCACGTAATAGTGAAGGCAATAGACATGGTCCTTGCTCTTAAACAGATAATCTAGAGGGGGAGATAGATAATAAGTGAATGAACAGTATGCAAAATAATTTCAGAGTATGTGAAGTTCTACAATGGTAATAAAAAAGGCACTACTACAGAAAAAAAAAACACAACAAGGAGAAGCTTATTTTAGGCAGAATGACAGAGGAGGTTACATTTAAACTGCTGTAACCTTAACAGGATACATTTAAGTTGATACTTAAGCTCTATGAAGAACACTGGGATAGGGGAAGAGCACTTGTGGCAGAAACCCTAGGATGATCCCCCGTGAGTCATACCCTACTATAGTCACTTTATCTCAAGGGTGGGGGACTCTATTACATGCTTCTAATAGCTAGCATATGACAAGAGTGAAGATATTTTGCAGATATAATTTAAGTCCTCAATCAGTTGAATTTAATAGAAAAGGATGATTATTCTAAGTGGAGCTAACTTAACCAAGCAACCTCTTAAAAGAGGATCTAGAAATCACAGACTTGAAACACCAGAGACCTTCTCTCTCTGTGTTGCTGCCTATGGCAACCTCTACTGCTAAAAGAATATGAGATTCATCAGCAAGAGGAGGAATCTTAGAAATGGATCCTTCCCTGTTGAGCCTAGAGATGAGAACACAACCCAGTCAGGTATTGAATTCTGGTCTCAAGAGACCCTGAGCAGAGAACTCAGTTGACTTCTGGACTTCTGATCTACAAAAACTAGGAGATGATACATGGATATTCTCTTAAGCTGCTAAATTTGCAGTAATTTTTACATACCAATACAATGAAAACTAACACAATACTCTAAGCAGGAAAAGACTATAAAGTTATGGGGAGTTTTGGTGAGCAAGGAGGAAGATGGCCAGGAGGTAGAACATGAAGTCATCTATAACAAATAGGAAAGTTTATGCTTTATCCCAGTATCTGCCATGTGGTACTTAGTACAGCAGGTGCTTAAAACATCTGTTGAATTAATGAATGAAATTATGAATAATGAAGGTACATTGCTAAATAAAAATACTTAATACTAGACTGCCATTTCCACCCTCTCAGATTTTAAAACACTTCTTCAATATGTATTTACTGAAAGGCCATTACAAACAAAAACTTATTGCTGTCAGAAGGCCAAGAAGAGTGATTAAGAAATAGAGCCTGGTCAAGAAGAAAGTCTGACAGCAGATTACTAGAAATGTCTAGATTAGGAAAAAAGATATGTATTTATATAGCGATGAAAGACTCTATAATGAGGTACAGATACAACCCAATAATCCAGGTCACAGCTGAAAGCTGATAATTTGAAGCCTCTCCTCAGAGTCTAATAAACCATTTGAAAATCTGCCAAGTGCTAATCAAGTCAAAGGAAGAGAGCTTGGTAATAAGAAAATCACATCATCAAAGGCCACATCTATGATGAATTGGAAGAAAGGAAATGGAACGTTAAGAATGTTAGTAGTTCAGTATGATGGGGAATTTAATGATGAAAATGCAAAAGTTTATAGATTGGAAAATTATATTCCATGTGTCTCTAGTCAAACCTTCTGGATTATGTGAAAAGTCTCTAGAAATTCAGAGAAGATAAATGAATAGAAGAGTGTCATCTTCCATTAGCTGGAGTTTGTATGTGATTCCTGCTGTCCAGGAAATGATGGATGAGAAGAAGGTTAGGGTCATGTTACTGGTGTTTCCAGGAGTTTCAGGTGGGATCAGTAAGGACACAGACAGAAATGCTGTTCTCAAAGAGTAGAACTGAAACAGGAAGAAGCAACTAAGTATCTTAGTTTGCACTCATCCATATCCCCTTGGACATTAGCTCAGTTGCTCCCCTAAAAAGGATTTATCTCCATTTTGAAACAGAAGAAAATGTAGATTTGCTGCCTTCTAAAACACACCTCAGAGGTATTTTTCAAGGGGAAATGCCCACTCATTTTGAAACAAAGCAATTAAGGATAACTCATCAAGTTAAGCAGAGGAGTTAAAAGTTGCAGACATCTGGTACACCTAACTGGGATTAAATCAGCTCTAGACATGGAGGCTAATAAGGGGAATAAGTACAAATGGTGCTCCGCATTTTTAAAACCCGTCGTCGTCGTCGTCGTCATCATCATCATCATCACTGAATTTTATGAAAATGGAAAGCGGGTCTGTATTAATCTCATTTCTCAGGTGATACCATCCATTCTCAAAGAGGTTATCCTACTTTTTTTGAGTTAGGTTTAGAATTCAACTCAAATGCTCAAATAGCTACATAATCAACTGCTTCCTCTAAAGCGTTTAGGAAAATAAAAACAACACTGATTTCACAATAACTGCTTTCCACTTATTTTATTTACATGGATGATAATGCTGAATATTAGCAAGATCTTCTATGAGACAGAACCCTGAAATCTCAAACACAATCAACTTTAAAAAAGTCTATGCTTAGGAGTTCCCATCATGGCACAGCGGTTAACGAATCCGACTAGGAACCATGAGGTTGCGGGGTCGATCCCTGGCCTTGCTCAGTGGGTTAATGATCTGGCATTGCCGTGAGCTGTGGTGTAGTTCACAGACGTGGCTCGGATCTGGCATTGCTGTGGCTGTGGCTGTGACTATGGCCAGCGACTACAGCTCCGATTAGACTCCTAGCCTGGGACCTTCCACATGCCATGGGTGCGGCCCTAAAAAAAAAAAAAAAAGAAAAGACAAAAAAAAGTCTATGCTTACATATGGAGACATTCATTAAGCCTCCCTGCTTTTTAAAAAATGTTTTGATAGATACGGTTCATCGTACAACAGACAACTGATATGTAACTGATACAGTCACTTTTTGTTAAACATCATTTCTCATTTGAAAGGCAAACTACAGTTCCTGGCAGCACCTCATTGAGAGATCACAGAAATCATCAGCAGCAGCACCAGAAATCAGATTACAGATTCCCCTAAGATGCAATAAGTATTCAAGCAAACACTGTGCACATTTCTGGGTTGGGAAGCACCTATGAACTGATCTGTCTCTTAAGGAGAAGGTCACAAAAATAGAAAACAAAACACAATATAAGCAGGTGAGGGTGAAAGTCATATGGTTTTCAGTTCTGTATCTTTGTTCCTCTGAGCTGACAGAATTCTGCAGAGGTGAAGGTAATCTCTGAGAAAGTGAGCGAGTAAATCTATAATTTCTGAAACCCGATTGTAGGGCTTAAGAAGTACAGTCTTCAGGTGAAATCTGTTCTGGTCAGTCTGGGGCTATTTTCAGCAGTGGTGTCAGACCGATCTACTGCACCAATGTCAGTATCTCAAGGCACTGGTCACCACAGCCAAGCCACCTGCATCACTGGTGGTGTGAGATGATGTAAGGGGCAGGCTGATGAAAAGATTCTCCCTCCCTTCCTTCCTTCCTTCCTTCCTTCCTTCCTTCCTTCCTTCCTTCCTTCCTTTCTTTCTATATCTCTATATCTATCTATCTATCTATCTATCTATCTATCTATCTATCTATCTATCTATTTTTGGCCACATCAACAGCCTATGAGAATTCTTGGGTGGGGATGGAACAAATGCCTCAACAGCAGCTTAAGCTGCCATAGAGACCACACCGGATCCTTAACCTTCTGTGCCACAGGGGGAACTCCAAAGAGCTTCTGTTTTATGGTTAACATGTTTCACTTTAATGCACTTTCATTTTTAAAAAACTAGTACATCAAAACTGTGATTTCGCATATATCACTTCTAAGGATAAAGAGAGGCTTAAAAAGTGAGTTAGGAGTTGGTTTTATTAGGAATACTAAATAAATAATCATACAGGTAGTACTTGGAAATGGCATGAATTGTAAAAGTAGTCTATCAATAGTTGAAGTCTAGAATACAATGCTGAAGATAAATTTCTTTTCATCCTATTGTTTTGATAGTTTCTTTGTTGAGATTTTTGCTATTTGTTTATATTTACAAAATAACTACAAGACTAAGGCAGAAAATGTGGAAACACAGAAAAGCTCAAATGAAACCGTAAATATCAACCCTAATGCTATCCCTAAAGATAAACATAATTAAGATATTATTTCTTATCCATCTTTTTCCCATAAAAATGGGATTATATCTTCAGTTTTGTCTGGTTCATAGCCTGATTTTTTTCACTTAGAAATATCTAATGAACACTTTCCCATCTGATAAGCTTTTCTTGGTGACTGAAGAGTACGATCTCATGTGGTTAAATCAAAAATCTAGTTAACCTCCTCCTGCTGAGAATTAAAGTTGCTTCCATTTTTCCATTGTAATATAAAATTCTGCCATAGACATATTTGGACTTAATAATCTTACACAATCTCTTGAGTATTTACTTATAACAAAATCCTAAAGAGAGAGATGCTAGGTAAAAAGGTTTGCCCATCATAAAGGTGTTTTGTTGCAAGTTAACAGCTTATTCTACAGAAAGTTTACAATATTAAATTAGTTCACCAGTAAGTTATGAGAATATCCATTTTTATAACATTTGTAATATACTATTATTAACCAATATTATATTTCTTTTAAAATACTTTGTCAATACAACTATATAAGTCAGATTACTAAGGACATGGAACTTAAAAATAATCATGCATTTAGAATTGTGTTTTTTTTTTCTTTTCTGAATTACCTGCATATTCTCCTAATTTCTCAGTAGCCCTAATTTCTACTGTGGTGAACCACTGAAGCAATAATCAGATGTAGGTGTGAATATAAAATATAATACTAAATGCCTTAAGTATTTTGGTCCCAAGAAGTTCTCTTTACACTTTTTATAATTCTCTTTTAGCTAAGGAGACTATCATCATTTGAGGGAGAAAGGGCATTATCCTTTTAGGTTATTGTACTTTTTTTTATTAACTCATAGAAAAGATCCTGAAAATATGAGTTGAATTAATTCATTTTTAGGAGGAAACAGTAAAATATGGTCCTGACACTTAGCCCTCTTCAAAAAGTTCAAAGTCAGTGAGCTAAGAAATGGCACAGCAGGAGACTCATTCCAATGATGCTGAGGTTTGAGCAAGAACAGAAAATCTGCATGATAAGCAAACTGTCACAATAAGAGGAAAAATTCCTCCCTATAGTTACTTTATGCTTTGCAGGTTTATCAACACTTGACAAGTGCTCCCTCTCCCCTCCCTCTCTCTCTATATATAGTCTTTTTAGGGGTGCAGCATATGGAGGTTCCCAGGCAAGGGGTCAAATTGAAGCTGCAGCTGCTGGCCTACACCACAGTCACGGTAATGTGGAATCTGAGCCACGTCTGTGACCTACACCACAGCTCACAGCAAAGCCGGATCCTTAACCCACTGAGCGAGGCCAGGGATCTAACCCACGTCCTCATGGATCCTGGTCAGGTTTACTGCTAAGCCATGATGGAAACTCCATGACTAGCTCTATAATTTTGAGTCTCAGTTATAATCCAGGTAGTTGAAGCTATGACAACCCACCTTCTTAAGGTCAAAAAGCTGGTGGTGGTAGACTGTAAAGTCACCTGCTTATACCGTTCTACAAATGCCACATGAGATGCAGTAATATTTTAATTAAAAAGAATAATTACATTTAATTTCATATTGAGACTTATTTAAGAATTTCAAAATACCTGACCCATCAGAGAAACTCTCTGCCTTCAGGGAGGCAATCAGTGCTCTGAATGAAGTGGGCTGAGAAGAAAATAGGGTGTCAGGTACATGTTTGAATGTAATGTATATGATATTACGAATAGATTCCTATTAACTAAAACATCCAGAAATTTGCAGGTAAGCTATAATGGTTGATAACAAGATGCTGCCTACCAGTGAAAACAATCTGACACCATCCATTTAGTAATTCAATAGGCATTTATTGAATACCCACATGTGCCAAGAATTATTTCACGTATTGGAAATATTACTGAAGGCAGAGATGAATTGCCACACTGATGAGGCCAACATTTTGGTGAAGGACAGGCAGAGTGGGTAAGACAGATAATAAACAGATTAAAAAAAAAGTGAACAAGAAATGAAAAACAGCAGTAAAGTCTTTGATAAAAATAGAACAGAGGAATGGGAAAAAGAGTGACTTGGAGAGGTGTGAGACAAGGGAGAACTTTAGATGGAGGGGTCTTGGAAAACCTCTTGGAGGAGTCGACATTTAAGCTGTGCCAGGCATTCAAAAACCTTGGCAAAGACCATTCTAAATAAGGGAAGAGCAAATGCAAAGGTTCAGAACCAATCTGACGTGTGGTGGAAACAGAAAGAAGTCCAGTGAATAAGCATTCAAGGAGAACAGTCTGATCAGTGCTGATTCTTGTACTGCCTCCAGCCTTAATGATGAGTTTGGAAGTCATTCTAAGTATGATGAGATGCCACTGCAAGGTATTTGGCACAGAAGCGTCATGATCCAATTTCCAATTTAAAAAGGTCACTTTACTCATACCACTCAGTAACAAAAAGCAAAGAACTGAATCAAAAAACAGGCAGAAGATTTAGACATTTCTCCAGAGAAGGCAAACAGATGGCCAATAGGCACATGAAAAGATGGTCAACATTGCCATATTAATAAAGAAATGCAAATCAAAACTATAATGATATACCACCTCACAGCAGTCAGACAAAAAGTCTTTAAATAACAAATGCTGGAAAGGGTGTGAAGAAAAAGGAACCCTCTTACACTGTTGGTGGGAACGTAAATTGGTATAATCACTACTGAAAACCATATGGAGGTTCCTCAAAAAATGAAAACAGCACTATCATATGATCTTGCAATCTCATACTTGGACATATATCTAGAGAAAATGATAATCTGAAAAGATACATGCACTCCAAAGTTCATGGCAGCACTATATACAATAGCCTAGACATGGAAACAAACTACAAGTCCATTGACAGAGCAATGAATAAAGAACATGTGATACACATATGAAATGGAATAATACTCAGCCATGAGAACGAATGAAATAATGCCACTTGCAGCAACATGGGTGGACCTAGCAATGATCATACTGAGTGAAGTAAGTCAGAAAGAGAAAGACAAATACCACGTGGCATCCCTTATATGTGGAATCTAAAATATGACACAAATGAACTTACCTAAAACACATGAACAGATCATAGACAGAGGGAACAGACTTGTGGTTACCAAGGAGGAGGGATGGATTGGGAGTTTGGGATTAGCAGATGCAAACCAAATGGATAAACAAAAAAATCCTACTGTATAGCAAAGGGAGCTGTATTCAATATCCTGTGATAAATCACAGTGGAAAAGAATATGAAAAAGAATGTACATACATGTATACAAGAATGTATACATATATATGTGCGTGTGTATAATTGAATCATTTTGCTGTAGAGCAGAAATTAACAAAACATTGTAAATCAACTATACTTCAATAAAATGATTTTTTTAAAGATGGCAGAAAGAAATCAGAAAAGAGAGATCACTTTAGTTGATGTGAGGTAGGTGTATTAGAGTGAGGCAAGAAGGGAGGCAGGGTTACCAGCTAGGGTAACAATGTGGTCATCCAGGTAAAAGGTGTAGGTATCCTGAATTAGGGGTTAGTCGTGAGGAAAGGAAGAAATAAGCCTTAAAATCCCATAGTTCTTACGTTAAATATTTATGACACTGTTCTGTAGCTGTCTCTTGACTTTTGCCTATTATAGTAGACTGTATTTTAACTGTTACCGTTTATAAAGCACCCCATGTTGCTCTGAGCGTTATAGACATGATTTTTTGTTTGTTTGTTTATGCTCCAGGCATGCGGAAGTTCTCCTGCCAGAGACTGAACGCATGCCACAGCAGTGATAACCCTGGATCCTTAACCACTATACCACCAGGGAATTCTGGTGTACACATAAATATCTATAAAAATTGCCCCCTAGCTCATGTGTGGGGAGATTAACCAATTGCCAAGACCTCAAAGTTAGTGAGGAGTCATATCAAGATTTATCTAGGTCTGCTGGATTCTAAGAAAGGAACAACTCTTAGTCAATACAGTACAGTGTCTGCATTTACATTGTCTTTAGGGGCAGAGTTGGTGCAGGGAAATCAAGGCAGAGCTAAATTTCTGAAATAGTTCTTAAAAGGTAAAGGGCAGCAAAGCAAACTGGAAGTGAGGGTCTCATTTAAAATGCAGATTTCTGGGCCCTAGCCTGAGAATGCAGAACCAGAGTTGCTAGGGTTGAGAGTTGTAAATGTGCCTTTTAAAAACACTCCCGAGTGACACTCAATAAAATCTGTGAAGACTGCAAAGTAGGAATGCAGTACATATTTGCTGAATAAAGTAATATAATGAGGAAAGATCTAGGATACTTCATTCAACCAAACTTTGATCCAGAGAAAATATGAACCCATTTTGGGGCGAGCCCAAGCAGAGCCTCAGCTAGCCACCTCAGATACAATCAGAAATTTATGATGTGACTAATATATGGGTATGACAAACTCAGGTCTTCTGGAAGCTTTCTGTTTAAAATAACTACTCTTGTTGACCAGGTGCTAAGTCCAACTGTCTCCCCAATTGATGAAGTACAGTCTCTTCAACTGGCAAATACTACCTATTTTAAAGGCAAAGACACTTAAAAAAAATCATCATCTTTGATTTTTTAGCACTTTCAACACAAGGGGCAGCCCACCCACTGGACACTTTACATAACACTGAGGCCCACAAGATTTTTAGGGGCTCACAGAATGTTTTAACTTTTTCTTTTTAAGTCAAAAGGAAAACCTGAATGTACTTTAGCCTGGATTATATTCAACTTTTACCAATGCAGTTTTAAAACATAACTTAAAAAAATTGTTTTAAGTCAAGAAATGGCACATGAAAGCAACAATGCCAAAGACATATAGAAGTCATCACGTGGCCCTGTTTACTCACAGCTCAGGGCCCAGGTGACAGACACCTTACCTGGCAAGCATTGTACAGGAGCTGATGTTCAAACTTCTTGATCCCGAGAATGTTCTGGAACATCTCATAGAGCTGCTCTTTGCTCAGAATCAACTCGGAAGCTGCGCTGGCGGTCATCCGGGCCTGCTGCTTCCTGGGGTCCTCTTCTCCGCGGTAGATGGCATCAAACTTGGCCATCCAGGAGCTCAGCACCGTCTCCTTGCTGAGGCCGTCGATCTCAGGCAGGCTGCGCACCCGCTTCTCGATGTGCTTCTTGAAGACCTCGCGAGAGTCGTTGGCAGAGCAGCCCCCACTCTGCACCATGCGGGCCACACGGTCACTCTTCAGGAAGACCTGAATGCAAGAATAGGGCCAGGACAGACATCAGCAAGGTGGCCCTGGAGAAGCCCGTTTGCTGGGGCTGGGGTCTGGGCTGACCCCTTCACGACCATCACAGGAGGTAACAAGGCAGGTCATCTCCTGCCCCACTATCTCCAAGCTATGTGAACTCAGAGAAGTCACTTCCATGTTTGCATTTGTGTCCAAATGGTACTCACTAGGTTACTGCAAGGATTAAAGAAGACAGCCATATCTCGAGAGGCTGCATGTGGTATAGAGAATCTGCTCCATAGACTGCCTGGGGCCTTTTTCTGCCATTGAGTGGCTATATATCCTTTGGCAAATGAACCTCTTTGTGCCTCAGTTTTCCCATCTGTAAAATGGGGGTAACAGTAATCTCTACATCACAGGTACTTTTCAATGAGGATTAAATGAGCTAGTATATGATCAGCACTTCAAAAAGTACCCATTTTAATGCCATAGGGGATGCTGCTGTGGTTATTATTTTTATGAGCAAAGTACCTGGTGTGCTGTCTGGTACATAGCACTTCACATAGTTCATAGTTCACTATTTACATCTCACTGTACCCTCTCAGGGATACTATCACAATTAAAACTGAATAAGAATTATGTAAATATGTATTCAATGCCTATCTCCTCTCCTAAAATGTAAACCCCACGTGGGCAAGGATTGTATGCTTCCTCTTCCCTCAAGCAGCATCCATTTCTAGAATAGATCCTGGCACTTTGAGAGTGAATAAGAAGAAAGGTAGGCATTACATGCACTCCCTTTTGCAGATGGAAAAACAGAGACTCCAGAGAGGGGAAGGGACTTGCTCTTGGTAACTCAGTCTGGCTGGCTCTAAATGTGGGGTCTTCTGACTTCACCGTGATTACCTTCCTTCCCCTTGGACCTCATCTGCATCGGAGAGACCCTGTGGTTGTCTGACCGGTGCTGCCTAGGTCCTGGGACAAAGCATCCATTCAGAACAGTTTGCTTTCGTCCCAGCGCCCACCAATTGGGAGTTTACACAAGCTACATTGTGCTGGGGTGTCATACAAGGCGGCAAAGCTGCTGCTTGCTATTCACAGAGAGGAAACATCTGACACTTTGGAGCTGTGTCCTAGTCACACTTCAGAAGGTGCATAAATATCCTTTCAGAGGCAGAACAAATGTGCACTCCCCTGTCAGATTTCAGAGAACGTGCTTGTTAGGAGATTGCTTGGGGGGCATCTCACTGCCTCCTGCTTCATCACAAAGCCTTCCTTGGGGAGGAGAGATCTTAGGTGGGATCCGTTTATTGTCAATTTAATGAACTCATTTAGAAAGAAGGAGGGCTGAGGGTACGCTTCACAGGCTAGAGGCCATGGCCTTACTCCACTGCGCCTGGGAACTGGTAGTCAGTTGAGATCTTAGAGTTCCTTTAAAACTCAATTACAGAGAAAAAAGTTTCAAATGAATCCTCAGGCCTTACAAGACTTAACAAGTGGAAGGAATTCACCTGAAAATCTTTAATACTCAGAGCAGGTAGTTTCTTCATCTAACACACTGAATCTCAGTTATAGGTCTAGATCTCAAAGAAAATCAAAGTTTTGAAGTAAAGAATGAAGTTTGTGGAGGGGCAGTATGATCATGTGACAGGAACTGTAAACCATGGCCCCAGGCCAGCTCTGCCACTAACTTGCTGTGTGCCCTTGGGTAGGTCACCTCCTCTCTGATCCTCTGGCTTCTTATCTGCACACTGAGAGAGGTGAACTATAAGATGCTTAGGCTGTCTTTTCAGCTGTAGTATTTATACTCTTCTTCATGAACCCATTCACCCTTTCTGTGGGTGCTTACTAGGTGGAAGGCCCATGCCATGTGCCAGGGACACAGAGGAAAGCAGAGAAGATGATATCCAGCCCTCAGGCCTCCATGACACTGTCCTAATAACCCCATACACACATCATTACAATCCAGGACAAGTGCTGACCAAGGGCAAGTACACAGGTTCATGGAGTCCCACAGACAAGTATCTATTCCAGTATGCCTTTCTGGAGGCAAACTCCTTTGAGGTAATATGTGGAAGGTGGATAGGAAGAGAGAGAAGGGAAGAAGGAACAATAAGGGTAAACACCCTGAAGGTCTGAGGAAACAAGGAGATGCCAGTGTGGCTCTAAGATGGACAGAAGGGGCCAGATGGCCAAGGGCATGAAAAGTGCTATTAAACTCCTGGAAGAAAACATTGGTAAAACATTCTCTGACATCAACCTTACACATGTTTTCTCAGGTCACTCTCCCAAAGCAACAGAAATAAAAGCAAAGATAAACCAATGGGACCCAATCAAGCTGACAAGCTTTTGCACAGCAAAGGAAACCAAAAAGAAAACTAAAAGACAACTTACAGAATGGGAGAAAATAGTGTCAAATGATGCAACTGACAAGGGCTTAATCTCAAAAATATATAAACAACTTATGCAGCTCGACAGCAAAAAAAACCAACAACCCCATTGAAAAATGGGCAAAGGACCTGAATAGACAGTTCTCCAAAGAAGAGATGCAGATGGCCAGCAAGCGCATGAAAAAATGCTCAACGTCACTGATGATTAGAGAAATGCAAATCAAAACTACTATGAGATACCACCTCACACCAGTTTGTTAATGGCCATCATTAACAAATCCACAAACAACAATTGCTGTAGGGGTGTGGAGAAAAGTGAACTCTCCTGCACTGTTGGTGGGAATGTAAGCTGGTACAACCACTATGGAAAACAGTTTGGAGGTACCTTAGAAAACTATACATAGAACTACCATATGACCCAGCAATCCCACTCTTGGGCATATACCCGGACAAAACTCTCCTTGAAAAAGACACCTGCACATGCATGTTCATTGCAGCACGATTCACAATAGCCAAGACATGGAAACAACCCAAATGTCCATCGACAGATGATTGGATCAGGAAGACGTGGTATATATACACAATGGAATACTACTCAGCCATAAAAAAGAATAAAATAATGTCATTTGCAGCAACATGGAAGGAATTAGAGACCCTCATACTGAGTGAAGTAAGTCAGAAGGAGAAAGACAGATACCATATGACATCACTAATAACTGGAATCTAATATACTGCACAAATGAACCTTTAAGTGGAAAAGAAAATCAAGGACTTGGACAACAGACTTGCAGTTGCCAAAAGTGTGGGGGAGGGAATGGGATGGTAGGGTGGTCTGGGGTTAATAGTTGTAGACTGTTGCCTCTGGGCTGGAAAAGCAAGGAGATCCTACTGTATAGTTCTGGGAACTATGTCTAACCACTTGTGATGTGTAACCCTGTCACCACGCTGTACAGATGGGATAATGTAAAAAAAATTAATAATAATAAAAAATTAAAAAAAAAAAGAATATTGGTCTTCATCCGAAGGGCACTGAAAAGACTTTGAAAGCTTTAAGCTGGGACGTGATGTAATCCAACCCACAGGCTCTGGCTTCACTGTGGAAAACAGACCTGAAAGGACCAAGAAAATAGATAAGAGGCCAGGTGGGCGGCACCTTAGGAGCACAGGTGAATGATGATGGTGGTGGGGGTGAAAGGAGTTTGTTCTGCTTTGTCAGTTCTAATGAACATCAGAGGTGACCTAAAAACATTCAGTCAATAAGGAAGCCACACTCCTCATCTGTCCATATCAGTGGCCCACAAACCTGGAGCAGGCCCCCGTTATAAGCTCTCAGCGCCATATTCCTTTCCCCCGAAGTCCTTCTACAGCTGCCACTTGTCATCTGTCTGTGTTTGGTCTGGACCTGAATCTCCAGCTAGACTCTAAGTCCCAGGAAGCTGTTTTTCCTATCACTCCTGAGCGCCTAAGACAGGGCCTGCCACACTGTGCTATGCTGAATGAAAGTATCGTGACTCAACAAAGAGCATCTCAAAGCAGAGACCCTATGGAGATTATATCTGGATAGGGGCGAGAAGGGAAAGGAGAAGCCAGCAAGCACAGTATATTGGTCCCTTAACACAGCTGGCTGAGGTTGCATTTTCCATGGGACCCAATAGCAGGGGTAAGAAATGTGGCTAGTGGTACACTGGGCCCAGTTGTCATCCGTCACAGGGGACCCCTGGATCCTGCCCACATCATCGGCTCCACACAGTCCCTTCCTTTGTACACAGTAGCCACTTGATAAATATTGTTGAACTACTAGTGGATGACTTCAGACAAGTCACTTAATTCTACCAACCTCCCTCTCCTCCGCTGTCACATAGGTTCAGCCAGCCAGGCTTCTTCGATGAGGATCACACTGAAAGGGCTCTGGAAAGTGGAAGTCTCCCGCTGTCCACAGGTAAGATGTGACGGCCAGGCCCCAGAATGAAAGGAGAGGACTGGAATGTGGACAATGGCAAGGAAGGAGGCAGACGAGCAGGGGGACAGCAAAGTGCCAAAACAAGGCAAGACAATCTTGGGGAGAGAAGGCAGCAGCAGAAAATGAATTTTCCAGGCACATCCTCTGCCTCGGCTTCTCAGGCTGTCAGAAGAGAAGTAGGGCCAGAGACCGGCTTGCGTGTCTCTGAAACAACCCCTCAAACTCATATGTACTGGGGGCCCTATCTGGTAGTTTTAGTTTTGCTTTCCGTTTTATTTTTTGGTGGCTATCGCAAGGGACTTCCACCCCAGGCACAGCTCTGCATGGCACGTCCATAATTCCTCCCCATTCCTCTGCCAACTTCCAGGCAGATCATAATGGGAGAGGAAAGATAAACAAATAAATACAGAATGGTAAAGGGCAGTCATTTCAGTGGCTTGACCTCATCCATCAGTCCTTCCCTCCATCACCAGAGCCAAGCAACCTAAAGACTGTCTTAGAGACACACAGGCACATTGGTAGTAAATGACCGTACATGGTACAGGGAGAAGCTGGCCCAGCCCCTCCTTCTTTATAGACAGGCTGACAACACAAGGTGCATCCTTTCTGGCTCTACAAAAGCATATAGTCTCAATATACATGAGAACAATACCTAGATATGAGAGGAAATAAGATATTAAACCTCCACAACAATGTGGTTGTTACTAATGAATGGGGCACAGGTGATGGGAGGAGTGGGATCGAGCATCAGATGACCTGGGATCAAATCCTGGCTCTCCCAGATGCTAGTTTTATCAGCTGAGCAAGTTACTAAGTCTTTCTGGGCCCCAGTTTCTTCATCTTCCTTTTTCTTTTTAGGGCCACACCTGCAGCAGGCTAGGGATCGTTTCCAGGCTAGGGATCAAATCGGAGCTGCAGTTACCAGCCATCACCACAGCCATGGCAACAGGAGATCCAAGCCACATCTGCAACCTATGCCTCAGCTTGTGGCAACACTAGATCCTTAACCCACTGAGTGAGGCCAGGAATCAAACCCGCAACCTCATGGATACTAGTTGGGTTCTTATCCTGCTGACCCATAGCAGGAACTCCTCTTTATCCTTCAAATGGAACTCACAACAACCCTTTCATGTAGGATTGGAATGAGGCTTCAATATGTGTCAACTGGTAAGTGTGGTGACTACTACAAGAATATAATAAAAGTGAGCTCCTGTTTCAAAATATTAAACATACATTTCATTAGCATCAAAAGATGTGCTTGATATGTTGCTGAACTGGAGACTTCCAATAGTAGAGGTGAAGTAGGGTTGGCGCATAGGACCATGACCCTTGATGAAGAACATCAGAGGTAAGAAAACTTTTAACTGATGAGGGTATATCATATATATGACTTTCACAGAAGTAGAAAGAAGACTAAAAACTACTGTGAAATGAAACGTGGATTGTTAATATTTTTAGTTATTTTTTGTCTTAATGTGGAAATTCAAGAGCTATCTTTATGTGTGTGGATACATCAAAAAATACCTGGAAAGACATATGCCGAAATTTAATAGTGGTTGAGTGGTTAAGATGATGGAATTACAGGTATTTTTCTAACCATTTCATTTACATTTTTCCCTCCATGATCTATTTTTATAATTGGCATCTTTTACTTTCATAGTCACTTAAAATATCTCTCTCAACATGGAAAATTACAAAGTTGACCTTCACGGAGACAAAGTGCATGTTAATTTCTAAAATAAAAAACCTCTTTGGATCTTAAAGATAGTCTTTATGAGAAAGTAAGGGCTTCCAGGCAAACACAAGAAGTGCATATGAGGCCATGACCTGGGTAGGTGGAGAGTAGCTAAGGAACAAAAGCAGTTCCTTCCCGCCTTTCTGTGCCCTTTTCCCCTGGCTTGTAC
This sequence comes from Catagonus wagneri, assembly GCA_004024745.2. Classification (NCBI taxonomy): domain Eukaryota; kingdom Metazoa; phylum Chordata; class Mammalia; order Artiodactyla; family Tayassuidae; genus Catagonus; species Catagonus wagneri. The sequence continues at coordinate 45,534,869 of PVHT021183699.1, forward strand.
CTCCCATTCCCCACATCCAGGCCCCAAACTAGGCAGGAGATTCTATAACCGTCAACTCTCTTCGATCATTTATTTCTGTGTAGTAGCTGGACACTGCATCACTATTACCATTCTCTTTAACATTAATACATTCATAATGGCACTTTCCAGTTCCTAGACAATGGTAAATTTCTGTGTGTTTGTGTAAGTGTGTTTGTGTGTGTAATTTTACCTGGCCAACAATTATGCAAGCGTCTTAGTACAAATGAAGAAGCTGAGGCTCAGACATGGCTGAGGCCCCAAGGCCAGGACACAACAGAACTAGAATTCAACCCATCTTTTGGACACTCAACTCCGCTCCTAGACCACTTGACCACGGCCTCCGCCTTCCTTGCCTGGCTTTTCCTACAAGAGTGAGAGCCTTTAGAATAGCTAGTTACTCCTTCCCTAGGGATAAGTCTGTTTTAAGGCCACTAAGGAATTGTAGCGGTTTTGCTTACTGGAAAATATTTGATTTCAGAAAAATATCCAGGTGAGACCCGGTGAGTCCAAGAGACTCTCTTAGAGTAAAAAAAAAAGAACTTTTTTCAGGAGTCCCCGCTGTGGTGCAATGGGTTAAGAAGGTGACTACAGTGGCTCCAGTCGCTGTGGAGGTGTGGGTTTGATCTGGCATTGCCACAGGTGTGGGGTAGGTCACAGCTGTGGCTCAGATTCAGTCCCTAGTTTGGGAACTTACATATGCCTTGAGTGTGGCAAAAAAACTTTAAAAATTCAGTCATAAAGACAAAACAACATGTGTCACCCTGTGCAGAGGACACCCTCAGTTTTTGCCTGACAACCATCCGTCCCCTTCTGAAAAGGATACCTCAGTCTGAGAACGCCTTTGTCACTGCATACAGTTGCAGTGGGACAATCGTAGGGCCTTATCCTTCCTCTGTCAAGTGGTGGGTTGGGACCTGAGCTTCGCCATCAGACTTTCCCATCTGGGGCTCAGATTCATAGTAGGTGGCCTAAGAATGGAATCGGGTCAGATGAGATGTATGTCAGTGATGGGCTGTGCATTAGATCCTGCTACCTGCCTTCCCAAGGTTAAGCTGCCCTGGCGTCCATCTTTTCTTCAGCTTTGGTTATTTCCTTCAATAGCAAAACAACAACGGTCACTTATTATTGCTGTTGTTGTTATCATGAGGGCCTGATTTAGCCATACTTTCTGTTGCTAGCAGCTGAAGAATTGAGCCATTCAAAGTCAGTCTGACAAAAACCAACCAGGGCTTTGTTAGAGAAGAGCAGCTAAACAAACAAACAAACAAACGACACCAAAAACCCAACTCAGTCATGGCAGTGCTGCTGGTTGAAGCCCAGATACCAGGTGCTGTGTTCTAAAATAAGTGTTGATATTTCTTCCACCTCATTCTACGCTTCCACGTCCCACAAACCCCCACCCCACTCCAGCCTCCATGTTTCCTCCCAGGCAGGGTCTCAATGAGGAAGATTCTGTAAGTCCTTTTCATTCACTGCTTTTCTTGGATGTCAGGACCAGTGTGTGAGGGAACCAGAACGAAGCAGAGAGATGGGAGTTGAGGTTGAGGATGGAGGGTGAGATGCCTTATGTTTTACACTTCTTCAAAGAGCTGAGAGTCAGAAAAGATGAAGGTGCTATGGAGAAATGGCTCTCTGATATCTTAGGAAAGCCTAAGGATGAAGTTGCTGGGCTGGAACTCAGAGCATCCGCTACAGTACCAGCCCCCAAAGCCATTATGAAAGAGATTAAAGGATTAATCTCTTGCCCTGCTACATCCGCTTTGCCAATCAGGGCCACCAGGGAAGGACAGAATAAACCTGTGTGCTCTCAAGAGCCATAGTGGACCTTGGTCTCCCTCTGTCCAGGCCCAGCTCTGGTTCCAGGCCTAACCAGCAGGAAATGAACGCCGGCTCACTGGCCTCAGACTGGGCTGGATGGGCACGGATGAAAAAAAAAAAAAAAAAAAGCAAAAAACAGTGGCTCCCCACACCTTTAATTTAAAAAACATTGTTCTTTACTGCTCTAGCATGTTGACAAACCATTATTGTCTTAGCAAAAGAATGCCATTGCCTGAAATTGACTTTTCCGAATACAGTAATCTCAGAACTGTAGAGAAAAAAGGCTTTTTTAAACATATTATCACTGGCAAACCAAGATGTGTAAGTGTTATAGTAGAGTGCAATATATGTGTGTGCGCGCGTGTGTGTGCATGTGTGCGTGCGCGCGCACGCATGTGATAAAGAGGGTATTGTTGAGAATTTAGAAAGAGAATATCCATTGGTTTTGCTTGCTGAGTACACATTCCCCCTTCTTCTGTTAAAAATCAGCCCAGGGAATTCCCACTGTAGAACAGCATAAGGAATCTGACTAGTATCCATTAGGATGTGGGTTCAATCCCTGGCCCTGCTCAGTGGGTTAAGGATCCAGCATTGCCATGAGCTGTGGTGTAGGTGTGGCTGGGTTCCGGAGTTGCTGTGGCTCTGGTGTAGGCTAGCAGCTGCAACTCTGATTCAACCACTAGCCTGGAAACTTCCATATACCTTGGCTGTGACCCTAAAAAGGCCAAAAAATTTTTTTAAAAAGCAGCCCAGGAGTTCCCTTCGTGGCTCAGTGGTTAACGAATCCGACTAGGAACCATGAGGTTGTGGGTTCGATCCCTGGCCTTGCTCAGTGGGTTAAGGATCCGGCGTTGCTGTGAGCTGTGGTGAAGGTTGCAGACGCGGCTCGGATCCCGTGTTACTGTGGCTGTGGTGAAGGCTGGCAGCTACAGCTCCTGTTAGATCCCTAGCCTGGGAACCTCCATATGCCGCGGGTGCGGCTCTACATAAAAAAAGGCAAAAAGACCAAAAAAAAGCAGCCCAATTTCTTAATAAGAAAGAAGCCATTTTCCCTCATAAATGGCTCTAGTAGGACTGAGCCTGTACTCAGACTGCAGAGGTGGTATCTGTCCTAGGACTGATCTCCAGTCTGTCTCAAGCCCTCCTCCCCCCTCATTTATAGTGATCAGCTTGAGAATGGACCCATGGTCCATGCTGGTCAAATCAAGTCTCCCTGGGGCCTTTTGCTGGGACTTTCGGCAAAGAAGAACTCTCTTTGCCCCTGGAGTTGCTAAGCTGGTGGAATGCGAGTTTCCAGGGTCCTCCACATAGAAACAACCTGCCCAAGAACGCAGCCAATTCTGGAAAGAACATAGCTGAGGTGTGGGGAGCACGGTACCACTTGACTGGCATCTTTGGAAGTCTCTGGATCCAGCTACAGATGAAGCCATATCTCTCCCTGGACTTTTAAGTTGCTTCAGCAAACCAATCTCATTTGTGGCTTAAGCCAATTTGACTCGGGTGCCTATCACTTGTATGCGAAAGAATCCTGACTGAGACAGAGACTGACAGAGAAGCACCTGGATCCCAGAAGAGGGTGGAGGAAGAGACTCAGCCCCTCCACTGCTCAAGAGTGAAGGGAGAGAGAAAAGGGGACAGGGAAGCAGCTTGGAGAGCTCCCAAATTTAGCATGAATCCTCATCCCTGGGTGAGGGACCTTTGCTTCAGAGGATTAGGCTTCCCAGGAAATGTAAATCTCAAGACTCTACAGCTTTACTAATGAATAGATAAGTAATTAATACCCGCATGATTTCCTGTTACTCGGCTCTTAATATCAAATATTGTCACTTCTTAATGTCTGTATTCTCACCAGACTGAAAAAGAAGCTCTTTCAAATAAACTAGCCACTATAGAAGAAAATATCAGGAGCACTATAGATGAAATGGTAATTTCCAGAGACTCATTAACAAGTTGATGACTATTAATTTTCAAATTTAATTAATAGATTGAAATGGTACTTTCTTGTAATTTATGTCATTAGTCAAATGAGCTTTCTAATTAAGATTTGCAATCTACAAATTTACAAACTGGTGAATGACTCTAAACACGGGGAACTATTGATAAGGGTCTGCCTGGTCTGGACAAGCTTTCAGGATGTGAAAACGGGGGTAAAATAGTTTCATTCCCTGGCGGTCTCTAAACAGAACCTTTCTTAAATATATTTAGGTTATTCACTGCAATGCTACTGATTGAAAACCTCATTTCCATTCTTATTAAATTCAACCAAAAAATGTGTTACATCAGATAAAGCACTAAGCTCAACCCTTATTGGCAATAATTAATACTACTTGTAAAATGAAAAAAAAAGTTTAAATGTGACAAATGTGGACAAATTTTAGACCCGATGTCTAAAACAGATCCCAATAGAAATTTCATTGAGGAAATGGTGTGCAAACTGAGTCTGTGGTTGGACCCAGTGAACATCACTGAGGTTAAAGCTGTTTACTATTAAATGCTAATTAGCAAACCAATCAATAATACTTTCACAAGATCTTACTGCAGTCTGGCTCCACTCTCTCCTTGAGTGAAGGAGTCAAGTGCTTTAGCAATGGGAAGGATAGTTTTTACCGAATCAATCAATTAACATTTTTAAAGCATCTACTGAGAAATGGAACATCCAAAGGGCAGGAGAAGCATGTGCCTGGAGCATCAACGAAGCAGGAGCACCTACATTTTTGTTTTAAAATTATTTTCTACATAACAACTGAAAAAAATGAGCAAAGAAGACATGTGGGGAAAATCAGAAGTCTGTTGGATTTCCCAACACTTACTTCACAATTCATTGTTATTATGTTGAATTGCATCTAACAAGATAGCATCAGTTTTTTAAGACTTAGGGTTTGGTTTCTAATGGTTTTAATCTGGCCTTGACAATAGGGAAGATGTTTGAGGCATAGCATGCAAAATACAGAGAACATCTGGTTTATATGAAAATAGATTAATATAAAGTTTGCTGTCTTTCAAAGACCAAATAATCATTTTTGAAAATATGCACATCTGATGAACATTACCAAAAGGAAATTAGGGCACGTCCATTTCATGAATGATATACAAACAATAGCCAATGTGTGCATTTTGGAAGAATAATTACAAAATTGAAAAATACTAGTGGAATTCCAAATTCACTTTGCTGGTAAATAAACCTTTGAGGTCTAGAGGTGAAAATATATGCTTGATTCATACCCAAGATATGTTCTCTCATTTATAGGTTTTTCACCTGAGAACAGTACTTCATTTTGGCTGATGTTCTAACTTACAAGAAAGAATTCACAATACCATTTTAATAGAAAGGACAAGGAAGCTAGTGAAGACATCATCCTTCAGAGCTGTTCCCGTCCTTTAGAAAAGCGTGTAAGTTGTGGGAGAGTGCTTCAGACTCAGTTCAAGGCTTAATTTGTGGCATTTTAACAGCTGTTTGACCTTGAGTAACTGACCTAACTTCTCTGAGCGTCTGTCTCTGCATCCGTAAAATGAGAATAATATCAGGACCGACCTCAAAGACTGTTGTCAAGATTAAACAAGAAATGGTATTAAGCACTTGGCACACTGTCGTGTGTAACAGTCCATGGGTAAAGAGTAGCTTCTGTTTACAGTTTCCCCCCAAACAAAGTGCTGCTGTTCCTTAAAGCTGTAACCCATCACCAACTCCTCAGCCTCAGGGGGATGGCCCTGTGGCAAGGCATGGCCACCATTCTCACTGATCAGCGTCTCAGAAACCCTGGGCTTCCAGCGTGAGCAGTCTTCTGCCTGGTGAATCTTACCTCATAGTAACTCTGGACAGCATTCATAAAGGCTTCGTCAGCCACGATTTGGGTTTCCCCATTGAGGAAAGCCTGAAACCGGTCCTTGACTGTCTGCAGCTGCTGCTTGCTGATCTGCAAGAAATAGAGGAGAGGGGCTGTGAGGACTTGCTCTAGACAAGGATCAAGATTACACTGAAAATGCCAGACCCATTGGTGTCCTGGAGCTGGGCCTGTACAGTCCTGTGAGAGCTGGATATTTGCCTGAATTCTGCGAGCCAGATGTTAAACACAGACTTTAATGAAACATAGCATAAATTACAGTTAAATTATACTAAAAAACAAGGGTAATACACATTCAAAATTCATGATTCCTGATTATATTATCACATTTCATATTAACTGCTTTTTTGAGGTTACTTATACATCTATTGTATTTGTAGGATGGAAATGCTATATAATGTGGTGCTACCACAAATTTCTTCCTAATTTTGCATTCAATGACATTTTATTGGAAGTCAGATATCAGCCAATATTGGAATATTTATTTACACCATGGAAACTGGGAAATGCCACAAATCATTGTTGGAGTGTTTGTTTTGTTCTGTTTTTGTTCAGTTTTTTTTTTTTTTTTGCGAGGTTGTTTTTCAACACAGCATTGCTCAGGCCCCTCAGATGGTCTGAAATGAATTCCTTGACAAAGATGTAATAATCTAAATCATACAGTAGTGGCATAAAAACAGACACATAGATTAATAGAACAGTCTTGTGAATCTAGAAATTAACCCACACCTACATGGTCAACTAATATTTGACAAGGGAACTAAGAATACTCAATGTGTGAAGGATAGTCTCTTTAATAAATGATGTTGGAAAATTAGATATTTATGTCGTAAGAATAAAACTAAATTTCTGAATGCGCCACTCACAAAAATTAATTCAAAATGGATTTTAAGACCTACATCTAAGACCTGAAAATGTAAAACTACTAGAAGGAAACATAGGGTAAAATCTTCTTGATATTGGTCTTGGCAGGATTTTTTGGATATGACACCAAAAGTACAAGAAATAAAAGTGAAAATGAATAGGTGGGATGACATCAAACTAAAAGTCTTCTATAAAACAAAAGAAATAATCAGCAAAATGAAGATGCACTATACGGAATGGGTGAAAACATCTGCAAACCATCTATCTGATAAGGAGTTAAATCCCCAAAAAACATAAGGAACTTTTACAACATAATAGAAAAAAAAGATTAAAAAAATAGGCAGAGGCCTTGAATAGACATTTTTCCAAAGAAGACATATAAATGGTCAAGTACATGAATATGTGCTAAATTTTACTAATCATGAGGGAAATGTCAATAAAACAAAAATGAGTTATCAGCTCACACCTGCTAGAATACCTATCATCAAAAAGACAAGATATAAGTATTGGTAAGGGTGTGGGAAACCTGTGAACTGTTGGTAGGAATGTAATTGGTGCAACCACTATGTTTCCTCAAAAAATTAAAAAGAGAATTACCATATGATCCAGCAATCCCACTTCTAGGTATACCAAGGAAAGAAAATCACTATCTTAAAGAGATAACTACACTTCCACGTTCATTGCAGTATTATTTACAATAGCCCAAACATGGAAACAACCTAACTTATTTGTCCACCGATGGATAGTTGGATAAAATTTGAGGTATATATATATATATATATATATACACACACACACACACACAAAATATACACACACTGGAGTATTATTATACACACACACGCGCACACGTGCGCACAGACATGCAGTGGAATATCATTGTCATATAAAAGGAAAACCCGCCTTTTGAAACAATACGGATGGACCTGGAGGGCATTATGCTAAGTGAGGAATACTGTTTGTTCTCAATTATATGTGGAATCCAAGAAATAGAGAGTAGAATAGTGATTATTGGCGCTTGGGGGGTAATGGGATCAAAGGGTGCAAATTTTCAGCTCTAGGACGAAAAAGTTCTGGGATCTAATACGAATAGCATAGAGACTATCGTTAACAATACTAAGTACTTAAAAGTTGTGAAGAGAGTAATCTTAAATGCTATCACCACAGGGGAAAAATGGTAGTTTTATGAAGGGATGGAAGTATTAACTAACCTTACGGTGGTAAGATTTTGCAATATATATATGTATGCAAGTATCAAATTGTCACATTATATACCTTACACTTATGTATGTAGCATTTCAATAACATCTCAATAAAGCTTGGGGGTGATATTCTGCTAAAGTGCAGCATGGCAATATGCAGAGGTTTTCAAACTTCATGGTTGTTACATTCATGATCACATGAAAGGTGGTATTTATATCCAATATACACTTCCAGGATGTGACATAGATTATTTAGGCAACAGGTTATGTGTAATCCCCCTATTTTATCAATCTCATCTTTCTTTCACATTCCGGAAAGAATTGCTGAAAGATTCCTATTTATTCTCTTTCTTCCACCACTTATCTGGCTGGGTCCCACTGTCCTTCAGGCTCAGCACAAACAGTACTAACTTATGAAGCCCTTCCCAATCCCTAGCCTACATCTTCCTACTACGTAATTCCAGGTCACATCATTTATTCTCACAACTTGTTAGTTATGATTAAATTTGTTAGATGATCTGCCTTTTCTTGCTATTTTGTTCACTGTTGTTTCCCTGGGCCCAGCTTAGCGCTTTAACACATGGCAGGCATTCATGTTCAATGAATGAATGGAGGGTAGGGAAGATAAATTATTTTCAAAAATCCTTTAATCTGTTTTCATTTATAGAAAAAGAAAGTAAGCTAAAAATTTCACTATTTCAGCCATTATTTATACAAAGTTACACTTCATAATTGGGTCTGAGCACCACTGCTCTGGTAGGAAAAGGGAAAAGATCATTGCAGTCCTATTGACCATTGTGTCATCTTGGAAAAGCCACCTATATTCTCTGAAATGGCCACAGAGTTAAAAGCCTTTTTGGAACAGGGTCGGGTTTAAATAAACAAATGATACCTTATTCTCAGTCTTCTCACTTGGAAAATGGTGATAATTCTAATTACTTGCCACCTTAGAGTAGTTATAGTTATTCAATGGCATAATATGAGTTCTTTTTCAAAATTATGAGTCTCTACATTCATTTAGAATGTTTCCATCATTAGCATCAATGCAAGTTTTGCTAGCAGAAAATAAAGCTTAAAGCTATTGGAGACTGAAGGCTGGATTCAGTTTTGACTCCATGAGGAAATGGATCAAAATAAAAGAGATCTTTGAGAACATAGATAAAAGTCAGGGTGTTTTGCTAACCTGTGTACTTTGGGAGAAGCACGGAATAGTGAACTTGGGAAGCAAATATAGAGGAGTTAGCTTTTTTTTTTTAAATCAGATTCACATTTGCTTTGTTCTAGATACCACTGTCCAATGTCAGCCGTATGCATAAGCTTTCATTTTCTAGTCACATTTAAAAAAGTAATAAAAAGCAAGTGAAATGAATTTTAATTGGACTCAACATGTAAAAAATATCACTTTGACATGTAAACATATAGAAAATTTTCTGGGGGTGGGGGGGCTGTGTCCAAGATGTGGAAGTTCCCGGGCCAGGAACTGAACAGCCAACCCAACCAACCCAGCCACGGCAGTGACATACATAGAAATTATTAATGAAATATTTTTACATTTTTACATTTCTTATGCTTTATCATTGAATCTGTTATACTTTACACTGAAAGTACATCTCAACTCAGAATAACCCCACTGTAAGTGTTCAGTAGCCTCATGTAGCTAGTGGCTGCCATACTGGACAGCAGAGGCCTAGACTATGGAATGACCTCACTTCTAAACTGCTTCAGCTTTTCTGTTCTGACCCAAGGATATTGGTTATCCGTAGAACTGTATCGAAAATCAGTTATTTCATATATGCTTGGAATCATTTACACTGAAATAGTAGGCAGCAACTGATTTGCTCATAAAAACATCATCATCCCATGAATTTCTTTTAAGGAGGCCAGGCTTAACTGGTTTAAGTCACAGATCTCTACAGGATAGAACCAGCTGAGACAGGGCTACAGGATTTCTTGCTCAGAATTCCTTCCAAGTCTGGATTCATACCAACTCTGCATGATGTGGGGGGTAGGATGGAGGGATGAGATGGGGCAGGGGAAGGGAGGAAGACCAGTAAACCACGCTTTTGCCTTAGTGCTTAAGTAATTGAAATAAAACGAGGTGCACCCCATCCAAAGGATGAAGACTGTTTACTCAGGCCAAATCCGTTATCACTCTACCCTTCTGTTAAATAAGCCTAGTGCTCATTTATCTGAGAAATCTTTACACCCCTTCCCTCCTGGCCCTGAGGCCAGCAAAACACACTCAACCTCCCATCTCACTGGCCGGGGCTAGGCACTGGGGAATCAAAAGAAGTAAGAGACTGTCCTCAAGGACCCTGGGGTCTAGATAGAGGGAAAAGCATACCAAAAGCGCACAAAAGTATGATTTAGGGTTTCATAGGAGAACGATTGCAGAATACAAAACTCTCAAAAAGAGAGAACATTCTGGAACATTCATTTCAGTGGAGCTGAGAGAACACATATCTTGAAGCCCCACAAAACATCCTCCACTTCCCCGGAGACCCAAGGCTCTAAGCAGGAGAGTAAGGATCATGGACTCTAGTAGCAGAGTTTACGTTTGGGCTTGACACCTGCCAGTCCATGTTCACTGTTTTTCTCACTGCTAGTTAGTCTCTATTTAGTCAATTTATTAGTTGTGTCTCACTGAACAAATGACTAACCTCTCCACACCTCAGTTTTTTCCATCTGTAAAATGGGGCCAATAATGACCTCATAGGATTGTTGTCAGGATTAACTGAGATAAGTAAACTGTTCACTGCAGAACCTGGCACAGCATGAACGCTCAATAAACATCAGCTGCTATGATGACTAATCTTATCTTTGAGTCTTTGTCCCTCCTCTTCCCTTGAGGAAGCATGACTGGAAAAATTCCACATGTACCTTCAAAATCCAGTCCATTTATTCCTTCCCAGACTTCCACAGGTGGAGTTTTCTACTTGCTCAGGACTTTGTTCACTGCCCTAAGGGTACATGCATCAAACTATGAAGTAGTTCTTAAATACCAGTGCTCAGAGCAGGGTCAGGAGTAAGGAATTGAGAACGCAGATTTGAGGTCAAAGGGACATGTTTCAAATTCTAGTGATACCACTCGTTTCCACTCTGGGTGACCTTGAGAAAGCTACTTTCCCTAAGCCGTGGTTCTTCGTGTATAAGACAGAGATTATAAAACATATTTCCTACGGCTAGGGGAAAGATGAACAGGAAATGGGGTGATATACCAAGGACCATAGCATACTGTCTGGTACAAAAAAGTCCTTTGATAAGGGGCAGACCAGAGACTGAATCCCAGGACCCTGCATGATGTGGCCTCTGACCACTCCTGGCTTTGTCTCCTCCACTCTGCTCTCAACTGACCCTGGTCCAGCCATGCTGGATTCTTTTCTCTTCAAATGCACCCTTTTTTCTTGCCTGGGAGTTCTGTACTTGCCATTTTCCCCACTTTGGATGCTCTTCTCCTGCCTCTCCCTGTAGTTGCCAATCTCTCGCACTTAGGACTCAATCTATCCAGCATCTCCCAGGAAGATCTTAACAGATCATCCTGCCTAATGTAATGCTCTCCAAACTTATCCTTACCCAGATACCCTAAACCCCGTTGATTTCTTCCACAGCAATTATCACAGTCCGCATTCACCTTTTTCTAAGATAAGTGTATTTTATTGAATTATAACATGCTTGCAGGAGTTCCCATTGTGGCACAGCAGAAGTGAATCTGACTAGGAACCATGAGGTTGGGGGTTCCATCCCTGGCGTCACTCAGTGGGTTAAGGATCTGGCATTGCCGTGAGCTGTGGTATAGGTCACAGACGTGGCTCAGATCTGATGCTGCTGTGGCTGTCACGTAGGCTGGCAGCTGTAGCTCTGATTGGACACCTGGCCTGGGAACCTCCATATGCCGCAGGTGTGGCCCTAAAATAAATAAATAAATAATAAATAAATAACATGCTTACAGAAAAATATACACCATAAGCACAGAGTATGAGAAATCTTCACAAAGTGAACTTTCCCACGGGACCAACACTGTTATCAAGATAAACAATATTTCCTGGATGCTGGAAGTTCTTGCATGTCCCCAAAGGCACTGCCCCTTTCCCGAGAGGACCTGACTTCTATTATCACACATTAGTTTTGTCTATTATTTAACCTGATGCCAGTGCAATCAAGCATTATGAGACTCTGGCTTCTGGCACATGGTTGGGGGTAGCGATAGCTTATTCATCTTCATTGCCCACTAGTGTAACAGGGTGTGACTCTACCACTATTTATACATTCTCCTGTTGGTGGAAACTCTTGCCTGTTTCCTTATTTTACAATTCTGCTTACATTTCATCGTCTTATCTCTCTGCTAAGAGCATCTGTTTCACAGGTACAAGAACCACATTTGTCTTGTTTATTGCTGTGCTTCTAGTGCCTGGCACATAATGAGTCCTAACCAAATAATTGTTGAATGAATACATAAGCTTACTGCTTAATATATACCGACCACAGTGTTAGACTCTGAAGATACAGAAAGACCAAGGCACAATCTTAGATCTCAGTTTTCTTACTGTGTTGTCAGAGATCATATGCATCTTTGATTCCTTAGTATCCTTTCGCTGATGCATGAGTGAATGAAAATCTCTTTTAGGAGCTCACATAAATAACCAGTCTAAGAGCCAATCTGCAGCGCAGAATTTATCTCTGGGTAAAAGTAACTGACCTAGATAGGATAAGAGTCCCGAAGGTGACCTTACACAAACACAGCAAGACATGGCCCAGAGTAGCTGACTGTACAATTCTAAATAGACAAACAGGCATCTATGAGCTGCTTACAGACAGAATCTTCCTAAAATAGAAGTCTGTCTAAAAGTATTCAATATGTATGGAAACTACTTGTGCATCAGATTAGAATTCAGAATTGAAGTAATGAGTTCCAAGAGCAGAAAACCCTGAAATGATGAAAGGTAATTATTACAGAAGAAAGTGCTGCAGCAGCATTTGCTAGAATGATTCAAGCTTTCTTGGTTCAATACACCTCATTAAGCAAGGCCTGAAAATTCTCTCTGCATTTCAGGCAGTTTGGAATTGACTGCAGCCTTCTGGAAAGTGCAAAATGGGATCTAGACTGAAGAGAAAAACCACACGTTCCAAGTGCTGATCTCAGGATAGGCCATGTCATAGTCAGAGCAAGGGCTTGAATACAAGTCCTTAAGCATGTAGTTAACTTTGGTTTTCCCCCTCTGTAAGCAGGAGATAATTTTATCTACCTTAAAGGGTTTTGTGAGAACTTGATGAAATAATGCATATAAGGTACATAGAGCATATTATATGGCATAGGGTAAATAGAATAAGGACCCAATGAACAAACAAAAATAAGAAGTATTATTTTTAGGACTTAGGGTTTTCCCCCCTTTCATTACTCTTTTATCTTCTTTCAATGCTCCCTTTTCTTGTTTATTCAGTTATTTGAAGTTCTATTAACCCTCTCATATTCTCCCCATTTTATAGGCTGAAAGTATTCTTTTCCCATCACCCTTGCAGCTATAAGTTGCCATGTGACAATGGCAGAAAGCTACCATGGGTCTTCTGGAAAAGCTTTTGAATATAATCCTCATAAAAGGAACCTACCTGGTGGTATAACTCTTTGCTTTCTTGCTTCCTCCCTCTTCTACCGAGAATACAAATATACTATCTAGAGCTGTGGTATCTATAATGTGACCATGAAGGAAGGTTCATGTTGGTACTTATATTTTTGAGGGCCTGCACCCATCTTTGGTCTGCTTATTATGTAGGGGGGAAAATGAATCATTATTCGTTCAAGTCATTGTGTGTTTTTTCTTACTTGCAGCCAAAGGCTTTCCTAATGGATACATGAAGCTTTCTCTAAGGTGTGAAAGAAAGCAAACTTCTAAGGCACTTATTGGTTAATATGCTTCACATGACAGTATCAATAATATTATAAAAGAGGAAAGAAGCAATTCTTACCCTAAAAGAATGATTCTAAAATGGCAGCATGCTGAACATAGGGAAAGGTAGTAGAAAAATGTTTTGGGGTGTTAATAGATGTTCCAATTATATGTGTAAGTGAAGCAAGCCCTTCTCTAAAGTATAAGGTCAGCACTGTATATTGCAATCTATTATTATGAGCTATGCTTTTCCTTTTTTAAAAAAATATTTCATTAGAGAAAACTGGCAAAAATGTCAACAAGTGCTTTAAAAGCTGTAAGTCCAGAGAGATGAAGTCAATATTTACTTATCTTTCCTTGAAGGTTATCAAAACTTATATTACTCCATTAATTTTATTCATTAAAAATATTCTCTTTTTAAGATCTAAATAGATATTTCTCCAAAGAAGATATACGGATGGCCAGCAGGCACAAGAAAAACATGTTCAACATCACTAATTATAGAGAAAGGCAAATCAAAACTACAATGAGGGACCACCAAGCACCAATTAGAATGGCAATCATTAACAAGTCAACAAATAACAAATGCTGAAGAGGGTATGGAGAAAAGGGTACCCTCCTTCACTGTTGGTGGGAATGTAAATTGGTACAACCACTATGAAAACAATATGGCAGTACCTCAGAAAACTAAATATACAACTACCATAGACCCAGAAATCCCACTGCTAGGCATATATCCAGACAAAATGTTCACTGAAAAAAATTCTTGCACCCCTATTTTCATTGTAGCACTATTCACAATAGCCAAGACATGGAAACAAGTTAAATGTCCATCAACAGAAGAATGCATTAAGAAGATGTGTTATATATATGCAATGGAATACTACTCAGCCATAATAAAAACAAAATAATGCCATTTGCAGCAACATGGATGACACTAGAGATTCTCATACTAAGTGAGGTCAGTCAGAAAGAGAGAGACAAATACCATATATCACTTATATCTGGAATCTAATATATGGCACAATTGATCTTATGTCCAGAAAAGGAGCAAACTCATGAACATGGAGAACATACTTCTAGTTGCCATGGGGGAGTGGGAGGGAGTGGGATGGACTGGGAGTTTGGGGTTAGTATATGAAAACTATTGTATTTGGAGTGGGTAAGAAGTGAGATCTTGCTGTATAGCACAGGGCACTACATCTAGTCACTTATGATGGAACATGATGGAGGATAATGTAAGCAAAAGAATCTACATATATGTATGACTGGATCACTTTGCTGTACAGCAGAAATTGACAGAACATTGTAAATCAACTAAAATAATAAAAAAAGTCCTCTTCTTACAATCAGACTAAAATGTTTTCTACTCTGAATTCATGTCTTGCTTTTGGGAAAGATAAAATTTATGTCATCCTGACCAAATATTTACTTATTTACATAAATTTTGGGGGTCTTTTTTGCCTTTTTAGGGCCAAACCTATGGCATATGGAAGTCCCCAGGCTAGGGGTCCAATAGGAGCTGTAGCCGCCAGCCTACACCAAAGCCACAGCAACATGGGATCCAAGCCAGGTCTACCACCTACACCACAGCTCATGGGAATGCTGGATCCTTAGCCCACTAAGCGAGGTTAGGGATCGAATCTGCATCCTCATGGATGCTAGTCAGGTTCACTAACCACTGAGCCACGATGGGAACTCCTACATAAAACTTTTATCTTCTATGTTATATATATTTATACAGCATACCTTGTAAAAATGTGTCTTATTCATTTTACTTGAGAAAAAAATAAATTTGAAAGACTTCATCATGGAAAATATGACAATAATTCTGAAATGGAAGTTGGAAGGGTAAAAGTATTGACGGTGGGAGATGTTAAGATAGTGCTATAACCCTGGATTTCTCTTGTGAATCATGATTGGCCAAAATTCAGCTGTTCAAGTAATGCTTTTATGAGAATGCCCTCTCTATATACCAACTATACTGCTATTTAAATCTTGTCCTGAATATATTTCAAGTAACTACATTTTTAACTGAAACTTATTCTAAGCAGTAGTATTTGTGAAACCATAGGCTTTATGCACTAGAGCTATAGCTAAAACAGATATGTAGTATTATCTTATTTGCATCTACCACATTTTAAAAAGTGCTTCTTTAGAAAAAACCTGATCTATCTATAAAAGTTTTTGCTCTTATTTAAAAAAAAATCAGGGCAGAGGCTGAATATTTTTAAGTTAATTACTACCTTTAATAAAATGACTCTGAATTCTTAAATTATTAAATAATAGAAGGACCAAGAAGCAACTGTGTTATTCCTAAAGACCTATTTGAGCAGGTGAGAAAGAAGAAAGCATTCTGTGACCCGAGAAAAGTGACCTTGGAAACAGAATTTAAATATTGGTTAAGCTGAGATTCTCTCAGACAGTAATCAGGAAAAATGAATCTAGAGAATGAGACTAGTAGCCGGATTAAAGATGGGATAAAAGAAAGTAAAGGAAAAGAATAGAAGAGGAGGTAGCCTGGATATACACTGCAAATCTCTTAAAAGTTGGAGCAAAAATCCTACCCTTGAATGCAATACTTACATTAAAAAAAAAAGTGTACATTTTTCCAATTTGGAAAAATTCCGGTGGTATTCACCTAGAGTCCTTTGACAGGTGGTCAAATATGGAGTTTTAGACCTGAAGGCCTCGTAGAGAGTTGTTTTGGTTGACACAATTCTCAAATATTATGGTTTCAAGTCTCTTTACACTTTGAAAATTTTTTTGAAGACTCCAAGGAGCTTTTGTTTATGCAGTTAGGTACTGTGATAGAAATTAAAACTAAGCAGTTTAAAATGTTTATGGATTCATCAAAAAATAACAATACATTTACTATATTAACCTAAATAACACTTGAAGAAAATAACTATATTTTCCAAAACAAAAATTAGTGAAATGACTGGCAACATCATAGAGTACTGAAAATCTCTTTTAGAAAATAATAGAAGAGAGTGGGAGTTCCCTGGTGGTCTAGTGATTACGATTCAGTGCTTTCACCACTGCAGCTCTGGGTTCAATCCTGGTCTGGGAACTGTGATCCTACATCAAGCCACTGCATGCTCCAGCCAAAAAATAAAATAAAATAAAAATACAAAATAAAAAAGAAAGCAAAATGTTGCATAAATAGTATAACTTAAAAAAAAAAAAAGAAAATGATAGAAGAGAACCAGACTCTCATATATGTTTCTGCATTGTCTGTCTCGGTATACTGTTTTGATGGAAGCATGTGAAGAAAATCTGGCCTCCCATGGACATACTGGTGGAAAAAGGAAGAATATTTTAATAGCTCTTTGAGAGAGAGGTGGATTATCCTTGATACTATACTAAAGCTCAACCAGCAGTATTTCCTCAAAAGTTAGTTGCAATGTAAAATTGGAAACCTCATCAATGACCTTTCTGGACTCTACTACATTGAAATTAATTGATGCATCTTTCTTTTCAAATGAATCATTTATCTATGTGTGGTTTTTAAAAACTATCTCACATTGGTTATAGGGAAATATTACTTCATTTAGTTCTGAACATATTTCAAATATTGATAGATTTCATCACACAGTATATAAAAAATCATTACTATCACACTGGCATCACTAAGTAAGTATTTAGGTATTGGAAAACTGTCAAGCTACAGTGGTGGATGGAAAGCTCAAATTTTATCAATGGTAAAAAAAAAACTGTCACTTTTCTTGAAGTAACAGGCTATTGCCATTCATTTTCCAAAAAGCATTGGCTAAACACCTAAATCTGAATAACTCCAGTTTTTCTGGCAGTTCTTCTTTCAAGTAAAATTGATGCTCCATTAAAAGCAAAAAAAAAAAAAAAAGCTAGATCATTGGCACCTCAATCACTCAAGCCCCTTTCCAGAAGACAACCATTGCCTTCATTATATAGCCTCAATGTTTTATTTCATTATATAGAATATTAAAAGAGTGTAGCCAGGGTCACATTTTTTTTTTTAAGGGCCATACAGGCGGCATACGGAAGGTTCCAGGCCAAGAGTTGAATTGGAGCTGTAGCTGCTGGCCAACACCACAGCCACAGCAATGCCAGATCCAAGCCACATCTGCCACCTATACCACAGCACACAGCAACGTTGGATATATAACTCGCTGAGCAAGACCAGGGATCAAACCTGTGTTCTCATGGATACTATTGAGATTCTTTTCCATTGAGCCATGACGGCAACTCCCTCAGGGTCAGATTTTAATGAAATTTGACCTTTAGTGAAAATGTCAACACATTGGTACAAAAAAAGCAAATAGGTCTTAGTACTGTTAGGAGAATCTTGTAGCCCCCCTAGGTTATGTGGACCAAACTTTGAGAACAGATCTGAGTCATCTAGTGAATTACCAAACTGGACCAGCTATTAAGGCTGCAAGGAAGGCAACCAGGAGGAGATGGGTAGGGTCTGATCTTGGAGAGGGAAGCAGGGCACAGAATATGGGGCAATGCCTTGTGTGCCCAAGCGAGGAGTTGGGATTTCATTCAAAGTAGGATGGGCAAAAACCGCTGGAGGGTTTCCTTCATGACCTGTCAAACCTGACATGATTTGAGAGCATGCAGGATCAGGAAACAGTCATGAGTTCTCAGGTTCAGCGAAGAACCAGGAAAATGTTTCGTGCAAATTCTAGGCCTTCTAAGCAGTGGACGGTCTTGAAAAGTATCCAGAATCTCAGCTGGCAGAGATAAGAAGAGCAGGGACAAGAACAAAGAAGGATGGAAAGTGCGAGAATGAGTGAAAAGGGCAT
Organism: Catagonus wagneri; assembly: GCA_004024745.2. Taxonomy (NCBI): domain Eukaryota; kingdom Metazoa; phylum Chordata; class Mammalia; order Artiodactyla; family Tayassuidae; genus Catagonus; species Catagonus wagneri. The sequence continues at coordinate 45,553,288 of PVHT021183699.1, forward strand.
TCCAAGATGGGGTAAAAAAGAAATGAAGAAAGAGAGATGAGAAAATGTGGGGCCTATTTGGAAGAACACAGTGAGAATTTCTTGGGTCAATTTGTAATTTAAACTGTGTTGACTTAAAAAAAAATAGAGGTGGTCTCAGCACAGTCATCCAGCATGTACAACAGGACAGTCCAAAAATAAAGTCACAACCATCTACTGGAAATGGAACAGCGAATAGTTCCACTTGGCCGGAGCTCAGATTGCAAACACCAGCACAGCAATATGTGAAATCAGGAAATCGCTGAATACTACCCCGAGTCATTTGAAGTTTAATAGTGAACTTCTCAGTAGCAATTATTTCCAGAGAAAAAGTTGGAAGAAAAAATGAATGCAGTCTAGGTGTAGTTTATAGAAGATTCTTTAACTTAACACTGAAATCTTGTGCAAGACCCTGTGTCCTTGTGTTTAGAAATGAAAGGCTTAGCCTTTAGCCTCCCAGGCCTTCCCTCAGCCTCAAAAGGCAGATTCAAGAGTTAATGATTAGGGGAGTTCCTGTCATAGCGCAGCAGAAATGAATCCGACTAGGAACCATGAGGCTGCGGGTTTAATCCCTGGCCTCCATCAGAGGGTTAAGGATCCGGAGTTGCCATGAGCTGTGGTGTAGGTCGCAGATGCGGCTCGGATCTGGTGTTGCTGTGGCTGTGCTGTAGGCCGATTAGACCCCTAGCTCTGATTAGACCCCTAGCATATTAGACCCCATATGCCACGGGTGCGGCCCTAAAAAAACATAAAAAAAAGGAGTTAATGATTAGGACTTATTATTAGAGCAAAAAATCAGTTAAAGCAGTCTCGATTATGCTGTGTCCTGCTTTGGCCCACTCCCTCACTCTAAATGGCTTTTCACAAATGACTTCTTCCTTGCTTAATTGCTTTCTTTTTATTAACGATTTCCTTCTAGTTGAAGTTATATTGCAGGCCTGGTGTTCTCCTTTGAAAACCCCACTCTCTTCCTTTTGTAAGCAAGCTTTACTGCAGAGAGAAGGTCAAGATGACCATCAGAAACCATCACTGACCCCTAATGCCAGCCTTGGCCACTCTGAAATGATCTATGGAGGCAGAAGAATGCAGGCACCGTAATATTTATCAACAGCACTGTTTTTTTGTTTGTTTTTGCAAGTTAATATATAATCTCTTGCTGTCCCCTCTCAAGGCAAGACAGAGTTTTGAGGGCCTTAGCTTGTTTTGGCCTCCCTTGCCTGGCAAAGCAATAAAGCTGTTCTTTCTGCTTCACCCAAAACTCTGTCTCCGAGACTTAATTGATGCCAGGGTATCAGCTCTGACACCTCATAAACCAGGACTAGGACTTCACCAACACTGATGCAGGTAAGAACCTTGTCCTGTTGGTTATGGACAGTGAGAGAATGGACACCTGATTGGCAGCTGCTGGGGTATCTGGAGGGAGAGGAAGATTTTTTTTTTTAAGCTTCTTTTTTTTCCTTTTTGGCCACACCCACACCATGCAGAAGTTCCCAGGCCAGGGAAGGAACCCACACCACAGCAGCAACCCAGTGACAATGCTGGATCATTAACCCCATGCCACAAGGGAATTCCAGGAGGGGAACATCTTAACTAGTTCTAATATTCTCCATTCCTGATCCAAAGTGGGAGAGCAAAGAAATGGGACAAAGAAGCTGTTCTGAAATAGCGAAATACTAAAAACACTAGTTTAAAAATATAAGCAAACCCTAATATAAGGGTTGGACTTCATATGGCATCAGTATTGGCTCACTGGTTGTAATGAATGTCCCACACTAGTGCAAGATGCTAATAGTGGAGACGGTGTTGAGGGAAGGGGGGATGCTGAGTATGCGGGAACTCTATACTTTCCACTCAATTTTTCTATAAACCTAAAGCTGCTCTAAAAAATAAACTGTGTTAATTAAACACCACACACACACATACAGGTTTTCTATAAACTGACCCAAATATAGCAGCATGCATGATGCAGACCTAAGCCTTGACGGGGAAGAATAGAAAATCTTCGTATTCAAGCTTGTCCTGAGATTCAGAGCAGGAAAGAGTCAAACAGCAGCAGTGCCCTTGAGTTCCCTCATCCAATGCATTGTGGCACTATGAACCAGCTGGATTGGACAGAGGTTTCAGAAGACATTTCTGCATTCAAAAACGAGTTCTGGCTTATTAAAATTCTACTTATCATTGGCTCAGTTCTCTCCCCTGAGATTTCATGTTACCGATAATTTAAAGGTGTCAGTGATGTGATTACCCTTGTTCTACCCAACAGAGAAACAGTGTGGGTTCCTTTTAGAAGCAGTCAAGAGGACAAACCTCCTTCAATTTGAGGGACGCCACTTGTCCTATAAAACAGACAAGCAGTGTTGATTTCATGCACTGGTAAGCACGTGAGCAGACCGCATGGAATATTACTGAAATGTCTTTAAGGAAAGTTCCCTTTTTACCCGTTGTAATATTTGTCTGCAATTGGGGAACAAACAACATGCTTTAATGCTATGTTTAGAACATTGTGACTCTGGGCAAAAAAAATTCAAGTTTCATTTTTCTATAAGTTCTCACAGCTTCAGTGATGCATTATTCTTTTGAGGGGCTATTAATGCCATTTAAGAGCCTCTCCTACTGTATTCTCTTTTCGGTTTCTTCACCTGGCTAAAACTTACTTGTCTGTCAACATGCTGTGTAAAGTCATCTCTCTTTAAGGGCTCCCCCAGTCCTTAAGCTTGATCCCACTCATTCCTCGCCTCTTGGCATTTATTATATTAACATAAAGGAACTCAAATCTGTCCTTCCTACTAGACTCTAAGGAAAGTAATTTTCTTTTTTGTAAAAATCACTGAACCCCAGATCCTAGCAGCAGCCAACGATCAATAAATTTGGGAGCTCCTAATATGTACCAGGACTGCTCATGAAACTTGTAGAAAATAACAATGCTTATGCCCCTGACTCCTCACAGACCCACTTGATCAGAATGTCTGGAGGTGGAAACCCAGGTATGGTGCAAGTTTAGAAACTTAAGGAGCGTTTCTCACGCACAGCCAGTGCAAGAATGAATTGAATGCTGAACGAACTGAATGCTCATGCATTTTAATAAAGGATTAAAGGTATTTTCCTGTTCCCTCTTTAGAAATGAGCTGAATATTCTGCAAATTCATGTGAAAAAGGCACTATTTTTTTCTATACAGTTCCAGAAGGGTAAACTAAGGCTAAGTAGCAGGTACAGGACAACTGATTTAGGGGTAATATGAGGACAGACTTTTATCTGGGACTTTAAAAAATGGATTAGGTTGCCCTCTGATGCAGCTTCTTGCCATCAAAAGTATTTGGTTGTTCAGAAGGAATTCCTCATTGAACTATGTGGCTCCCATAGGCCCTGGCATACAGATGTCATAGTGCTTTATTCTAGAGAGGTATTTTCCAATCTTTGAAATGTATAATCATCAGAGACAAGGGGCAATTACTTATCTTCTCTGAAAAAAATAAATAAACCCATGGCTGTGAACTTCTTCCTGGGAGAGCTGCAGTGATGTGCCGGTAAAGGTCTCACAACCAGAACTTTCCGGGAAGAAGGGGTCTTGTTTTGTAGCATTTTCTGGTTTCCATGAAGTAAATATGCCCACCATGATGGATTTCAAGCTACCAACATGACCTTATCTGGCTGGCAAAATTCCTAAAAATTTAACATTCCGTCTTGAAACTAGTTCCATCACACTGCTGCCAAGCTGCCTCCTCTTTTCATCCTCCTCTCCCCCTCTCCCCCATTTCTCCCTCCTTCTCCATCCCTCGTCTTTTATCATTGCATGATTTTTGACTGGAAAGAATTTAAGCTGATACTCCAAGAAAATTCGTCTCACTCTACAATCTAGAATTCTCATATGAATCAAGCACTGGGAAATACTCATTCTGGTTCTGTCTCCAGGTAGAGCTTTACTCATGCCTGCCATGCTGAATCTCCCCATCTTTCACCCCAGGTTTAATACTAAACCCCAGTAAAATGTCCCTTCCTCTAGGAAGCTGTCTCTGAAACATCCAGATAAGGCTGTGCACTCCTAAGTCTCCTTAACACTGCAGTTCTCACCACCTTTGTGTTTATTTATTGAATGAGCATCTTCCCTACTCTAATGTGGCCATAGGACTTGGAATGAGTCGGTTCTACTCAATTTCCTGCACTAGCAGAGTGCTTGATACATAGAAGTCACTGATTTGGTATTTGTTAGATAATCGGGTATCGTAAAACACCACTGACACAGATTTTTTAAAAGCCCTAAGTGGAGAATGAAGATGACTCTTTGTTCTTCCCTGCTCTACTGTCTCTGAGCCACGTGACTTAGGGCATTTTACCTAACTTGGCTTCAAATGGAGGTACTGATATTTACATTCAGAGTCATTAGACATTAAATTAAATAATTTATTAGGACAAGCTATCTAAAGCTTGAAAATAAAGTTACAGGCTGACCGTGTCATCTTTTTGGTTTCAGGCCAGTGTCTAACAAGCCTACCCAGAGGTCCCCACGTTCTCAGAAGAACCACAGGTTTGTTGGACTTACTTATTGCTACTGATTAGATCTCGGACACCGTGAAGCTAGAGATTAACTAATAGAATACTGATAAATTGCAATGGATTTCTGTCTGATAGAAAGAGATCATCTCCAAAGTTACAGATTAATTTACCTGTAGGACAATAACCAATTCTGAGCATAACCTAGCAAACTTATTTTAGCATCCCTTTGCTGACTGACTGTACAAATCTCTTGTCCTTTAATGCTCTTTGAACGAGCGTCTCATCCTGCTGGTCCTTTTAATAATGAGTTAAAGCTTTGATAAATGCTCATTATGTATTTACATGTGAGTTATGTTTTTAACTTTTTGAAAAATACATTTTGACAATATATTGAAAAATGCGCATGATATAAAGATTTATCATGGAACTTGGCTGTCAAGTGCTACCATGACAGTGGAATAAATGTTAATCCTGATTTCTTGCTCTCCAGGATTCAGTTTCTAATGTATAAGAAGAAAAAGTTGGGCTGATGTTTATTAGGGTCCTATTTGCTTTGATGTATGACTCTGGCTGCTAATGTCAATGAGATCACTTGGATACAGGCAACCTTAGGTTACTGGAGATGTGCTATCCTGTGTGGGGAGAGGACACACACTTCTCTAGTCACATAACCCATAGACAGGAGGCTCGTCCCATGGTAAACTGCACAGTCTCTCTCAGTAGTTAGTATTCACTGCCCTTCGAGCTCAGGGCAGACAAACCACCATGGCAGCTCATGGCAGCTGAGTTGGCTGCTGCCAAACACAAGAGTGGTGAATGTGCAGGCAGGAAAATCTTGTTATGTCAGGACATGCACTCCATTGACACACTTTCATTTAGAAATACAGACACCATTCCTATACAAACTTCCGCATTTCAAAGAACAAACAGCTTTGAAGATGGGTGTGGAAACCCAGAGAAGAGCAGATATGCTGGGCCAGCCTACTGGGCCTCTGACACACCGGGATGAAGGGAAAATGACACACTGGACACTCAGCACAGGTGGCCTAGAATTCTCAAGCAGAAATGGAAAGAAATCGCTTCTCGAAATAGCAAGGCAAATTCTGCTGGGAGGGCACAATGGACTGGAGTGCAGAGAAAACAACTCCTGGGAGCCAGGACATGCTTTGTTTGCATGGGGGCCAGATGGCAGTGAGAGCCATCTGAGGTGTCCCATGGAAGCCAGTCCAAAAAGTCAGACCACAGGATGGCAGAGCTGGGACAGGATTTTAGAAATTGATAAGAGACCAGAGCAGCCTCTATATCCTCTACTTCACTGAAATTCTTTTTTTTTTTTTTGGTTTTTTTGTCTTTTTAGGGCCACACCCGTGGCACATGGAGGTTCCCAGGCTAGGGGTCCAATCGGAGCTGTAGCTGCCGGCCTACGCCACAGCAACACAGGATCCAAGCCGCGTCTGCGACCTACACCACAGCTCACGGCAAC
>PVHT021183699.1:45560280-45695174 GCA_004024745.2 Catagonus wagneri
TTTTTTTTTTTTTTGGTTTTTTTGTCTTTTTAGGGCCACACCCGTGGCACATGGAGGTTCCCAGGCTAGGGGTCCAATCGGAGCTGTAGCTGCCGGCCTACGCCACAGCAACACAGGATCCAAGCCGCGTCTGCGACCTACACCACAGCTCACGGCAACGCCGGATCCTTAACCCACTGAGCGAGGCCAGGGATCGAACCCACGTCCTCATGGATGCTAGTCAGGTTCGCTAACCGCTGAGCCACAACAGGAACTCCCACTGAAATTCTTTAATTCTTTTGGTCCTCATACTTAATGAATTGAGTTTCTTTTAGTTCCAAGAGTCAGGCTGGCTGGCTGGTTGGCTGGCTGGCTTGCTTGCTTATTTATTTATTTATTTATTTATTTATTTATTTATTTATCTATTTATTATTTTGCTTTTAAAGGCAGTACGTGGGCATATGGAATTTCCCAGGCTAGGGGTCAAATTGGAGCTACAGCAGCAGGCCTACACCACAGCCACAGCAATGTGGGATCTGAGTCATGTCTGTGACCATCACCACAGCTCACAGCAACGCTGGATCCTTAACCCACTGAGTGAGGCCAGGGACTGAAACTGCATCCTCATAGATACTAGTTGGGTTGGTTACTGCTGAGCCACAATGGGCACTCCACTAAGAGGCTTTTTAAAGGAAAACCTGAATATCAATTTCTTTTTTTCCCTTTCTTTTTATGACCACACCTGACACATTTGGAAGTTCCCAGGATAGGGGTCAAATCAGGGCTTCAGCTGCCAACCTATGCCACAGACACAGCAACATTGGGATCCAAGCCTTGTCTGCAACCTACACCACAGCTCACAGCAATGCTGGAACCTTAACCCCACTGAGCGAGGCCAGGGATCAAACCCGAATCTTCACAGAGACAACAGCAGTACTTAACCCACTGAGCCACAGTGGGAACTGCTGAATATTAATTTCTAATCATTCTCACACTAATATTCCTCACCTCCTCTAGTCTCCCCTAAACCCCCATCAACACTAAGTTGACATCTGCTCTACTTGGAAATCTAGATTTTTGGTAAGGGTAGGGAAGAAGAGAAGCATCATTCTGGAACAGGTTGAAAAACTCTGGAAAAAGGGAAGGATGTCCAAAGGCAGAAGAAAGAGAGAAAAGAAAAGTGGCAGGAAAAAAAATCTCCCCCCACACCTTGGTAATTTTTAAAAAGGCAGACTAATGGGGCATCCTTAAAGTTTAACATCAACACTGACCACATTTCTGGAGCTCAAATTCATTCATCTATCTATCCATTCACTTATTAATTTATTCATATATTCAATTATTTTTTGAGCATCACTATGTGTCAAGCACTGTTCTCAGCAATGATGATTCAATGGTAATTTTAAAAAGCAAAAAACCTTGCTCTTTTGGAACTAACATTCTGGTTGACCCTCATGATACATTTTACTTAGTGTACAATAAAAGAGGTAAATTCTGACTTATGGTATCCACAGGGAAAAAATGTCTTCATGGGTCAAATGAAGGACAGCCAAATTTTTTCTCTAGAAGGACATACAGAATTATATTATGTAACCCTGCACAGGAGGAAAAATAGTCAAAGAAATTGTCTTTGCTATTTAAGCACAGCATTCCAGGAGTTTTGAATATAGTCAAGACTGTTATCTTCCTAACAGCACCATCTTCCATCCTTCCAGAATATTCCTGTGGTTCCAAAAAAGGAAAATAAACAACACAGGGTGTGGCTCTCCTTGAACAAAGATGGCCCATGTGACCAGTTTGAGATTTGAGTAAGTTTCATTGATGCGTGCTCTTCTATTTTGTGCCCCAGGAAAAGTCTGACTTAGTTTTGAGCACAGTTGGGAATGGTGCACCCTAAGTTTTCTCACCATCAAGAACTATTTTTTCCTCCAAGGACTCAAGTTTTGAAAATTGTCTCCTTCCTAAAACTCTGCATTTATCACCTAATGATATTTTCTCTACTTGTTTTTATTAATCAAAGAGCAAGTAAACTTAGAGCTTCTGATTAGCAGTTAACCTCCACACTGAATCGATATAATTCCAGGTCCAATGTTTGCGTTATCCTGGGATAATAAAGAAACAGCAGATTAAAAACCTGGCTTTGGAAGCTAGACAACAAGGTGGGTTTAAATCCCAGCTCACTACTTAGCAGTTGTGTGACTTCAGGTAACGGTACTTAGCCTAATTAGTTATGATTTTAAAGTTAGGTGAGACAAGTTTAAGAAAATATATATGCAAGGCTATTCACGGAAGTATTACATATAATTGCAAATATCCATTATTGGGGACTAGTTGAATAAACTATTATACCACCATGCAATGGAGTATTGTATCATATAAGAAAGGGATGGAGAATAGTTTCAGATACTGATATGGAGTGACCTCTGGTATATATTATTAACAGAAAAAATAATAGGCAGAGAAGTGTGGGGTACAGTATGGTGCTATTTACCTAAGAGAATGGGAGAGAAATACACACTACACACACACACTCTTATACTTAAAGCATGGAAGATAAACCAAAGCTTAAAATGAAAATTATTGCTAGATTGTGATCTCTGAATACCATTTCCCATGAAATCTGGCCAGGGTTCCTTGGCTGATTCCCCGTCTGAAGCATGTAATGTACATGATGACCCTTATCTTACCAGAAATTAAGGAATCTATCAAAGACTGCTGGTATCTTGTTAAAGGGATTCAGGAACAAATTATAGGAGACTCCCACTGGCTGTATGTGATTTGAGAATCAATAAAAATGACTACACAGAACATCATGTCAAGTTGTGTTTAAATCCTAAGAGTACTCAAACAACACAGGACAAAAACCATAATTGGTTACCTTCCAAGAACGCTAAGGAACCACCTGTTATTTTGATAATATAAGAGTAAGTATCAAGCATTTTTCTATTTGCCTTTCTTGCGTGAATCTGCCTCAGAGTAAACAAACAACCGATGAAGGAAACGTTCTCTTTACAGACCTGTTCTAGCTAATACCTGAAAAAAGAAAGTCTGTCACCCTGTCACAATTCCCAACAAAATAACAGACTTAGGTAATTGTCATCGAGGGCTACTAAGAACCCCAAAGGGAGAGAACTAGTCATTGTGTGACTACTTATGGAAATATAAATACTGCTTTTGAAGTAGTCTCATAAAAAAATCAAATCTTAATGTGATAATCCACTGGCCCTATTACCAGTTTATGGGGATTGCAGGTGATCATGCTAAATAAAAAAAGCAAATTTAGGATAAATGACTGGGTATCATCAACCCAAAAAAATGCAAGAAAAAGTGATAATAATCATTTTTAAAAAGGGAAAATCTACAGACTGAAAGATATGCAGCTGTCATACCAATCAATTTTAACATATGGATCTCATTTGGAATCTGATTTGGATGAACAAACTAAAAAAAATATTTGTGAGATCTCAGGGAAGTTGAAAACTGGCTGGATATTTGATGATACTAGGAGTATTGTCAAGAGGCCAGCCCTCCCCAGTGCAAATTATGAGAAAAATATTTTATATATGCATAATTATCATCAACAGTGAACTATACCCCATGCATCCGATCTTAAGACATTAGCTGACGATGGCTTGAAGCCATCACAAATAGCAAGATGTATAAAAACCAAGCATCTAGATCAAAAAGACAAACTCTTAAAAAAATTAGTGTTATGGATAAAACAATTTGAAAGCAAATACTGTTTTTAGAAATGATTCATTTACTGTGTGATGTCAGGACATAGCCATATAGTTGATATATCTCTAAAAATCTCTTTAAAATATTCCAAAAATTTTATAAACCTGATTAGTCAGTGTTCAGAAGTTTTGAACTCGGAGTTTTAGTAAGTTTTTAAAAAAAATTTAGGAGTTCCTGTCACAGGTCAGTGGAAACGAATCTGACTAGAATCCATGAGGACGCAGGTTCGATCCCTGGCCTTTCTCTGTGGGTTAAGGATCTGGTGTTTCTGTGAGCCGTGGTATATATCACAGATATGGCAGGTCCTGAGTTGCGGCAGTTGTGGTGCAGGCCCCTAGCCTGGGAACCTCCATATGCTGTGGGTGTGGCCCTAAAATGACAATAAATAAACAAATAAGGGAGTTCCCATCGTGGCGCAGCAGAAACAAATCCAACTAGGAACCATGAGGTTGTGGGTTCAATCCCTGGCATCACTCAGTGGGTTGAAGATCTGGCGTTGCCGTGAGCTGTGGTATAGGTTGCAGACGGAGCTCGGATCTGGTGTTGCTGTGGCTCTGGCATAGGCCGGCAGCAACAGCTCCGGTTAGACCCCTAGACTGGGAAGCTCCATATGCTGCAGGTGCAGCCCTAAAATGACAAAAGACAAAAAAAAAATATGTATAGGAAGCTCCCCTGTGGTGATGTGGGTTAAGAATCTAGTGTTGCTGCAGCTATGGTACAGGCTGCAACTGTGGCTCAGGTTTGGCCCCTGGCCCAGGAACTTCTACCTGTGGTGGGTATGGCCATTTTATGTGGCCATAAAATAAAATATGTAATATGTATATATAATATATATATTTATAGAACAGCTATAGATTGACACTGGAAAAGACAACCATTCACTAGGTGGACTTCAACAAAAATCTTTGCATAATTAGTGGGTAGAACTGAGATATAGGCATCCTGATTTCAAAAGTGCAGCCCAACTTCCACTTGGATCTAAGAATCTTTCTAAAGCATCATTTTCAGTTATGATCAAGCAGTAAAAAACTCAGAACTGAGCCTTTGAGTTACTAAATTAGGAAGCATTAAACAAAAATTTCAAAAATACTGAAGTATACTCAAGCTTATTACTTTCATCAAAACATTTTCATCTTTTTATGATATCAAAAATACTTCCATACCATTGATAAATATAATGAAATCAAATATTTCATCTTTCGCTCATCCTTTGTTTATATTTTATATATATTTATTATGTGTATAGTATATTAGTACAGTATTAGTTATTAATAAATAACTATAAATGGGATATATCATCAAAATGTTTTGGTGATGGAGTGTGTGTACAAAAGGGTTTGGAGGTCACAGATATAGTAATTAAGTATATTCATTTTGGAAGCAGACTGAGTTTGAATTCTGGATCCACTGCCCAGTAGCTATGTGGTCTTGGGAAAATAGCTCAGCTTTTCTAAGCCTTAGTTTATTCATAAAGTAGGTATACTTTTAGTATCTTCTTTATGCTTCTTATAAACACTAAGTAAGCTAATCATATACAACATTGTAACTCTGTCCTTGGCACATGACAAGTATGTCAAAATGTTAGGTTCTAGCATCATCATCATCACGGTCATATCATTATCATCATCATCATGCAGCCCAGCTATCTCATCACTACTATCCATGTTAGGCTCTAAAAAATTAAAATTTAAGTAACCTTCAGTGTGTCTTTGAGGGAACCTCAGAGTTGTGTAAGAAATTCCATAACTTATTTTGGCAGTTTTATTAAAGGCACGGCTGCTCAACTAGGTCAGGTGTCCCTCAAGGCTCCTTTGAATGACACGATATGTAACACACACAGTCAACTCTGAAATAACTGAAGGGCAGAGAATGCAATACCTTTCCTCACTAGTTACCTCCCTTAATTTGTTTACAAAGTACAGGAATGAAAAATAAGAGGCTCCTGGAAAAAAATCAGATAGGGCACAATTCAGCATCTTTTGCCACACGTATCCTTTCTCTAGCTTCCCCTCAGGTTCTGCTTGTGTGACTGCCTTATATATTGTTTTATGTATCCATGGGTTTCCTTAGTTAAGAGGAATTTGAAAGAAGTATGCACTTTACTAGGGGAAATACCTAGGAAGTTGGTGACTCACAGCAATTCACTCATTTCTCAATGTTCACTTAGATGATTCATGCCAGAAACAAGAAAAATCTAAAAAAAAAAACAAAAAACCTAAACTTACACCTAACAGAACTGGAGAAAGAAGAACAAAAATCAAAGTTAGCAAAAAGAAATAAAACATAAAGATCAAAGCAAAAATAAGTGAAACAGAGACAACAAAAAAATATAGAAAAAGATCAATGAAACTAAGAGCTGATTCTTTGAAAAGATAAACAAAAGTGATAAATTTTAGCCAGAATCATCAAGAAAAAACAAGAGAGGACCCAAGAACTAAAACCAGAAATTAAAGAGAAGCTACAACCGATACCACAGAAATACAAAGTCAGAGGGCTAATTTGTAATATGAATAGCTATATACCAATAAAATGATGACTTAGAAGAAATGACTAAATTCCTAGAAATATACAATCTTCCAAGATTGAATCAGGAAGAAATAAAAAAAATTAGCAGACCAATTACCAGTAATAAAATTGAATCAAAAACAAAAACAAAAACCTCCAGACAAAGAAAAATCCAGGACCAAGTAGCTTTACATGAGAATGCTACCCAGCATTTAAAAAGGAGTTAACACCCAGACTTTTCAAACTTTTGCAAAAATTTGAGGAAGGAATGCTTCCAAACTCAATCTACAAGGCCAGCATCAAAACTAGACTAAGACATCACACAAAAAAATAAAATTACAGACTAGTATCAGTGATTAACATAGATGTAAAAATCCTCAACAAAATATTAGCAAACCAAATTCAACAATACATTAAAAAGATCATATACCATGATAAAATAAGATTGATTCTAGGGATATAAGACTGGTTCAATATCTGCAAATCAGTATGATACATCACACTAACAAACTGAGAAAAAACATCACATGATCATCTCAATAGAAGCAGAAAAACGTTTTAACAATATTCAATAACCATCTATGATAAAAACTCAAGAATGTGTACAGAAGGAACATAACACATAAAGGCCAGACATAATAAGCCACAGCTAACATCATATTCAGTGATGAAAAGCTGAAAGCATTCTAATTCAGGAAGACAAGGATGTCCATTCTTTTATTCAACATAGTTTTGGAATTCCTGTCCAGAGCAATCTGACATAAATTAATTAATTAATTAATTTAAATTAGAAAGGAAAAAGTAAAACTGACACTGTTTGATACTACATATAGAAAATCCTAAATCTGCGGCCAAAAAGCTATGTGAACTAATAAATGAATTCAGTAAAATTGAAGAATACAAAATTTAAATACAGAAATATGACACATTTCTATACACTAACAATGAATTATTAGAAAGAGAAATTAAGAAAACAATCCCAATTACAAATGTATCAAAAAGAATAAAATATCTAGGAATAATTATAACAAAGGAGGTAAAAGCCCTGCATTCTAAAAACTGTAAGACACTGATAAAAGAAATTGAAGACAACACAAAAAATGTAACGATGCCATGTTCATGGATTGGAAGAGTTAATATTTTTAAATATTGTTATTATTGTTAATATTGTTAAGATGACCATACTCCCAAGGCAATCTACAGATTCAGTGTATCCCTATTAAAATCCTATGGCATTTTGTACAGAGCTAGGACAAGTAACTCAAAAAGTTGTATGGAAGCACAAATGACCCTAAAGAGCCAAGACGATTTTGAGAAAGAAAAACAATACTCCCTTATTTCAAACTATACTACAAAGCCACTGTAATCAAAACAGTATGGTATTGCCAAAAAAAACCTAGAAATTAATCAAACAGAATAAAGAGCCCCCAAATAAACACATGCTTACATGGTAATTAATATATGTGACAAAGGAGGTAAGAATATACAAAGAGGAAAAGACAGCTTCTTCAATAAACAGTGCTGGGGAGTTCCTGTCATGCCTCAGAGGAAATGAATCTGACTAGTATCCATGAGGATACAGGTTTGATCCCTGGCCTCACTCAGTGGGTTGAGGATCTGGCATTGCCATGAGCTGTGATGTAGTTTGCAGATGTAGCTCAGATTCTGCATTGCCGTGGCTGTGGTGTAGGCTGGTGGCTACAGCTCTGATTCAACCCTAGCCTGGGAATCTCTATATGCCATGGGTGTGGCCCTAAAAATCCAATAAACAAACAAACAAACAAACAATGCCAGGAAATCTGGACAGCTACATGCAAAATAAATAGAACACTGTAAGTCAACTATACTCCAATAAAACTAAACTAAAAACTAAAAAATCCAATTTAATTTAAAAAAATGAGCAGAGAACCTAAACAGACATTTTTTTCAAGGAAGTCATACAGACTGCCAATAGCCAAATGAACAGATGCCTAATAACACTAATCAGCAAGAAAATGCAAATTAAAACCACAATAAGATTTTATTTTATACTTTCAAAATGGCTACTATTAAAACAAACAAACAAACAAAAACAAGTGTTGGCGAGGATGTGGAGGAAAGGGATCCCTTGTGTACAGTTAGTGGGAATGCAAACTGATACAGCCACTATGGAAAATAATTATGAAGTTTCCTCAAAAAAATTAAAAATAGACCTACCATGTAATCCAGCAATTCCATATCAGACAAAAACAAAAACATTCATTTGCAAACGTATATGCACCCCTATGTTCATTGTAGCATTATTTAGAATGGTCAAGATCCAGAAGCAATGTTAAATGTCCATCAAGGTATAAAATGGAATATTATCCAGCCATAAAAAGAATGAAACCTTGTCATTTGCAACAACATGGAATGACCCAGAGGATAATATGCTAAGTGAAATAAGACAAAGACAAATACCATACGATTTCACAAATATGTAGAATTGAGAGATAAGGCAAATGAACGTACCACATGTTAACAAAACAGAAACAGACTCAGAGAATCAGGAACAAATAGGTGGTTGCCAGAGGGGAGGGTAGTGGGGAGGGATGAGTGAAATAAGTGAGGGAGATTAAGTACAAACTCCCACTTACAAAATAAGTATGTCACAGGGATAAGATGTACTGCATGGGGGAATATAGCCAATAATATTATAATAAATTTGTATGGTGAGAGATGGTAACTAAAATGATCATGGTGATAATTTTGTAATGGATAGAAATACCAAATCACTGTGTTGTGCATGTGGAACTAATATAATATTGTAGGGAAATTATACTTAAAAAATTAATAAGATTCATGCCTTCAAGCCATGTATTTTAAAGATCTACCAGAATGACCTGAGAGACTCACACAGCTGCATTTTTAAATTCTGCAAAGCTTATGCACATGTACCTTAGTCCTTGTTCTAGCTTCTGATGCAATGACACAACTTGTTGCTAAAGAGCCTTTCCAGCAGACAGGGCTTCCCCTCAATGACGAGGCTATTACTGTGTTTTCAGTCAGATGACCTGTTTATTTGAATAATCTGCTGCCTTCCTCCTCTCTGTGTGCTCAACCAGAGAGCTAATGAATTAAGGTAAAATCAATCTCTTCTTACAAAGGCAAGTGGACTTCACTCAGGTATTTTTCCAAGAAGACTGAAACACTAAATTCCAGTGAACTTCAGATTTGAAAGGCTAGTGACTTAGGGTATTTTCCATTGACCTTAAATAGGACTGAAAATAGCAAACAGTCTAGGTTCTAATATTGATCTGCCTACACATTCAATCCTGGTGATTTGGTGGTCTTTTCCAGGATCAGGAAAAAATGACCTCACTGGTTCCTGCTGAGAGCAGGGACTAGCTTCCAAATGGCTGGTTTTAGAAGGCAGATTGGGGTAGCTAAGAACACAGATTTTCACACTAGATAGAACTAGTTTCTGGTCACAGCTCTACAGTTCCCAACTACGTGATTCTAGACATATTAAAAAATTCAGTTTCTGGGAAGACTAGCATTTACATGTGTGGTTGTTATGAGGATTAAATGAGATACTATGTACATATGATACTATGTATAAATGCATAGCTAAAAAAGCACTCATTTTATGCACGCTTTTACCAGCACTGTAATGACCATTAATATCACCAGCAACGTTTGCATGATTATCATGAAATTGCCTGACACTTTGAAGTGAGAAAGGAGATGCTTTGGTTAGAGTTTCAGTTCCAACACTGTTCTAGATCTCTGGCATGCCAGCAGCATTAGCTATGCAAATTTGGGTCTAACTTTAGTCGAAAATGGGCTCAATAAAAATCTGCTGCAAGATTTCCCCAAGTGGTAAGTGCAGCAAAATCTAATGTTCTCATCTCAGAATGTGAAAGCCAATGTCAAGTGCATAAAATAAAACCAGGGGAACATAAAACTATAAACGCATTCAGTGCTCAATCAGCTGGTGGCAATGAAGTTCTAGTATCAATGGCCACTGTTTACTAGGTATTCTTTCTGAGCTAGGCTCAGTGCTAAAGAGTTTTATGTGAACTGTCTTGGGGGCTGTTCTTGACAACTCTGAGACATAGGAACCTCTATGATAAGTGAGGAAAGCAAGATTTAGGGAGACCAGGTAATTTGTACAAAGTCACAGAGCCAGGATGGTAGACCCAAGTTCTAACCTAAAGTGAGTGTTTTTGACAACCCTGCTATTTTCCCTGCAAAAAGGGTGGACTAGGTGAGTCCAACCAGCAAACATACACAACAAAGCACTTACAGGGGAGATGGCATGCCTGTGATCATTTCCTTTGGTTTTCATATACTCAGTAGCATTTTGCTCAGGCTAATGTGTTCCAGTGAGTTGTATTCTTTGAACCTGTGTAGACATCAAGTGGCAGCACAAAGATGTTTTACAGATAAGCTGGAAAAAAAGGGGCAGAAACCAGCTCTACACTGCACGTGTTCCAAAGATAGCAAAGGAAACAGTCCACAGGAGAATATGAAAAAAGATTCACTTGGCATTTTCAAGAGTTTTATGTTTATTTTTAGACATTATTCCAAATAAACTGATAAAAATGTAGTCATGCAGTGAGAATGTGTGTGCAATGGAAATAATAATAACTTCAAAGAAAGTAATACTGTAATTAGCATTTATGAAACAGCATTATGTGCTGGACTCTGGGATCATAAATATTTATTGAGGGCCTATTATCTGTTAGGTACTAATCTAGGTTCTGCGGATAGTCAGAAATAAAATAGCCAGAGTCCATATCCTCATGGAGTTTACGTTTATATGTTTTTCTCTTGGATTCATGAGTACAAGTTTTTGCAGGGGACTTTGAAAATTTGCAACAGAAGTCTTAAAATCTTTAAAAACTTTCTATCTAGTAGGTCCATTTTTATGAACTTTTCATAAAGAAAATTGTCAATTGCTCCTGTAAACCATGGGGTGGTTTAAAATAAAAGTAACAATATAAGTGCTGAACAATTGTGATTCAAATGGATACATTCTGATATTACCATATAATGAAATATTACTTCTGTAGATTCAGAATCTTATGAAATGATTTCAGAAAATGTTCATGATATTGCAAAAGAGTATGATATATATTTTTATAAACCTCACACAGAAAAAATAAGGTTACATAATCACCTAGTTCATAGTAATATCTCAATAACTGCTTAGATGATTTAAATTGTATTCTTTTTTCTTATTTGCAGTTTTTAAATTCCTATTATGAGTAGGCACCACTGATACAAAGAGAAAATTCCATCCAGATAATTTGTTTCCATATCTAATGTCTCCATTTATATCTTTGACGTAGTGAAAAGAAAGGGGAAGTAAAAAGTGCTCTTTGGTGATCTTTGTGTCATTCAAAGGCAGGTTATCCAGTGGGGTTGAGAATGGGGACCAGATTCACATCATTTCGGCCAGAATTGCCATGCATCTAAGACCAGCTCTATCTAGCACTAAACTGAAAGCTGTATCTCCTTTTATGCCTTTGTTTACCCATTTGTAAAATAAAAGCGTTGAACAAAATGAGTTTTTATGGGCTATTGTCAATGAACAAAAATGATTTTCCTGACTGCTGATAATGACCTCTAAGCCCCAAGACATGGAAGATGAGATTTTGACAAGATAGCTGTGCAGAAAACTGTGACTAAAAAGGGCTCAAGAGTGCTGATTTTGCATATGTGTCATGTTTTCCAAGTCTAATTAGAACATTTTCAATAAAAGCTCTGATGCTTTTGGTGCTATGATAATTTTGTGGTTATTTTGAAAACAATGTTTTTTTGTTTTGTTTTGTGTTTTTCCTGAAGAACATGTGTTGGATCTTAAGCAAAAAAAAAAAAAATGAAAATGTATTTACCAGTATTCTTTGTACAATACATATGTTTCTTATCAAAGATTTGAGGATCTGATATATGGGTAAGATAACATAAGAGAGGGCAAGAAAATAGACAATTTTCATATGAATAAAATGAGATATGAATGTACCTGGGATTCTTAAGGTATATAATTTTTCTATTCTCTAGCAGTGCAGTCCCGCAGGACTTTTCATGGTGATGGAAGAGCTCTGTACCTGCTTGTCCAATATGGCAGATATAGTCCCATGTGGCTATCTAGCACTTGAAATGTGTGACTAGTGCATATGAGAAACTGAATTTTTATTTTATTTAATTTTAATTGTTTTACATCTACAGAGTTACACCATGGTTAGTGGCGACCTTGCTGGACAGCTCAGCTTTCGAGCCTTGGGATATAAAGTGTGGTTGCTGGACCAGCAGCTTCAGTGTTACCTCGAAGTCTGTTAGAAATGCAGAATCTCACTCCTTACTTGAAACCTACAGAATACTGTGTTTTAACAGATACTGCATTTTAACAAGATCCTTCAGTGATTCGTATGCAAACTAACATTTGAGAAACACCACTCCAGAGACAACTGTTCAACTTTCCATTTCATCAATTAACCAACGAATCTAACATCAGTAGATGCTAGTATCTGTCCATGGTTCCAGGCACTGAACTAGTCACAGCAGGGAAAGTACATCTGAATGGCATGAGGCAGCAGAGCATGGTGGATAAGGCATGAGCTTGTGATCCAGGTCGTCCCCCAACACACTTTTCTAAACGTGTTATCTTGAGCAAGTTACTTTACTTCTCTGTTTCCCATCCTTTAAATGGAAACAATTTGCAAAGATCAATCAAGTTAATGCACGTTAAGTGCTAAGCACATTACTGGCACAGAGCAAGCTCTCAATAAATGGTCCTTGTTGCTGTTGCTTTAATTATCAAGCCTCTTAAGATAAAGCTGCAGGAGATTCACATTGTCAAACTAGTTGTTTAGATGGACCTTTGCAGCAGATGGGAATGTGAACTGTAGTCCGTGCTGAAAAGATGCTGACTCACAGCATTCTTAGGGAATGTTACTTGTTCTAAATTCACCAGGTAGAAGAGATAGATTTTCTGTACAAAGACATATTTTTCATTAAATAAAATATAAGGAAATCAATCAATGCATTTAGGTGGGAAAAAAAAAACAGTACTATTTAATTTTTAAATGCTATGTTCTCTGCCACAGGACCTTGGCAATTTCTCCTAACTAAAGCTCATAATGATATTCATTTCTTTAGTAATTATTTATTGATAACCTATTTTTGGAGGCAGTATAGCATAGAGATTTAGAGCATGGATTTTGGCATACAAGCACCTAAACTAGAAGCCTAGCTCTGCAACCTATTAGGAAATTTTTCTTGTGCCTTAGTCTCTACATCTATCAAAAGGGAATAATAGTAACACTAACCTCACAGGCTGTGTAAAGATTAAATGAGATGCTACATTTAAGGTACTCAGTAGATTGCTTCCATGTCTTGGCAGATGAATGGATAAAGAAAATGTGGTAGCTATATACAAGGGAATATTACTCAGCTATAAAAAGAACGAAATAATATCATCTGCAACAACATGGACGGAGTTAGAGATAATCACACGAAGTGAAGTATGACAAAGACAAATATCATATGATATCACTTATATGTGGCATATAAATAAATGACAAAAATGAACTTATATACAAAACAGAAATAGACCCACAGACATAGGAAACAAACTTAGGGTTACCAAAGAGAAAAGACAGGGAATAAATTAGGAGTTTGGATTGCAGATACATACCACTATATATAAAATAGATAACCAACAAGGACAACAAGAACTGTATAGCACAGGAAACTATACTCAATATTTAGTAATAACCTATAAGAGAAACAAATCTGAAAAATACATATACATATATATAATATGTACATATAACCGAATCACTCTGCTGTACACCTGAAACTAACACAACACTGCAAATCAATTACACTTCAGTTAGAAAAATGTTCAAAAATAAAGTACTCGGTAGTGTGCTCTCAGTAAATATAAGCTGGAAAGACACTAGAGAAGGAAAAAGCAAAAACATATGTATACCTTAAAAAAAACTCAGCAGCCAAATTACTTTAAAAAAACAAAACACAGCCTGAAGTTTAGCTACTTAAGAAGTGTTTAAGTACTTTTCTTTACACATTAGTTCTATCCCTACTTTGCTCAGTTTTCAAACCAGTGTTGGAAGAACTTGTGAATGTCAAGTGACAACAAGCATTTACAAAGTTGGAGAAACATAATACACACAATTAATATTGTGCAGAATATGGCATCACTGTTTATTTGACTTCTTAGAACAGGTATATTAATTGGAAAATTTTCTTTGTGTTCTCTTTGGAGTCGATATTGTTAAAGGTGAAGGTGAAACACTGATAGGAAGCATGGTCTTTTTGGTATTCCCTGTGAGTTTTCTCAGAAAGAGTCCAACACAGACCTGAATTATAGAGAATCAGTTTCAGTGGTGCCACTGATCAGATTTATCCATGAACTGAATTAAAAATTATGAAAGAGGTTGGAGCTAATATATGCAGCAGACCATTCCGTTAAGAATACTTGCTCATTTGCCAGCATGACTATTAAACCAGAACACAGACCTTTTGACTCAAACCACTGCTCAAAAATGACTGCACCAAATAACCAGAGCCTGTTCCCCGAATTATCCTGACCCTCTCTACAGAGCACTTGGTTGTCTCGCATGGATCAGGGGAAGTTCCTGTTGTGGCTCAGTGGGTTAAGAACCCAACTACTAGGAGTTCCTGTTGTGATGCAGTGGAAACAAACCTGACTAGCATCCTTGAGGATGTGGGTTTGATCCCTGGCCTCACTCGATGGGTTAAGGATCCAACATTGCCATGGGCTATAGCATAGGTCACAGATGCAGTTTGGATCTGGCATTGCTGTGCTGTGGCTGTGCTGTAGGCTGGCAGCTGTAGCTCCAATTCAACCCCTAGCCTAGCCTGGGAACTTCCATATGCCACAGGTGAAGTCCTAAAAAAAAAAAAAAAAAAAAGAGTAAGAACCCAAGATCTGGCATTGCCGTGGGCTGCAGTGTAGGTCACAGACTCAGCTCGGATCTGGTGTGGCTGTGGCTGTGGCACAGACCCACAGCTGTAGCTCTGATTCAGCCTCTAGCCTGGGAACTTCCATATGCCACAGATGGGGCCCTGAAAAGACAAAACAAACAAACATGGATCAGGAACAGGATTATTTTCTGAGGGTAGTCAATCTG
This sequence comes from Catagonus wagneri, assembly GCA_004024745.2. Classification (NCBI taxonomy): domain Eukaryota; kingdom Metazoa; phylum Chordata; class Mammalia; order Artiodactyla; family Tayassuidae; genus Catagonus; species Catagonus wagneri. The sequence goes on from PVHT021183699.1 coordinate 45,575,646, forward strand.
GTTTTCAGAGAATTTTGCTAGGTATCTTTACAGATTTCCAATTCTCAGAGAAAATTCAAGAAAAAACTTAAACCATCTGAGAATGAAGGTGTGTGTGTGTGTGTGTGTGTGTGTGTGTGTGTGTGTGTGTACACACACCAGTGGGGTGGATGACTTGGTTTCTCAAAATCATTATTATTAAATTGCCGTGGACAAACTTTCGAAGAGCAGAAATTCCAGTTTCATCTAACTGCTATACGGACCTGCAGAACTCTCCGGGGTGCCCTAGAAACCAGGATTGCGAGCAAGACCCAACACTCTTGGCTATTCAGCTCACCATGTCCCTCTTCTCTTAACACCCCACAAACGAACAAAACCTACACTCAAAATCTGCCAAAATCTGCTCTCCTTCAGACCCTTGTCTCCCTGCCAGGGTCTCATGAGCCCTGAGCTCCCATCATGGATGAGCAGGTTAAGAATCTGACACAGTGTCCATGAGGACATGGGTTCAATCCCTGGACTCATTCAGTGGGTTAAGGATCTGGCATCGCCACAAGCTGTGATGTAGGTTTCAGATGCAGTTCAGATTTGGTGTTGCTGTGACTATGGCTGTGGCCTGCAGCTGCAGCTCTAATTCTATCCCTGGTCCTGGAACTTCCAAATGCTGAAGCTGTGGCCCTAAAAATGTAAAACAAACAAACAAAACTACCAAAATAACAGCAGAAATAAACGGGCAAGTTTCCAACCCAGCTGACCACTATAAATAAAAAGCGTGATAAAGCAATGATTAAGAGCTTGGACTCTGAAATCAGCCTGGGTTCAAATCCCAGCTCTGACACCCTGGCAAATTACCAAACCTCTCAACTTTTCCCATACGCAGACTGGGGAGAGCAACCTTACCCACCTGATAAGGTGGTTGTGATAATTAAACAAGTTAGTGATGGAAGCTTGCATTTACATCAGTACGTATGAAGTGCTGTTCTAAGTACTTCTCTATTACATCATTACACCGCACAATGGCCATAGGACATGTCTTGTCATCTCCTCTTCCACCCATTTTTCATATGAGGCAATGAAGGCACACATACTTGGTAACTTGCCAAAAGCCACAGAGTTGTTAAGTGCCAGACGTAGTATTTAAACTCAAGGAGTCTGATTCCAGAGCCCGTATGTTAACACTCATGTTGTGAGTTGCCTGGCATAAATAATCATTTATATTAGCTACTATTGCTATGGTATTTGTGCCAGACAATAATAAGAGAGAAGGAGCTGTCATTGTGGCTCAGCAGGTTAAGGAACTGACGTAGTCTCTGTGAGGATGTAAGTTCGATGCCAGATCTCACTCAGTAGGTTAAGGTCCTGGCATTGCCTCAAGCTGTGGCTCGGATCTGATGTTGCTGTGCCTGTGGCATAGGCTGGCAGCTGTAGCTCCAATTTGGCCCCTGGCCTGGGAATGTCAATATGCCACCGGTGTGGCCTTAAAAAGCAGGGGGGCGTGGTGGAGAAACCATTGCTAATGTTCATGAAGCCATTATCTATCCCTGCCTAGGGAGGGGAGGGCCCTGCCAATACATATCTGTGGACTAGATTATCTATGGTAGGCACAAGTGGTAAAGAATCCAAGAGTCCTTTCCAATGAGTGCTGTGGTCTCAACAGTTTAGATAATGACGTTTCCAAACTCCCATTTCTCCCTTCTCCTCATGCACATCAGTTCACAGAATGTGGGGGCCAGTACCTAGCCTGTGGAAAGCTCTTCTTCAGACCCTTGTCTCCCTGCCAGGGTCTCATGAGCCCTGAGGGGTCCTTTCTCTGCAGGCTCCTGAGTCCCTTGTCTCCAAGTTATCTACAAGCCACCCTTATTTTTACTGACCATCTTCCTTAAAAATTCAGGCCCTCCAATTCCTCAATCAACTTCAATATGATGATAGACCTCTTTCTCGAAATCTTGAGTGTGTCCCACCTCAAGACCTTTGCACACACTAGAAATACTCTCTCAGCAGCTCCTGGCAGGGCTGGCACCCCATCCCACCATTTTTATGTGTCATATCTCCCAAGTCTTCTTCTCAAAGAGGCTTGCTCCAACCATCCAACCTAAATCTCTCCCCACCACCCTTTTATCTCCTGCCCCTTATATATTTCCTTAAAGCTCTTTTGGGAGGGACGGTAATAATCTAGTCCTCTGCCCTAGAAGCAAGCTCCATGAAGTAGCTTATTTATCATGTCCATCACTACACCACCTATGTTAGCACATGGATGCTCAGTAAACATCAATTCAACAAACACATACATTTCCTCCTCTCTGCATTCACTGTATCTCTCACACTTGTCTTCTTGCCTCTCTAGAATTGTATTTTCAAGGTCTTTCCTTCCTCATTGACTTCCCATCTCAGGTTCTTCCTCATGAGCTCTCATTCATGTACTCATTCAACAAAAGTTTACTGAGTACCCATAAAGTGCCAGACATTGATGCACAAAGATGAATAAAACACATTCTGGTCCTTGTGGAATGTTTATGTCTATTGGGTGAGGCAATGTATACAGATGATTTCAACAGAAGCTTCTATCTGCTACCTCTGTATGAAGGAGTACAGAGGGATATCCAGCCAAACCAGTGCAGTCAGGGGAAGACCTTCTGCAGGTCATGAAAGAGGAAGTAAAACACAAGTGGGAGACAGTCAAGTAATGAAAACCTGAGCAGGCATTCCAGGTAGACGGAACAGCACGAACAATGATACAGAAATCACGATGGTGGCAAAACTCTAAGTGGTTAAATATTAGATGGTGAGGAGTGAGGAAAGGATGCCATGGACTAGCTCATGAGTGGTCATGAATCAAAGGCTAAAAAGCTTGAACTTGATCCTACAGGCAAAAGGGAGCTATTGAGAGTTTTATTCAGGAGAGTAAAATCTCCAGGGAAGCTATTAAATTACTTGAATTTTTAAAAAGCAACCTCAAAATTTCCTTTCCTTGAGTTTCTGAAGGGCAGCAAATCACACTTGGCCAGCTTAAGAGAAAGAGTAAGGAAGGAAGGAAGGAGTTACATAAGAATACAAATGCTGTGTTAAAAAGACATTAAATTCTTTTTTTTTTTTTCCTACAGTAGTCCTATAGCAGAGAGAGTCTAGGCGTGGGCATAATTAGAAATCTTTTTTTTTTTTTTTTTAAATACTGGCATCATTTGCTTAAGCTAAAAGATGATTTCATTCTAATTGGAAACCATTTCTGATTCAACTTAAGTGACCTGCATAAATAATTTATAACCACTCAGGATCAGCCTACTTGAGAATAAGCTAGACTACTTAACAAACTTGTCTGCTTCAGTGTTGCAGAGAAACAATAAAATTTGAATAAATGTAGGGAATACTGGAGTCAAAAAAACCTGTGACAGACATTTTTGGGCCAGACAACCCACTGCTATGAAACCATTAGTTCTTAATACTTTAGTACTTAGTAATCACTTACTAATTAAATATATACTAGGATACTTCATAGCATAACTCATGATTTTTCTTAAAACTGAAAATATCCTTATATTCATAATTCTACCACCTGCATATTTTTCCTTTATTCAAGGAAAGTAAAAGGAAGATGGACATGAATGTGGGGAAATGAATAATGTACAGAGTTGATCTGTATCATTCAAGCCAAAAGTTTTCCTCCTGGAAGATCAAAATTTGAGCTACTGCAGGCAAAATCTATGGCTTTTACCTCCATACTCTTTTTTTTTTTCCAGTTACGCCCATTTATTTTGTTCTTTCTTATACAGTGTGCCCACAAACTATGGTCCATGACTATGTTTGATTTCCTCAGCGCTAAGGAAGGAGTTGTTGGTTTCTATATGAATGACTAGCATCCAGCACCTTGATGTGGTGGAGGCTCAAAAAAACATTTAATGACTCCTGAATGAATCAGTCAGTCAACTCTGGTTCCACGGCCTCCTGCCTTGTATGGAAGATAGACACTGCCATGAAGGCAGATTTAAAGGGCTCCTAAAAGTTACTTCTAGCAAAAGAATTTTGTGGAACTACAAAATGCACAGGTGTAATTTTGAACATCACCTTGAAGAATCCAAGCAAAACTTAATGTTTAACATTCATTCATTCATATCAAGAAACACTGAGCACCCTGTTCCTGACACTATTCTTTGGACTGTGCCTAAGGCAGACATAGGAGATAAACCACCTACAGGTAAGGATTGACTACATTAAATATTCCAAATTGAGATAAGTGAAGTAAAGAACATCAACAGAGATATCAAATTTCTACTCATTTTTTAAAGCTCAGCCCAAGTGTTCCCTAAGTGAAGCTCCCCACAGTGTGCCTGGGATGTGTTAGATGCTTTTTCCTGTCTTCTCCCATTAAATACTCTACATAGCTCCATTATAGGACATATCACCATATATTCTAATATCAGTCTTGCTTGTCAGTATTTACATCAGATTAGAAACAAAACTCACACATAATAGACTTTAAGAATTTGTTGAATAAATGAATGGATGACTATGTCCTGGTTCTTAAGAGTATCAGAATCACTCAGGTGTTAACGAAGAATCTATAAGTCTCCCTAGGCGTCATAAGATACGTTGGCATTAACCTCACCAGCTGATAGTGGTACCCTAGAGAACTACTAAGTAAGCTTTGGCTGCTTGTCATTTTCTAGCATCCTATTGCGACGGTCCATCTCTGGACAGCGCATGGGGGACATGTGTTTCTAAATTGCCCATCTTCTCCAGTAGAAAAGCAGCACTTCACAGATAGTTGACAATTACTGACAACACTTTACCCTCATGCTCTGAAGGACTGTGCTTTTCTTAAAGGGGAGGTTAAAACATCAACAAGGGGGCAGTTTCACAGAGTTAACTCTGGCCTTTGTATCCATCCAATGTTGACCATCCAGCCTCTCCGTAAAGGACTCCGACTCTGAAGACGGACTTCCTAAACTGAAATCTGCATTCTGTCACTTACTCTCCCAATAAGTTCACTTGTGAAACTCTCTCTTAACATCCTGATATGAAAAAAAGATATCTTTACAGATCCCATCTAAATTCTTTCTGTTTTAAACAGTAACTTGTTTCCTCTATGGCACATATTTAGATATAAACCTGTTTTGTAAAAGCAGCAGGAAAACATCAGAATTCCTTAATTACACAGATTATGGAGTTAAGAGACTGCATTCAAGGGTTTGCTTTGCCACTTTCTGTGTATGTGAACCTGGGAAAGTTGCTAAGCCTCTCGGAGTCTCCATAATGCTTATGTACAAGTTTAGATAATACTGTTTACTTCCAGGGCTGTAATGAGGAATGAATGAGATTAAGTGCTGAATGAGACATGGGGCTTGACTCAATGTCTGGGAAATGGGAGCTCAGTAATCACTGCCATCATCATCATGGTTGGGCAATAATTCTCCATGGCACTGCTAAAGTTCAGGTGGCAGTTTTTCTTCTTGACTATCCTTTCAAGTTTGTTTATATGTTGAACATTTTTGGAAGATGGAGATAGGATTTCTCTACAGGGCAGAGGGAAGATTTATTTCCAGACGAGGATTAAAGATAACATCTTCCTTCAGAACAAAAACTGGGCAGGTTTGCTAGCAGCGCCATATAAGATTGAAGTTCCCTGAGCTAGGCTTTGCTCTGCTATGACACAGACTCACCGAATATGCAGTATCCACCTGGGCTCCTCCATGTGGTGCCCATGGGACATGGGGAAGATGGGGAACCAGTGTAAACAGGCAGGCAGCACATGTCCCATGCTGTGCCATGAACAGGAAAGTCCTTCCTCACTGCCACAGGAGTTCTCTGTCATCTGGCAGCATCTATGATTCTCTGGCAGGTTAACTGGTTAGCTCACAACGAGAGTAAAATCTCAGAACCTTCACAGTTCTTGAGAATATCCTCATCATCATTCTTCTGAGAAAAGAAAATGGTCAAAGCAAGTATGAGGGTCTTTATTCAAAGTGAAACTCCTTGTGTGATTCAGGGATACCACTCCCTTTGAAAGCAAAAATCCTTCAATTTTTAATATATGACTATATCTAATTTATTGTATTTTCACTCAGAATCATGTCGGTAAATGGAAATTAAATTAACTGGGTAAATATTTTAAATGCCAATTAACTTTGAGTGTTTTTCCTGGACATGAGTTAAACTGACTGATTAAATATAGAATTACGTTTAAGTTACACATTGCAGATTTGCATTTTCCTTGTTAAAATAAATAGGTTCATTTACTTATGCTTGTTTTGAATACAAAGAGTTCACAACAGAGTCATCCACGCAATCTGGCATATATATTACACTGCCATGATCTTGCTGAATGTGTTTCTGAATATCCTTTTTAATCTGTGTCATTTTAGTTAAACATCTTGGAATAAAGCAGAACAACAACAGAAAAAGATAAAAACATCACCCCCAGAAAGCTCATTTATAAAACATTCTTCTTTGATGTGTTAGTAATAAAACAATTCTACACCTAGATCCCCCAATTTAATGTTCCTTCTATTTTTATACAAAGCCCTTTTGTTTGTTTGTTTTTCTCTATCAGGGGAAAGAGTCTAGCTATCTTTGTTAGTGTACTAAGCTAACGTAGAGGATTAGGATGGAATCAAATAAGTTAAATGGACCTTGGTTTGAGTCCTAGATCTCATTGGGTCTTCTACATGTGGTTGCAAAAAGGGACCACAGCGAGGAAAACCTAGGGAAATTTGGGAGATAACTGTAAGTTAATAATTGCTCAAGAGGGCCATCAGAACACGGCAGGTTTGCTTGACCAGTGAAGGTGAGAGATGTACCTCAGGTCCTTGGGTGGAGGATGGAGTGAGGCCTGCATTCATGTTCAGGGCAGGTTCAAGAGTTTAAGGACCACCCTTCTGCTGATTTGAATAGGCCCCATGACAATCCTAGTTTGACCTTATAGGGTCAAATACTCTCTTACTGGATACCAAGGAGGAGCTACTACTCAAAGAGGAAGAGGAAGAGGCAGGCGTTTCCCACCAGGATCACCTAGGATTATAACTATAGCCCACTTGATCCTCAGGGCAGAGCCTTTTTGCCTGCCCACTTGCATCTCTCACAAGTGCCCTACCTTAATAAATTCATTTCTTGCCTATCACTTTGTCTCTTGCTGAATTTTTTCTGCATGGAGGCACAAAGAACTTGAACCTCAGTAAGTCCAGATACCAGGTGAGTGATTCTAATTAGGTTCAAGTCCCAATCTAGTTTCTGGCTAGGTTCAAGCCATAAATGCTATCAGCTTCAGACCCACCTCTGTGACTAATCTTGGATTGTGAGCCCTAACTTCCTTATCTGCAGCATGGACATTATAACAACACATAACCGCTAAGACTTACCTGGAGGTATAAACAAGGGATAACACTCATGAATGCTACTTAAATGGGTACCTATAAAACCATAAAAGAATAGAGGATCTACAGAGTAAATGCCACCAGTGCAATAATTTTTGGCAGATGTGAGGCTGAATTAAAAATAATTCCTGTCAAGAAATGCTCTTTGGCTTTACGACTCTGGCTTACTCTAAAATAATCAAGAAGAAATAAATGCATAGAATTTATGTTTATTTGCCACAGGAATGATGGTAAAGATATTGTCTTCTATGTCCCTTAGTGAAGTTTCAATGAAGACCTCAGTGAAACATATCTTTCATGCCTGACTTCCCAGATAATCTTGTCTTGCCCAAGGAACTTCTATGCTATGCACTGACACCGTCCATCGTGTAACTTTCCTGTTTTGCTATGGACACAAGGAAGCTCTAAAGCGTGTGGTTCAGGGTTTAAAACCCAGCCTTTCCAACTTTACCGTACTGATCCTAACAATACAAGCTACCATTTATTTATCACCAACAGTGTGCCAGGTGTTTGTTACCGGTCACCTTTACTCCTCACAGTGAACCTAGGAAGTAGCTGTCATCACCCCATTATACAGATAAGAAAAACAGGCTCAGACACGTGAAGCAATTTGTTCGGGGTTGCACGGGACATGAAGCTGAGTTCTGAATCCAGGGGATTCTGAACTCTGTTCTTTCCACACTGTCTTACTACTTCAAAACTAGATGATGGTTTTGATCACCTACCCTCTCTAGAACCTCCTGGATCCTGAGTTTTCCCCTCTATAGCATTAATTATTTTGTTGGACACAATCCTATAGGCATCACTCCTCAGTCTCACTTTGCTCTCATCCCATAGATAACACACACAAAAAGTTAACAGATATTAAGTCTCTGCCCAGTTTAAATACTTCCATTTCCCCACTGCTTTCAGAGTAACTTCAAGCTCTGCATAGACCTCTCCCCACCGCCAGCTGATCTCGTCTCTTATCCTCTCACCAGAGAAGCCTCACTCACCAATGTCTTTTCTCTGAACTTACCCAACTCTTTCATGACTGGGGGCCTCTGCACTGACCAGTCCTTCCCTAAAGGCCCTTCCCCTTGTGCTTGGAAACCTTCTTCTCTTCCTTCTTGCTCCCCCTTACAGGTCATCTCCTTGAAGAGCCCTTCATCAGAGAGATTAAGGAGGACTCTCCTTTTTCTGTCACTGCCCCTGCTTCTCTGGCAGTCCTGGTCACAACTGGTACTTAACAGGTTTTTGCTTACTTGATTAATGCCTCTATCCCACAGTAGGTTGTATGCCTTATCTGCCTTCGCTAAGGACTGGAGTGAAAACTGATGAATGAATAAACAGGAGCTCTGGGAGGTCCACTCTCCCTATGAGGTCAGAGGAAACGAAACAGAGAGTGAAGCCTCAGAGCCATCTGGAGGTTGAGGGGTAGTCTGCCTTTATAACCTCAGCTTTCTCAAGGGGAATGTCTGCTGTTGCCAGGGCAATGCTGGATAAAATAATACTGAGCTGAAGGAGAGAGAAAGGGGCGAGAGAAATAACACAATCAAACTCTGTATAAGGGTGCTCCTTGTTTAAGTTAATGTTGAATTCCACTGACCTATTTCCCATTTGTTGCTTTTAAGAGTTTGTGACTTTTTGTTTACTATAGGAAAGAGCTTCACCAGAGATTACAGCTCAGGAAGACCGATGTGTTCTAACAGATGGCTCCCTGGTGATTTAAGATGCCCCTAGAAATAGCTCTGTGTTGTTGCTGCCTTACAAGTCTATAACATGAATTTGACATAAGTTCTTTAATATTGGGTTGTTGTAGTTTGGCTTATAACATATCACATTGATTTCTATTTTTCCTTAATTAATTAGTTAATGCATCATTTATCCATCTATCTCTCCATCATCTACCTACCTACCTATTTGACATAGGGAAGGACAAAGTCACCGAGTGTTGAGGGCTATATATGTAATATCACTTCATCATTTTATGGAAGGAGGAGGACAGAAATCTCAAATTTACTGAGAATGAACAAAGGAGTAGGGATCATGGGTCTTAAAAAACAGTATCAAATACTACAGAGCCCCAAGGATGGACATACAGAGATGAAATCCTTTTAGGCCAGGGTTTCTCAGCCTTGGAACTATTTGACATGTTGGGTCAGATAATTCTTTGTTGTAGATGCTTGTCTTGGGAAAAGAAGAAGGTTTAATAGGATCTTTGGCTTCTACCACTAGATTCCAACAGCGTCACCTCAGTTGTTACAACCAAATATATCCCTTGATGTTGCAGAGTGACACCTGAGGGGCAAAACTGTCCCTGGGTGAGAACCATGGCACAGCATTTTTTTCTGGGCCAGGAGTACTGTACACATCATCTCATTTACTGCTCAAAAGCAGCCTGTATAGTAGATGTTTAACCTCATCTTTCTCTCTCAAAGGAAAAACACAAGGCTGAGTCAGAGAGTAACTGCCCTCAATCCTACAGTTAGGAAGGGGTAAAGGCATGATTCACACTTGAGTTAGTAGGATACCAAACCTTACCTCCAAACTACTATGCTATGGGGAAGAGTCTTTCTCCATCTACATTAAAGATGAATTGTCAAAACTTTATGAACCACCTTCCATCACTTTTCCTTTCCAGCCTGGAGGGGCTCTGCTGCTTACTTTCAGTGTACTTCCCAGTCCCACTCATCACATTTCTTCTCCCTCTTTGTGTTAGGGATGTTGATTTCTTTTTTCCTTTTTTTTCTTTTATTTTTTTAGGGCTGCACCCTAAACATGCATGGCATGTGGATGTTCCCAGGCTAGGGGTTGAATGGGAGCTGCAGCTACCAAGCTACACCACAGCCACAGCAATGAAGGATCCACGCCACATCTGTGACCTACACCACAGCTCATGGCAATGACAGATCCTTAACCCAGTAAGCAAGGCTAAGGATTGAACCTGCGTCCTCATGGATGCAAGTCAGATTCATCTCCACTGAGCTACAAATGGGAACTCCAGGATGTTAATTTCTACACATGGTCTTCATCAGCTTCCTTGTCTTCTGGCTTTCTGTTGGCTTCGCCAATGAGAGGCACCGAGAAGAGATCAGAGGGTGGAATGAGAGGGGTTGGGGTATTTATTCCAGTGGCTTCTGGCTTGTCAAATAGTAGCCTGTTACTTTACCTACAGCTCTTATTAGATGGCCTTCTTTCCCTGCTTTTTTTGCTATGGGTACTACGACATCCCTGAGCCTTTTCCCTTATGGATTTCCCTTACTCTGTCCACTTTTCTTTAAATAACGCCTTCATTTAGCACATCCCATTTCCCCAGTCTGATGAACCAGCTGTTTTTGGTGTTCTTTTCCTTTTTTTTGCAGGGGGTGGGCAGTGGCAGGATTCTGATACCCAATAAGGAGAAATAAAAAGAAATAACAAAGGAAGTTTATTAGAACATTTTCTTGTCTTGGAAAATGTTCTTCCCGATTGAGGGACAAATCATTCAAACCCAACAGCCTGAGTAATTGCACTGTGAGTATAGAAAATGCAATATACTAATAATAGTGCTGATGGTTAAAGACTACTATTTGAGCATCTCCTTTAAACCAAGTATTAAAGTCTTTTACTCACTTAATCTTCACAATAATCATATGGTGTCAGTGCTACTACTCCCATTTATGGTTGAGGAAACAAGATTAGAGAGATTAAATAACTTGTTTAAAGCCATACAGACAGGAAGTGACAGAGCCTATTACTGAATTTAATGATCAAAGCAGGATCAAATTGGACTAACATTAACCTCAATTGCAACCCAATATATATATTTTTAAAAAGCATAAGAACAAACACGTTTTACAACTGTTTCTAGGCGAAAAGGCACTGATTCAGATGACACTAGTGCAGAAATCATCCTTGTTCAGCCAAGGAATCTGCAACTCTTCCTGAATAAGATGATGGAATCATTATTTCCTAACATTTCCAGGCTTGAGATAGCAAAGGCTACAGCCCCAAAGCGACCAGTTTTTCAAATCAAGGACTTTGAAATTAAGAATTACTTCAATGGGCCTTTGACTTCTGGAAGAGCAATTCTTGCACTTTCAAGACTGTTGTGTTCATGGTGCATTATTGCGTAAAATGGGCCTATCAGAAAACAAGATATTTTGACCCCAAAGTTTGACCCTGCCATTTCAATTCTACAAATGTTTTGATTACCAACATTAATCAGATTTAAATCGACACTGGAGAATCTTCATCAAGGCAATAGTTTCTTGGGGAAATGACATTAAGCCAATTTAATTCCTTAATCAAATTTCTATCTAGCACAAGTGAATCAACTCCAATTTTTCCATTTTCATTTTTATCAAAATGATATTCACAGGGATGACATCATTGCTTTCAAACCTTCATAAACATTTGCTTCTTTTATCAGATCATTTTCACTGTGACCTCAAAGTTTTTTGGGGTGCATAGTGAGTTATTGCTACCAAAAATGCTCATTTCCCTGCGTCGACTTTTGGAAAATCTAAATTTTGTCAGGAAGATGTTATTTCTCATCAATTCCTAGGCAATATCAAATTTTATCATGTGTGTCTGGGAACTATGTCTAATCACATGTGAAAAATCTACATATATACGTGTAACAGGATCACCACGCGGTGCAGTTGGAAAATTTGACAGAAAATGTTAACCAGCTATAAAGGAAAAACTAAAAAAAAATTTTAATCATGTGTGGTTTTAGGAATCCTTAGTTTAACCCCATCTGAATATTTTCTAAATGAAATAATAACTACTTCCCACTCCCACTTCTTTTGTTGTTGTTGTTGATGTTTTTTTGGGCCGCATCTGCAGCATATGGAGGTTCCCAGGCCAGGGGTCTAATGTGAGCTGTTGCTGCTGGCCTATGCCACAGCCACAGCAACACCAGATCTGAGCCGCGTCTGCAACCTACACCACAGCTCACGGCAATGCCAGATCATTAACTCACTGAGCGATGCCAGGGATCGAACTCACAACCTCATGGTTCCTAGTAGGATTCATTTCTGCTGTGCCAAGACGGGAACTCCTCCACTCCCACTTCTTGTGTCACCCTCTTCGGTCTGTTGTGAGGACTCAGGACCCCAGAATGTGTTAATGCCAAGCACAGAGCTGGGGTTGGTGGGGAGGGGAGTCCACAGTCAAGCCCAGCTCTCCTCTCTCCCTCCATTTCTAATGAGCCTGATTCAAAAACCCAAGGAATGAGAAAGGGAGAACCAACCCCACAGTAGGGGAATAGAATTTTATGTAATCATACTTTGTTTCTAAATCATGTCTTCCTCACCTGGAACCCATGACATTCTAAGTTAAAAGGTGGACACTGAGATGTGAATGCACATAATTGTTCATGTGTGTGTTGGGATGAGGAGTGGGTCCTTAACTTTCATCAAGCTTTCAAGGAGACTGATAACCCAACAAAAGCTAAGAGTCAGAGATGTGAATTCCATTAAAGAGCTGGATGTAAATGACACAGAAGTGAATCAAGTCAAAGGCTTCACAACAGCTTTGATATTTAGCTGAGACAGTGGTTTAATATTCTTACCTAAGTGCTCTCTCCTCTAGCTGCTGCATGTCCTGCTCACTCCTCCACCAGCCAATCTTAGGAGACACCTTTGAAACAAGCCTCTCCTGTACACCTTTCTTCAGGGCTGTGCATTGCACAGTCACCACTAGATTAGCTGCTTGGAATTTACCACTCTTCTAAGTCTGCACTGTCTATACTGCAAGCTTTGAGAAAACGCATGCATTTGGCAGTAAGGATTTACATTTATTATATTAAAATAATAACAAGAACCAGTATCTGTAGAAGAAGTGATATACCATGAGTGTTCAAAGCTCTGCACTATACAGACTTATTTCAATCCTATTCCGTCGTTCAAAGCCCAGCTTATGGCACACCCAACTCTTCCTAAAACCATATCTCACATGTAAGCCACCTAATGGTTTTGTTCAAGCACTGTAACAGATCATTCGTTATTCTTTCCTACAGGGCAAGGACTAATGACTATTAAACAGTTGTAATTGACTTAATTTTTGTTAGAAAGTACCTTTCTCTCCCAAATGAAGGCATTCATTATCTCTCTGTCATAGTTTAGGCAACTTAATTTATAACCTTAAAAAAATAAAAACTACTAGAGCTCATCAATGAATTTGGTAAAGTTGCAGGATACACAATACACAGAAATCTCTTGCATTTCTATGCACTAACAACAAAAGATCAGAAAGAGAAATTAAGGAAATTATCCCATTTGCTATCACATCAAAAAGAATAAAATATATAGGAATAATCTACCTAAGGAGGAATAAGAACTGTACTCTGAAAAATATAAGATGCTGTTGAAAGAAACTGAAGATAACACAAGCAGATGGAAATATATACTATGTTCTTGAGTTGTAAGAATCAACATTGACATTGTCAAAATGACTATACTACCCCAGGCAGATTCAATGCAATCACTATCAATGACATTTTTCACAGAACTACAACAAAAAAACCTTAAAATTTATGGAAACACAAAAGACCACAAACAGTCAAAACAATCCTAAAAAAGAAAAACAGAGCTGGAGGAATCAAGGCTCCCTGATTTCACATTATACTACAAAGCTAGTCATCAAAACAGTATGGTACTGGCACCAAAACAGAAATATAGATCAATGGAACAGGATAGAAAGCCCAGAATTAAACCCACACACCTATGGTCAACTAATCTATGACAAGAATATACAATGGATAAAATACAATCTCTTCAATAAGTGGTGCTGTGAAAACTAGACAGCTACATGTAAAAGAATGAAATTAGAACACCTCTAACACCATAAACAAAAATAAACTCAAAATGGATTAAACACCTAAATGTAAGACTTGATACTATAAACTTTTAGAGGAAAACAGGCAGAACACTCTCTGACATAAATCGCAGCAATACCTTTTTGGATCCACCTCCTAGAGCAATGAAAATAAAAATAAACAAATTGGACCTCATTAAAGTTAAAAGCTTTTGCACAGCAAAGGAAACCATAAACAAAACAAAAAGACAAGTCATAGAATGGGAAAAAAATTTGCAAATGAAGCAATGGATAAGGGATTAATCTCCAAAACATACAAACAACTCATGCAGCTCAGTATAAAAAATAGAAACAACTCAATCAAAAAATGGGCGAAAGATCTAAATAGACATTTGCCCATAGCCAGCCAAGAACACATGAAAAGATGCTCAGAATTGCTAAGTATTCGAGAAATGCAAATCTAAACCATGAAGAGGTATCACCTCACACCAGTCAGAATGGCCATTATTAATAAGTCCACAAATAACAAAAGCTAGAGAGGGTGTGGAGGAAAGGGAACTCTCCTACACTGTTGGTTGGAATTTACATTGGTAAAACCATTCTGAAACACGGTATGGAAGTTCCTAAAAAAACTAAAAATAGCACTACCATATGATCCAGGAATCCTACTCCTGGGCATATAACTGGAGAAAAACAATTCAAAGAGTTCCATGCACCCCAATGTTCATGGTAGCACTATTTACAATAGCCAAGATATGGAGGCAACCTATATGTTCATCAACAGATGAATGGATAAAGATGTGGTACATATACACAATGGAATATTACTCAGCCATAAAAAGGAATAGAATAGTGCCAGATGAAGCAACATGGATGGATCTAGAGATTATCATACTAAGTGAAATAAGTCAGAGAAAGACAATCATGTTATATCACTTTTATATGGAATCTAAAAAAAATCATAAAAATGAACTTACAAAACAGAAACAGACTCACAAACTTCAAAAACAAATTTATGGTTACCAACAGGGACAGGGAGAGAGAGGGGTTTGAGATAGGCATATGCATGCTACTGTATGTGGAATGGATGGCCACTGGGGACCTACTGTATAGCATAGGGAACTCTATCCAGTACTCTGTAATAACCTATATGAGAAAGGAATCTGAAAAAAATGGATATGCATATTGATATGTATAACTGAATCACTTTGTTATACAGCAGAGATTATCACAACATTAATAGTCAACTATAACGCAACAAAACATGAAAAGTAAGAAAAAACATGATGAGAACCAAGGGGAGGATATCAAAAGACACACTATGTTGGAGTTTGAATTAAAATTTTAAAATACTATATTTATTTTGCTCTAAAGTTTTAAAATTGTCTTTTATTTACCTAAATGTCTTCCAAGGTTTTAAATGTCTCTGAACTAGCTAAAAGTCCTCAAATGCATTACATATGTTCACCCTATGAAAAATTATATATGCAATCAAAGCTATGTTAAATTTTTTCATTCTAAAAACATTTTTACATAATAATTTAATTTCATTCTAACAATATTTATGCAATATTTTCAAAGGAAAAAGGCAGGATTCATACTTACATAATATAGTATGACATCAGTGATGAAAAAATATTATCCAAAAACAATTGGAAGGAAACGCACACAAATGTTAACACATTTTTCTTTGGTGGTGATAATACAGGTGATTTTGGATATATTTTTATACACTTTTGCATGAGTACAATTTGTACAATGAGACTCACTTTACTGGTATAATCAGAAATGTCCCTTTTTAAAATCCATTTTTCCTTCTCTATAAGTTGGCCTTCCATTGTGAGGTGGTGATGCCCAGACAGGCTAGCCAATATGCCCAAGCTCAATAAGCTAGTTAGTATCGGAGCTCAAGTTTGAACCCAGAGACTGTCACTCTTCAAAAAAGACTCCTTCCCAGTAGGAAAATGTGTAACAAAGAGCCATCTTTCACAATCAGAGTCTGTGTCAAGATGCAACACAAGAGTTCTCAGCTTCAGATGTGCATACGACCTCATTTTAAAGGCAGTCAAGAAAACAACTGGCATTTGCTGCCTCAGGCCACACATGCTGTCTAGATGGTTCCTAGGCATAATGCAGATCACTCACAGTCGCAAATGAGTGGTTCAAATAGGCACTCTCCATCCTCAGAAAGAACCCACACACGTTCTTTTAGGAAACTGAAATTAGACTCCTTTCTGAATTACAATACATTGAGTGGAGACAGTCCACTTGAGTCAGCGCTCTAAAGCATTAGCCAAAGGCATGGTTTTGCCAACAACTGATCCATCTATATATAAGACCCCCCATTTCAAAACACTCTTGGCTGGTGACCTTATGATTCTCTGACTCCCTGGTGGACATTAAACAGGCTTGTGTTTGTGGGGTGGGAGCGAAGACATGGGAACAGAAAAGCAAGGGTCAAAAGTGTCTCAATCAAGTATTTTGATGCTAACACCCAATTCCAACATGTATGTGTGTGTTGGCGGGATTATCCCACACCAGATAATTCTCCATGACTTAATTCTGAAGTTACCTGGAGACAGTGTCAGATTCCATAGGTTAAAGGCTTGGTCTCACCAGGCGCTCCTTCACATTCTAATCGCTAGTCTGTGTTGTTACACATGCTTCTTGAACAATTGGCTATAAATCAGAGGTTCCCGTTACCTCTTTCTTGATTTCCAGAAATTTGCCAGAGCAGCTCACAGAATTCAGGGAAACACTCATGGTTTACTGTTTTATCATAAAAGGGTATAATAAAAGATACAGGTGAGCATCCACCTAGAAGAGATGTGTAGGGTAAAGTGTGTGGGAAGGGATGTGGAGCCGCCACCGGTTTTTGGTCAGACCACTCTCCCAGCACCACCTGAAGGCTCCCCTAACCACATACTTTCGGGATTTTTGTGGAGGCTTCATCATGTAAGCATGATCAATCATTAACCCCCCCTTTCAATCCTTTTCCCTTCTCGGGAAAATGGGAGGTAGGGTTGAAGATTCCAAGTTTCCAGTCATGGCTTAGTCTTTATGATGACCCACTCTCAAAGCCCATTCAAAGTCTTCTCATTGGAACAGATGACACTCTTGTCACTAAGAACAATACGAAGATTTCAGGAGCTCTGTGCTGGGAACCGGGTGAGGAAAGGACCAATATACATTTTCTGTTATCTCACAAAAGGTCATACTTCATATTTTTACTACTAAATTGAACCCAATTTGTCTATAATATTATCATTTAAAATGTAATCAATATAGAAAATTGTTTTTTTGTTTGTTTGTTTTGCTTTTTAGGGCCACACCTTTATTTTACTTGAACAATTCTTCTAAACCTATGTGTATTTTCCATGAACAGCACAGATTTCTAACTTTCCAAATTCTCTAATCAGATCTTAGGAAGAAGCTACATCATGGGGAAACATAACTATGGCTGTCCTCAAATTTACAATTCTTTCAAAACTGGCAAGGAATGTTCTGAAAATGCACATATGAATTTGTGACCTAGAGAACAGGTTTAAAATGAGGCTGGAGTGTGTTGTGTGAGCTCTGCAATCATTAGGGATTATCTCCATGAAAGTGCTGAGCAGAGGAAGTATTCCTCTCTTCCTCCTTCAAATGTTTGCATTACTTTAAAGATCAAAGCAATTAGTCAGTGATATGAATCGCTAAACAAATTTTCACCTTTTAAAAGCAAACTCAATTCTGAGGGCTCCGCAGAGACACACATGTCACAAAACAGATTTTGCTTGACTTCTTTTTGGTTCCTCCCTTAGCAGAACTCATCAACCCCTTTGAAATTGTTCTGCCCTTCTCTTGAAGATGTGTACAGTTCTTTAAAAACATAAATCCTGTTTCTTAGATTTCTAGGAGACTACTGTTCTTAAGATAGAGACAAAACATGTACGCATATATTTACCAAAAGCTATGTACAAACTTGATCATGGTAACACAAACTGTTAACCATTTCAAACTGCAAATAGCTAAAATGGTCATAGTCAGCAGAATGGGTGAAAATCATGGACACGGTCAATGAACTAGACACTGAATGAAAATGAATCAACTACCACTGTATGCAACAACATGACGAAACTCAACAAATTTGAGTGAAAGAGGCCAGATGCCAGAAACATCACACTCTATGATACCATTCACGTGAGGTTCAAAAATAGGCAAAGCTAATTTATGGTGTTGAAAATCAGAATAGTGGTGACCCTCCATGGGAGCAGTGATTGAGAGGGAGCTGGAAGAGGTTGCCAGGGGACAGGTAACATCATTTTCCTTGATCTGGGTACAGGTTACATATGTGTACATGTTAAGATCTGTATGATTTTCTCTATGTCCTTTATACTTCAATACTACTTACATAAAGATCACTGCGAACATAAGAAAATTAGAAACTTGGTATCATACACTCCTAACACACGTTTCTATTAAACATTGGTCACTTTGAAGCAGGAAATCGATGGGTTCTTGGATAGACATTTACAACCAGCCACCTGTTTATACTTCAGACAAGAAATAAGAACAGGAACAGGCTAAGTAACTGAGATTTGTCTTCTGTGGACACTTTAAACAATGGAAATGGCAGGGACAGAGAGGAGCTAAGCCCTGCTTGGGCAAAAGATCAAGAAGTCACATACTTCCTATCCTCTGGGTCAGGAAGACCCCAACTCCACATGTGCAGAAAGACCCCTCTGGGTCAGAAAGGGAGGGTAACCTTGCCACAAGGCCTTCCTTTGGAATCCCTCTTGACCAAAAGATATGAACACATGTCAGGAAGGGCCCTGGGTATGGCCAGGTGTGAGAAATAAAATAACTGGCCAGAGGAAAACAAAGATCTGCAACAAGCTGTCTTATAAAAGTGATTTAAAGCACCTTTCTGGTGAGATCCTCATTCAGGAAGATGCCCGAACCTGCACTCCTCTTTTGGGTGTGTATTACTGCTTTGCTTCTGCCTTAGACAGACTAATTCTCTGCAGCTCTCCCACACGTTGTACCGTGTTTCTAACAATGAACTTCGTACTTGTTTTTACAGTCTTTGCCTCCTTGAAACATTCTCACTTACAATGCGGGCAAGAATCAGGGCAATTCTGCTTTTAGCTTCTAGTTAGTCTAGTGTCTAGGATTCCTGGTTTTCACCCAGGCTGCCCAGGTTTAATTCCTGAACAGAGAACTGAGATCTTAATTATGAATTAAGATCATACACTACTGTCTCTCTGAAATCAACTTTATGCTGCCTCTTGCTTCTGCCTTTTAGAATTTCCAAATAGGCTGAGATAAAACAACTGAAATGGCTTTCAAGGAAAGGTGTTTTTTCCCTTGTCTGGGTGTGCCTTTGTTTTCTCTCTCTCTCTTTTTACCTCTCTTTCTGTCTCTAAGGCCTTCTGTCTTTCTTGGGTGTGCAAATTCACTGAAAAAAGGAGAGATTAGTAATAAGGAAATTTTGCATTAGAACAGCTCTGGACTGTCTTTGAAATCTTCATATTAATCTTTTCGTGATGATGTGGGGATCTTAAAGAGTTAAAGTATTTTTTGTCAATTTCGCATTTCATTTTCCAATTTAAGCTGGAAGAGAGATCAATTTTCTCCACCTACTTAACTCTCAAGAGTAAGATCACAGGAGCTGGATATATTTTTATAAATCTTTAAATTACTAACAGCATAAAAGATGCTCTGACCCTGCCTTTGTATGAATACTTAGTATATTTAGACTAGATAAGGCCAAAAGGATGAAAACGTGTTTTGTACACTAATATATAGATAGGGAGATAATGTTTTACACATAATATTGTATATGTTATATATATGTTTTATATCTGTATCTATCTATATATCTGAATCACTTTGCTGTATACCTGAAACTAACACAACATTGTAAATCAACTATAATTTTAAAAAACTCTATTCACAGCTTAGGACAATCACTTAGAGAAAAGAAATCCTTTCGGGTAAGAAAAAAGGAAGAAATTTCCTCTTGACGGCAAATTCAAAA
Source organism: Catagonus wagneri (assembly GCA_004024745.2). Classification (NCBI taxonomy): domain Eukaryota; kingdom Metazoa; phylum Chordata; class Mammalia; order Artiodactyla; family Tayassuidae; genus Catagonus; species Catagonus wagneri. Next base: position 45,595,794 of record PVHT021183699.1, read on the forward strand.
CAAATAAACTAAAAATCAGGCATGGCTAAATGAAAACTTTCTGGTACTGCCGGGTAACATGACCCTGCTATCTTTGCAAAAACTTGCTTCAGCACAAAGTTAGTATGAAGCTGTGCATTCAGAAATCTTCACTTTTTTTCACAGAGGATGTTTAAAAATGTAGTTTCTCCTGGAGTAATTCAAACAGAGCTGACTCACAGTCATCACTCCTTCTCCATTTCCGTAACTTATGCTAATCCCTCCAGCTTTCAAATCTCCACAGTGTGCAGTGACAAGGAAATCTATGAATGACCCAGAAGCTGTGTCAAAGCCTAGGTGTCCTCCACCTTCTCCTTATTCAAATGTTCCATTCAGAGTGGCAAATGAAGTGAGGGATGGGGCTGAACTTTTCTTGGCCTTTTCGCAACAGTGACCTAATGGGAATATCATGAAAGTGTCCAAGGCCAGGAAATAAAAACAACGACAGATGAGGCCCCTGGAGCCAAGGTTATCAGGAGTCTCTGAAGATCTGAACATGTTTCTTCCCTAGGATTTAAAAACCTCCTCTCACTTACATGGAGAATGAAAAGTTGACTGAGGAGCCTTTCTAAACATCAGGAGGACAGAATATATGACAGACACCGCTTAATTTGTTTGCATTTGCTCTCTGGATAACTTCAGAACTTCATATCATGAAAGGTCAAGTACACAGTATTGAAAAGGGTACTTTCTTGCTCAAGGATAGTAGGCATCACAAATCAACTGCAACCCACTTTCCTAAGGTATAAGGAAGGGCCTTAGCATGACCCTCCAAGAAACCACGTCGCTCAGCATTTTCATGTGAGATGTAATCTATCTGTCATCTTTGTATGAGCTTATCAAGGTGGTAGGCCTTCCTGAAAAAGAGGCATAGTCTGCTGGCACATTTTCAGATGCCTAAGCTTGTAGAACATTTTTGATTCCTTGACTACTATGATTCTTCAGCCCTTTAGCTCCCTAGAACTGTCAACTGAGGGTCAAAACACCTTGTAAATCTGGAGTTTCATTTAAAGAAATAAATGCCTAGGGCTTATTAAATAATTAGGTGGAATTCATTGGTTAATATTTTCTCCTGAGGGTAAACAGAGGTCCTTAAGTATATAGATTCTTCAGTATACTCTGTCAATCAGTATGAAGTTTCAAGGAATTATTAAGTGGGAGACTAACATTTTGGGTCAAGAAGGTTGTCCACTAGACTGAATGGTATTTTAGAAACATCAACCACTAGACTGAATGGTATTTTAGAAACATCAACCACTAGACTGAATGGTATTTTAGAAACATCAACACCAAGTTCAAGGTGCTTCCAAACCAGACTCACTTAGAACGGAACACAAAGTGTCTACAGAACCACATTTCCCATGGAGGGAGGAAAAACAGGATGTGATTTAGAATCTGCTACAAATGGACTCAAGGGCTCTTATATGTAAGGAAAACCTTATATACAACCCACATTTGGTTTAAGTGACTGTGTCCAAACTAGGAATTTTCTAGCTGAAGTTCGACATTAAAATTCAGTGCCAAGTCCAGAGTGAGAAGAAAACAACATTCTTGGAATCATTTTTCAAATGTTTTTCTTGACAATTTAAAATAATCACCAAGCCAGCCCCTGGATGGGAAAATCTCAAATTATGGTTGCTGAAAACAGTTAAAAGTCTTAGCAAACTCCTATCGTCCTCAAATTTGTCTGGATTTCAGAATCATAAGGGAGCCTAGGCTCCATCTACTACACCAAAATCTCAAGAAATGCTAAGCCAGGGAAGCACGCCCACACTCACTAATCAAGAGTCAACAACTCAACTTTTCAAATAGGCAAGACCTGGCAGGCACTTCACAAATGCGGATGCAAGAGTGGTACTATAAGCTTGTGAAGAAAAATGCCCAGCATTCTTGGCCATCAGGAAAATGCAAATTAAATTACAATAAGCGGAGTTCCTGTCGTGGCTCAATGGTTAATGAACCCGACTAGCATCCACTAGGATACCAATTCAATCCCTGGCCTTGCTCGGTGGGTTAAGTATGGCATTGCCATGAGCTGTGGTGTAGGCCACACACAAGGCTCGGATCTTGCATTGCTGTGGCTGTGATGCAGGCTGGCAGCTGTAGCTCTGATTTGACACCTAGCCTGGGAATCTCTGTATGCCATAGGTGCAACCCTAAATAGCAAAAAAAAAAAAAAAAAAAAGACAGGTGAACAGTGTAGGAGAGGATGTGGGACAACATTGCTACATTTTACACACCTACTAGCAAGAGGGCCGGGGATTGGGACTTCAAAATCTTTTTATGGCAGGCAGGATTTGACTGGTAACAGTCTCCCAAGGCAGAATTCAAGGTGTCTGCAGGGCTGGACTTTCAACAGGAAGCTGTGGGGAAGAATTCATTTCTAAATTCATTCAAATTGTAGGCAGAATCCAGTTCCTTGCAGCTGCGGGAATGAGGGCTCTGTTTCCTTGCTAGCCATCAGCCAGGAGCTGCTCTCAGCTTCTAGAGGACACAGGCATTCTTTATGATGCAGCCATCTTCCTCTTCAAACCAGGAGTGGTGCATTTAATCCTTCTCAGATTTCTAATCACTCTGACTCCCCCTTCTGCCCACCAGATGGAGAAAATGCTTTCCTTGCCCCACCCCCCACCTTTTTTTGGCCACACCCTCACATAGGAAGTTTCAGGGCCAGGGGGTCAAATCCAAGTGACAGCTATGAACTATACCACAGGGCAGCAACACCAGGTCCTTAACCCACTGTGCCAGGCTGGGGATCAAACCTGTGCCGCCCAAAGCCAACACCAGATACTTAATCCACTATGCCACAGCGGCAATGCTCAAAAATGCTTTGCTTTTAAAGGGCTCATATAAATAGATAAGGCCCACCAGAATAATTTCTCTTCTGCCATATAATTTAATATAATCAAAATAATGATGTTATCTTCACAGTTTCCACCCACATGCAAAGCTGAGGAAACTACACAAGGGTGAGGGTCGCTGGGGGTCACTCTCATAATTCTACCCACCACATCTCCCTTGTTAGTCTCTTTTGCAGCTTTCCTCAAATGCTCTATTCCTTATTCAAATTTGTCTTCCATATTGGATTGTAAGATTCAAGAGGGTAGGAAATGAATGTTTACTTTTCACAGTTGGTGTCTTAAGCACCAAGCATGAGGCTAAGAGGGCCTTGGTTGAATAAATCAATCAAGGAATGGCTGGCTGGCTGGCTGGCTGGCTGGCTGGTGAGGACAATGAAAAGATGATGGATTTCTTCTAGTTCAATATAGTAGCAGATGCAACAGTCTGTTGAATAGATACAGCAACAGCAGGGAACACAGTCTTGGCTGATGGGAACTTTTGTTTTCAGGCAGGAAAATGGTGGAAAGAAATTGGATTTTCAGAATAAAAACCTAGATGTCAAAGTTGAGATAATGAACCCAAAACCTTAAGTGAAAATAGCCAGAAACCTGCAAATGCTTAATTTCTGTTACCACATAAGAAGTGGCCTGTCATTTACTCTGTCATTTTCTGTTGGTTTTTCCAGGGATATCTACCACCTTTTCAAAAAGTTAATAGGTACAGACAATCATATGGCAGCTAGTGAGAAAACAGAATGTGCATTTTATGGCCACACAAACTCAGCTGATGTAAGTTAAACCAACAGGCATATTTGTGTTGCTAAAATGAAAAACCTACACTCAGCCCTCAACTGGATTGCTGAATGGATAACAGCCTCTTGTAAGTATGAAATCCAGAATGGGTTAGGGAAAAAAAATTCAGATATGTATTTCTGATGAAATCACCAGACTCATATATTTCAAGTTGATCACACTTTTGAAGTTTGTCCTCACCAAGGGTAATGCAAATGGTTACTTTTAATTATACTTTCCCTTTAGGTGATTCAGTGAAGTACGATTTTTAAGTGAGTTTTTAAAATATCCTTTTCTTTTAATGTAAGAAAAGTGGTCAGGGGCAGAAAGCCTGTAGCTAATAGAACAGCAGACATCAAAGAAGGGCAAGATCAATGTGAATCTCCAGGATTAAAATAAACAGTTGTAGTTTGCAAATTTGCATACATTTTAAGGCCACCTCCTCTCCCCACCCCCTAAAGGCCTAATCCTTTGACTAGCAGTTACAGTCCTATCAGAAAGCCTGATGACATTTATTCTGGTGCACTGTAGGAGGTAGGTAAGCCTTAATCTCTTTAATCGTTTCATCCATGATTTCTTTGACTAAAGGAAAGCAATTACTATTTCAATTCCTGCTGATTTCCTTTCCTAGGAATGAACTCATGGGGATCAGGAGTCCTGTCAATTCCAGCCTCCCTGGACCATAGGAGCTTGCAGGTTTACAAGTCTCAAGACAGCCTAAGGGAACTCTGCTCCTGTTTTTCGGCCATGGCTCCTGCTGGTATTCTCCATCTGACTTCTCTTTGCATACATTACATAATGCACGAGGGGGAAATGACCTGAAATAATCTCAGATTAGGAGGACTTGGACAAAGAACAAAATCTAAACTGACATCCAAGGCTAGGATTGCCATGACCAGCTAACTCTCCCATGTCTGAAACATTTTACAGCTGGCATTTTGATTCCTGTTGCTAAAACCTCAAAAAACCTGATGTATCTTTCAATGTGACATATTTGAAAACCCAACCAGATACGCGATAGAAAGCTAAAGTGACTGATAGTTGTATAATGCATGAATATTCAACAGTTATCATCTGCTAAAAATGGAGTCATTTATACCATATGTGGTAGCACGGGGCTCAACAGCACCTTGAATCTGGAAGTCAAGTTTGAGACTATGGCAATATATCTGAGTTCTCTCACAGGCTGTGAAAGTAATCTCTTGAATGTTGGAAGTCAGAGCATGTAAGGAGTCTGGAGGGTGAGCTAATAAAAAGAAATGAAGGGTTGCATGCAATAGCAGGAAATCTAGGGCACTGAAGATTATTAAAATAACCCTCAGGTTCACACCTGGGGTTCCCTCTCTTACCAAAAAAAAAAATAAAGTCCATGGTGGCAAAAGAAAATAACATTTAAAGTGATTTTCTTTATACTGCTCGCAGCACAAGCAAAATATATCATCAGTACACTCTTTAAAAAAAAAAAAAAGATAATTCTATAGCATGCAGTTTACTCTATCAAAAACTGATATAATTTGGGGTACTTAAAGAGAACAGCCTAGGGAGTGAAATATTTTAATTCTCTTCTCTAATGAGAAGCTCTTTGCAGTTCTTCTAAAGACACTTGTTTTCTCCGTCTTCCTTCTCCCACATACACATGCCAAAAAATAGCAGGTAAGCTGGATCAGCCTGAGGAAAATATTATGTGTTGGGGGTGAAGCTGGCACATACAAAGCCAAGAAGTGTGTGTACATATGTGCTTGCAAACACATATATGAGCACATACCTCCGGCGTGAAACCTCTAACCTTCAATTGGCTTTTAGTGGGAAAAGTACTTTTCAACTAGGAAATATCACAATTGTCAGGGTGCCCTTGTCTAAGATGCATAATAATTTCATAGCCTTTTGTTTAACACTGCTGTTTAGATGTTAGGGAGTCAATTTCAGAAAAGTCAGAAAACTCAAGTTTTTTTTGGGGGGGGGGCATGGTTGAAGGGAGGACACCTCATTCCTTAGTAGCGTGGAGGGGAACTTGCTACCACTGGGTGAATACCCAGGGTCAGGTATGTTTTCAGGCACATTGTCTCACATTAGGGCTTCACAAAGTGTGATCATGCAGGGACCACAGGGTTTCCCAACGTGTTCCCCCATGAGGGAAGCACAGACACCCCAGGAAACTTGTTGGAAATGTACATCAGCAGGCCTCACACCCAAGGCCTCTGGAATCCAAAACCGTGGGGTGAGATTCAGCAATTCTTTGGGACAAGACCTCCAGATGATTCCAGGGAGTGCTCAAGACTGGGAACCCCTGTTTTCCATCCTTTAAACCTCATGACTGCCTTACAAAGGATGGATTGTCATGCACAGCTCCAGTTTCTTATAGATAAGGAGAGAGAGGCTAAGGGAGGTAAGGTTATGCGTCACACAGCTGGTCAACAATGGGGCTAAGATTCAAACTCCAGTACCTTAGGTCTCTAACCTTAAACCTTTTCCATGTGGCCTTTTGGCTAGAGAAAATAGCTTCAGACTTTACAAACTGCTCTTCCTGGCCCTGCCCAGAAAGGAAGCAGCTTTCCAGACATGGTAAAGCAATGGTACTTCCTTTGTATACACCTGCAGTCACAACTCTTCTTTGACCCTCAGTCCTCAGTCCCACAGACCCAGAATCACACAAGTGAGCTGAGGTATGAGCACGATTTAAGGCATAAGCAGAGCACGCAGACTGATAACTGGATCTTTGTGCTACTGAGCTCAAAGAACTCAGACGTTAGCCTTCTAACTACACACTTATAAGAACTGAAACACGGTCTGCTGTGCCTGTTCCTAAATCCTAAAATGACCTTGAGACACAGCTCTTCACTCTACCACGAGAATTCTAAGTCAGGCAATAGAAGAGACAGAGGAATGAGGAGAGAGTCAGACAGATTCTGGTGGAGCTACTGAAACATTCCAATACTACTTTGTTCCAGCTGTACTTTCAACTGTCGAGAGTTATCAAGAAAGATTTTTTAAAAGAGGGAGGTTGTTGCACTAGGTTTATATTTTCCTTGAAATTGGTGTCATACTGCAGGTAAAGCTGGTGAGATCTGAATAAGGTTGATGAGGTTTACTCATTTCGTGGTTATGGTATTATACCATTGCTGTGTAAGATCTTAACACTGGGAGGAACCAGGTGAAAGTCATCTCGGACCTCTCTGCAGAACTTATTGCAACCATATACAATTCTACAAGTATCTCAAAAGGAAAAGTCTTTTTAAAAAATGGTGTCATGGGGCTGTGGAGGAAATGGGAAGACAGTCAAAGGGTAAAAACTTTCAGATATTAGATAGATAAATTCTAGAGATCTAACGGTGACTATAATCTAATAATACTGTATTTCATACTTGAAGTTTGCTAAGAGATTAGATCTTAGGTGTTTTCAACACACACACACAAGGTAAATGACCATGAGGTTATGGTATTAACTTGACTATGGTTAATCAGCGTTGTCATATCATATTGTCATGTCATATCATATTGTCACACCATGACATATACACATATCAAATCATCATATTGTATACCTTAAAAAAACCATGTTGTACAACCTAAATATATACACTTTATATTTGTCAGTCAGAACACAATAAATCTGGCGGGGGGAGGGGGGAGATTGGTGTCATGTGTGATGGGCGGCAAGTGATCTGAGCAAAGTAACCTGGGGCTATGCTATTTCAGATCTTAGATGCCATCCCGTCATGGGCCTTAGAATCCCTGTAGTTTCCAAGCAGCTGAAAGGGAGGCTCTCATATCATCTTCCTCTTTCACAGGAGTCAGTGAAACCCAGCTGCTTATGCTCACTGTTGAAGCCACACCTAAGGGAGGGTCTCCTTGATCTGGTAATTAGTGGGCCTGTCTAGCACCCATCCTTAGGCATGGTTGCTAGGTAACATGGCTACTCTGCTATTTTGGTCCAGCATCTCTCAACCTAGTCCCTCCCCGACAGGGATAGACAGGCTGTAGGGAGGGAATCTTTGCTGGAAAGAAATCTGTTGGTTGCAGCCTATTCAGTTTTCTTCTTTTTTTCCCCCTGAGCTGCCAGACAGAATATTTAAAAATACACCTAAGCTGTTCTGGGCACCAAGAACGTCACATCAACCGACTGCCTGTTAACGGTTTTGATGGGAGGCTTGATATGACATCTTGACTTTCCAATAGATGGGGATTGCAGGCAATATTTAGGACCATATACTGCAGAGCAAGGTGGGGGCTATTGCTTGATTTTCCCCTCAGTTCTACAAAGGAATCTCTCCACCTTGTAAATGGAAATACATGATACTCCCTAACCATATCTTTCCAGGAAGTCTGGAAACAAGATGAATGCTTCCACTGGTGGCAAGGTGTGAAAACAGAAGCAGGACAGCCACTTTTCAAGCAAATGTTGGAGGCTGGACAAAGGAAAGTTTATTTTTATTAGAAACAATTATGCCAAAGTCCTATCATTTAATCCTCAACAACATCTATGAGGTAAGTATTTTAATCCCTATTTTACAGATAGTTGAGGATTACAAAAGTAAATTAACTTGCCAAGATCCCAGAGCCAGTACAGATATGGTGCAGGTTATAGCTCAAACTGGATTCCTTTGGACTCTAAATTCATACTTCTAGCATTTATGCTGTGTACGCTACATAGACTTTTCCAATTATTGATTTTTCTGAGACTGTAATCACGAGGTGATTCTTTTGAGTAGCTTTGATATTAAATTAGATACTGGTAAATGACCATCAGGGTTGTCATTTTCAAAAATAAATACATCTTGTAACTGAGGGTTTGGGGTGTTTTGGTTTGTTTTTTTGTTTGTTTTTCCAAAAGTAGAGAGAAGCAGAATAACCTTAATGGATCAAAACAATCATTTTGGCCCAGATGGTTCAGATTAAGCTGTGTGAAAAAAAAAAAATAGAGGGAGATTACAGATCTGTACAGCTCACAATTTGTTGTAAAGAGCTTTGCCACTCTTTGCCACTTAATGTAATCATTATAATACCTCTTATGCATGCAATGCTTTAGGGCTTACAAAGCACTTTCACATATTATTATCTCCTTTGATCTTCATAATAACCCTATAAGCTCAGTAGGACATTTCACAAATGAGGAAAATGGAGTTCATAGAAGGTAAACAAATTGCCAGGGCACTGTTTCTCAAAGGGGGAACTTCCGAGTTTTGGCCAGGACACTGATTCATTGTGTGGAGCTGTCTTGTATACCGCAGGTTGTATAGACATCCTGGGCTCTCACCTACCGAATGCCAAGAGTTCTGACTAGTCATCATCACAACCAACCCCCAACCCCAATCCAGCTACAACTACAATTTTAAATGGGTCCTAAGACCTGAATAGACACTTTTCCAAAGAAGAGATGCAGATGGCCAACAAGCACATGAAAAAATGCTCAGCATCACTGATGATTAGAGAAATGCAAATCAAAACTACTACGAGATACCACCTCACACCAGTCAGAACGGCCATCATTAATAAGTCCACAAACAACAATTGCTGGAGGGGGTGTGGAGAAAAGGGAACTCTCCTACATTGTTGGTGGAAATGTAAGCTGGTGCAACCACTATGGAAAACAGTATGGAGGTACCTTAGAAAACTATACATAGAACTACCATATGACCCAGCAATCCCACTCTTGGGCATATACCCAGACAAAACTTTCCTTGAAAAAGACACCTGCACGTGCATGTTCATTGCAGCACGATTCACAATAGCCAAGACATGGAAACATCCCAAATGTCCATCGACAGATGATTGGATTAGGAAGATGTGGTATATATACACAATGGAATACTACTCAGCCATAAAAAAGAATAAAACAATGTCATTTGCAGTATCATGGATGGAATTAGAGACCCTCATACTGAGTGAAGTAAGTCAGAAGGAGAAAGACAGATACCATATGATATCACTAATAACTGGAATCCAATATACTGCACAAATGAACCTTTAAGTGGAAAAGAAAATCAAGGACTTGGACAACAGACTTGCGGTTGCCAAAAGTGTGGGGAAGGGAATGGGGTGGTAGGGGGGTCTGGGGTTAATAGTTGTAGACTGTTGCCTCTGGGCTTGTAAAGCAAGGAGATCCTACTGGGAACTATGTCTAACCACTTGTGATGAATCCATATATGTAGTAACCCTGTCACCATGCTGTACAGCTGGGTATAATGGAAAAAAAAAATTTAAAAAAAAAATGGGTCCTAAGGGAGTTGAATGGGTCCTCATGCCCTATGGAGAGACACTGACATATGGCAGGCACTAGGGTGGGGTCAGTCATCCTTTGGTAAGCCATGGAGCAGGGGCTCACATCTGGTCTCCAGAAAGCAATTACAGTGCTCTTTCTAGTCCGTCAAGTGTGTAGTGGCCTAGACAGGGTTAGGAGTCTCCGTAACGCAGTTCCCTTCATGTCAAGTAGAGTATTATAAAGCCCCGGGGTAGAAAGATAGGCTTATCAACAAGGAACTGAGCAAATGACTAGTTGGACAATGAGATAATCCTACCTTTGCCATAAAAGATTTTCTGTTTTTTAACGTAAATTACCAGAATCTGTACCAAAGGGCAAATAGATGCAGATGAGCCTTATAACACAAGGATTAGATCTAGATTTATCTCTCATATCAATAACCTGTTTTTTGTTTTTTTTTCTGCTTTTTAGGGCTGCACCCAGGGCATATGGAGGTCCCCAGGCTGGGGATCTAATCAGAATTACAGCTGCCGGCCTATGGCACAGCCACAGCCATGCCAGATCCGAGCCTCGTCTGCAAGCTATACCACAGCTCACTGCAACGCCAGATCCTTAACCCACTGAGCAAGTCCAGGGATCAAACCCTCAACCTCATGGTTCCAAGTCGGATTTGTTTCTGCTGCACCACGACGGGAACTGCTCTCATATCAGTAACCTTTTAATATCCCATTTAATTTAATGATATGTTCACAGTTGGGAAGCCAAATTAGATCTTCATTTAAGCAAGCTTTTATTTTTCTTTTATTTCTTAATTTATTTTTTTGTCCATGCCTGTGGCATGTGGAAGTTCCCGGGCTGGGAATTAAACCCACACCACAGTGGTGACCTGAACCACAGCAGTGATAATGCCAGATCCTTAACCTGATAAGTCACCAGGGAAGTCCCTAGCTATGTTTAATAACATGTAAATACGTACCAACAGATTTTTTTAAATTACCTGTTCTACTTATTATTCCACTTGAGACATATTTTATAGTTCAATTTCTCTGTTGAGGTTGCAAATTGGCTACGTATGAACCCAATCCTACAATTAAATGGGAATGTTTGCTTTGACTTCCTTACGTTTTATATTAAGAACATGGTTTTGGTTTCCTCTAGTTGATATACACAAGCTCAATTTAATCACAGTCCTCACTACTCCCAACTGTATTCCATTTAGTGTATTTTAATCTTTTACCTTCTATGATTAGTTTCCGTAGGCAGCTGAATTTGATGGCCATGTAAAGGTGCATAGTCTAGGACTGATTACAGAAGAAAAAATGTTTGAGGATTCATGAAAATGATGGCACATCAAGATGTATGGCCTTTTTACTTTCTGAAACCTCGATTTCCCAGGAAAAAAAAATGAGACTAGTATAATAAATAAGTTCCCCCATGTCGTATGTTATTGTGAAGACTGCATGGATGGATAATGTGAAAACACTTCAATAAAGCTCAAAGTAAACCATCAACCCATCCACAGACTAATTACCAAGGGCCTACAATTTACTAGACACTGTTGGTTCCTGGGTCCTGGGCCAAGAATAATGAACAAGTTAAAAAAAAAAATGGGAGACTTCCTAGAACTAGTATTAGCTCTCTAGACTTTATCATCTAGTATTGATGAGTACTCTACTCACTTATGAGAACCAATCTCTTGCTAGAGGACCAAAAAATAGTTCAAACTGAGAAGAGTGCAAGATGAAGACTAGAAAAGTTGCAGGAGATGCTGTTTCAACTCTCCACTCGATTTGGGGCTATCCCTGACAAATGGCCAACCTGCTGTCAATAAACAATGGCATTGCCTCTGCTTAAATGTTATCCCTTTCTTCTACCCACCACCACCAGGTGGGTGGGTCACCCTCTCTTTGCATCTCTAACTGCCTGTGCTTAGCTCTGTTAAGGCCCCTATCACATTTCAAGGAAATACTTCCATTACAGAAAACCATACGCATCTTCACATGATCCTGTCCCAGGTGGAGGTCTGGCATCTAGTAGGTGCTGTTGAAAGATCCAACCCAAGCCTATCTTTGAAAATCATTCTCTAGTCTACAGCAAGTCACCAAAGTTGCCTCTCTAGGTTCTCACATTTTTACACATCAGGATCATCTTCAACATAAAAGAGAACATTTACCCCCATCTGAGTTAAAAGCTTTCTCCTACCCCACTTTAATCACAATCAACTGCCAGCTATTCCCCCCTCAGTATGCTTATCAGCCAAAGTAGTACACCAAGGACAGGGAAGTGCTGAAAACTTTTGTGCTGCTGTATCCTCCTTTTTCCCTGGAAGAGTAAATACAGGAACAACAAGGTAAAAAGAGAGTATCTATGCTGAGTGCTAGAAGATAAATTAATTAGAAGCCCCAAAACTCCTGCTGGTCATAACAAAGTCTCCCTACAGAAAATTGGTTCTATAGTTGCACAGACATGATTTAAGAAAACTTTCAATACATGGCCTTTTCAGGGATGTTAAAGCTATTACATTGAGTGATGGGGTATACTGGACCTGCTCATTTCTCTCCCAAGAGAAGACTCCATATTTTCTGTGGAGATTCAATTAGATTATTCTTACATTATGAAAACATAAACAAACACAAGAGATCATGTCCAAGTCCAGGCGAGAGATGCCATAGGATATTTCCATTATCCAGTCAGTCATTTTACAAATAAATATATAAATCCTCATGTATCCTCATGCAAATGGTGGACTTTATCAACTGCTGTCCATGGAACAATTCCAACTTGCTGGGGAGGATTTATTCCTTCTTATGCATAAATGTCAGAATCCTTGCATTTCCTAGACATACAACTGTAGACAAGAATATATACTTCAAAGATTACAACCAGAATAAATGCTTGATAACAGAACCCCGAAATTTTAAGGATAGCAGGGCATGAAGCCTTCCTGAAATCCTGGGCAGCTTTTTATTTTTCATTTTAGTTTAGTTTATTTTTTTCAGCCACACACACAGCATATGGGATTTCCAGGGCCAGGGACTGAATCTGAGCCAGAGCCACAACCTATGCAGCAGTGGCAATGACGAATCATTAACCCACTGTGCCACAGCAGGATCTCCCTGGGCAGCTCTTTAATAGAGACCATTCACTTTTAACCATAGACATAATAATAAGCATCAAAATAGCTATCATCTATCGTGTGCTATATGAGATATGGTGGGCAGACCTTTGCATATACTTAATCCTCACAAAAACTCATTGCAGTGAATATTATTATCTTCAGTTTCCAGATGAGGAAACTCAAAGAGGTAGAAATGACTTTTTGAAAGTCACACAACTCTTAAGTGACAAAGTCACCAGTTGTACCTGGGCAGGCTACCGTCTTATCCTTCACATGAGGCTCCTTCTATGACAACAGTCCCATGGTCAGAGTCACTGAATATGGAATCAGGATGACGGCTTCATTCTTCAGAATGAGCACTGGGTACAAGTCTTTAAATTTGGATTGCAGGCCTAGCTCCATCACCAAATTACTGTGAGGTCTTAAATCAATCACTTAATTTCTCTTAATCTTCAGGAACTCATATGATTCAGGCATAAGAAAACACAGAACTTTGTAAAAATTAAATAAGGTCACAGATATGATCTCCTAGAATGTAAATTCCATAAACATGTTCTTCCAAACACCTAGAACTATTGTAGGAGGTGATCAAAAAATTTTGGTTGAGTGAACAAATGAATGATGCGACAAATGAAAAACCACTACATAAAAAGTACTACATTCAGGAAACATATATTGCATAGCTGATCTGAGCTGAACACATATTAGGTGCTACTAGCCTAACATGAATAATTTCACTAAGACTCAAGACCACTGTGCAGTGGAGGTTCATCCATATGAAATAAGTAAGGAAATAGATGCAGAAGATCTACGCCTACTGCATGGTCAAGTCTTAGAGCTAATTCTTGAAACCACATTCCCTCTGGTCAAGATACAATGGGAATACAAAGATGAATTATGCATGTGTCTCTTTCCTTAAGCAAGTTACGGTTCATTGCCAGAAGGTAAGCTGTGTGTGAAACAGGAAAATTGAGACCAGTTGCTTAAGAGTTACAAAAAGAAAAACAGAGAATAAACACAAGAAATTGGGTATAATTCTGAATGAATTAGTCAGAACCAGTGTTTCTAAAGTCTAGTTACACTTTAGAATCATCGGTACTGGTATTTAAAAATACCCCAAGTGGCTCAGCGTGCAAATAGGGTTGAGAGCCGCCAATCCATACAAATCTCTTTTTAAAAAAAAAAAAAATTTTATATCTGCACCTGTGGCATTTAGAAGCTCCCAGGCTAGGGTTTGAAGGTGAGCCTCAGGTTTGAGCTGCAGCAAGGCCAGATCCTTAAACCCACTGTGTGTGTCTTTGGGGGTGGGGTGCGGTGATCAAACCTGTACTTCCACAGAGAACTGAGCTGCTGCTGTCAGATTCTTAACACACTGCACCACAGTGGGAACTCTGCAAATCTCTTAAAGTGCTTTACCTTAAGCTTTAAGGGATAAGTGAGGTGGCATTATCCTAGAGAAATAGAGAGCTTGAATTACTTGTCAAAGGCAGCATCATAAAATGCTAAAACTGAATCCAGAAACCAAGTGCCTTGACCTCAGGGAAGATTTTGAGATAAAGATGCTCCTGCTACTTTAGACCATATCAAATAGCACCAGGAAGGTGGTTTCATTCCCCAGAGGACATCATAGAGGATAAATTTCAGAACAGACTTTTCACCCAGAGCCATAAATTCCACCTAGACGCACACGTAGATACCAGCAGGACTAAGAAATGAAGAGTCAGGGAATAATCTGTTTAACTCCTGTCTCTCCCCACATAGCTCATCATCAGCTTCTGATGTGAAAACACGAAGCTTTGCTTGGTCCGTATCTATAGAACCTAAATGTAAAAAAGACAAGCTGCTGTCTCTGAGGTGGCATCGCCCGGCGTGGCGAATGAAGCCAACTATTACAACTGCTGAAAAATCTCCCAGTCTCCCAGTCATACAACTAAAGGGCAGAGAAGAAGGGGCCATCTGCTTTTGCTGGCTGCGTACCCAACCCTGCTTGGAAGGAAGGAAGAGCCCCTCCGCTTCTTTAAAACAACAACAACCACCAACCATTTATTCCTGTTCATTTTTGGAGGAATTGCTTCATTTAGGTAGGGAGTGTTCTGAATACATTTGAATGTCTAAATTCAGGAAAGAGTAGGAAAGCCAGAAGGTACCTCCCTTTTGTTCCCAGTTCGCTTTCTCTGTCTGGTACTTTCCTAGCCTGAGAGAAAAAGAGTACAGATTTTTCTATTATCCTTAGATTTTTGACAAATGATAGTTAGCCATAAGTCTGGCTACTAGTACCTTTTTTTTTTTCTCTTTTGGCTGCACCTGTGGCATGTTGAAGTTCCTGGATCAGGAACTGAACCCGCACCACAGCAACAACCCAAGCCACTGCAGTGATGTCACTGGATCCTTAACCCACTGAGCCACAGAGAACTCCAATACATTTTAATACTATTTTTATCCTGGAAAAGATACTCATTATCTAAGTTCTGTGGAGCTTCAGGATCCCTTATGGGGGCATAAGGGAGACAGAAGCTGGAACTGGACTAAGCTTATTTACCCGCTTCCTTTCACACTCCTCCAACATTTTGATGTGTCTGTTAGGGTTCTCCATAAGATTGTTTTTGAGAAAACCATTTTAGTTGCTAAAATAAATTAATTGGGGGGAAAAGCATATCATTAACCACATATATAGTACAACCTCACTTTTTTTTTTTTTTAGGGCCGTACCCGTGGCATATGGAGGTTCCCAGGCTAGCGGTAGAATCGGAGTTATAGACGCTGGCCTTTGCCAGAGCCACAGCTACACGAGATCTGAGCCACATCTGCGACCTACACTATAGCTTCCAGCAACACCAGATCCTTAACGCACTGAGCAAGGCCAGGGATCGAACCTACGTCCTCATGGATACCAATCAGGTTCATTAACCACTGAGCCACGATGGGAACTCCACAATCTCATTTTTCAAAAATATGCATATGTGCATGTCTAATGCATAGAATAAAGGTACTAGTGATTAGTGATAATTGATAACTTTGCTGTTTTGCTTATACGTATTCTCTAACTTTCTAAGTTCTCTGTCATGGGTTTTTGTTAAGAAGAAAAATTTACATGTGTATATAAGAGTCTTCATATATTTAATGGATTTGGACCTTTGAATCCAAAGTCCAAAGTTTGGACCTTCACCTTGAGAGTGTGAAGTCTGGTACAACATGAATAAATGCCCTCCCAGACATGGCTGAGGATTACATCGTGTTTCCCACGTGAAAGCATTCACTTTGGCCCAACAGCTCAGGGAAAGTCCTTGGCTTTAAAGTGGCCCTGCCCATTCTCCCTAAGACAACTGCCATTTCCAACTGGATGGAGAGAGGATATCCAGTACCAGGCAAGTCACACTTAAAGAAGAGTCTAACCCATATGAGCAGATGCCCTCATTTTATAGTTGAGAAAGCTAGAGAAGTGACTGACAAGGCCACCACAGAGTAGTGATGGAAAATCAGGTTCTAAGTCTCTCTAGATCAACTGGGTGTAGTTAGCCCTGCTTCAGAAACCCACTGAAGCAGGAGCATAGTGGTTAATGTTACCAACTCAGAGGTCAGACTATTCATCAGCTGCACCCACAGGCAAGTCACCCATCTCCTCCACTCTTCTGCTCCTGCATCTGAAACATCTTGACCTTGCTGTTCAGGGTTACTGTGAGGCTCAGATCCAATAATCTCAGGCATGTCAGCTAACAAATGGCCAGATCTGGTCTGGTCTCACCAAATATTTACCAGTATGAGAAGCGTTATTATCATATTTCCTTTGTTTCTCCCTTCTATTTGCTTTTTATGGAAGCATCAAAATTCAGTTTGATTGTAAAGTCCAGCCAAATTACAGAGGCTGAGCTAATGGGGTAGGTAAGGGGCTTCTGTGGCATTCGAGAAAACAAAGGCTACAATGTTCTGCCAATGAAAACTCTCTTACACAAATACAGGTGGGTAGCAGTGAGTCCTATCATAATCCAGTCTGTCATCAGAGTTCAAACACAGCATGGGACTTTCATTTCCCATTTGTTTGGAAGAGGGAATAATATGGAAGGGAGGAGCAATGCTTATCATTTGGAATATAAACCACAAAGTATGATAAAGCAGAAACCCTTATAGAATTTAACTTGAAATGTTTCTAAATCTTTGCAAAATATCAATTCATTTTGAGAAGAAAAGATATTGATTGACAAGAAACAATATCTTAGTGGTAACTTTTGAATTTAAAAAGGAAGTCAAAGCACATTTTTTTTTAGTTTCATGGAAATAAATGAAGATATACAAGACAGTCAATTTGCTTTTCCCCATTATGTACTATCTTGAAATATAAACAGAAAGAAATGATATTGCAGGTTGCCCTGCAGCAAATTAAAATAATCAGGAAATGGTTAAGGAGATTGCTGTGTCAAATTCAGAAAACACCACATAAAATGCCATACTACAGCTGAATTTTCGAAAAACCTATTTTGATTCAGGTAGTCATAGTCTTCAAATTCATGTTTCTCGTATCACGTCTGTAAAATGACAGCCAAACACATCCTCCTTGTTACTTTTCACATTTGAGCCTGTGTTTTGTTTGTGCTTCATTCTTTATGAGAATCTACAGGCTATGTAAATTAAACATCATTTTTCATTTATCATCATGCTTGTACACCTTAAAATCCTGAATTATGCAGGCCAGTACTGGCTGTCATAGTATGAAAGAGCACTGCTCTGTGGACCTCACATAGGGGACACGGAAAGTCATGGAAGAGGCAAAATTGATGTAGTGCTCAGTCTTGACAAAAGAACTGTTAGGCATCCTTCCATTTACTTTGATACTTATCAAGATACACTCAAAACATTTTGGGGAAATTCAGCTTCCCTATTATGAACCTACACTTGACAATGACCAAGAGAATTAGAAATGAAAGAGAAAGAGCAAAGAGTTTACGTTAAATTATTTTTCAAAACCAGTTTGTATTCCTGGAAGCGGGAGGGAGGCGTCCAACTCATTTGGTGACCCCATCACCCAAAGAGGGATTTAGTGCATTAGGTCTGGTGGCCACAATTTTCTTCATTTTTGCAATTGAAGACATGGAGACCCAAAGAGGGGAAGTCTTTCACCCCAAGTCAACTCAGTTCCTAGGTGGGAAGACAGATGTGTACTGGACAGTGCCCCTATTCTCTGTTCTCTGCTGACTTCCTCTCCCCTCTTCACTTGCCTTCCTTTATCCATTTAGACAGAGTGCCCGGGTGAGACCTTTGACTGAATGATTCAATCACTGTACATTTGTGAGCACCTTCTGGTTAATCACTCTTGGATGCACACTGAATTACATGGGGAGTCTCTATAATCTACTGATACCTGGACTTTTGGATCTTTCAAAGCCCCTGGATAAATCTACTGTGCATCCAAACTTAAGAATAACTGGTCTAGTAAGCACATGGGGTTCAAATATAAGTCAGATATTTCCCCTGCTCTCTCTCTGGCAAATTCAGATGAAAATAAATAAATTAAGTTTAATTACCCCTAGCATTTCTTTCTTTATTCCTTCTTCATTTCTTCTGTTCAAATATTTACTGAGTATCTATTATATACCAGAAACTGAGACAACAGAGGCAGTGCCCTGTCCTTAAGAGCATACGGTCTGGTGGGAGATACAGGCAATAAAAATAAAAAGGAAGGGGAGTTCTCTTGGTGCCACAGTGGGTTAAGCATCTGGCATTGACATTTCTGTGGATCTGGTTGCATCTGTGACGCAGGTTTAATCACTGGCCCCAGAACTTCCACATACTGTGGGCATGGCCAATAAAAAAAATTTTTTTTTAAATAAAAAGGAAGGTAAACACTGGATTCAGAGGGATCCCCAAATAAAGCCCCCTTGACCAGCCAGGATGTAGCATTAAGGAAACATCATGTTAAAGAGATAAATCTACCTGAATTTTTTAAGGCTGCATTGCTATTAGCCCATGTATGTATGTATGAATGTGTGTGTGTGTGTGTGTGTGTGTGTGTATAATATGTAATATATGTATATAGCTATATATATGTACATATAGAAGCGTGTATGTATATGCATATGTGCATATATGTATATAAAATATATTTGTGTGCAATGCACATGTGTATATATACATATGTGTAGATATCCGGGTATATTATACATATATATATGTATATACACACACACATACATGTATATGTGTGTGTGTGTGTGTGTGTGTGTGTATATATATATATATATATATATATATATATATAGTCTTTTTAGGGCCATACCCATGGCATATGGAAGTTCTCAGGCTAGGGGCTGAATCAGAGCTAAGGTCGCTGGCCTACACCACAGCCACAGCAATGCCAGATCCGAGCCATGTCTACGACCTACAACACAGCTCATGGCAATGCTGGATCCTTAACCCAATGAGCAAAGCCAGGTATTGATCCCGCCTCCTCATGGATACTAGTCAGATTCATTTTTGCTGAGCCATGATGGGAAATACTAGATATATATGTATATATATACATATATGTGGTATATAAAACAGCAAAGGCATTCTAGTCAGAAGGAACAGCACATGCAAATATAAAAGATGAGAAAGAGCTGTGCATCTTTGAAGCTCTGAGTTTCCCAGTGGGACTGAAGAAAAAGTACATTTGGGAGCAAGGCCAGAGAAGCCAGACTCAAATTATTAAGCAGGATCATTGTTTGCCAGGCTCAGGGGTTGCGGCTTCATTCTGAAGGCTGTGGTGAAGCTTCTGAGGAACTTTCAACTAGGAAGGAATCCTGAAACCTTTTGATGAAAGGCATACTTGTTCATCCCATTTATTGTCTAAAATAAACAATTTCCTGCCCATTTTTATGCCATAGAGGACACCTTGCTGCAAGGTCAGAATTTATTAAATATGTTGTAGGTAACTTTTCAGGATGTAGGGGGATGCTTCATGCCATTTCTTAGTATCTTAGAGGGATCAAAGCTCCTCTTTCAGGTAGAAAATAATAATAACAATAATAATAATAATAATAGTAATAGTAGTAGTAGTAATTTCTATCACATTCAATATGCCAGGGAATTCACATACATGCATTTTTATAGTAACCTCTGTTAAGGTGATATTATTATTCTCATTTTACACATGATGAAGCTGAGGCTCAGTGATGTTAACTTACTTGCCCAAGATCACACAACTTACACGTAACTGAGCTGGGATAAAAAACTCACATCTGACTGTACAGTTAGGGCTCTTTCATCTTATACTTTTTATTCCCCAACTCACAGCAAAGTATAAGCGCAGAGATCTACAGCATCAACAATCTGCTAGGGCACTTACAAAAGCCCATGACAATCAATGCAAAAAGAAAAATAAGCGAGGCATGGCCAGTTTCTCCCAGTTACACAGAAAGAATGCTAACTAGCATGTGGGCCAATCAGGGTTTATTTCCAGGGTAGCTTTTTGTGCTGGAAGTATCTTCCAAAAGCAATGAGGAACAGCCCCTGATTCATGTCTTGGGCCACTCGATGTTGCAACCTTTTTACAGAGTTGTTTCCTTTTGATCTTGTGGAGTTACCCTACATCATATTTCATAATAAATTATCCATTGGCTCAGTGCCAGACTATGAGAACAGAGCCAAGTAATAGATATTTATTACCATGGGAAGACCACAGAGCAAGCTATCACAGAGCAGAGAAAATGGACCATGTCAAGTACAAACCTCCGTCTCACAACATAGGAACTGAGGTGACTTGGGGCAAAAGGCTTAACCCTCTTTGGGTCTCAGTGTCATCAACTGCAAAAGGCAGATAGTTGTGACAACTGGACGTAATGCATGAAAGTCAACTTTCTGCCACAGAATGAGCCCTCAACAAATGTACAATGTCCTTCCTCTGATGTGACTAAAGATGGATTAATCAAGCATTGGTGAAATAGCCTCCAAAGGGGACCTGCTAAGGCAGATGGGGCGGGCTGGCTTTACATGCATGGGCTAGCTTATAGGAAAAACAGATGTCCCTTTCCAATGTGGGCGAGAAATTCACATGCTCCCTAAGTGTGTTGCTGTAGAGTGAGTTCTGAGGGTCCACTGTCTGTGCAGACTTGCAAAACCTCAGTGACTTTGGGACACCCGGAGACCAGCCCAGAGGCTATCTCATTGCTGAATGTATTACTGTCCTCACTAACCAATGGGAAATGGAATGAGGAAGCTTGGAGAGGACTCAAAAACCTGTCGGTCTCTTCATTTGACAGAGGTTGGCAACACAATTTAAAATGTTATAAAGAGGAAGCAACTGGTTTACAGAAGGTAAAACAAAAAGTCAATGATAAGAAGCAGGAGGGAATAAGCATAAACCATGCCATACTTTGAAGACAGAAGAGCTTTGAGATACTATATAGGTAGGAAAATCCAGTGTTAGAGTCATTTAGCTGGGGTTCTCAAATAAGAGATTCTTATGTGGTCCTTAGGGAGCCTCTGAAAGCCCTAAAACTGTGTGTGAAACAGTGTGTGGGGATGTATGTTCTAGGGGAAGAAAGTCCATGTTCTTTGGACTTTCAAAAGGGCTAAGAACACAGATTCTGTGTTCAAATCCTGGTTCTCCTAATTTCTAACTTTTTGATTGTTATAAAAGTCATTTAGGAATTCTCTTAAGGATCCAGCATTGTCACCGCTGCGGCTCAGGTCGCTGATGTGGCAGAGGTTCAATCTCTGGCCCCGGAACTTCCCCATGCCACAGACAGGGCCAAAAAAAAAAAAAAAAAAAAAAAAAAACGGGGGGAACTTAACCTCTCTAGGGATAACAATAAAACTTATCTCATGTTGTTGTTATGGTAATCAACTGAGCTGATATTTAGGAAACATGTAGAGAAGTACATGGGGCAGAGATGTTCCTTTCCGATGTGGGCGAGGGAATTAATCATCATCATCATCCTCTGGGACACAGAAGAAACAGCTTGGCCCTGGGTCCTGGACAAACCCTGCCCTAAAATTAATGAACAAGTCACTTGAGAAATCCAATATATAAAATGGGATGTTTTGCTCCAGGCACTGAGTAGACCCTCTAAGTCTAAAGGTAAGATAATACCCCTTCCCTGGAGGAACTAACTTGTGGTCTGAGATGAGCAAATAAATACAAAATAATATAGTTAATTGACATTAACTAGCAAACTCAGTAACAGAGACAGACTCAGAGGATGATGGGGACACAGATGGTAGATGCTAATTCAGTTGTGGGGACGAACGGCCTTCAACACCTCTCTGAAAAAGCTTTGCTGATAGAGATGTTATTTTGGGGAGAGGGAGGAAATGATCAGGGTCTTTTAAGCAGAGCTATTAGCAAAGGCCAAGAATTGAGAAATACTACAGAATGTTAGAAGGGCCTCCATCGATTCATGGTTTGGAGTCTGAAATATGGGACAAGAAGTGGTGAGAAGGGAGCAGTAGAGTAGGGCTAGCCATGAAGGCCCTGGATGCCCTGGAGAGGAGCTGAAACTTGCCCTGTGGGGGACACGATAGAATGTGCACAGAGGGGTGAATCTGGCAGTGAGGGTGAAGGATGGGTTGGAGAGGGCCAGGACTGGAGGGAAGGAGACTCATTATAAGAGGTTTTGAAGTACTCACGCAACTCGCGCGCACACATACAGGCACACAGAAAGGAGGATGACAAGAACTAGGGCTACAGCCTGAACTGGGTTTGTGGCTGAGGGGATACTACGAGAAAGAAAGATGCAGGAAACACCAAGGAGATAAACACGGAATGACGTGGTGACTGATTACACATGGGATGCAAGGGAGACACATTCAAGTCTGACCACTGAAGTTTCTAGCTTGGATGACTAGGTGCGTGGGGATTGAAACGTCTGAAATTAGGAGAGTGAGGAGGGCTAAGTATGTGTGTAGGGGGGACAGGCAGGGGTGGTGAGCTCAGTATGGGACATACCAAATTGGAACAAATTGAGGAAGACATACTGAGTGACTCCAGACTAGGTCTGTAATAAGGATTAAATTAGATAATGCACATGGATTGCTCCGTGAGCTACAAAAAACTATTTATCCTCATGATCTGTGCCCTTAGCTCACAGCATGAGCCTCCCAAGTTCTTATTTAACCTCTCTCAGCCTTAAATTTCCCATCACTTCAGTGGGGATGATAACCACCCATTATTTCTAACTCATACGATATTTGGGTACAAAATGAAATTGTCTATGAAACATCAGATTCTTTGTGGGAAAGACACACAAATCTAACATAATATTATTAAGCAGCATTGAATTCAAAGAGATGAGACAGTGTACAACAATGATTTCCACAATATTTAATAATGAGAAGACAATCATAGCTCTGAAATGCATGGTTTAACATGACAGCCAGATTACCATGATAATGTTAATCATATAAATAAGAACTTAGTTTTCCTATCAGTCATAGGTCTATTGTTGAGAATTCTTTCCTATAAAACAAAATATTGTGTGTTTTTATATATGTTTGTGTGTGTGTGTGTGTGTGTGTGTGTGTGACTAGAACTGTATACCCCCTCACATGTATAGATAGGAAATAATTCATAAACAGCCTGAGTCCCTGGAGGTGGTTGGTAAATTAAAACTGAGGAAGTAATACATTTTATACAAAGTTTTTATATTTTACTATACGTACTTAACCAACAGAATTGGCTGATAAGAAAGAATCAATAGTCGAAATTAAGGACTGGCAAATGAACCTATCTACAAAAAAGAAACAGACTCACAGACATAGAGAACAGACCTGTGGTTGCCAAGGGGGAGGGAGTGGAATGGACAGGGAGTTTGGGGTGAGTAGATACAAACTACTACGTTTAGCATGGATGAATAACAAGGTCCTACTGTACAGCACAGGGAAATATATCCAATATCCTAGGATGGACCATGTTGGAAAAGAAGTCTTAAAAAGGAATGCATATTGAGTCACTTTGCAATACATCAGAAATTGGCACAACAGTGTAAATCAACTACACTTTAATTTTTTAAAAAAGAAAAAATAAGCCTTAAAAAAATTAAGGACAGGCAGTTATCCAAGTTACTTGGTGAACCTTTGGTCCCAAATGATGCAAATTCTTGTTTGCATATTTAATTTTCTGGGTTACTGCCAATCCTTTATGACACATGGACCAAGTCAGGAAATCATCACAGAATCGGTCAGTTGAAGCCCTGTTGTGTACTAATCTTCGTGTCTCCAAGATCCCGACAGGCTGGTTCATTCATCTAAAAGTCCATTCACCTTTGAGCCAAAGGGACCTGATTTACACTAGTCTTCATCTCCAGTCAGTAAATAAGATGCCTAAATTCCTCCCTGCAATACATTCTATTCTTTAACAGCCCCGATTGCTGGCAAATATCTCCTCTGAGTCTCATCTACATCCACTGTTAGGCACCAACCAACACGCGAAATGGGGAGAGGAAAACTGATCATCGAAGTAAGAGAAGCAAGAAAACCATTTAGTCCAAAACAAACATAGGGAGGCCACTGGCCCAGATTCTCATGGGCATTCCTCAGAGTAACACACACAAGCAAATCAGCTGTATGAGCAGTGTACTGTCCTCATTGTATGTATAGTGTGAGTACAGATTACAAACCTATGGTTGAGTTTCTGCTCGTGTAATCGAGTGTTTTCTTTTTCTATAATTTACTCTGAATATAACTCAACAGTGGGTTCTCTAGAAAATGTGACATTTCGGGCTGTCTTTCTTATAAAGTGATTTCTGCTTAGTTTTTTGCCTAGTTAACTTGGGCTGAGTAACCTCTCAAAAACTGGCATTAACAAGACAACTTGCAATAAGTTTTCTGCAAGAGAAAAATAAACAACAAAAACCGCTGTATACTCTGTGGGTCTGTCTCACAACTATCCTCTTGGAAAAAGAGAAATCCTTATTTCCTGGGTACTCATGTTTGGCACTTGGGTTTGCAAGCCATAAAATAATTTATATAAAAATGGAGTAAGATTGTGGCTGTCAAGGGGGAGGGGGGAGAGATTGGGATGGACTGGGAGTTTGGGGTTAGTAGATGCAAACCATTACATTTATTTATTTACTATTTATTTATTTATTTATTATCATTTTTTAGGACCGCACCTGCAGCATGTGGAAGTTCCCAGGGTAGGGGTCTAATCGGAGCTGC
Source organism: Catagonus wagneri (assembly GCA_004024745.2). Classification (NCBI taxonomy): domain Eukaryota; kingdom Metazoa; phylum Chordata; class Mammalia; order Artiodactyla; family Tayassuidae; genus Catagonus; species Catagonus wagneri. The sequence goes on from PVHT021183699.1 coordinate 45,620,890, forward strand.
TGCTGCTGCTGGCCTATGCCAGAGCCACAGCAACGCAGGATCCAAGCCGTGTCTGCAACCTACACCACAGCTCACAGCAATGCTGGATCCTTAACCCACTGAGCGAGGCCAGGGGTTGAACCCACAACCTCATGGTTCCCAGTCGGATTCGTTTCTGCTGAGCCACGAGGGGAACTCCAAACCATTATATTTAGAATGGATAAGCAATGGGGTTCTACTGTATAGCACAAGGAACTATATCCAACCATATGTGGTAGAACCTGATAGAAGATAATATGAGAAAAAGAATGTATACATGACTGGGTCACTTTGCTATACAGAAGAAATTTACACAACATTATATAACAACTCTAATAAAAATCTTTTAAAAATGTAATAAGATAGAAAATTCTACAGTAATACCACAATTTCCCTCAGAAGGTACTCTGAAAATATGTCTGTCAATTATAAAGTCTCTGAAGTAAGTCAATAAATTATTTCCCTCTGGCTTATAGTTCTCTCCCCTTACAAATAAGATAGAGAAAAATGATTAAGTGAAGGTCTGTAAGTGAAGTCCACTCTTCACTTACTAAAAACGTTTCCACCATTCTTCTCTTATTCATGGACTTTAGCCACAAGGGTAGATTTAAACAACTTATGGCCACAGATTAAAACCAAACATAAAATTATTTAAACCACATCCAATAAGCGGGTAATCCTCAGTGAAAGAGACCAAGACACCTGGGATGGTTTACAGAGAAGATAAAATCTATATGAACTTAGTTCATCATCAGTCAAGAAAGCATGTGGTTCTTGTTATCTACTTGGCAATAACAAGAGCTGCCATTCATGTAGCACTTACCAGTGCCAATTCATTGTTCTAAGAGCTCTACAAATACCACCTCAAGTATTATCACAAGCACCCTATGAGGTAAGGTAATACCATTCTTATATTTCAGATGAGGAAACTGAGGCACAGGACGGTCAAGTAATTTGCCCAAAGTTAAAGAGCTGGTAAATGGTAAGGATAAGATGGGAACCCATGTAGCCTGGTTCCTGCATCTGTATTCTTATACCCACTATGGCGCGAGATCTGTCCAAAATAAGACTAAGATAATATTGTTTTTAATTTCACAGCAAGACTGTGTGTTTAATTTTCTGCATGGTTGCCTCAATTATCATTTAATCATCTTCATAATACAACAATAACAATAATCACAAGTACTTTTTATTTCATGTCAAGGATGTGCCTAGCATTATAATAGGTATTCTGCCTAGATTATCTCATTTAATTGATTTCTTACAAAAATTCTGCCACGACAGAAATCAGCCTCATTTTATAGGTAAGGAAACTGATTCCAGAGAAGTTAAATGCCTTCCACAAGATTAGAAACAAAAAGGTGGAAAGCTAGGAATCTAGACTTCATGGCCTCTGATAATAATACACAGCCTCCATCTCACTCAACAGACATAACCTTTTATTAGCATTATGGTAATTTAAATGTTTTATACTTATCCTCATGATGCAAAAGATTAGCCATATATATATACATGTGCAGTACAAACATCTGTGGTGCTAAACCAAGGTTCTTTGAGGACTCTTAGACAAAAACCTGATGAGCCTGGCTGAAGGTTTGTGATTTTCCTAGCTACTAGAAGGCATGTTATTTTGTAAAGCATATGGCAAATATGTTTAAAATAAAAATAATTATAAAGTTTAGCATAACAATTAGGCTCTGGTATAATGAAATTTTCTTTCACCTATGTTCTAATGGGTAATTTCTAATTTTTTTTTCCCTGAACTGCAAAAACATTAACAGGTAACTCTATTAAGAATGATTATTCCCATGAGACAAATGATGCAGTTTAAAGTTAAAATGAATTATTCTTCTAAGTATTAAAGGCAAATAATCATTTTGGGGATTGTTAATAATCACTAATAAAGTGAAAACAATTAATTCCACATTCTTTCCTCACTCTGTTTATGGCTAAAACCACATGTATATTATAGTACTAGTGATGTTAATAAATAATGAAAACTCACAGCTAAGAAAAAGAAATATCTGAGCTTTCTATGCTAAAGACAGATTGTATCTCAGGTTTGTATTTTGAAAAGAAACACAACTGAATTACAAAATATTCCTGAATAATAGTTGATGTGAACAAGACAGCTATTGGGGTGTGTACTGGGACACAAACACACACAGACTAAAGTTGGAGGAAAGCATTACAGAGTTAGACTCAACCTCATCTGGGCTCCAGTAACTTCCCGTTCATTGCTTCACCATTTTTAAAGCAAAACTTCTGCCTTATGGTACAAGATGGCTGTTCAAGCACCAGCCATCAAGTCTGTTTTCTATCCAGTAGGAAGAATGAAAAAGGAAGAAGGAAGGAGCCACTTTTTAAAATGACACTTACTGAAAGTCACACAGAGTGCTGTGCTTTCATCTCATTGAACAGAACTTAAGTCCCAACGAAATATCTAACTACAATATGAAGGCTGGCAAGTATCTTTACTTTGTTTTCCAGCTAAAAAATAAGGCCTCATTATTAGGAAAAAGAGAAGAATGGATTTTAGAAGACAACTAAAAAATTCTACTGGAGCTTAAGGATGTACACAGGTCAATACTCTTTTCCTAAAATAAGACATCACCCTTGGATTTCTTGGATATTCTCTTCTCTAAATCTAGGCTTTTCGCAACTCTAAAACCTAATTTAAATTGCATAACCCAGAGCTAAATGTAGACATCTTGTATATAAGAGCAAATATTATTATGATCTTGTAAAAAGTCTTCCACTGAGCCTCTACCCCCATGGTCTAGGAAAATCGGGGAAACAATAGTGCCAAACCATCCTGTTAAGATTAGACCTCATCAGTGTGGAAGGAGTAACACTGACTTGAGATCAGGAAACTTGAAGACAGGTGCTGGTTTTGCTAGCAACTAGGCTCCTCAATTTGGGTCTCAGTTTCCTTGTCTATAAAATAAAAGTTGGAGTTGATGGTCTCGAGGACACCTTCCAGTTCTAAGTATCATTGATTCTAAAAAGCCATTTTAAAGAATTTTAGGAAGCCTGCCATGAAGAGTATGAAGATCAAATAGGGATTACAAAATGGATGTTGGTGTTTTCCAAACTGTGCTCCCCAAAATACTAATAATGAATAAAGTGTTTCATTTTAAAAAAAATTAGACTTCTTCCAATAAAGTTAGCAAGCATGTATGCCATCTATTAGCACAAAATTTAGTTCATCAAGCTTAAAACATTGGGCTAACAAGTCTCTTCTCAAATCTAAGAGAAGTCTTAGACTTGGTAAAACTCTAACAGGAGGGAAAATATAAAACAGTAGAACCATCTTGTTTATAGAGAAAGAATTCAGGCTGGAATGAGTGAGGAAAGGATAATATGATTTGAATTGATCATACCCACTTTTTGACATTAATTGCCTGTTTCTCTGAACTATTTTAGATTTTTTTTTTAAATGTTTAATTCATGAAAAGATTCTCCTATTCTTCCAGACTTTCCTTTTTCACTATCCTATACTGAGAAGCACCCTGTACCCAAGTGCATGCCTGTCAAAGTCAAGGACACACAGCATGCAAGCTTGGAGGGGAAAAGCAAATAATCTATATGTGAATAGAAACTTAAGGAAGTCCTAACCATCTATTGTTATCATGGTCTCTGAAATAGTTGAAGACTAGACACTTAGAGATCTCAAAAGGGATGCAAATGAGAAAACAAATTTTTACTATATAAACTAGACAAAGAGCTGACCACTCTCTGTTAGTCTCGTAATTACATGGCAAAGAGGTTCAGTTTTAGACAAACTTATGGTCAAACTCTCAGACAAGCTAATCAAGGGCCCTGAATGCAAACAAGGTAACTAATTCTGGTTAAGAGGAAAAGGAACTTACTGGGAAAATATTGGGTAGGTCTCAGGGGCTGCAGGAAGGCAGAAGAAGTCTGGATAACAGACAGGAACCAAAGATAAGCTACTGAGAAAAGCAGCAGATCAGCTTGGAGACATCTGTGGACACTCACCATCACAGGGTGGGGCTTTTAATTCTGCTGCCTGTATCCCACTGGATGCTATCACTGTGGGTGAAATCAAGTCTAAATGGTTCCTGTTCCTTTGCCCACTGTCTTGTCCAAACCTTGCTCAGGTTTTCAGGCCCTGTCAGACAGTCTCTGAAGTTTGTGCAGTAGAAGATCGTGCTCCATGTACCAATACTCACATCTTTACAAGTTCCCTCAGACAGAAATGTTCAGATGATGGGCAGTCAAAAAGTTAGTTCTTCACAAGGAATCTGCAACTTAATTGATGTGTGATTTTGAGCAAGTTACTTTGAGTCTCAGGTCCATTTACCTCGAAAAAGGAGCGAGTTAGTGCTTATTTTGGAGGGTCATTCTGAAGATCAAATGAGATTATACATGTAACTCTAGATTAGGAAGCCCAGAAAAAGCATTCAATATATTGGCGTTATGTACAGTTGAGAGGAAAGAAAGGGAGAATGCTTGATTTCATTAACATTAATGGGATAATGATTTTCATGGCTGTTATTATCATCATAATTATTCAGAGTAGGCTTTGAGAAGTTAGAGTCCCAAACTCCATTTAACGCCTGTTGCCTTGAAGTAGTTGAAGTAACTGGCTGATATGGCTCTTAAATTTCTATTCTTCCTTTTTTTTTTGTCTTTTGTCTTTTTAGGGCTACACTTGTGGCACGTGAAGGTCCCCAGGCTAGGGGTCGAATCGGAGCTGTAGCCAACAGCTTACGCCACTGTCACAGCAACTCAGAATCCAAGCCACATCTGTGACCTATACCACAGCTCACGGCAACACCAGGTCCTTAACCCACTGAGCCAGGCCAGGGATCAAACCCACATCCTCATGGTTCCTATAATTGGATTCGTTTCCACTGAGCCATGATGTGAACTCCCTAAATTTCTTTTAATCTATTAACATTTTCTCCTCCTCACCTCTCTACCCTTGTTCTATCATCTGTCTTTTCCTGTGATACTGTTGTTGAAGTGACCTCGTGTTTTATTCTGCAGAGTTTGATACACAGACTTTTCTGATTTCATCCCCATTTGTCATGGGGCATGTTCCTCTCTGTCTCTCTCTCTCTCACACTGTGTGAGTGAAATCTAGATGACTGATGAGATTCAGGCTTAATTTTCTGGCAAGTGTATTCCACAGGCAATGTGTTGTGTTCCCATCAGGAGACACATAATATCTAGTTATTTCATTTTTTTATTTTGTCAGCACTTTATGATTATTACCTAGACCCATAAATTCACTGGGGGCTGCAATTCTGTCATTCTTTCTTCATATGTTGCTTGAAACGCTCTATAAAGAAAACCTTCCTTTATCAGATTGGCCTAAAGTGCAGACATAAGGAAAAACAGGATAAATGCTTGATGCTGAAGTTCCCGTTGGGGCTCAGCAGGTTAAGAACCTCACATAGTGTCTGCAAGGATTCTAGTTTGATCCCTGGCCTCACTCAGTGGGTTAAGGATCCCAGGGCAAGGGGTCTAATTGGAGATGAGAATGAGAAAACTGCTTTGCTTTTTGATATGACAAAATACTCTTGCCCGATCACTTCCAGTGACAAAATCCCATCAGCACTGACTTTGAGATGGCTTTTATATCCATGCTCTCTTTACTTTTCCCCTGCCAGGTGTCAAGCTCAAATCTTAACAGCCGCGTGAAGAGATTACTAACACTTCCTATTTAACTTGACCCCTTTTCTCTAAGCCCTCCTCACCAACACCCCAATGACTTATCCCCAACTCATGAAAGCGTAGTTTTCCCTTAAAAATCTTCAATAACTCATCCATCCTTCTAGAAAAAATAAGTTCAAATTTACTGACCTGTATTTTAAGTTTCTTTTTTTTTTTTCTGAATTTTAAGTTTCATCATGTTCTGGCTCCAGTTAGCCCCCATTTTACTTTGAATTTCTTGAAGGATATTCTATGCTCCAACCAAATGACGTCACCTCAATTCTTTAGAAACGTCCTGCACTTCTCCACCTTCGTAACTTGGATTAATCTGATTCCTAATTTCTACTTTTGAAATCACAGTAACATTTCAGGACTCAGGTTAGAAGCAACCTCCTCCTTTCGCAAGCCACGGACCAACTTTGTCTCTTCCTTCTGGCATTTCTCACTCAACATTTCAGATGTTAGCTACTTATCCATTCATCTGTGTAACAGAGAACGAACACATAAATAACTACAAACTTAACTCAGTTCAGAGCTATGTTACTGATATTTTCAATATTCTATTACTCTTTTACTTTAAAAAATGTTTAAAAGGGGACTGATAAAATCTTCTGGCATCTTTTTTCCCCAATTCTCTAATGATATGTAAATGAGCTGCAAGCCCTAGGAAGCCTACCTAAGCAGTGATTCAAAAGCTTTATCTCCAACTTGACATATTAATTTTGCACAAAGGGAATGAACTGAATTCTGAAATGAACAGCAGAACAAACGGGAAAACTTCACTGTGATCACTGTTACTTTTATCACCTCCTTCAGCAGGCAGGCTCAAAAAAAAGAAAGAGCCTCCAGAAAATAAAATAAAATTCCACCAGGTCAAGTCAGAATGGATTCCATCATACTCAATCAAATTGCTTTTCAGTATTTATAGCCAAGAGTCAAGAATACAGTGATATTTTGCAAAAGGGCATCTACAATACATATGACAAAATAAGTAAAAGGAAGAGACTGAATCCTCTCTACTTAGTGTCATTCTAAGCTCAGCCTTACTGCTGCTACACAGCATGCATTTCAGCATTTTCAAGGCCATTTGTAAACAACAAGAAAGAAAGAAAGGGAAAGAAAAAAAAAGAAAGAAGAGAAAAAAAGGATTTATTTGGAATGATAAAAATACAGAAATCTCAGCTCTCAGCTCAGAAAGCTTTAAAAGTGACTTGTCAACAACTCCAACCCAGAAGTTCAACATTTATTTAATTATGTGAACTGAGAGATAGAATCTGTGTGGTTGGAACAGATAGAATAAAATTACTAATCTTCCTGTTAAAACAGTACTTTCTATGCACGGTCCTTTCATAGTTTTGCCCTGGGAAGATCACAGCAAGCAATCAATGCATCTGATAGCAGGAACATTCATCTTTTTTGTGTGGGGAATTTTATTCCAGAGTCTCTATATATTAAGAGTATAATCTGAAGCTTCAAATCACACCTTTCTGAGGGAGGACACTTATTAATGACAAAGGGGATTCTGGGCAATGCCATTTAGATTGGGTGTGCTCTACTGCCAAAGAATATGGGATCAGTAAGCTATCTTATTAAGAGCTATTTAAAGAGTTTGATATGTTGTTTTCCTTCACGGATGTGGGTGAAAAACGTGACCAGGTGGAGAAAAGTCTAGTTTACAAAAGACTACATATCTCTTTTGGTTAGATGGGACTGTATAGTCATAAGAAAATGTTGTTCTGTTTTCCTTAACTTTTTCCCAATAGGAAGCTCCTACCCCTAGCATGAAAATACTTTCTATTGTGCATAAATTTATTAAAAAGAAAAAGAGTAGTGAAGTTTAAATAGAGATGGAGTGTTGGTTTTTTAACTTTTAAAGTCAGCTGTCCCTTATATTTTATAAATTTTTATTTCAAAGATCCGAAAATATTCATTCAATATATTTAGTACAGGTTTTTTTTATTTTTTTGCTTTTTAGGGCCGCACCCACCGCATACGGAGGTTCCCAGGCTAGGGGTCTAATCCGAGCCGCCGGCGGATGCCACAGCCACAGCAACGCCAGATCAAGCCACATCTGCAACCTACACCACAGCTCATGGCAACGCCGGATCCTTAACCCACTGAGCAATGCCAGGGATCGAACCCACAACCTCATGGTTCCTAGTTGGATTCATTAACCACTGCACCACGACGCGAACTCCGGATTAGGTATTTAGAATGAACCCTATTCAAAACAAACATAGATCTCAGAATATTAATTGGACTCTCTTCGGTGCATACTTAATTTTCAGTAGACATAAGTTCCAGTTACTTTCAAAGAAAACTATAACTACTAACAAAAAAAATTATTTTGATTTTAAGGCTTTCAAAATGTATAACCTGAAAGTATTCTCATGACATGTATGGTAGTAACAGAGAAGTCAATGTTGGCCATTAAATTATAGGAAAAGTGAACATATTGGAAAAGAAGTAAAATTATTATTTTAGTTTTACATAATTCATTATCAAGGAACACAAAAATTAGCTTATAACTATTTAGAATCACAGGTAATAAATATTTTAAAAACTTGTATGTTTTGTACATGTCAACAAAAACATAAGATACTGTAGAATTTCTCTTGTCCAGTGCAAGCAAGATAGCATTTGGTGGGTGAATTTAAAAATAAATTAGTCAAAGTTGAGAATCGTAACACATAAAGCAATAAATACCTAATTTTACTTAGAATTTATATTGTTCATTTGCTGATATTTTGTCATGGAGTTACAATCTTGCCTTTATTTATGGGTTTCAAATTCTCATTAATATGTGTAATATGTACACTATGATTTCCAGTTATTTTCTTAAAGATGAGTAAAAATTGGAATTCCTCTCAGCAGGAACTAATCTGACTAGTATTCATGAGGACACAGGCCTCGCTCAGTGGGTTAAGGATCCAGAATTATAGTGAGCTGCAGTGTAGGTCACAGAAGCGGCTCAGAACTGGCATTGCTGTGGCTGTGGCATAGGCCAGTGGCTATAGTTCCAATTCTACCCATAGCCTGGGAACCACCATATGCCACAAGTGAGGCCCTAAAAAGACAAAAAAAAAAGGGGGGGGGAGTAAAAATTAAAGAACTTGCAAAGCTATTTGATCAAAAAATCCTTTAGATATTTATAACTTTTCCACCAAAACTGTACTGTAGTTTTGCCCAACTACAATTTAATGACATTTTCAGATGTAATTGAAATTTCCCAGAGCAATCAACTTGGTTAAAATAAACAAAGACTATTACTTGTTTTTGCAATCATATCTCATTAAGATATATGATATTTAATTGAATTATGGAATTACAATAACTACTGAAACTAGCCTAAACTAGTTTGGATAGCACGATTAGTCTTGATGAGCAAACGTCTCAGCTGATAGGGGCAGAAGTGTGTTTAAGAGTACCCTCTTAGCCCTGAGCACCTTTGTATTACAGAGGGAATAGAGTTTTGCTTAATGCAGAGAGTCCAATAAGAGCATCAGCTCATAAATGTTGTAGTTTATTTAGTTATTTATTTAGGCCATGCCTGTGGCATCCCAAGTCAGGAATCAAACCAGTACCACAGCAGTGACCCAAGCCAGAGCAGTAATGACACAGGATCCTTAACCCACTGAGGAACTCCAATGTTATAGTTTAATTAGAAATAAATTGTATAAGGGTTCCTGTCGTGGTTCAGCGGGAAGAACACAACTGGATCCATGAGGATGCAGGCTCCATCCCTGACTTCACTCAGTGGGTTAAGGATCCAGCATTGCCGTGAGCTGTGGTGTAGGTCAGAGACTCAGCTCGAATCCTGTGTTGCTGTGGCTGTGGCATAGGCTGGAAGCTGCAGCTCAGATTTGACCCCTAGCCTGGGAACTTCCATATGCTGCAGATGTAGCCCTGAAAAGCAAAAATGAAAAACAAACAATTTTACATTAAATATTTGGGACTTGTACATTGAAAACTACAAAAAAAAAAAAACTGAGATAGGGAGTTCCCACTGTGGTGCAGAGTGTTAAGGATCAGGCCTTGTCTCTGCAGCTGTTCAGGTTGCTGCTGAGGTGATGGTTCAATTCGCAGCTTGGTGTAATAGATTAAGAATCTGGCATTGCTGGAGTTCCCGTCATGGCTCAGTGGTTAACGAATCTGACTAGGAACCGTGAGGTTGCGGGTTCGATCCCTGGCCTCGCTCAGTGGGTTAAGGATCTGGTGTTGCCGTGAGCTGTGGTGTAGGTTGCAGACACGGCTCGGATCCCGCGTTGATGTGGCTGTGGCGAAGGCTGGCAGCTACAGCTCCTGTTAGACCCCTAGCCTGGGAACCTCCACATGCCGCGGGTGCGGCCCTAGATAAGGCAAAAAGACAAAAAAAAAAAAAGAATCTGGAATTGCTGCAGTTGTGGTTCAGGTTGTAGCTATGGCTCAGATTCTGTCCCTGGCCTGGGAAAGTCCATATGCCAAGAGGGTGGCCAGAAAAGAAAAATAAATAAATAAATAATAAAAATATATATATAAACTACGATCAAGCTATTTGAATTAATGCAAATATTTTCTTAGTTCTTAGACAGGATTACTTGATGCCATAAAGATGTCCACTCTTCCTACATTAAACTAAAGATGCAATGGAATTTTAATCAAAATCCAAAAGATCTTTTACTTCTGAATCACTAAAAAAATTTTCCCAAAGGATAAAAAATGCAAGAGTCAAGGATATTCTAAAGAAATGTAATAAAAGAAACCTCTCTATTAATATATCCTAAAACTTATCATAAAGCTACAGTCATGAAATCATAGTGTTTATAGTGCAGGAAGCAAAAGTCAGAGTAATGGTTTTCTACCTAAAACTCAAAAATAAAACCAAATATTAATATGAATTTAGTGTATTTATAAGGAGGCGTTTAACATTACTAATGAGCAAATACATGATTTAATCTATGATGTGGAGGCAATCACCTAGTTGTTTGAATAGAAAAGTAAGTGGGTTTCATATTTCCTTCAATACACCATGATATATTTCAGATGAATTAAAAATACAAAGGCAAAAGAATGAAACCATAAAAGTAACAGAAGAAAATATGTATAAACTGTTTTATAATCTTTGGGTAGAAAAGGTACTTTGTGCATAAAACCCAGAAACCATAAAGGGGGAAAGTGGACAGATTTCACTATGTTAAAAAATTCTGTTTAGGAGTTTACACTGTGGCGCAACAGGATCGGTGTCCCTGGAGCGCTGCGAAAGAGATTCGATCCAGCCCAGGACAGTGGGTTAAGGATCCAGTGTTGCTGCAGCTATGGCATAGGTCATAACTGTGGTTTGGATCTGATCTCTGGCCCAGGAACTTCCATAGGTCATTAGGCGGCTAAAGAAAGAGAGAGAGAAAGAGAAAAAGATTGAAAGAGAAAGAAAGGAAGAAAGAAAGGAAGGAAGGAAGGAAAGGAAGGAAAGAAAGAAAGAAAAAGGAAGGAAGGAAGGAAGGAAGGAAAAGAGAAAAAATTATGTTCACCTAAGCATCAATAGGCTAACATAACAAACATAAGAAAAAGTCTAACAACAAATGTCAAAACATAAATTGCACATATATGACAAAGTGTTAGTACCATTAAAATGGGAAGAACCTTTAAAAATAAGTCAAGAAGCAGATAAGTGAATGGTATGTCACAGAGAATTTATATAATATCAAGAGATGACAACATATAAAAAGGAAATACAAATACAGAATTTTAAAAATCACCATCAGTTTGGCAAAGTTGAAAAAGAACTGATGTCTGGCTCTGACATGGGGAATCAGACCTGCTCATGCCCCATTCATGGGGGTATAAATATTTACAGATGTTTTGGAAACTGGTAACAAATTTGAAACAATATAACCTTTATATTTAGTGCATGCACATTTGGAGAAGGTGGAAAGATATGCACACAGATACTCGTTGTACACATACACATACAGTAGTAAGAAACAAACCAATAGACAACTTGTTGAATAAATTATGGTGCTTCCATAAACTGGATTACTACAAATCATTTAAGAGAAGTCATATTTTTATGTTTACTGACATGGGAAGATTCTCTTTACAGACTATCCTGCAAAAACCAGGTTGCAAATCATTAGATATAGAATTATTATTTGTATAGGAAATATATATATTGATCTCCTTTGCTATGTCTCCATGTAAACAATATGAATATAATTTATGTGTAGAGTGGACATCTTTGGGTGGTGGAATTACTTTTAGTTCTACTTTATATATTTCCATATTATTTGATTTTTCTGTAATAAATATGCTTTACTTTTGTTTACAGTAAAATATGTAAACTAGTCAACTTAAGTAGGGCTTAGGAATACTGTTTCATTAAATTTACTTTATCATTTTAGATATTAATAAAAGCTAGCACTGTGGTAAGACATGATTTATACTCAATCAACAAACTATTTTTGGCCAAAATACACATGGAGTTAGAAGGAAATAATCATTATTTTGCTTCTCACATAGTCGTTAGGATTATATTTCTACATATGTCTGAATTTTTTTTTTTTTTTTTTTGGTTTATCTAGGGCCACACCCGTGGCATATGGAGGTTCCCAGGGTAGGGGTCTAACAGGACCTGTAGCTGCCAGCCTACACCACAGCCACAGCAACGCAGGATCCGAGCCGCGTCTGCAACCTATACCACAGCTCACAGCAACGCCAGATTCTTAACCCACTGAGCAAGGCCAGGGATCGAACCAGCAACCTCATAGTTCCGAGTCGGATTTGTTAACCACTGCACCACGACGGGAACTCCTACATACGTCTGAATCGTAATATGCAAAATAAATTTGAGGGTTAAGGCCTGAAAATTCAAGTCCCAAATCTCCTACTTTGAAGAGAAATACAGCCTGGGTAGGCTAGTTTTGGCTTTAACTCAAAATTACCTACAGAACAAGAGCATGTACATTATTATTGGAAGCGCTGGTGAAAGATAGGCTTCACATCAGACTTAATGTTGTGGCCTAATACTATCATCAGAAATTCAAGTTATTTTTCTGTCTCAAGTACTTTAGTGTTTTCACCCTGGGTTTCAGTTTAAATTGGGTCTCCTCATGGTTCTATTATGGCTGCCAGTATCAACAAGGGCACATGCTTCCTTAATATGTCCACCAAGAGAGGAGGAGAAAAACTTTTCTCCCAAGCATAGAATACAATATACTCTTTCCCTTTAGTCTGATTGCATCAACTTAGGTCACATGGCCACCCACAAACCAACTGCATTTCCAGTATACTGTCATGTATTGACTGGCTTGGACAAATCTGCATCTCTTCCTGATGCTGGGGATGAGGAAACAAAGAATTACCTGAAAAAATTCTAATTCTGTTTAGCATTGAGGCAAGATAACAGGTAGGTAACCAATACTGTCCACTAAAAATAACAATTTTTCCTATTTTCAAGGTACAATTAAAAGTTTCATTTGAATCACCTCAACTGACTGGTCACATTGATTAAATTCACTGGATAATTTGGATTATACACATCACATTAATACTATGTTTTGCTTCTATGAATTTAGGATCACTGAACAAGTGTAAATTTTCACCCAAATTAATAGAAATGTCTTATATTGCCATTGTCCCCAAAGATCTGGCATTTTAAGTAGAGAGGTACATTCGGTGTAAATAAAAGCAAAATAAATTATTGCGTTCTCTCGATATCTTTGTCGCTATCATGTTTGAAAAAAAAAATCTTGGTTAAGACTTTGACTTTAAAGCCTACTAGTGATCTGTTTTTGTTCTGAAACCATAGCTCACTGACAGGATAACACTGAGATACTGAGTAATAGATTTTGCCAGAAACAAAGAATATGCCAAAGGATGGCGATTAGAGAAACCCTTATATAAAAGCATTTGGATGAGTCCACAAAACAGAAATACACAGAGTTCCTACTGTGAGTAAAGAAGATGAAAATGTTGTTCATCATAAATCCCCCTAAATTTTGGTGTGTAAAATATGGAGACTGTTAACTTCGGTTTTCTTTCCCATTGAGGGTTTTCTAACATGGTCGCCTATTGCCAGGTAGTAAGAAAATAAACGCTCAGTTTGGCATAATATTTAACTTAATGCTGAAGCAGACCTACATTTCTTCTGTGAATACTGATGGTTTTCTGCACACAGGCAAAGGTGAGAGTAAAGGCCTATGCTTTGCCCCTCTGTAAAGAGCTCAAGGCAGCCTTCTGACTCAAGTCCTAATTGAATATTGACTAAGACAGCTTTGAGCTCTCAGCACATAAAATGGAGGGGGAAATATGAGAAGCTCTATGGATCAAACAGCAGACTCACATTGTTTAGAACTGCTGCTTCAATGGGATAGAGGTGGGGGAACTGTGTTTCTAGTTAATTAAAACAAGGACAAACCAGTATCTGTTTACTCTGAAAGTCTATAATGCTGAATTATAATACACAGAAGTACGCAGGCTGCCTGTGGCAAGTAGATAGTAGAAAGAAATCTTTTTCTTTTCTTCACTGCCAGGCAAACAGGAAAACTGGCAAAACAAACAAACAAACAAACAAAACGTGGGACCACTGTCAAAGCTCGTAGGAAGTTGTCTCCAACCTGGCTATAGAAAAATGCTGGAGCAAATCATGTCCTTTGCAAATAAGACATTCTGCTTGTGTTGACAATATTCTTTGGAAAATCTCGAGCTTCAAGTCCTTAGAGGGAAACGTATCACGTCAAGACAAGGTCAAGGCCAATCACCCCCCATCTGGCAATCACTCAGATGTCTGCCTTATCTGTGATGGGCCCTAGCCCTCAGTACAGCAGTGTTACCACTGGAGCTACTCAGGGGTATAGGTCATTTTCAAAGACTCCTGACCGCCTATCAACTAAAGAACAATACAAAAAGTTTGCTAATATTCGGTGTTTACCTGGTCCCAACCTACGTTTCCAATCTTACACCTTGTATGTGTTTTTAGTTCTAATTTTGTGTGGCTTCTGGTCATTGCTCATGCTGTCCCTAGAATGCCACTTCTCCTGCCTCCCCATATTCAAATACTACCTATTCCTCAGCTGCAGTACAGCCTCCTCCAGGAAGCCAACTGGGACACTCCGGGACCCTCCTGTAATTAAAGCAGTGGTCTGAAGCCCTTCAGAGGATGTCATAACCTGGTGACCTAGGGGATATCTGAATCTTATCTTAGATCAAAGTCACCTTTCTTCCCAGGAGAGTTACACACAGAGATAAAAATGACAGATGGAAAATAAAAACCCTCTTCATTATCAGAACTTCAGATGACTTGGCTGGTGCATTCTTTAATCCCATACCTTCATCCAAGATTTTTACCATCTCTAGTAACAGATGAAGGGTAGAAAACATGATGGTACCCACTACTGTACAGCAAGAGAGAGACTCTTGGGAATCTTGTGCTTCCCTTTTAATGTAAGTGACTCGGATCACTAACAAATGTAGTCCAGTAACTTTTCTGGAATCTTACCACCAAGATCAGAATCTTTGCACTTAAGGAGGCGTGAGGAAGGTTAAGAATTTTGAATGTACTCTAACCCTCAAGACACTTGTGCAAACCTAGGTCGGTTTTGGAGACAGAATCACATGTTGATAGGAACAAATCCAAGCATCTCTCCTAGTCTGGTGGGGCACTCTTAGAAATTTTCTCTCCAGATTCCATAGCTATACCCCAATTCAAGCCCCCTCCACAGCTCTCCTGCCCTCCTGTAGGCTTGATGTAAACCGGGGCTTGTTATGGGCCTCAGGCCCTCTTGGGGCCAGATTAAGATCCTTTTTAATCCTTTAGGTCAACTGGAATCTAAAATGGAATCACATGTACATTTTCTGAAATGACACCAGGTCCAGCTCTATGATCTTTATCCATGTCATTATATTCTCCCAGTGTTACACAGGAGGGCTTCTGTACCTGCACAGGAAAGTATGAGTATACTGGTCACCAAAATTCAATCTAAGTTAAAGGGCAAGCACCTCACTTCACATGTTTAAGATCTGTAAGAAGAGAAATGAACATTTATACCACACACACTGTGATGACATACCAAAAAATTACTCTAATAACCTGAAGAAGAGAGTCAACAGTTATTCTAGTAGAACACCTTTAAACTAGTGATTCAAGACACTTCTACTTCAAGGCATTTCTGAGATTTCTCTACAAATTTCCCCACAATATAAAGATTATCTGCACTGGATAAAACATTCAAGCCTAATCTGTGACCTTTTCTCACACTGTGAAGACACTTATACTCTTCCTTCCTGTACCTTCTCCATACTCTCCATACACTGTGCTTAATCGTCTTAAAATGCTGTAGTGGTCATGGCATTGCCTGGCTCAGGATTCTCAGTAGTTCTCCATGGCCTACAAGATAAAGTCCTCCTGGCCCCACCCAACCCCTTCATACTGGGGTTGAAGGGCATCCACAATCATGAACAAACCTTTGTTCTAATTCCTTTGTTTCTCTAATAATGGAATCTTATACAATAGTATTTGTCCAGAGGTGCTCAGACTTGCTTTGTGTTACCTCATCTCATCATGAATACATGAAAGTATCTTTCATTTCTTCCAAATCCATCACACCCTCATCCTTTGATCTACTCAGTCAGCTTGAGCCCACTTCTTCCATCAAGCCTGGTCAAAGGCTCTCTTATCTGTTAAGCAATAGAGGCATGGTGACCAGAGTTTTGAAACTTTCCAGGGGGTCTTAAAAAAAAAAAATCTCAGATCTCAAATGAAATGTATTGTCTCCAAAACGTAAAAATAAAAATGGAAAATCACAATTAATAAATGTTTGGTTGGAGGAGTTCCCATCGTGGCTCAGTGGTTAACAAATCCGACTAGGAACTATGAGGTTGCGGGTTCGATCCCTGGCCTCGCTCAGTGGGTTAAGGATCCGGTGTGCTGTGAACTGTGGTGTAGGTCGCAGACACAGCTCAGATCCTGAGCTGCTGTGGCTGTGGCATCGGCCGGCGGCTATAGCTCCAATTGGACCCCCTAGCCTGGGAACCTCCAAACGCCATGAGTGTGGCCCTAGAAAAGGCAAAAAGACAAAAAAAAATAATAATAATAATAATAAAATAAATGTTTGGTTAAATGACTTCCAAATGTATGTCAACTTCATTAATTTTTCAGTTTTGAGCTCATAAAATATCACTACAGTTAAAAACAATGGGTGAGGCTATTCTTTTTTTCACTTTGCAAGGATTCCTATGAATATACATGATTCCTGAGAAGTCACAATCACGTATTAACCAAGTCATATAGACCAATAGTTTCAAAAACAATGCTGAAAACATTCTTTCCACTTTTTTCATGATAAAAAGGTAAGTGGGTGTTGGATGTGAGGTACAGTATAGTGTAACGGGAGAAGAATATATACTCCACCTACTCAAAAAGCTTTTTTTCTTTTCAGGGCTACACCTGCAGCATGTGGAAGTTCCCGGGCTACGGGTCAAATCCGAGCTGTAGCTGCAGTCTACACCACAGCCATTATTGTAATTTCTAATACTGACAGTTAGCATAACTTTCCAAAGTCTTCAATGGCCCTGGATACTTAGTATAAATCTACAGTGGGCTCTGCAATGCTAGGGCCCTAGATACATTTAGGGGGCCCAGGCTGGTGTCACATGACTCCATTCTGCCAGGAAGACATTTCTCTAGATCCCATTTCCACTCCAAAACAGGATTTAGGTTATAGGGAGTTCCTGTCATGACTCAGCAGTAATGAACCCGACTACCAACCATGAGGATGTGGGTTCGATCCATGGCCTCACTCAGTGGGTTAAGGATCCGGCATTGCCATGAGCTGTGGTGTAGGTTGCAGATGCGGTTTGAATCCTGTGTTGCTGTGGGTGTGGTGTAGGCCAGCAGCTAGCCTGATTTGACCCCTAGCCTAGGAACTTCCATATGCCGCAGGTGTGGCCCTTAAAAAAAAAAAAGACATGAAGGAGAAGAGGAGGAGGAAGAGGAATAAGAAGGAGGATGAGGAGGAGATGAGGAGGAGGATGAGGAAGAGAAGGAGAAGAAGGAGGAGAAGGAAGAAGAGGGTAAGGAGGAGAAAGATGATGAGGAGGAGGAGGAGGAAGAAGAAGACGAAGGAGAAGAATATATACTCCACCTACTCAAAAAGGTTTTTTTCTTTTCAGGGCTGCAACTGCAGCATATGGAAGTTCCCAGCCTAGGAGTCAAATCTGGGCTCCAATTATGATCTACCCCACAGCCACGGCAACACCGGATCCAAGTCCCATCTACAACCTGCATAGCAGCTCATGGCAATGCAGGATCCTTAACCTGCTGAGTGAGGCCAGGGATCAAACCTATATCCTCATGGACACTGTGTTGAGTTTTTAACCTACTAAGCCACAACAGGAACTCCCACAAAGGTTGTTTTGAAGAAAAATATGAGATTATCTCAGTGGACTTGCTATAAATGGTAGGGAATGTTTATGACTCTATAAACAATCACAAATTCAGTAATCACGAATTCATGGATCCACAACTTACTAAGCATCTATTACCTGTAGGCACTATCTACACATAATAGATGATCAGTAAAATCACCTCTGTAGAGTTAGGAGAGAGAAATAGGTATACATTGAAGTAAAAGGTGTTCAATGCCATAATCTAATTAATAAAGCACAAGCTTAAGAGTGCTGGCTAGAGTTAGACCATGTGGGCCCCAATCCAGTTCTACTTCTTACTAAATGTGTGACCTAAGACAAGTTTCTTAACTGTTCTGCCATTTGGTTTCATCATCTGTAGAGTTAAGATGATTAGTAGCTGTCTTACAAGGAATAAATGAGATAAAGCTTAAACATTTATTGAAGAGTGAATATATAGATTAAACATCCAATAAACTGTCACTATTTACTCCTGTTCTGCATAATGACAAGGTGCCATTGTCTACCTAGGAGAGCAGTGGGCAAGATGGGAAAGGCTTTTCAAGCTGGAGGCACAGCATGGCAGACACTGTAGCATAAAAGAGCATGCAGCAATGCAGGGAAATAAAGAGCTTATTACAGGCTGCAGCCAAGACTGAGTGCATAATTGCAATTGCAGGAGTTGAGCTTGGATGGGGAGGGATGATCTTGTTATGCCATGCGAAAGAGTTTAGAGTTGTGTTTAGTTCGTGTGTAGGCCATAGAAAGCCGCAGAAGCACTCTGATCAGGGAAAGGTCAGGATTGGTTTTTGCTTCAGAATGATCACTTTGGTAGCTGGATGTAGTGTGGGCTAGAAAGGAAGCAGAGAGAACAGTTAAGAGATTGTTGCAAAAGTCCATGCAAGCGATCATGAGAGCTCAAAGCAAGGAACAGGGATGCAGATGAAGAGGGGGAGAAAAAGACAAAAACTTTATAAGGAGGAACATCAACAGGATGTGTGCATCACTTGGTGGCAAGAATGGGATGATTAACAGTGAAGACATGAAGGTGAGTTGTGCACTTCAGCCTCCAAATCCTCGGTTTTATAGCAGCACCAGAATTGCATTTAACCAGAACTTTAAGATAATGCATTTATCTTAGCTGGGTAGAATATAAAGGTAGAAAGAGTCTTGGTGAGAAATTCTACTGTTGAGTGGTCTGAGGATATCACAGGGAAGATGGAATGGAGGCCAGTGCTCTTCCAAGTATAATTTGTAGGTCTGTGTCATCTGAGAACTGCTTGTTATTGGTCTGCACAAAGATAAAGTGCTAGCACTAGAAATTACATCAACCTCATCACTAATCCATTCTATTCCACTGACCATGTTTTGTAGCAAGATTTTTTTGAAGGAAGTGATCAGATTTACACGTTAGTGCAAGATCCTTATCTTGTTGCAGACCCGTGACAAAGAGTTAACTGATTGTACCAGTTTTAGAGCACGGCTTCTGCAGCCCTGATGTAGATGATGCTATAGATTTGAGGTCTGATGAGAGGCTTTTGCTTCAGTTCCCGATCTGAGAGTAGACACGTAGAGCTGTTGGTAACTAAAGACATCATCAGTGGTGAGGTTGCAGAGAGGTGGGACAGAGATGAGAAGAAGGCTGTATTAGTTTGCTGGAGCTGCTGGTACAAAGTACCACAAACGAGGTGGCTTCAACAACAGAAATTGACTGTCTTACATCTGTTAGCAGGGCTGGGTCCTTCTGAGGGCTGTGAGTTGGAATATACTCCATGCCTGCCCCCTAGCTTCTGGCCATCTTTGGTGTTCCTTGACTGTAGAAGTATCACTTCAGTCTCAGCCTTCTTCACGGGCTGTTCTCCCTGTGTACTTGACTCTGTGTCTAAACTTCCCTTTAATAAAGACACCAGTCATAATGGATTAGGGTCCACCCTAATGAGCTCATCTTAACTAATTACATTCAAAAAGACTTTATTTCTGAATTAGGTCACATTCTGAGGTATTTCAGGGTTAGGACTTCAACATATGGGCTGGGGGAGGGGTACGTGGGGGGACAAAAATCAACCCATGAAGATAGTCAAGGATGGAGACATGAAAAACACCAATATTTAAGATTTAGATGCTCACCATATCCTGCCGGACACTACGAGCTCTGTTCAATGCTCATGTACCTCAACTTTTCAACCAGATCGATAGCTTCCTAGAGATCAGAAAAGCTGTCTAAAATGTCTTTCCATATTTTGCCTACAGAATTTTAGTGAGTTTCTTGTATGTTGAAGTGGTTCAAAACAATGTTGTCTGATGATGTATAACAAACAAAAATTGAATATGGAAGAGCCCTCAAGAAATGTTTTGAACACAGTATGTTGTGACACACTGCCTTATAGACAACAGTTGCTGTACTTGTCAGAAAAATCGCCAAAGGAGATGTTCAAGATATATTTCAACTCATTTGCTTAAACAACTCTATGCCTACCATCCACACCAAAAGGCTGTTCTTCTGTATGGGCAACAGAAGGCATAATTATTTGCAAGAATTTTCAATGTTTTTCTTTGCTTTCTCAAGTAGCACAGTAGATTCTCCATACCACTATACTTATCTGCCAAAAGCCTATTGTTTTTGTGGGGAGAGGGGGAAGTGCTATGGCCCCTGGAGGGTTTGAAACCTAGCATGTGCTCCTTGAAAACTTAGCGTTTAAAAAAAGAAGTTAACTGCAAAGTATCTCAGAACTTTCCTATTGCATGAAATGTTCCCGAGAAACATCAAATGACAGGTTGGGATTTTCTTCCCATAGGCTGCTAGAGGACGTCAATACATTATCAGTTTGCTGCATATCTCTAAATTTTGAAAGAGTAGCCGGAAGCTTGCACATTTAAGGGCTTGATAATTCAATTTATTTTTCAAACCTTTCAAATGTCTTCCCTGCTTGTTAAATGAAAGCAATGGCTTAGCTAAGATAATTTTCCCTTTTGACTAGCGAAAGGTATCAGAAAAATCCATACTTAAGCAGTTCTATTTTATAGGTATTTCACACTCATCTTACATTCTTATTACCACAACCAAGATGCAATAGCACTGTAGTCATTATTTATTTATATCGTAACTACATTTGAAAAGGACTTTAGATAGCTTATAATGAGAGAGAAAATAGTGCCAAAACCTCCTAAGAGAATAAAAGTAGAGAAAAGAAGCAAGAGCATATTTATTTATGTCTAAATATACAGAACTTCAATTCTATTATATAACTCTGGCAACACTGAAATTTAACAATGTTTTCAACAGCCTAAATTTTACTATAGTGCTGATGACTGCTCATTTTCTTTTCTTCAGAAAGAACTAATTCAGATAAAACATATGCCCAATATGGAGATTTAGTTCTCACCTTAGCTTAAGGTTTGGTCACTTTAAACATACACCAGAGTGATTCAATTTCAAGTGAGATTCAGTCACAGCAAGAAATTCCTAATTGCTTATGATCTTTGAAAGAAGATATTTCTCTATAACAGATCTAGAAATGTAGTATAAATAAACCAGGCTGGGAGGTGATTTATGGTGCATTTCTGCAAAATAAATTATTTTAAAACTATGTGGTAATCGGCTTACCCGCCATGTTTTCCACTAAGAATATTTTATAAAAGTATGTAAGTTGCGTCTCCATGATGGTGGCAGACTGTATTTAAAAACTCCTTCACTGCCTCTCCTTAGAAACTTCCTAGGAAATAAAGCATCAGTGCAGAATTTCAATAGTCAACAAGAACCTACTTTACAAGAACATACTATGTTCCGGGCACTGTTTGAAGAGATGGAGAATCAAAGAGGAATAAAGTATGATCCCTGTCTTTGGGATTCCTAGTGTCAATGAGGGGCACTCATTGAAAAGGTAATTTAAAATATAACATATAGGAGGAAATGTAGAAATTGACTAGGGGATTAGAGGAGCATTCAGTCTGATATAATGGTTTGGGTAAGGTATCTTAAAGGAGATACCATGTGAGCTAATGAAGGCACAAACAAGAGCAAATTAGGAGAAATGAGAAAGATATTCTAACATAAGGAACAGCATGAGCAAAGGTATTGTAGTTTAAAATATCATGGGGGCATTTGGTGGAAAAAAAGCAAGAATACTGTTATTATTATCATTGGAATATTTGTTGAATATTTATCATATATTAAGGACTTGTTAAGAAGTTAACATAATTTCTTTCTTGAAACACTCATGATTATTTTAGAGATGAGGAAACGAAGAGTTAAAGAAATTTGATAATGCACCCAAGACCACATAGCTACTAGGTCACAAAACTGACCATGGATTTGAACCAGAAACTGAGGGCCTGTAAAGTGTCTTAAGAAAAAAGGAATGGGGATATGTTGTACTCTCAACCTCATTTATCCTATACACGATGCTATAATGGCAATCATTGCCTTCCTGGTCCGTTTATCATGTCAATGATGACGATCATGATGATGCTGGCCATAATGAGTATCAGGTTTACTAGGGTCAGTACATCATAATTTCATGGATAAAAACAACACAAAACTGCACATATCAACTAAGCGATAATAAGAACACTTAGCACATGCCAAGAACTGTTCCAGTAGCTTCACTGTATTATCTCACTTAATTTTCATAAGAACTCAGTGATGGAGGTACCGTTAGTTATCACCACTTAATTGATGAGTAAACTGAGTAAGAGAGTTCAAGCAAGTTGCCCCAAAGCCAGTCTGAGGAATGTCCAGGAAAGCAAACCTAGTCATTCAAGTTTCAGAGTCTCTGCTCTTAACCACTGTCCTTCACTATCCATCATACGTCAAAAGCAATGACCAGACTTTAAACCGTTGATTGAGTTTATTCCCTTCTCTTTACCTGCTAACAACAGAGAAGTAATTCTGCCTCATGCTTGGACTGACAAAAAATTAATAAGGTAATTCTGATTGTCAACCCTCTAATTCTACAGAGACTATAAATCATCTGATCCTAAGAGAGACACTGCTGCCAGAGGCAGGGAACAGAGAGTTCCTAATTCCAGTTCTTTTTCTTGGATACGTTACAGAGGCCAGAGTCAGACCATCCATACCTGTGCAGCAATGGCAAGAAGAGAAGGTGTTCATAAGAACCAGATAGCTGGTGTCCTACCAGATATGTATATGTGTGTGTGTGTGTGTGTGTGTGTGTGTGTGTGTATAAAATGTTCCTCTTAGAACAAGCATAATTTTAGTTAACAGTGATTAGCATTCCATTATTTAAGTTATGGCTAGTAGTCTCATTTCTATTGCTTTTTTGCAGACTCATAGAAACTCAGTTGAGCTCTGCTACATCTTCCAATTGTAAGACAGAATTTTTTTTTACTTGAAATATGTTGAAGGTTTTAAATGTTGAGAAATAATTTTAAAATGGAAAAATACATTGTAGACAAAATGAAATACACGTGTGGGTCAGTTTCATTCAAGCTGAATTTCTTGTATAGTCTCCAACCTTGTAAATTTTTAAGATCTCACCCTACTCATCTACAATTTTAGGTAGTTGGACAAAGCAAACTCTAACTTTATCTCTAACCATCTCAGATTCCTTGTAGACAATTCCTTATTTTGTAATGTGAAAACATACCAAATACAATTTTGAATGAAATTGTGTCTTATATAATGAGTAACCAAATTGTCCAGAAAGAAATATTAACCGTTACACGCGGAGATGAGAGTACAGATCATCTGAGGCTTCCCCATCCCCTTTGCATAAGGCAGATGAAGCAATCACCCCAGAGACAGAAGATGACTTGCCTGCCACTGGAGATTTATTAGTGGTAGAGTTTGAGCTAAAACACTGTTCTCAATATGTATTTCTCTTCACCAGCCAGCTTTCTTTATTCTGTCAAGGAAGTCACTTGAACTCCTAGATCCAGCCATGCCTGCAGTCAATGACCCTGCCCTGGATTTTTCAATTACATGCACCAATAAATCTTTCCCCTCGCCCTTATTTTCCTATTTATGTAGCCACTTCAGTGGTTTCTGTCACTTGGATCAAATGAAATGGACTAACAGTCCCACAAACAATGACTCCTTTCCACATACCTGCTACCTCATGCTCTTCTCCAGACTAGAATACCTGTTTTTCCTTGGTTTACACAAATCATGCAAATTCAATGAAGATTTTCCCTACTGCTACATCCAATCCTGTGTGCATGGGGTACACATGCATGTGTGCATGGGGTACATACTCTCTCCCCTTCTCCTACTTTACTATTTGTAATAAGCATCTTACAGTCAAACACTATCTTATTCTCAACTCATTTGACACATATGTATGTTATCTTCCAAACTAGAACAGAAGCTCGCCAATTCAGAAGCATAACTCAAAGCTCTCTTCTGATTCTGCCACCAAGCCTGGGGGGGGGTTCTTGATGCAATGAGTGACTGGTCTTTTTTTTTTTTTTTTTTAGAACTTAGGTCTAAGTTAATTGAACTCTCCTAACCACTCCAACTTAAGTTTAGCATAGACACCTGGCCCCACTGGGTCTATTTTATAGCCTATGTCTTAAATTTGTTTTTCCAGGACAATAACCTTGGAATCATCTGACTTTACACAGTATAATTTTTTAGGAATGAAAGATAAAATTTCCTTCCTTTTTTAGTCCAGTTTTAGGTGAGCAAATGGCTATTTTAAGTGTGTAATGAGGCAAGAACTTCTCTTATTACTTTCTTGGTATTCTGCATCTTCAGACTGTCTCAGCCAGTTCCAGTGCATAACAGTTCCTGCCCAGCACAGCAAGAAGATTGGAGGTGGGGTATGCCAAAAAGCATACTTAAGATATTCAATTCTTTCCCTGAAGAAGAGGAAAATGTATTATTCTTTTTGAAGGAATCCTACCTTAACAGTTATTTAAGCTAGGTTTTCTCAAAAGGTGAGAATATTTTATTTTTAAATCCTGGTACACTGACAAAGCAACTCTTATGAATTTTTGAATAGTGGAGCTAAACCCAATGCTTCAAAGTGTATCTGAATGGATACATCACCATTATTCATTTAAAGCACACACACACACACACACACACACACACACACACACAGATATAGTCACCTCGCAGTGGATTTTAAATTTTATGAAAGTTATGGGCTTTTGAGTCATAATGGAACAACCAAGTCCAAGAAGTAAATCAATAAAAATGGAATTTCTGTGGCTAACAGTGACTCAACGTTAGCCATAATTTCAGGGCAATATATAAGCTGAATCACATGGAAATGAGTAACCTGAACTTAGAACACACTTGGTCTAGTCATAAAGTCCTCTTGAATGAACAAGGAGTTCACATAGAAGAGACACAGTTTTAGGACTTCCCCCTCTGTCTGCTCATATACGTAGAGATGCACATGAACACACACTTACAAATGTGCACATAATATTCATTTTGGACATTTGCAATCCAGCCACTATGAATAATTCCTAGTGCATTAAAAAAAAACTGGTCATGTCGATCTAAACATCACACAGAATTATTTTCAATGCCTACTTTAACATTCCCTCAATAACATCTATAAGTAGCTAGTTCACATGAGGTAGCTACCCATCACCATTACTACCTAATCTAGAAACACATGGTAGATCTCTGCCATGCCACCTTCAAGGTATTCACTCTATCACTCTGACACAAATAAAGAAGAAACCTCAGAACTGTTTTAAAAATTGTCATTTATCAGCTGTTGAAACACACATTGTTGAAAGCCTGGTGACCAAGTTTTAGTTTTGATCGTAAATTATCATTACCAGAAGGTTATATTTAGATTCACAGTAGTGCAAGGAAAATATACCTACAGCTGATAAAACATGTTTCACCAAGTCTGTTTAACGTCCCTTCTTTTAACGTCCCCTTTCCAACGGGGAAGATGTTGGAAAGCCTCGGCATTCTCTTTCTCAGTAAAAGTGAAAGCAAATAATGATATATCATAGTGACCCAGCAAAGGTACCTTTTCCCTCTGCTCCTTCCTAATTGTTCCTCTGAGCTAAAATACTCTTTCTTTTTTTCCAGCTCAAACTACATAGAAACACTGACAACAGTCTGCTGTTCAGATTTACCAACTTGACAGCCCACTTCTCTCCTTCATATTCTTTATGAAGTTAGTATTAGATGCTAATTTTGCCCATGTTGACTATTTGATGGGTGCCCAAAGGGGGACAGGCAGGCTTCTCTCAATTCAAATAGAAATAACCCTGGGTAAATAAGTACACTAGACATGTTGTCAGGATACTAGCCTTCTGTTTTTCATTTTAGAATATTTCTGGCCAGTGTTGCCTATTAAAAAATAGGATTTGAAATCAGAGAGCTCCATGCCTAAATTCCCACTCTTTCACCTGTCTACCTAGAATTTTAGGCAAATTACAAAAACTCTCTGGGCCTCGGTTTTCTCTTCTAAAAATGAGGACAGTAATTCCTACATTGTTAAGGCTATAAGGAGAACTTAAAATGTTCTAAGAAATAGGAATTTAAGTTAAAAACCTAAGGAAATTTAAATAAGCTATACATTTTAGTTAACAACAATGTATCACTACTTGTCCTTTAATTGTAACACATGTGCTATACTACTCTAAGGGGGAAAACTGTGTCTAGGGTGTATGGGAACTCTCTGTGATATTTTCTCAATTTTTCAGTAAGTCTAAAACTCTTCTTAAAAATGGTCCAAGATAAGTGCTTTTCACAAGGTAGATACTTGAAAAATGGTAGCCAGTGTAATGACACAGTCTATTTGGTTTCATAAACTCTATTAAACTCTGTATAATATTTCCTTTCAGTTTTATTGAGATATAATTAACATGTAGCATTGTGTAACTTTAAAGTATACAGCATGATGACTTGACAATATGACATTTTCTTTTCTCCAATTCAGCAATTCTTTTTTCATAGGCAGATTGTTCTCTGCCCCCTGCCCCTTGTTACTCTATCCTCTTTCTTGACATCATTTTTCCTCTTTTTCTAGTTCATCCATTTCTATTATACTATAAACTTATGTTTGCTCTAAAACTAGCCAATATTTCTCCAAGACTAATTTCAGTTTATCAATCTTATTTGTTGGCTTTAAATTTCACAATGATTATAAAACTTTTAGTTATTTTTACTAATTGCTCCTTTAAAAAAAGAATTCAAGTCCCAAGCTTTCTGTTTGGAGAAAAACAGCAGAATAGCCTTTTCCAGAAAGGCACTAAACTTAGATATAGTTATGGAAGAGTTTGTTTTCTTTGTAATAAAAAGACAGCTATTCAGCTTCCCAATACAGCTAACAGCCCTGAGGCAGCTTTGCTGGGATATGTATTTAGCAGTAGTCTGCTGCAATAACTAAAATAGTTTGACCAAATGCCAGTGTTATGAATCTGTCCCAGAGTTCCTCTGAATGTTAAGGTCATGTGTAAAAAGAGAACTCACTTGCCCCTCAAAAGCAGAACTTTGGATCCAGGTACAACATACCAGATCAGATAAACTAGCCTCATGATGATCTTTCTCAGGTGGCTGAAGGTTCTCTTTAGAAAAACTGTGTCTTTATGAGAATGGCTTTCTTTCCCCATTCTGATGCTAGATTTAGAAGGACAAAGCTGTAGAGCCTTTTGATACAGCTTTAAATTTTTTCTTTAAGTGACAATAGTTTTCAATACCAAAAGAACAGGACATTTTTAGTGGGTGTGGTTATTAACAGATTTTGGAAATGAACTTCTCCTTCTATAAAGACACAATTAACAGCATAATTCCAATCTGAAACATGAATCAGGCCCTGTGGACCCAAGACCCAACCTTAAAAAAATATTCAAAAACTCTTACTGTTCTGAGAATGCTTTTGCTCTACTGTAGTTGAAAACACTCAAAATACAGGTTGAAAAAGCAAGCGACCACTGATGGGAGGGGGCGGGGGTCAAGAGTCAATTGTGTAGCCCACCTGCGCTTTCTCAACCAGGAAATGAGTTTTATTTTCAATAAGCAACCTTGTGAGAGCTGAAACAAGTCATCAGCTCTGGGCAGTGTTTGTACATATACAAGCAAAACAAACAGAGAAACCTGTGCTAACTCAAGATAAGAGTGGATAAATATAGGAAAACCTAACACTCTACTACAGGCAACATATAATTAAGCCTTAAATGACAGCAACCGAGAAATTCACTAGTTTAAGAAAGTGGTCTTCCAACCTTGAAGGGGTTACCGCTGGCTTTAACCGCCCCTCTGGGGGTTTAACTAGCGTTTCTGATACTTCAGCTGCTTCAGATTTGTCTAAAAGAGACAGAACAGTTTCTTCACTAACTCATTGCAGCTGGGTACCTGACCCCTTCTTCTAGTCGGTTCGCCGCCACTGGCCCTCAACCTGCAGTAACTAAACACTCCTTTCTCCAGCTGATAGAAATAGGCACTTTTGTTCTCATCAAAGGTAGTCCGGAGCCGCCTCAGCCTTGCCCTAGCCTAAGACACAAAAAGCTTTTGATGCTTGTAATTGCGAGGCTATTTGCTGCTGCACTTTTTCAAGCTAGCAGCTGCAGGGCTTGGAGAGCATCGGAGAGCCCGAAGGTGGCGGCGAAGTCACCTTGGGATGAGGAGAAAGGGTCAAAGGGAGGAAGGCAGTGGGAGCTGACCCCGGCTGAAGGATCAGAGAGCGCGCACCAGCTCTGGAGTTCGGGAGCAGGAGGAAGGGAAACTGGCGGGAAGCCCGGCCAGGGAGAAGCGAGGTCCATGGACCCCAAGGCAATCCTAGTCAGCGATCAGCTGACCTGGGCGGAGGTAATAGGGTGCCCTTCGCAGAGTCACGGGAAGCTTCGCCTTCCGGGCCCGTTTTCCCCCGCCTGCCCCTGCGGTTGCTGTCAGCCCGGGTTAGCATGAGCGCAGCTCGGAGGCGCTCTTCTCACTGCTCAACCGAGCCCCCACCTGCCAGGCGCCCCCGCCCGCCCAGCGCACGCCCAGGAGGGCGGACCCGGAGCTGCGCGCAGCCGCCCGCCGCCGGAGAGTGCTGGGAGCCGGGGAAGCGAGCCAGGCCTCTCGGGGAGCTGGGGTGCAAGTCACTCCCCGAGCCTACGGGGCCACAAAGCGGGACTTGCTCGCTTCGCTCACTGGCAGGGCCAGGCTCTGCTCTCCGGGCCCCTTGCCGGTCCGGGGCAGCTCCTGGCTTGCTCCACGCTGGGGCGGGGGTGGGGGGGCCGGCCTCGGAGAGGTACCCTCTTAGCTCCTTCCCCAGGGCGCGGTCTCTTCTCCAGCTGCGCCGCCAGCTCCCATTGTTCGCCCCGCCCGCATGGCAATGTCCCGGCGCTGCTCCCTGGGCCTCCCCGGCGCACCTACCTTCTGCTGCCGCCGAGCCATGTCAGTGGGCTGCTTGGCGTTGAAGGGGTAGGCGATGCAGCGCATCACGAACACATAGAGCTGCAGCCTCTTCTTCCTTTCCTCCTCCTCCTTCTGCAGCCGCTCCAGCTCCTCCTTCTCTTTCTCGCTTACCACCGACGGGCTGGGGCTGGAGGGCCGGCCGCCACCTGCACGGCTACTAGGTTGCAGCCCCCCGACCCCGCCGCCGCTACTCGCGCCGCTGCCCCCGCCGCCGCCGGCGCCCATCCCGGCCCCGGCGCCGACACCGCCGCCGCTCCCCAGCCCGGCGCCGCCGCCCGAGCCCTCGCTGGTGCGACTGGGAGACAGGCGCGCCCCGGACGCGGCCGAGCCGAGCACCTCCTTGCCGCTCTCCTCCTCCACGATCTCATCCGATTCCTCTTCGCTGGAAGAAGGGTCCAGCATGGTGGCGCCTGGGGAGAGGGGTCCTTGGAACCCCTGGCTTGGGGTGCAAAAGGTGGGGGGCGCTGGAGGCGGCTGGGGGTCGGCTCTCCGGGATGGACGCTTCTCCCCAAATCAGGGAGCGAGCGCGCCGATGCTCAGCCTCGGTCGCCGCTCGACTGCTTCCTCCGCCTGATGGTCGCCAGCTGGGCTCAGACCCAGGAGCACGAGGGGAGGAGGGGAAGGGAGAGTTGCGTCCGTGGACCCGAGGTGGGCAAGTGAGAGAGTCAATTGAGAGCTCCGAGCCCGCAGCCGGATGCCATCTGCAGCCTCTGAAGGAGGCGCCTCCAGAAAAGATGCCGAGTGTTGCAAGCTGTCGATGCAGCCTAGAGCCGAAGAGGCATCTTGCCGATTGGGGAGGGAGCGGCGCTTACGTGTTTATTGGCTTAACTCTCCCGTGTCCACAGCGTAAAGGGTGGCTGCAGAGGGCTGGAACGGGGAGAGTGCGGAGCGTCCCCAAAGTCTCAGAGCTTCCGTACTGACCCTAATGCTTTCCCGCCCTCCTCACCCCCCATCCCGTTTTGGATAATTTCCTCCTCGACTCCCAGCTCTCCAGGTTTCTGCCTCTCTCCTCCTTTCGCGGACAAAAAGTTTTGGGAGGTAGGAGGAAATAGACAAACCAGTGATTACTTCTTGTCAGCAAAGAGTGGGCTATTTGAGACACTAACTTCAGAGATCTAAGAGGAAGTCGGCGAGATCTTACACGGGGAAAAAAAAAGCTATTTTTTTAATCCACAGCGTTATTCACACCTGGGGCAGTGAGGCTGCGCAGAGTGTTTGTCCCACCTGTGTAAACTCTGATGCCAGCAATTTACATACGCCCATTCTCATTAAAATAAAAATGAATCAAATTTCGAGCATGCAACTTAACTATTTAAGTAGAAGCCCTGCCCCTGTCTACCCCGCAAAAGCTATGATGAACAATTTTCACTTCCGAGAATTGGCAATACTTTATGCTGATGTGAGCCTACAAGAAAAATAGAAGGGTTTGTGATTGCTCAGTCCTTCCTCCATTCTGGCTCGCTGGAAGATCTGGGTGGAGGAGTGGGTACCCCAACATTAGATAAAGACACCGTAAAGAATTCAGGCATCAACAACTAGTGCGTTGACTGTCACACTGTTTTCCTTCCTGCCTCTCGGTTATCTATTAATTCAAAGCAGCAGATGGTGCCTTCCTTCCCCCTGCTCCTTTCACTTAAGCCAATAAACCCAGTGGATGGGGGGAGCTAGCCAGCGTGCTGAATCTAATCAGCGACCCGCAGAAGGATTGAAAATAAACCGGGACCATCCACCCTTGGGTCTTAAGCTATCTTGAGACCTCTCTTCACTTCCCCTCACCCTATCTCCTACATTTATGTATTTTCAAGGCTCTAATTATTCGTAGAGACTCGTGGGAGTTATTGTTAAAGTGTAGTGTGAATTTAAAGTTTACATCACATCTGTTTTTATGTATTTTAAATTTTACCATGAGTTTTACTGTAGTCTTTGATATTCAAGAGAAACTTTTTAGCTAGTCTGAGACTTAAAAATGAATTTAAAACAGCATCTAGTTCCACATTAATTCCAACAGTCTGTTTAATTTTTAAAATTATGTAATATATTCATGGATCATACTTGACTTCATCACCATACTCACCTCAAGGACAAAATTTCTGTGGTCATTATGCATTCTGTATTATTTAAAATAAGTAACCCAGCAATGTAGACATTTTTACACTTTGGCAGTTCTCACTTTTAAATTTTTCTAAAGATGTAAAAGATGTTCAAATTAGGTTGTGCTGGTTTCCCTAGAACAGGAAATATAGTAGGCCAATCATTCAATCAATCAACCTTTAGTCAGCCTCTTTTTATGAAATGAGTATTGTCCTAGGGATAAGTGGGAATTTTAGAAGACATTCTCTTAAAAAGTCTATAATCTCCCTTGGAAAGACAGAATAAACTCGTGAAAAATATTGACAGCACTTTTTTTCAAGGCAATATATCAATAAATTCAAGTTAGTAAACTGCTAAAAGCTTGCTTGAATGAAACAACTGGGAATGGAAGAGAATTATATATTTCAAAAAAAGAGAGAGTTAGATTTTATGGATAGGAAACATAAGAATAGATGGTAAAAAGAGAAAATATTACAAACGGAAAAAGTGATTTGCAAAGCCATAGTGATAGGACAAGTAAAGTACAGTGTTATGGGGGTGGTATGGGAGTAGGAAAGGGAGAAGTGAGAAGGAAAAAAAAAAGTGAAATAATAATCCATTTGGTCAAATGGGAGGGTCATTTTTCGGACACAAAGAAAAAAGCCACAAATTATTATTTAAGAAGAATGGCAATTTACTCGAAGAGCAGACAAAGCCATTTACTAACTAGATAATGCTTCTTTAAGCAAGATAAGGCATTTAAGTATCATCATTTTAGGCACTGGTTCTGTCTTTAGAACCAGTTGGAATTTTTCAATCACTGTAACAAAGTTTAGTTTATATTTACAATTTTTTCTGGAGTTTTGTGGGGGTTTTGCAGTTAAACTCATTAAAACATAAACTTGGTATCTACATTTTTAATCATATAAACCTACGACTTGGATGTTATATATGACATTACTTAGTTAATTCTAACCCTCTGCTCAGGAGCATACAGCCATGACTCTTTAATCAAAGAGACTTAAAAAGAATTTTACTGGAAATACTTTTGTAATTTTTTGAAAAGGTATACATTGGTGAATTTTTAAATGTGCATCCTTTCAAAGATATTTTTTACCTTAGCTGAAAGTCAATCATTGTCCTTGGAGATATTACAACTCTTTGCTACTGCCGATGGTAAGATGTGCCAACCAGAACTCCTTAGGCTTTCTTAGATGCAAGTTTTGACGAACAAAGAAGAAAGTAACCCTAGAACACCTCCAAAGGTTAACACATGGATGTTAATACTTGTCAACCTTTTGTTAACATCCGTGTTCTTCTTTTAAAAAAATACAATTCTACCATTGATTCTGATAAACATAAGTATTTATATCCTTAAACAAGCTATTTTAGGTGCTTGAATGCTTGCCCCCAACTCCAGTTCTGCTTCCTACGAAACTTGAATAATCTTAAGGTGATAAAATAAATTTTAGGCAGCCATCTGGATACCATAGCATAGAAGTAGAAGTTACAACATTGAATTTTTTAATTCCATCCACTAAAGCAAAGTCTAGAGGAAATGGAAATGACTGAGATGTTAAACTGAGGTTTTATAACATAGACCTTGATTATTTCTAGACTCATTCTCCTCTGAAGTATTTGCTGTGATTGTGTGAAAAGCCACAGGATGAGGGAATATCTGACTTGGTGGAAATCAATAGACACTTGGTAAAAAGCAATAAGTTCTTTATGTAACTCATATAACATGTTTCAACAAATACAACTGAGTTCAACATCCATTTTATTGTTTTTCCATGTGTTTGGCCAAATTAAATATATTTTTTAAAATCTCACAATAAGTTTCATATGATCTAGATGTACTCATCTCATCCAATCAATATTTCTTTCTTTTTTTTTTTCTCTTGCGCCATAGGAAGCTTCCCAGACTAGGGGTTCAATCAGAGCTACAGCTGCCGGCCTATACCACCGCCACAGCAACACAGGACCCAAGCCACATCTGTGACCTACACCACAGCTCACAGCAACGCTGGATCTTTAACCCTTTGAGTGAGGCCAGGGATCAAACCCGCAACCTCATGGTTCCTAATTGGATTCATCTGGGAACTCCCCAGTCAGTATTTCTTTTTTTTTTTTTAATTTAAGAATAGCTCACAAGCACCAAAAAGGATAAATTTGAAATTTGTGGGCTGCCTAAGGTCAAGTTAAATATGTGGGTTCTCTATCCAAGCAGTTCTGCCTTTGCCACTTAACAGCAGCTATTCTGAGAAAAATATTCAAGGACTCAGACTCAGTTTCCTCTTCTATAAAATGAGGGGAGTGGTCCTCACTTCCTTTGGAATGATAAAAAAATTAAAATTGGATGTAAAATGAAAACTATTTTTTCAACAGATTTTAGGTTTAAACATTTTTTTCAACTGGTAGAGAAGGATTTGTAAGAAATAAGGGGGCTAGAAATTGGATACACTTAAGTAGAAGGAAAACAACATTAAAAAATCAAATAACCCAACTTTCTCACATTACCTACAGAAATAAACTAAAATGGATTAAAGATTTAAAAATAAGACCTGAAACCATAAAACTCCTAGAAGGAAATAGAAACACAGAAGTATGCTCTTTGACATCAACCTTAGCAATATTTTGGGGGTTATGTCTCCTCAGGCAAGGGAAATAAAAGCAAAAATAAACAGATGACACTACATCAAACTAAAAGCATTTGCCCAGAGAAGGAAACAATCAAAAAAAAAAAAAAAGGCCACCTGCTGGATGGGAGAAGATATTTGTAAATGATAAGTGTAATCAGGGGTTAATATACAAAATATTACGCAACAATATCATACAACTCAACATCAAAAAAAACAAAACAAAACACCCAGTTCAAAAATGGGCACAGGACTTGCATGGACAGTTTTCCAAAGAAACCATAGAGATGAAAAACAGGCACATGAAAAGATACTGAACATCACTAATTACCAGAGAAATACAAATCATAATCACATGAGATTTCACCTCAGATGATTCAGAATGTTTATCATCAAAAAAACAAGTAACAAGTATGGGAGAAGAAGAAAAGGGAACCCTTGTGCGCTGTTAGTAGAAATGTAAATTGGTGCAGCCACTACGGAAAACATTATAGAAGTTCTTCAAAAAATTAAAAATGAAGCTGTCATACCATCCAGCAATTCCACTCCTGGATTCTTATCTGAAGAAAACAAAAACACTAATTTGAAAAGATGTATGTACCCTTACGTTCATTGTAGCATTATTTACAATAGCTAAGATATGGAAGCAACCTAAGTGTCCACCGATAGATGAACAGATAAAGAAGATATGATGTATGTGTACAATTGAATATTATTCAGCCATAATAAAGAATGAAATCTTGCCATTTGCTGCAACATGAATGGACCTAGAGGGAATTGTGCTAAGTGAAATAAGTCAGAGAAAGACAAATACTACTTGAGTTCACTTGTATGTAAAAAACTGCAAAACCAAACAAATGAGCAAATGTAACAAAACAGAAGCAGTGTCAAAGACATAGGTGGTTGTAATGTCTAGAAATATTCAGTCACTGCATTGTGCACCAGAAACTAACATAGTTTCAGAGGTCAATTATACTTCAAAAACAAACTCAGTTTAAGAAAGATTAGATTTGTGGTTACCTGAGGCAGGGGATGAGAGGAAG
Organism: Catagonus wagneri; assembly: GCA_004024745.2. NCBI lineage: Eukaryota > Metazoa > Chordata > Mammalia > Artiodactyla > Tayassuidae > Catagonus > Catagonus wagneri. Next base: position 45,656,058 of record PVHT021183699.1, read on the forward strand.
ATAAATTAAGTAAAGGTAGTCAAAAGGTACAAACTTCTAGTTATAAGTACAAGTGATGTAATACATAACATGAGAAATAAAATTAACATTGTTGTATGTTATATGTGAAAGTTAAGAGAGTAAATCCTAAGGGTTCTCGTTATAAGGGAAAACACTTTTTTCTTTTATTTTGTATCTGTATGAGCTGATGGATATTCACTTAAATTATTGTGGTAAACATTTTATGATATATGTAAGGCAAATCATTTTCCTATACACCTTATACTTAGTGCTATATGTCAATTATATCAATACAACTGGAAGAAAAAGGGGAAAATCACATAATTCAGAAATAGATCCTTAAATAATAGAATTATTTGCTTATTTATTTAATTGGTCCCTGGATTGTTTTAGATAGTATTTTCAGGTCCTTAGAGAACGTTTTATTTTGTTTGCAAAACTTGCTCTTCATCATTACTCTTTATCATATAATACTTCTTACTAAAGTGAAATGAAATGGGTTAGTATAGAATAAAGGGGTAATCTTAAGACTAAAATAATGGAATCAAGACACACAAAAAACATTTTCTTTTACTCCAGGCAACAAAACGAAATGTTTTGGAGTGATAAATAACACTACTTACACGAATTGGTCTAAGAAAAACACCTTATCAGTTAAGATGATAAAGAAAAATAGAACAATATATTTGATTATATTTAACTTGAATTCTGAAAACCAACCATTCTCAAAGGTAATCCCATTTCTTATGCATACAATTTCTTTCAACGGAAGTGGGAGCTAGATGTGGTATGGACCGAAGTGAAGTTTTTACTGGTGTTTCCATGGATAAAGTGAAGGACTGAGTCTTTTGCATTGACTCTAGGATATGGTGACAAGACAATAAATAAATGGGGAAAAAATACTTGCATAGCTGTTTCCATATAAGATGTTAGGGAAACAATTTCTCTCATTAGCTCAGTTCTCCAATTTGGCTTACATTGGTATATGTGACATCATATTTTCACTTTCTCAAAGTAATTTTCTGGGTTGATTGCCTGGTTGTATTTAATTGGTTTCATAGTCTGCACTGGCTTTAGTCTGGGAGGTTTTCTACAGATTGTAAATAGGAATGACTAATTGACATTGCAGTATTTTCATATTAACAAGTTTTTCATTAAAAAAATTGAAAATGATAAATTCCTTCAATTTAGGTCACTCTAAGACACATAGGTCTTTTTTTTTTTTGTCTTTTTGCCTTTTACCGAGAGCCACACCTGTGGCATATGGAGGTTCCCAGGCTAGGGGTCTAACAGGAGCTGTAGCTGCTGGCCTTCGCCACAGCCACAACAACGCCGTATCCGAGCCACGTCTGCAACCTACACCACAGCTCAGGGCAATGCCGGATCCTCAACCCACTGAGCAAAGCTAGGGATCGAACCCGCAACCTCATGGTTCTTAGTCAGATTCGTTAACCACTGAGCTACAAAGGGAACTCCAAAACACATGGGTCTTTTGAAGGCTAATTTTTTGGAAGAAGATAATGAGTAAGAAAAAGAGGTTAAGAGAGGCTTGATGAAGGAAGAGAAAGTAAGGGGAAATTTAAGGATAGGTCTTGATCAAGGGATAGATACTATCATTTGGGTCACGAGTCAATAGAAGTTGATCTATTGGAAGAAATGCTTTAAACCAGGTTTAGTCACCTAATGACATTAGCAAAAGGGAAATTCATAAATTAAGACCTAGGCTCCTCTCTTAGAGTGACACTGACTCTTCCATAGAAGAGTCCACTATTCCAGCCCATTGTCTGTTAGAATGCCTTTACTCTTCTCTTATTTCTTTCATCAGTAAGAACTTTCGGCCCAGTTTGGTTCCAAAGGAACATTTAGAAAGATGCTGATCTGCTATTATTTTTCACTGGCAAGTTGTACCTAACAATTTACAGTTTGCCATGAAGAGCAATGGACTTCTACAAGCATCTACAGTTGCATTACGACAGGGCTTAGTATATGCCAAACAGTGTAAAAATCCTATTCTTCCATTGTCCTTCATCCTGTATGGCTCTTGGGAATAACATACAAGGCACACATGCAGATAAAAATCACAATGCCATTATGATGAAAACTGGGACAGAGTTCAGTAATCCTCTCCCTCCCACAGAACTCTATAATACTCAAGTAAAACATATATTTTAGGCTTTGTATCTAAGTAGAATCTTTGCCTTCACCTTGACCATCCAGAATTCATATTTTTGTGTTTTCACTTTCTGGATGGTAGTAAGGTATAGGAAAATGAAATAACAATTAGATACAATTAGTCATGCCAACAGAAGAAAAGAACGAGAGAGAGAGAGAGAGAGAGAGAGAGAGAGAATGAGAACCCTTCTTGCAGGCCTTGAATCTAGTCATCCCAGTCACATGGAAAAAGAAAATAGAAGAGATATATGCGCTGCCACAGTTCTTCAATGCACAGAGACCTGCCCACTCATAAACATGCTTCAACTGGAATATACTATCTGATAAATTTGATTAATATGCCCTCTTCTTGAGGAGAAGGTAGATCCTGAAGCTTGCCTTTCTCTCTACACAATCATAACTCAAGCTACTACCTTTCACCAAGTGGCTCTGGCTCTTAGATTCCTGGTTGTCCTACAAACGCAAGAAGCCAGCTGAACTTTGTTCTTGTTTCTTAAGATTGGGTCTTTCTCCATCAGTTGTATTTATTTGGTATTCTGGCACTTCTCTTGGAAATACCTTTGAAGGAGATAGCGAACTAATATATGTGTGTGCAGCCCATAGTAAGTACAACCCATAGTAAGCTTCTGATAACTGTCAATGGAGATGGTGATACTGTTGGTAACTACTGTGAAACTTTCACTCCAAATAATAAGGCTAGGAGTTCCCATTGTGGCTCAGCGGTAACAAACCGAAGTAGTATCCATGAGAATGCTGGTTTTATCCCTGGCCTTGCTCAGTGGGTTAGGAATCCGGCATTGTTGTGAGCTGTGGTGGAGGTTGCAGTCACAGTTCATACCCTGTGTTGCTGTGGCTGTGGTGTACACCAGCAGCTGCAGTTCCAACTTGACCCCTAACCTGGGAACCTCCATATGCTGCAAGAGCAGCCCTAAAAACAAAAGAAGAGCAAAACTAAATAGCAAGTTTAGGCCCTATTTTTTATTTTATTTTATTTTTTGCCTTTTGTTGTTTTATGGCCGCACCCGCGGCATGTGGAAGTTCCCAGGCTAGTGGTCGAATCAGAGTTGTAGCCACCAGGCTACACCAGAACCACAGCAACGCAGGATCCGAGCCACGTCTGCGAATTACACCACAGCTCATGGCAACGCTGGATCATTAACCCACTGATCAAGGCCAGGGATCGAACCCGCAACCTCATGGTTCCTAGTTGGATTCGTTAACCACTGCGCCACGATGGGAACTCCTGGCCCTATTTTTTGAGAAGTGGAAAGAGGGGTACAGTTTACTAAGGCCAATGAGAAATCTCTTGCCCTTGAAGAGGAAGGCAACTTAGCACTGGAAACCTGTGGCCAACTGTGAGTCAGCATCAGAACTTCCACATGGGTTTTGAAGGAAGTGGGCATTGTGTTCTTTCAGTGTAGATTTAATATCTTCCCTTTCTTCACCCATGTTCATATCTTAGTCTGCTTTTACAATTTGAGACGGGATACCAGCATAAGGAGGAGAGCTGAGTGAAAGGCAGGGGCAGAGCCATGAAGCTGGAAGAGTTGGCTCAAACTCCAGGGGGAACCCTCAGAGTGTACGGGAACAGGCACATCAACTGTCAGAAATACTTTTCTACTTTTTCTTGCAGGGCATTACTTCCTGCTATAAAAAGACCAGTATACAGACTTTCCTGGGACTGATGAAAAATCAATCTTCATTTCAAGGAAGTCATCACAGGAAATGTGATAAATGTTTAAAGAATATTCTGCACTCAAAGTCAACTCACAGTGAAGAGACTGCAGAAAGTTAGACCTAAATCATAAGACCTTATCTCTCCTCCCATTATTATTTATACAGCACAACAAAATGTGACTCCGATGAGTCACCAAGTCATCTGTACTGTCAGCCATTAATACAGCACATTTACCATGCGATGGCCAAAACCTATTTGATTCCTTCAGAAAATTAGTGGAAAAAGAAAAACCTTATGTGTGTGATGATGCTTTCAGACAATAGGTTGAGTAATCACCTTAAACTAGGTTGTTATTTTTTTTTCCCCCATTATACATATGTATGACCTCTCGCGACTTCACAGGCAGGGGGAATGGCTTCATCGTGAGGTAACTTCATCCTGGGGCTCAATTATGTATTCAAGGTTACTGAGGGTGCCTCGATCTTCAGTCCCTGCTGACAACTTACTAGTTGGGTGATGAAATGATGAGTGTTTAAATTCTGCCCACATTCATGACACACAATATGTGACTTTAAAATTAATCTCATAGAAGAAACTAGTTTTTTAAAAAAAGAAACTGTAGCCTGTTAAAGTTTGTTTTTATATCCAAGTTTGCTCCTGTTAACTGGCATTTTGGTGATAAAAGAAAACCTCTAACACCTCGACACCAACCTTACATTCCACAGTCAAATATTAGCTCTTTTGTCCTCATCATTACCTTGGTTGTTGCCATGGTTTGTATATTTTTTATGCTGTTATAGACATGATTCACTGTTTTATTAACTGAGTTATTTCTAGAAAAAAAAAGGGAACTCAAATCAAGAATCTAAAACATCAAGTTCCTGTTGTGGCTCAGCAGTAATCAACCTGACTAGTATCCATTAGGATGTGGGTTCAATTCCTAGCCTTGCTCAGTGGGTTAAGGATCCTGTATTGCTGAGAGCTGTGGTGTATGTCACAGACGCAGCCTGGATCTGGCATTGCTGTGGCTGTGGTGTAGGCTGGCAGCTGAAGTTCCAATTTGACCCTTAGTCTGGGAACTTTTATATGCCGTGGGCATAGCCCTAGAAAGAGACCAAAAAAAAAAAAAAAGCTAAAACATCAAATTTTGCATAAGTGGTATGAGTTGTGCATTTGAAATCAGACAGACTTGGATTCTAATCCTGGTTCTACCAGATCGGTGACCTGAAAGAGATAGTTCTTTGATCTTCAGCTCTTCAAACTTAAAATTGGCAATAAAAGTACCAATATGCATAGAGATTTTATGAAATCAAATCAAATTCATGCATCTAAAATGCTTAGCACAATGGTTGGCAGATGGCCAAGAAATGGAAGATATTGTCAACATTATACATGAATTTGTATCCTATTGAATGGAAAAACTCAAAGAGACCACTGCCAAGAGAGAACAGGCCCGGTTGGAGAGGCTTCTATAAAGCTTTTTTTTATTATTGAGATCTTAACCCTTCATCCCTAAAGAAAGAACTTCATTTGAGATAGCTTATAACAATCTATGAAGTTATCATTACATGTTTTATCAAAATTGATCTGAGGAAGAACTTATTTGCCAAATGATCACGAAATAAGGATGTTATAACTAGACTTGTAATGAGATGGACATTCCTGGGAGGAAAAAAAGAAAGAAAAGGCCATTCAAACATTGCTTTGAGGGCCCAACTAAATAGCTTTTAGAAAGAGCCTCCATTAGCTTGTATTTGCATAACAAAAAGATTCCCCCACCTTCCTATAGTCTTATTTGCAGATTCCCAAATAGAATATTTATTAAAGTCTAAATGCAATTAAACCTTTTGTGAAATTTGTGTTTGATCATGAATAGGGGTGAGTCAGAAAGTCTGTGAACGAGACTGAAACATAAAGGGAAGTATACAAGAAAGCATTCTCATCTTATATTTGGCAATAACATTCAGAAGACAAAAAAAGGAGAAAATTTCAGAGTAAGATGAGGTTTTCCATTGAGTGTGTTCATCGCTAATCTTGGTTTCTTTGTTTATGGCTCTCATTAATTCAACTAACATATGCTGGAGGTTGGAAGATTGGCTTATAACATGGTGATGGGAAAGGTAGTCTTGCCCTGACCTAATCTGTCTGAATTCTGAGAGTGCTTTTGTATGAAAGGAAAATTTAGCGAGTCCTCAAATAGTAATGTGTTTCATTAACATAACAAAACCGTATTTCAGACTACTACAAAAAGATGCCATAAAATCTAAGCTTTTATATTTCACTCTAGAAACTTAAAAGACAGTTTGTTCTCACCTCTATTATTTCTGAAGTAGGAATTCTCCTAAAACAGTCTATGTTTTTCTGTGAATATTTCATAGAGGTGGTTCCGGAAGAGTTTACCTAATCTGGAGAGGTATAGGGAGGGCCAAGCAAGGTGATTTTTTTTTTTAACATAGAAGTGGGTTTACTCTAATTAAATAATGTATCCACAATTCCAAACAAATCAGAGCAGAATTAGGCATATGGATGGGATGACTGAGTAAGAGAGAATAAATTTCCTCTCACTATGATTTTGTAGATTTAAATTTCCAAAAACAATTTTCCTGCCACTTGACCTTATTTTCTTTTGCCAAAGCAAAACAAATCAACTTGAGAGGAAAAGGAAAGGAAAACAATAATCTATGTTTTCGTGTTCCTGGATTATTTGATTCCCTGTGTAGGCTTGTCTTATAATCATAGCAAAATATTCATAATTTAGAAATTGGCAGGAAATAAACTGCAATCCTGCTGTCCCTGTTGGAACATATCAAGGAATCAGGATTTTCTCTTATTCCAGAGATTCCTTTCAGTATGTGCCAGTTTTTCAAGACTGGGGATGCCGAGTGACCAGAATTATATGTGAAACTTTGCAGTGCGCCAAGAGTTCTGGGGTGTGCAACCTGAAAGTGCATTCCAGGACCTCAAAGGCATTATGATTCTATTAATTGAAATGCAGATGTGTGTTTAATCATTGGGACAAGTATCACTTGTCATTTGAGTAAGATTTGCCCAGGAGAGGCTTTGATAACCCTTATCATTTACTTAGGGCTGGTATAGGGGGATTTCTGGTAATGCTTGTTAAATAACCCTTGACTTTGAGAGTTCAATTCTTTTTTCATTGGTTTAATAAACATACCTATTTATAACCCTTATTGATCTCCTATTATATACCAGATTCTGGGCTAGATCTTGAGAAGACAAAATTGAATGAAGCTAGTTTTTCGCTTGCAAAGAGCTCAGAGTCTAGTTGGGAATACAGGCAATAAAAAAAAATGATAATGTTCTCTGGAAGTTTTAAAGAGAGAGCTACAGATGTATAAGGTATTATGGAAACAGCTAGGAGGAACACCTAAAGTTGGGATATGAAATGGTATGAGGAACTAGAAAAAGAGAGTTGACAATGGATTACAGTCCAGTATGTCTGAAAGATGGAAATTGTACCAAAGAGCGTGATCAGGGGAAAATCTCTAGTTTGAAATACGTCTCTATGATAGTGTCAGAAAGGTTTTAAAGCGATACTTTCTAAAAGGAAGAGGACAAAGGGGGTTTTCTGGGTACGGAGAACTATGTGAGCAGAGGTTCAAGGGCAAAGAGCAGAATGGTAAACGGAAGGATCTATACAGATCCTGGAATAAGAAGGGACTGGGTTCAAACAGGGACTGCTGTGACTTTCTGGTTCACACTGAACCATGCAGAAATTGCCTAGAGCAGTTGAACCTACTCACAACCTGCTTTGTTTTTCTATTTTTAATTGAGTTTTATTGCTAGCTTTAGAGACGTCTAAGATTATATCACCTTAAAATTTTGTCCTGTTTGGGGAATAATAGTAATAATCATAGTAATTAATGTTGATGATAATAATGATGATGAATACAATGTCCTTGTATAGGGTTCATCTATGCAGACACTATGGGTTTCATATGTTTTCTCTCATTTTTTTCCCAAACCAGTGCCTCACGGTCTTGATTTGAACTTGTGCTGTTCAGTATTCTACTGTAAGGCAAACGATTTTGAAATTCTAAGACTGCTTCTTGGTTATAGTTTGGATTCCAGTCATTATAAAGGGCATCAGTAAAAGATTTAAGAGTTAAATCCTTTACCACAGTAACCTGACAGGTAACGTGTGTCTTGGGCAAGTTACTTAATGTTACAGACGCCCACATTTTCTTGGCTATGGTATGTGTTTCAAAGACTCATTCTAAGGATTAAGAAGTAAGGCTCAAGAAGTTTAACTGTCTAATTTCATCATAATTACCACTTAGTTTTTTTTATTCCTACTCCTGATGGATATAGCTACCACCAAAAAAGAGCAGAGCTCGAGATTCCTCCTCTTTCTTTTTTTTTTTTTTCAATCTCACTCTCATGGAGGCTCCTCAGTAAAGATATTTGATCTTATAGGGTCATTTTAGCACCTTTATTTTGCTTCTGTGAGACACCATTTCAAATACCATTGCAGACAACTCTCACCTTCTCTTTTCCACTCCCCAGAAAGCCCCTTTGGTTCCATTTGCAATTGTTAATAATTTTGTACTCCATCTCCCATTGATAACTTCTAGTCCCTACTGCCGGTCCTTTCCAAATTCCAGTTAAGAAATCTTGAAACAAGTTTTTCATTTTTTCTTTGTCCCTGCCATGGCCATTATTCAGCCTCAGGGCTCAGAGGGAATGGCTGTAAAATATCCACTGTCCCCATAACCAAAAGTGCAGGTTATGGTCTGTAATAAAATAATTTTTACAGTGCTCTTCCATCTCTGATGGCATGGGGGACAGCCAAACATCCAAAGACAATAAAACAGCATTAACCACAGATCTCATAGAAAGTGACTTTGAGTTGAATTTATGAAGGAGCTTGGAGTTTCTAGAGTTTTTGAGGTAACTCTCCCCATGAACGAGGTTTCGAAAAACAGGACCTATTGCTTTAACAATGAGGTTGGAAGGAAGATGCAGGATTGCACTACTTTTGTTCTTTCTTTTTAACTTCCCCTCTCATCAAGTTTGAACACACCTTCAAGTGGGACCTCCCCCTGAAGATCAGAGGGTATATGGAGATAGAAGACCCTACTTTGCATTGTCTGTGGCAACTCAAAACATCTGCTCTTACTACTGGGGCCATGGTTTCAAAGTTTGTGCATAAAGTGAGCCTGGAAACAGCCTTAAAGATGGGCATCCCCCAAGTTTTTGATGTATTAGGTCTCTAGTGGGTTTCTGGAATGTGTGTTTTTGTCAGGCTCCCTGGAAGTAATGGGTGCAAATGATCCAAGTCTGCCCTTTGAGAAATGCTCCTTTCAGGGAATTTCCATTCCTATGACACATGGATGGAGGAGATGGGAAAGAGCCCAGATTATTACTTATATAGGAAGTGCTGGACAGACATAGAAGAAAGAAAGGAATTATCTTCTACTTATGCAGGAAAGAGAATCCTTGTTGGGGAGGGGGGGTTCAGAATGGGGTCTTAATGACAGTGTTACTCTGAGGGAATCAGAGGAAATGCCCACATCCAAGAAAACGACACTGCCCACAAATCACCCCCTGTCCTGAAGGGTTTGCTTGGTTCTGAAGATGGGTTTCTTCCCTCTCTTCTCTCCAGTCAGCTCTGAGAGCATCTAAGCAGCCATGCCTCTGGAGGACTTCTCTGCCCTCTTCCAAAACGTCACAATCCGCATCCCAGACTCTGCTTCTTACTCTTCTTACTCTTCAGTCCCAGGTTTCAGTTGGTTGGAAACAGAATGTGAACACCAGATGCCTCCATCTAGGCAAAGCGAAGACTGGGAGCCCCTAAGGCTCATCCCCCTTCCCCACCTGAGGGAGGATCAGCGGCTCACCCAGGAGAGCTGCAAAACCCGGGCTGGAGTTTTCACTTAGAACGGAACCCCGGTGCACAGCATCCAGGCAGATAATCACCTGGTACGAACACCAACGCTTCTGTCACACTCTGTTTCAATCCATAGAAAAAAATGAGTCGGGGCCCAAATAAAATTTTTCTTGTGGCTCCTGTTCAATGGGAAACGTTTTTTTAAGAAGGGAAAGCTATTTTTAAGGATTACTTTTATTGGTCTATTGATTCCCAACCAAAATGACCAAAATGGGTCAGCTCTCCTCCTGTGCTGCTAGAGGTGTTTTTGAGAAGTTGTTAAATACATGCAAAGTCACGCATTTGTCACTTGCCGTCCTGACCCACTCTTCTGCTCTGCTGAGGGTAAGCAATGATTTTGTTCTTACCCTATTTTGCTGTCAGCCTATTTTTCATTCACGGAGAATCTCTGACCCCTCCATCCCAGGTTAGGCAGTCAGGAGCCCTAGCGGGATCCTCAGACTCAATCTGCAGTTATTTTAAGAATTTAAATTACATAAGTGAGGCTCTTTTTAGAATCCTTTCTTGGGGTCAGTCTCACACAGGACAACCTTAAAATTGCTGCCATGAGCATGTGAGTGGCTTTTGCCATTCTGTCTTTTATGAGGCTGCTACAGGGGAGAGAGGGTGCATGCAGGTCCGCTGACCTCTACTCCTAGAGTTGCAGGAGCAACCCCCTTTCACTGAGGACATGAAAAGGGAATATCCTGCTTTGGTTACAAGGGACAGAAACTCAACTCACAGTGGTTGGAACAAGGAATGGGGGTGTATTGGCTCACACACCTAAATCCAGCAATAGAGCTTTAAGCTTTAAGCAATGCTAGTCCGGCGTTCAAGAGAAGTCTTCCAGATTCAGTCCCTTTGTCTTTAGTTCTGCTTTGCCTTGTGTTGCTTTTCCTCCAGGTCAGGCCTTCTCCATGTCATGTCCTCCAGCAAGCCTGGACAATGTCCTTTCACTTGAAAGTCCTTTGCGAAGAAATGTTCTTTCTTCCTGAGAGTTCCCCCCAGAGTTCTGCCTTGAACCTCACTGGATTGCTTTGGGCCAAATGCCACCTATGGTGAATCACCTCGGCTAAGGAAGGGCCTGAGTGCTCTGACTGGATAATCCAAAATCACAAGCCTCCTCTTAGAGTCAGAATCACCCACCAAAGGAGGTGAAGTATATATAATGGGAAGGAGTGGTGTCCCAAGGAAAAGAAGAATTTGATCCTCAGAAGAAAAATCATTGGATCTCGGAGGGAAAAAAAGAAAAAACACCTTGGTACATATTACTCAAGGAGGTGAAACAAAGGATAAGGGACTTCTGGATTTGGGGGCACCCACTACCCCCAGTACCCTCACAACCCCAAATCTCACAAAGCCTCTGAAATATGGCCAAGGGAAAAGAAGCGAAAAAGCAAACCCTGTCATGGTCCTACTCTAGCTTGTAACTGCTGGAGAGTCTACTGTACAGGAGGCGGAAATTGTACAAACGTTTGGCGGACTCTAACTGCTTATCACAACATCTCATTCAGCAAGAGAAAAAGTGCTACTATTTAGTGTGTGCCTACCATGTGCCAGGTGCTACACACACACACACACAACAAACATGCCGATCTATTTAGTATTGAACTATTAGTATCATAGTAGCAAACTATTTAGATTCATACTGCTGGTCTATGTATACTATTTAGACTCACTGCATTGGGGGCAGGGGAATAAATAAACTTTCTAAAGGCATGGCAGTGGTACAAAAGCTTCTTGAGGGTAGGGAATATATCTTGTTCATTTCTATATCTTTATCATTTTACTCTATTCTGGGTACTATGTACTTTTAAAACTCTAAATCATTTAATTTTCATAATAACCCCATAAAGGAATTAGAGTTTCTTAATCTTCGTTTTAGAGATGAGGAAACTGAGGCCCAGAAAGGTTACACAGGCAGTAAATGGAAGAGCTGGGATTCAATCTCACACGGCCTGGCCTCACAGCCCCTTCTAGAAATTACACTCATTTTCATGAACATAAACACGAAATAGGGGATCCAGCTCTGTGACGCACAATTCTGAAAGAACCATGCTGGGCATCAGAGAGACAGTCTATACCTGTACTGTCCAATGTGTTATTGGCCACTTGTGACCATTTATGTTAAAATTAATTGAAATGAAATGAACATTTAGTTTCTCAGTTCACTAGTCATATTTCATGTGTTCAAAAGTCACACAAGGTTAGTGTTACACAATTCCATTCTTGCAAGAAAATTTTATTGGGTGGCAGTAGTAGATGAACTCCAAATGTCATTCCCAATCTTTTTTTGAATTTTTTTTTTTTTTTTTTTTGCTTTTTAGGGCCGCACTGGAGGCATATGGAAGTTCTCATGCTAGGGGGCTGAATCAAAGCTATGGATCTACAGCTGCCAGCCTATACCACAGCAAGAGCAATGTGGGATCTCCGCTACATCTGTGACCTACACCACAGCTCATAGCAACGCTGATCCTTAATCCAGTGAGCAAGGTCAGGGACTGAATCTGCATCCTCAGGGGATACTAGTTGGGTTCGATACCATTGAGCCACGATGGAAACTGCCACCCAATCTTGATATGAATATTGGAACTGACAGTTTTGCACGATGCATCCCTGCCTACTATGCTGGCTGCTTTTCCATGTTCCCTCCCATTACACACTGTCTGTTCTGGGCATCTCTACAGTCACAGCAGGCAGAAGTCAAGTGTTGGTTGGACATTTAAGGCAGGGAATCTGGCTGCATTGTTGGCAGGAAACCCTGGCAGAGGTAGGGAAGGATTTAAAACTCTGGTTTGATAGATTCACAGACATAGAGAACAGACTTGTGGTTACCAAGGGGGAGCAAGGAGGGAGTGGGTAGACTGGGATTTTGGGGTTAGTGGATGCAAACTGTTGCATTTACAATGGGTGGGCAATGAGACCCTACTGTATAGCATAGGGTATATATATATATCCAATTGGACATATATATCCAATCTTTTGGGCTAGATGGTGATGGAAGATAGTATGAGGAAAAGAATGTATATATGCATGATTGGGTCACTTTGTTGTTTAGGAGAAACTGGCACAACACTGTAAATCAACTATACTTCAGTTAAAAAATGAAAAAAAAGAAATTAGAGACTGAAATTAAACAATATTAGAAAGTGAAAAATACAAACCAAAACAACAACAAAAACCCCATGGTTTGATATTCTACAAGATACCGCCTGTGGGTTAAAAAGCCCAATCTTTGGAGACGCCAAGACCTTGATCTGAAACCCAGATCACCACATACCTAGAAAAGGACCTCAGAGAAGTGGCTTGAGCCTCAGATCCTCACCTGTAAAATGGAATTAATAGTGACCTTCCTCCTATCAGCACTAATATCCTTGATGTAGCACCCACTGGTGACCAAGAATTGGCTGCACCTGGGGTCACTATTATGATGACGACCAGTGGTCTCCAGGCTTCAGGGGTCACCCTTCTGTTGAAAACCAACAAGACAATATCCTGAGCCAGCTCTCAATAGACCATGATCCCTGCCCCAGGTAATTTCAGGAAATCTGTCTTGAGGGCTTCATAGCACCCCCTAAGCCCCTCTTTGCTGCGGACTACATTTTTTGGGCAATGTGAGTCAATTTTATCATTGCATGATGCGTTTCTCTCTGTTCTATTCATTCCAAGCATGACCACAGGCCCTCCTCTTAGCCCTTCAAAACATAAGGACAAACCAGCTGTGGTATTTAACAGACTTAAGGAAAGGAATTATGAAACAGAAGAGGAAAGGGTAAGGTTGGATAATAACCACTACTATTTGTAGTGTTTGTAGATTGTATGCCTCCAGAGAGGCCTCCGAGTCCTCTGACTTCTCACTGTGCTACGAGGACCGTCCAACCACCTCCATGAGAATGGTTTTGAACAGGAACTTCTTACCTATGACAGAAGGCCAGAGCTATCTCCCTCCCTAGAGCTAGTGTCAAATGATCCTCTTCCAGGCCAGCCAAACACAGACTGGCCTCTATGGTTGTCTGGGGATGCCTGATTCAGACAAGTAACCTCTGCTTTCTCATCTCAAGGGCAAAACAAGTAGCGAGCAAGATAACATGGCAGCTAGTGAAAGGCCAAGCCTAGGGAATATAGTTGCTGATTCCTTAACTTCATCTTAAAGTGGATTGAAGGAAATTTCTCTACTTATATCAGGCCCCATCTGTGGCTGTGATCTCTTGGTTTGTTCTGGGATGCAGAGCAGTGGTGGTGTTCATACCAGGGCCTATGGAGGGGCCCAGGGGATCGGGCCCTTGGCTTCTAATCAAAGCACAAGCTACATCTCATGTTCTCAACCCTTTTCTACAGCTTTGACTCTAGCATGGAGGCCTCTATTTATTTCACAGAAAGAACAGAGGGCTCAGGAGAGGAAGAAAAATAGCTATAGAATGTAAGGAAATTCTTAAGTAACCTCAGAAAGAAAATTTAGATCTTCCTTAAAGAAAGATCACCTTCGAGTAACACTTGACAAACAATAGCTCATATTTATTGTGATTTCATTGTGTGCCAGGCATGGTGCTTGCACTTTTTTTTTTTTTGCCTTTTTGCTTTATCTAGGACTGCACCCGCGGCCTATGGATGTTCCCAGGCTAGGGGTCTAACAGGAGCTGTAGCTGCTGGCCTTCGCCACAGCCACAGCAACGCGGGATCCGAGCCCCCTCTGCAACCTACACCACAGCTCACGGCAATGCCGGATCCTTAACCCACTGAGCAAGGCCAGGGATCGAACCCGTGATCTCATGGTTCCTAGTCGGATTCGTTAACCACTGAGCCACGACAGGAACTCTGGTGCTTGCACTTTTGAAGGCATGATCCCATTTCATTCATAAATCAGTTATAAAAGTAGTATATTATCCACTTTTTAGAAGTTGAAGCTCAGAGAGCAAGTAATGGGATCAAGATTATCAGGGAGTAACTGGGGAAGTCATGGAGGTTGGATGACTCCAGGGTCTGTATTCACAATGTCTATCTCTGTCTTCATTGTTCTTCCAGTATGTTATTTCATTGACCCCTGTGACATATTAGCCCAGGGGGGCAAGGGACAGCATTAGTTTAGACCCATTTTGCAGAAGGAAATGGAAACTCAGAGAATTTACACAACTTGTTCAATGTGACCTAGATCTCCTGAGTTATAGTCCTGAGAGTTTCCATGACACTGAGCAGAAATGGGAGGCCTTTCACAGTACAAAGTCTTTCCTGCTGGGGGTTTAAAGCCGTTAAGATCCATTTTCATAGCTATCTCTGTGCCAAGGCTTTTGTTGAGGTGTAATATCAATAATCATTAAGGAATTTTTATTCATTATAAGAAATCTCATCTTTCAGCTGGGCTCCAGTTTAAGAGAGTGACCTCTCCCCTTTGCTTAGTAAGCCTTCTTGAGGTCCAAGAGTGCTGTATCACTGCACATACAGAAATGGCTTTCCCTTTGTTATTTGTAAACTGTTTATAAACTGCTGCTATTTCCAAAGGCTGGCAAAGTTCCTGCCCCCTTAAAAGAAGGGTACAGTCTCATTTAAAACAAAACAAAACAAAACAAAACAAAACAAAAAAACAGGGAGTTCCCATTGTGGTGCAGTGGAATCTAATCCGACCAGTATCCATGAGGATATGGGTTCAATCCCTGGCCTTGCTCAGTGGGTTGGGGATCCGGCGTTGCCATGAGCTGTAGTATAGGTTGCAGACATGGTTCAGATCCCACTTTGCTGTGGCTGTGGTGTAGGATGGCAGCTGTAGCTTCAATTCAACCCCTAGCTTGGGAACTTCCATGTGCCGTGGGTGCAGCCCTAAAAAACAAAAAATAAAAAAATAATAAAAGATAAAAATTTAAGGTCCTTTGATTCTTCAAAAATAGGAATTAACTAGTTATGGGTAAATTTAGTATTTTAAGGAGGAGACAAGCACCCTAGCTAAGGTACCATTAGAAAGGGACTTATCTACTCCCTTTGTTACGAAGTTCTCATGGTGGAATTCCCATGATGGCACAATGGAAATGAATCCGACTAAGAACCATGAGGTTTGAGGTTCAATCCCTGGCCTCGCTTAATGGGCTAAGAATCTGGTGTTGCCATGAGCTGTGGGGTAAGTCACGACATGGCTCGGATCCTGCATTGCTGTGGCTGTGGTGTGGGCTGGCATTTTAGCTCCAATTTGACCCCTAGTTGGAGAACCTCCATATGCCGTGGGTACAGCCCTAAAAAGCAAAAAAAAAAAAAAAGAAGACGTTGTCATGGTGATGAGAATGGGCCACTGGCCGTGAGGAAAGACCTAGTGAAGTTACCATTACACTCTGGTTTGCGAATTCTCTGCAAAAAGCTCTTTCCATCCAGCTCCGTGGGGGATTTGGCTTGGTCCTGTGATGTGAAGAGTGTTTGTGTCAATAAATTCACTTTGAATTCTGTTGATCGTTAACTTTTTATGTTACTATGTGATCCTCAGTGGGCCCCAAATATGAATAACTGCCTCTACGCCTTCATGGCAAAGTGGGTTGCTTTCTTGAGCCAATAATCTCATTTTGGAAAACAAAACAAGAAACCAGGTCCATCAATAGAGGGCTGGTTGATTGAAGTATGACACATTTATATGATGATGTCCTCTACAGCTGTAAATTAAAAAAAAAAAAGAGTAAGTTAAATCTGTACATATTGTCCTAGAGGGATGTTTGTGATATAATTGTTGAATGAAAAGACAAGGTTCAGAGTAGAGTGAAAGATATGATCTCATTTTTGTAAAATACTGTGTCTGAAACCCACTTGTGGGCATTTATGTTTTTACATGGTTGAATGAGCGCAGGTACCATGTGGAATACTACCTAACTGGCCTGGTTACCCACAAGCTATGGGGAGGGATGCTTGGAGGGAATGGCATATTATTAACTTTTGTGTGACTTGTTATGATCAGTACATATTATACTTTTTCAAAAACCCAGTAAGATAAAGTCAATAATAAAAGGGGGGAAACGTGCTTTAAGACAACAGCTGTCAATGCATTTCACTCCTGGCCAGATTTATCTGAGGGGCTTGCACAGGTCCTACTGACAATCTTCTGATCTTCGGAACCAGCACTTATGACTAAAAATAATAACAAACCCAAAGAAAAGGGAGGGGCTGGGCTATCACCTTCTAAATTTCTCCTCCCTGATGGCAATTCCAATGAGACTAGTAGAATGGTTACTGTCTGACAAGAACCAGATGAAAAATCTATTATTTTTCTTTCTTCTTAGAAAGCATCGTATAACTGTGGGAGTATTTCTCAAACTCAGGATTCCTGGAAGAGGAACACTCTTTTAAGCATTCTGAGTGGGAGAAGCAATGCTGGTGTATTAAATTAAGCCCCTGGCAGTATCTGCTTTTAACAAATCTGTTCTTCCATCCCTACTTCTCTCCCTTGCCTCTTTCCTCCTTCTTTTCCTCTTTATCTTTCTTGTTTTCTTTCCTTCTTTCTATTTTAAAAAATATGTCATTTAATATGTCAAACCAAATTAACAATAAATTAATTGAGAATTATTTGGCTTTTGATAAAGAAGTGGATTATCTGGTCTTTAAATTATATTCTTCACTGATTTACAGTAAGAGTTTCAGTAAGATACATTCCCCCAACTCCCCTTACCCTGCACACATACAGATGGTCTCTGATTTATGATGGCTCAGCTTATAATGTTTCAACTTTACAAGTTTAATAACACAATATGCATTCTGTAGAAACTGTACTTTGAAGTTGATCTTTTCCTGGGCTGGTGATGGGAGGTACATGCTCCCTGGCCATGCTGGATGTCAGCAGCCACTGCAGCCTCACAATCACCAGGTTAAACAATGGATACACATGCAACCCAAATATTGTGTTCCCCACTTTCAGTACAGTATTCAATAAGCTATTCACCACTTTGTTATAAATTGGCTTTGCAATTGTGAGCAAGAAAAACAGAGCTCCCAGAATATTTAGGCTACCAGATTTCAGACTTTACTACAAAGCTGCAGTCACCAAAACAATATGTTATTGGCACAAAGAAACCAGAAATACAGATCAACGGAACTGAACAGAAAGCCCAGAGACAAACCCATGCACCTATGGTCAATTAATCTACAACAAAGGAGGCAAGAATATACAATGGAGAAAAGACAGTCTCTTCACTAAGCGGTGTTGGCAAAACTGGAAAGCTACATATAAAAGAATAAAATTAGAACATTCTCTTACATTGTGCACAAAAATAAACTCAAAATGGATTAAAGACCTAAATGTAAGGCCAGATACTATAAAACTCTTAGAGGAAAATATAGGCTGAACATTCTTTAACATAAATCATAACAATATCTTTTTGGATCCACCTCCCAGTATAATTGAAAATTTTAAAAAATAAATGGGACCTAATTAACTTAAAAGGTTTTGCAAGCAAGGGAAACCATTAAAAACCCCACAGAATGGTAGAAAATCTTTGCAAATGAAGCAACTGACAAGAGATTAATCTCTAAAATATACAAATATTTCATACAGTTTTATATCAAAACAAACAACCCAATCGAAAAATGGTCATAAGATCCATATAGGCATGTCTCCAAAGAAGACAAACAGATGGGCAAAACACATATGAATTAATGATGTTCAACATCATTAATTACTAGAGAAATGCAAATCAAAACTACAGTGAGGTATCATTTCATACCAGTCAGAACGGCCATCATCAAAAAAATCTATAAACAAAAAGTGCTGGAGAGGGTGTGGAAAAAAAAGAACACTTCTACACTGTTGGTGGCATTGTACATTGGTAAACCACTATGGAGAACAGTATGGAAGTTCCTCAAAAAACTAAATGGAAAACTACCATGTGATCTAGCAATTCCAATCCTGAGCACATATCTGGAGAAAACCATAATTCAGAAAGATACATGAGCCTTAGTGTTCATTGCAGCACTATTTACAATAGTCAAGACATGGAGGCAAACTATACGTACATCAACAGAGGACTGGATAAAGATGTGGTACATACATACAATGGAATATTATTTGGCCATAAAAAAGACATAATGCCGTTTGCAGCAACATGGATAGACATAGAGGTTATCATACTAAGTGAAGTAAGTCAGACAGAGAAAGGCAAATATCATATGACTAATATGTGGAGTCTCATAAAAATGATATAAGAGAACTTATTCACAAAACAGAAACAAAGATTTCAAAACCAAACTTATGGTTATCAGAGAGGAAACACTGGGGGAGGGATGGACTGGAAGTTGAGATTGCCATATATACACTACTTTATCCAAAATCAATCAGTAAAAAGGAAACACTATATAGCTCAGGGAAATCTATTCAATGCTCTGTTACAGCCTACATAGGAAAGAATCTGAAAAAGAATGGGTATATACACGCCTATATATGGCTGATTCACTTAGCTGTACACCAGAAACTAACACAACATTGTAAGTCACCTATACGCCAATAAAAAATTAAAAAATGAAATAGAATAATTAAAAGAATAAAATGGGCTTTGTGTTAGATGATTTTGCCCAACTGTAGGCTAATGTGTTTTAAGCACATTAAGATAGCCTAGACTAAGAGATGATATTTGGTAGGTTAAGGGTATTTAATGCATTTTCCATGTATGATATTTTCAATTTATAATGGGTTTATTGGGACGTAACCCCATCATAAACTGAGGAAGATCTGTATATATATACTGTGTATGTATATATATGTATGTATGTGTATGTATATGTGTATGTGTGTATATAAATATGTGCACATATACATATATGATACTTATTTTCTCCCCTTCATGCCCTGGGGTTTCACATTGTTGATACAGAGGGCTTACTGTATTACATCATTTTATATAAGAGACTTCAGCATCCACGGATGCTGAGGGGCTCCTGGAACCAATCTACAAGAATGACTGTATTATTATCATGGAATACATCCTTTCTATCTGAGGTATATTACCAGAAAAGCCACAGAATATTCTCTACAACATTAAAATCAAAAGGAACATGTCTATCATATGCTAAAGTTTACATACTTTTCTCAGTTTATGCTGATTCAGCTTGCATTCTAGTTTTTGGTTTTATTTCCCATTTGGAGGAATCACATACATTTCAGCAAATAAGATGTCTCTGTTGGGCAGTTTATTATAGACACTTCTAAAAACTGTTAATCACTCTTTAAGTGAAAAGACATGTATATCCATGAGTCAAATGAGCACATAGTGGGGATTTAGTATCTAGTTGATATTAAATAATAGAATTATCAGAAAACAGCATCTGATGTCCTGAATGCTTTGGGATTTTTCCCAGTTGTGAGAGCTTCTTGCATCTTTCCTCCTTTCCCTCATGAATTAGAATTTAGCCAGTAATTTCTTTTTCCTCTTTGCTATCTAACTTGGACACCATAATAGTTTTATAACTTTTGAGACTGCCATATCTAAGTTTAGGACCCTCCCATATTGTCTTTTTCTTAGAAGGTTCATCCTTTTTCCCTGTGGGATCTGTACATTTATGTTCTATAAACATTTTTATGATTGTTGAATTTTGAAACCAGGCACAACACTTAGAAACTAAGCAATAACTTTAAATGCTAAGATAATCAGGAGAACAAACTGTAATATTTCCCATGTTCGTGGGGAGGTGTTAAATATCCCAAGATACCAAGTACCGATAATAAAAAGACAAACTTGCTGGAGGAGTCCTCTATGTGCAAAGTTCCTTGATTGGGAACTAAGGTCATTCTATCATTTGCCTGCATGCTTCTTCCTCCTCTCTTGTAACCCCACAACTTGTCATATGACGCAGGTTGCTATGGTGATAGGGGAAGAGAACAATGAATTGGGTGGCCAATGCAAAAATATTGCAGTGGGCTCTAAAGGGTATTTTAATAAATTTGTACTTTTGCAAAAATTTTCAATTTACAGAACAGCTGCAGAGATAGTTACAGATAGTTTCCATATACTCCTAACCTATTATTTTTGTTCTGTTTTGGGGGGTATAGTTGTCAAAACTGAGAAACTGTGTGACACTGGCTCATTTTTAACCAAGCTCTATACTTTATATGGATTTCACTAGTTTTTCCATCAATGTCCTCTTTCTGTTCTTGGATCTAATTTACGAATTTCCATTGTTTTTTGTTATTATACCTCCCAAATCTCTAGTCATGCTCCCAAGTTTCCTGTATCCTGTGACAATGTCTCATCTTCCTTTATTTTAGAAAGGATTTCAGTATACTCAGAATTTTATCTAAGTTTACTCCTCTGAACTGAGTTTGAGGTGTTGCACTACTGCCTTCTCCTGTGCAATTTTTTGTGGCTCTTATGAGGACAAAATGTTTCTTAGGACTCAAAAGACTTGGCAAATAATGTTACTAGTTTTGTCCTCTTCATATTAATCTTGTGTCTGGAGGAGGTCATGACCACCAAGAAGATGCTTCTGACTTCTGACATTTTCCTTCTGCTAGATTAAAAAAACTACAATGACTTAGTTCTGGTTTATGTTAATTTACAAATAATTTAAACCTTCACTTCCAAAATATTCAAATAGTTTTAAACCACCATGGCAGATTGTGTGAAAGAGTTTTTTTTTTTTTTCCCCCTATTCCACCTTCAGTGGTCTACAAATAGATAGCAGTTTCCTTTAACAAGGTTCTTTAAACAATCTGTTTAATGCCACCCCACAAACTCTACATCCCAACCTATTGTTTTAGCTCCAGCTGTTTAGGTACTGGAGTCCTTGCCACAGCAGAATGTTTACCATCAATCTTGTTGCTTCATTTTTCTCACCACCTCTCTATAAGATTTGTTTTGAACTCCAAACTGAACGTTTATTTTGGAAAGCTTTCTGTTTTACCCTTTTTACATTAAATCAGAGTATACACTTTGGAGGAGAGCGATCTGACTGATTTCAGATTCCAGCTGTGCCACCCAGTCTATGATCTCAAGCAGGTTACTTCCATCCTCTGAGCCTCCATTCTCTCATCTGTAAAATGGGGACAAAGCTTCTCTCCTGGATTTGACTTCCAAAACCCTTCCTCTTTTCTGAGCTGTTCTCTTTGTCCCTATTGCTATTACCCCCAGGGTTAGTCAGGAATTAAATCATCTAAAAATAGAGATGGCTGCTTCTGGTTCTCTCACCCCTTCTATCACTCTCAAGTATCTAGAGAATAAAGAGAAAGAGTTAAGGGTAAGAGGCATGCAGGATTTGCAAAAGATGGCTTCCCGAGGGCATCTGGAAAGGGGTGGGACCACTGCTTTGGCAGGCAGGTGGGAGGAGCATTGCATAGTTAATATGGGGTGGAGTGGGATGTTGGCAATGGTCAGAAGATCTGCTCTATCTCTGTCTGGAAGCTTGCTGCATGTTTGCTGCCATTGGACTAGAGGAGGGGTGCTAGGTCTGGTTCCTGTGTTTGAATTTTCTCTCTAAAGTGGGGCTCATTTCATCACTCTGTGTCCAGGGGATCACTCCACCATCTATTCTGTACTCCAGTATCCCTGCCTTGACAAATAGCCCATAAAATTTGACTCTGGACCTTGCTGCAGATCCCACTCATACTTCATATTTTAACAAACACACTTTGGACCATTATTTCTGGTGGTTTACAGAGGTAAACCTAGGTGACACTTACAGTCTGAAGATAGATGTTTATATATGTTTATGTTTATATTATTGTTTTTCCACCTAACGGTCCATATTCCTGTAGAATATTTTCATCGCTCTTCTGATCAGGAGTTTCTGTTAACTGCAAGTGTTATGGAAAGGGACAAAGAATGAGCTCTTCATGTAGCCCCGGATCTGTCACCTGATGCCCTCTACTCTGAAGTTTGGCTGCTGGATTCACTATACATTTTGTGGGTACCTACTCTGCAGCAGGTACTGTGTTAAGGGCAGTGCTGGTGTGTTGATTAAAAGAAATAATTGGAAAGCACTTAGTACAGGACCTGATATGTGTTCGATACTAAAATAGTTGTACTCATGTCTCTCCTTCATTGTCCACACTTATTGATCTATTGATCAGAGTAGTTAACAGTGCCCAGTCCAGTGGTTTTCCATATTTATGGAAGGAATCAAAGAAGAAATGTTGAAATATTCATGCCATTTCTCTTAACAACCTCCTGCCCTTTAGAGGAAATATATGAAGTCAATATCACCAGGGATTAAGAAAGCAGGGAGTAGTGCCAGACAGCTTTTTTTTTTTTTTTGAATACTATTATGCTCCTTCTTATGTGGGTGACCTTGGGCAAATTACTCAACACTTCTGAACTTCAGCTTTTTCATCTATGAAACTGGCTAACAACAGTAACAAACTCCACAGAGAGGTGAGGATTCAATAAAAAGACAGATGTAGAACCTTTAGCATAGTGGCTGTCACGCAAATAAGTACTCGATAAACAGTAGCTGTTATGATTATCAATGTTATAAAATTACATTCTAGAAAATGGTTACTAATTATTTCATAACGTCAGAAAGGTAGAGCAAGCTGCTCTAAGAGGCTTGTGCAATAAGTTTAGCTTTCAGGAGTTCCCGTTGTGGCGCAGTGGTTAACGAATCTGACTGGGAACCATGAGGTTGTGGGTTCGATCCCTGGCCTTGCTCAGTGGGTTAAGGATCCGGTGTTGCCGTGAGCTGTGGTGTAGGTTGCAGATGCGGCTTGGATCTGGTGTCGCTGTGGCTGTGGCGAAGGCCGGCGGCTACAGCTCCTGTTAGACCCCTAGCCTGGGAACCTCCACGTGCTGCAGGTGCAGCCCTAGAAAAGGCAAAAAAGCCAAAAAAAAAAAGTTTAGCTTTCTATGAGCGTGTTATCAGTCTAAGTTTCTATTTTCAAAATAGCTGTGCCTCTATTTTTCTGCCACATGCCGTTCTACCATCTCAGCATAGTAGGGTATGCTGTTTACTACTGAGATCCTCCTAATTGTTTAAACAGCTTGCAATAGAAAGAGAGAGAAAGGGTAAATATGTTATCTGTGAGGGATATTTGTCTTTCCACTTTGGGCATTACCTACTCCCATTGAAGTGGAAATATCAGCCTTAAATAGAATCTTATTACTGTCTAATTGAAGTATTTGATGAATGCGTTGAAGAACTATGAGAGAGAAAGAAATGATAGGGGGCGTTAGGAATAAATTAAGAAAAGATTAAATTCCAAGAAGATTAATTTGGAGGCGATTTGTAGTATAGATTAGAAGGGGGGGCGAAATCCCTAGAGGAAGATTATTAAGTAATTACAGTATTTGTAATATAATCTGATTTCCTTTTCTTGAGAGAGCCACTAGCCTGGTAAACTAGGGATTTTAGTAAATTAATTAATATCCTGTCTTGATCCTTAAAGGATTCAGAGTGGCTTAAGACTTCCGATATTGTTCTCATTAGAAACTTTGGGTTTTATTGCAATCTGGTTCATTCGTTCATCCATTCATCCATTCATCCCACACATGTCCACTGATGGTCTGCTGCGTGCCAGACACTGTGTTTTTGTTTTGTTTTATTTTTTGGCTGCACCCACAGCATGAGGAAGTTCCTGGGCCAGGGACGAAACCTGTGCCATGGCAGAAACCCGGCAACCCAAGCTGCAGTGACAAAGCTGGATCCTCAACCTGCTGAGCCACAAGAGAACTCCCCAGACACTGTGCTGTTGCTGTGTATATATTACTTGATAATATGATTGTGCCCCTTGGCAATGTGGAGCACGCAATCCAATTCTAGCTGATGAGAAAGTCTGTATCATTTTGTTCTTTCCTGGATTTAAGCAAAATGTGTTGTATATTATAAAGTTTTTAATAAACTTCTTTGGTTCAGAACACTGATGTGCCTCTAATCATCTGCAAGTGACAATCTTTGGGAGAAAAACAGATTATCCCAGGAAGAGGCTGCTCATATTAGGAGTGACATGAAAGACTCAAATCTCAGGAGGTGATCAATCATCATGACTAATCTTGCCAAATAGCTAAGGTTAGAATGCTGTTTAGAGCCCAATTAAATATGATTAAACCAGCCAAGATGACTAAATATAATACCATAAAAACTCGCTTGTTTTCTCTCATTCCCAACTAGTAAATCTTGACATTTTGAAATACACTTTAATCAAATAAGCAAAGGTTCCTTCTAGTATAACTCACTACGGTAGTCAAAATAAAGAGGCAATGAATGGCTTGGTGACTTTGACTTTCTTCATTCAGACAAAGGTATCAGCGTAAAGCTCAATCAATTGCTAACATAAGGGAATGAGTGGTGAAAGTTATAGCTGTAGCTAACACTAACTGAACACTATGTGTCAGGCACTGTGCTGAGTACTTTACATACATGATTTTGTTTAATCCCCAAGGAAACTCTATACTACATTATTTTGTTAAACAGATGATACATTCTAGGTTCAAAGAGTTTGAGTAACTTGTCCAAAGTCACACAGCTTATAAGTGGGATGAGCAGGGATTCAGCCCAGCTTGGTCTGACCACTGGGACTTTGCCCAAGTATCACATACTGCTTCCCTGTGTGCCCTGCCTCCTTAGAAATCCTCTACGGTTGGCCAGTGGATATTTAAAATTTCCTGGTAGCATCTAACTTTTATTAATTCCTAGACGGACCTGAATGACTTGTAGATACTAACCAGTGTTCAGTGTAGGGAGGGCTCTAGAGAAGTCTGGGACGGCTACAGGTAGGAGGGAGGACCCGAGCCAAGTCTAGAAGAATGAGTAGAGGTTGAATGAGTGAGAGGAAGGAGGACTATGCTGCTCCTGCGGGCAGAGATGGGGAGCCACTGAGGCAAAACCCAGAGCCTGAGCTAGTGAGGGTAGAGGGCTCAAGGTGAAGAGTAAAGGCAAGATCAGATTAGCAAGGTAGAGACAGAGCAGTGAAGGCCTGGTGTGCCAGAAAGAGGACACGGAAGAAGGAAAAATGGAAGTCTCTCTGGTAGGCTGACTGCATTTTCTGACCCCCATGAATGGCAATGGGTAGAAAGAGGCCATTCATAGGGGTCAGAAAATGCATTAAAGGTCCATTAAAGGTGCTGAATAAATGTATCCACAGGGAGGAGGAAGAAACTGGAAGACACGGGGGTCGGATAGGGTGGAATGCAGGAAATAGTACAAAGAATCAAAGAGAAATCAGTCAAGGTCCAAACTGAATGCTAATGACAATGAAGGGGAGGGGACACTATGTCTGCCCAGGTCCCCTAGAGTCCCCACTGGCTGCGCCTCCTACCCTGTCTGCTGTGAGAGCCAGTACCTGCTCTCTTTGGCCTGAAGCTACCAGGTAGAGAGGAGGAAGTGCCTGAGGGTTTATTTCACCCCCAGGGCATCCTTTAGCCCAGGACTAACTGGTGTGAGGTATGAAAGCCCAGCTCTTCTGCCTCCAGTAGGGACAAATTCTGAGAAGTAATTTAGAGTGCAGATCTTTCTGGCAGGACCAGACTGAGGCTGAGATTTTGTCTGAAATGGCACCTGTGATTGGCCTCCACATCCCGTCCTGAGGCCCGTATCCCTTCACTGGCTTCTCCTAAAAGAACTAAAGACATTTTGGCATGAATCACGGTCTTGGGGTCTCCTGCTGGGGAGTCTGACCAAAGACAGTCAGTGGTCCTCTATGTGGGTCTTGAAGGCCTCTCCAACGAGATAAGATCAAAGAGCCTCTGGCCAGGATAAAAACTGCCAGAGCCTTATTGCCATTCCACCCCACTGAAACTGTTACAGAGTTCTCAAGCCCTTTCTCTACATCCTGGCCTACCCCTTCCTGCCCCTACTAGGAAAGGTATTCAGCCCACTGCTCACCCCACACCTACAGGGGCTTTACACACCCCCAACCCACCAGCAAGTATAATCCTAAAACCTCTCCTTTCTCCTTTGTCTCCGGGCTATAAAAACAGACATGACCACTGAGCTCAGAGTTGGCTCTCCCTGATTATCAAGAAACTTTCCTGCTGTGCTAACAGTGTTTCTTATCTAAATAAACTCTTCTGTCTCTTCACCTCACTATGAGTCTAGAAATTCTTTTTCCCACTCACACATGGACCATGACATTCTAGAGGTCAATGATTGTGATGCCTTCATCATCTCATAGCCAGTGATGGAGTAGGCAGCTTATCAAATCAAAGAAGGAAGGAAGGGAAGGAGGAAGGGGTAAGGGAGGGAGGGAAGGAAGGAATTAAAGAGGGAGGGAAGGAATGAGGGAGGGATGGAAAGAATGAAGGAGGGAAGGAAGGACGGAGGGAGAGAAAGAAGGGAGGAGGGAGGACCTCAAAGATTGTGAAGGAAAATACTATATGTTAATGTAAATACAAAGTGCTCAAGTTCCAGATAAACACTCAGAGATACTAACAAGATTTGTGTGGGGGGAACATAATTCAGGCCTGTGAAAACATCTAAGGAAGCACTAAGTGCTAAGAAGAGAGAAAGGCTGAAGAAAGACATGTAGGGAAGGTCTATTCAACCATTAGACAACCATGGATTGAGCACTTGCTATGTGCCAGGTCCTGGGGCAGGTGCTTGCGATTGAGAAAAGAACATTGCCTAACGTTATCAGTAAACAAAGGGTAGTCATAGTCATCAGGGGCTGCAGCCACCTCAAAGGGTAAACTGTGAGCCCTGAGGGAACTCAGGAAGGAACAAAGAATACCTGCCTTGTAGCAGCCATCAGACTGTAGTCATTCCCAAAAGTGAGTCCTAAAGAAACTCAGGATGTAAAGACACAGGAGATTGCCCCCAGAGAGCTTAGGTGCTTATCAAAGGAAGGATTTCAGTCAGCTCAGATCTTTATCTTCCCATATATAGAGAAGCACTAAATTCCTTAAATTGAGATATCTGGTTTTCTTTAATTAACAGTAATCTTTAGTTCCTATTACCTGTCCTTTGTTGCAATACTCCTATATATCCGAGCTTCCCACTCACCTCCTGGAAGTAGTTTTCTCAGGGTTGTTTGAGGGCTGCCTCCCAGGCTCAAGTTCCCAGTATTGTCCACCAAACAAAATAACCCTCAACTTTCATGCTGTGTATATTGTTTCATTGACAGGACCACCAGGATCACCACACTCACTGGACTTACATTTTAGTGGGAGAAACAGTCAAACAATAAACCTAAAAAATAAGTAAATCATATAGGATTTGAGAAAGGCATGTGTTTGGAAAAGATAAAAAAAATTGAGCTAGCTAAGCCAGCTCATGGTCTGTGGTGGATGAAGAGGCGGTTCATAGTTTTGAACAGTTCAAAACAACTCCCAGGAAAGAGGAGATGTAAATAAAGACCCAGGATGAGAGAGTGAGGGAAGCAGATACATGGGGGACGTTTGAGACAGAGAAGAGCTAGAGGCCTGTACTAAGGCAGGTCTGGGCTTGGCAACTTCAAGGAATAAAGAGGTGGCCAGTGGGGCTGAAAGGCCTGAAGGAGGGAGAAAGGGGAGGTTAGAGAGGAAACTGGGGGCCAGAGCATGCAGAGCATTGCAGTCTATGATCAGAATTCTGATTTATGGGCACAGTCTCACCTAGATCTTGATAACATGGGCTTTGGAGCTGGGCAGACCTCACTCTGAACACTAGCTTGGTTCTTCTTGTGTTACTTTAGGCAAGGTAATTAACTTCCTTGAGCCATTCTTTCCTCATCTATGAAGTGGGTTTAGTCATAGTACCAACTTCATGAGGTTGTGAAGAGAATATAACGGAACACTGTAGGAAAGCTCAATTTAAAAAAAAATGTTAAACCGTTTTAGAATTGAAGTATGGCTGATTTACAATACTGTGTCAGTTTTATGTCTATAGCACAATGAGTCACTATTTTGACAGATTATTTCCCATTATAGGATATTACAAGACATTGGGTATAACTTCAAATGCTATACAGTAAGTCCTTGTTGCTTATCTGTTTTACATATAGTAGTTTGTATCTGTTAATCCCATACCCCTAATTTGTCCCTCTCCTACTTCCTCTCCCCTTTGGTAACCATAAGTTTATTTTCTACATCTGTTAGTCTGCTTCTGTTTTGCATGTACATTCATTTGTATTTCTTTTTAGATTCCACATGTACGTGATCTCATAAAGTATTTGTCTTTTTCTGACCTCTTTTACTAAGCAGGGTAGACTCTAGGTCCACCCATACTGATACTAAGGGCATTAATTCATTCTTTTTTTTATGGCTGAGTTGTACACACGTATACAATTTTTTATGTAAAGTTAAATGGGTCTAACAACTCAGATTTCTCCTCAGTGTCAAGGCTTAATGTCCCTTCCCCCTACTCTAGAAGTGATTCTATAGGAAGAGACAGGAAATTTTATTTGGACTCTTAACAGCTTCCCTACATAAAGGAGGATTTAGCAAAGAACTCAGGACAGGTGGGCCCTCATAATCTATGTACAAGGAGACTCCAGGGCAGACACAGAGCAGATCATTAATCCAGCTACCACAAGGGAAGGAAGCAGGAGTCATAAGCCTTTTTTTTTTTTTTTTTATTAAGGAAAGGCAGATGGCCCATACCTCCTACCAAGCTTTAATTCTTTCCAGTCTGGGGGTCCTTGGGGCTGCTTCCTCTCATCCTGTTCCCCACAGCCTCATTTAAGGGGAAACTGTCAGCTTAATGAACCTCAGATGTTGGTTCCTGGAAGTGCAACTTCTGTTTCTCCTCAGATGCCACTGTCTAATGGAAAAGGGTCTATTGTACCAGGATAACTTTTTCGACAAATGATAACTGAAAACATAGCTCCCTAGAAAGGAAAAAAAAAAAAAAGAGCTTTCTCTCTCTCTTTTATTTTTTTTTGTCTTTTTTTCTTTTTCTAGGGCTGCAGTCACGGCATATGGAAGTTCCCAGGCTAGGGGTCTAATTGGAGCTGGAGCCGCTGGCCTACACCACAGCTCACGGCAACACCAGATCCTTAACCCACTGAGCAAGGCCAGGGATCAAACCCGCAACCTCATGGTTCCTAGTCTGATTCGTTAACCACGAAGCCACGACGGGACCTCCAAAAAAAGAGCTTTCTTAATGAAGAATGTCAAGGCATAGAGGTTGGGTGCAGGGCCTTGAGTTTGTGTCCCATCTCCAATCTTTGTTGGGAAGTGATCAAACGTTTAGATGGATGGATTCTTTGCATAGTAAAAATCACAGGTAAGATTCATAGAGCAATTGTTATATTGCAAACACTGTCCTAAGTGCTATATACTTGCTAATTTTCCATAATCTTCAAAAACCACCATATGCTATGATTATCTCCATTACAGAAACTAGGGGACAGGAATCTTGAACAACTTGCAGAATTTAAACAGCTAGTAGGTAATGGAACAGCTATTTAAGTCTAGGGAACTTGGTGGGAAACTGGATGTGTTTAATCACTGTTCTACTGTTCTCGCAAGTTTTTGCCTTATCTTTCATCTTAGTACTCTAACAGGGAAACGTTGTGGGCATTGCTCTGACCTTTGATTTATGGTCTTTGAGCTCTGGGTGATATTCAACAGTATCATCTAGTACTTAACTGCTAATAAACTAGTTTAACTGGATGACATAAATACTGTGCAGTCTTCTGAATCCCAAACACTAAAACACCTCAGTGAGCCTAGCAGTTACTTTCTAAATATATATTGCATCAGAGCTACAAAAAAGTCTACCAGGAATCCCATACAGGTTTGCTTTTTGGCTCAAATTGCTTCAAATTTTTATTCAGAGAGCAATCAACAGTCCTCCTAAAATATCCCCTTTGGTCCACTGACACCTTACGACATAGGGCAATTTAAATCTAATTGGGTTGAGCCATGGGCGATCAATTCTGTAATAATTATTCTCTCAGTTTCCAGCTATTTCTATGAATATGGTGTACTCCCACATGTTGCTTAACAAGTAGCAATTTATAGTGCTGATATTTTGTTGGGAGAAGGGTTGTTACTTCCAGAAGCTCTCCAGGAGCTCCAAAATTGGTCATTATCGCCAGACATTGAATCACAACATGCTTTTTCCTCTTAGATTTTCCCAGCAACTTCATCCAAGAGAGGCAGGATTCTGGATGTGGAAAGAACATGAGATTGGAAGCAGGAATCTCAGATTTAGACTGAGCTTTGCCTTTGCACAAATTCATTCTTTTCAGTGAGTCTCAGTTTCACCTTTCCATAAAATAAGGCTTCTGACAAGTCACAGGTCTTACAAACTGGCGTTCTTTCATTTATGTGGCAAAAATGCCATGTGTTTTTAGGAGTTGGTTCTCTTCAAGACAAGGGAACAAAATAAGGCAAAAAAAAATCCAGCATTTATTGCCCTCATGGCATTTGTATTCTGTAGCAAGATGAGATTTCCCTGAAGTGGTCCAGTGCTATTTCTGGTCTCATATTTTCTTCCATAAACAGAACTTTGCTATTCTTCTATCCATGATGGAGCTTG
Organism: Catagonus wagneri; assembly: GCA_004024745.2. Taxonomy (NCBI): domain Eukaryota; kingdom Metazoa; phylum Chordata; class Mammalia; order Artiodactyla; family Tayassuidae; genus Catagonus; species Catagonus wagneri. The sequence continues at coordinate 45,687,140 of PVHT021183699.1, forward strand.
TTTTTCTCTTTTTGTACCTGGGCAGGCTCACAACTGCTTCAACCAATAAACTGCGGTAGAAGTGATGCTATGTGACTTACAGGCCAGGACACATTGCCTGGTGCTGCCTCTGTCCCCCTGCCCCCCATCGGCCACCCGCCACCTCTTTCTCAGATGCTCACCCTCAGAATCTAGACACCTTCGTACTGAGTAAGTCCAAACGCATTTATAGTGACCTTGTGACACAGGGGCTCACATGGCCTGGAATGCAGTAAGTACTTAGTAACTATTGGTTATTACTAACTTAGCATAAAGTATGCAAAAAATAATACTTTAGCAAGAAAACTAAAACATCGGATATAATATCACCCTTCTTGTCTTGCACCAATCTTGCATCTCTCAGAGAGATGAGGAACAAGAATCAGAGAGGTTATTTAGCCTGTCCAAGGTCATTCAGGGGGGCAAGAAGAGATTTTTGATATAAACTCCAATCTTCCTGGTGCAGAGGGTCCTTCCTACCACATCATGATAGGCCTGTACTTTATCTACAGGTAAATGATTTCTTTGCCTTCCTTTATAAAGCTTACATTTTCTTCAAATACCAAAGAATCTGCTGTAAGTGATATTTCATATATCCCACTGGAAATGTTGCCATGGACTAAATAAGAGAGTGTTAGTAAATAGGAAAGTTGAGCAGCATGTTACTTAGGAACTGACAAAGAATAAATATTTAATATTCCTCAGCTCAAATATGGCATGGGAATGATTTAAGTGTATAGCGTTCCATGTACTTCAATGCAAACAAGGATTTCAGAGACACTGCCAACCTTTCATCAGAATCTGGCTCTAATTAAAAGATGTTTTCTGTAGGTGTATCCCTCTGCAACTTTCAAGCAGGCACCCAGTCTGTCAGGGCTGAGTAACTGGCATTTTACTTCTTTTCTCCCTCTCTGCCTAGTTGAACTTCACGTATCATCATTTCTCATGATGGGCAAGAGATGACACGGGCAGGCTAAGAATAGGGGGGCTGTGGGACGGGAGGAAGGTCCTAGATTGGGAGGGGAGATACCTGGCTTCTAGACCTAGGTCTGTCTCTGCCTCAGTGGGTGACCCCAGGACGGTTATTCCAGATCTCCAAACTTCAGCTTCCTCATTTATAATATGAATCAAGGTAGATCAGTACTGAGAGACAACATACATTTATGCAACTGCACTAATTAATAACAGTTGCCCTGAAGACTGTGTTGAGAATTCTGAGGTAAATCTAAGTTAGGCAGAAAAGAGCTCTGTGTTTGATTAGCTATGTCTGCCATGGGTGAGGAAAGATATGAGAAAAGAATGATTAAAATAGAAGAATGATTACACAAATTGAGAGGAACTGGGAGCTCTGTGTTTGATTTTATATGTCTACTGCAGGTGAGGAAAGGTGTAACCTGCCTTAAAATAACAGAAGGGTTAGTCAAATTGAGAGAAGTTGGGCGGGGATGTTGGGCAGAAAGTTCGTGAGCAAAGGCAGAGAGTAAAAATTTGCTGCTGGTAAACCAGTAAACCAGTCTGACCCCTTTTTCCATGGTTCCATCATGATAATCACCATTTATATTTAATTGCATTTACAACCTATTTCTCCTTCTATCTCATTTTGGAGATACAGTGAAAAACAACTGCTCCACATTTAGATTCTGAAGTTAGAAAGACCTCAGTTTGAATCTTGGCTCAATAGCACCCACCTCCTACACTTATAAACACAAAAGTGGTTAGTACAAATAAATTGTTTAGTACCTGGCCTGCGTTAGGCAATTGATAAACGTTAGTTATCATGATTACAGTTATTATCATTAGTTTTGGAACATCCAATGGCTACAATAGGGATGGCATGTGATAGGAACACAATAAATGATCTCTTTGCAAATACATAAATACATACACACATGGACGTAAGGATGAACTATTGAATGTAAGTTGAGAGTTCTTACATATGAGGTCAGTTTTAGGTTCTGGAGGAAACTGAATATCACACTCAGGAAGTGGATTGTATCCTGGAGGAAAAAGGGCCATTAAAATTTGGAGGAGGAAGGTAGTACCCAGCAGCCCTAAGTCCTACTGTAATTTCCATCAGAAGGGGTGGGGGTGGCCATACTTCTCATCGGACCAAGAGACAATGTTAGGGCTGAAAGGTTTGACCATTATGAGCCTGCTGGTGGCCTCACCAAAGCTGTGTGAATCTTGCATGTGGAGCTAGTACAGAACTAAAACCAGCCATCAGAGAAAACAAATCAGTTCTAAAAGAAGGCTGGTAAATCTGAACTGTGTGGCTTGACTGTTGATCAAATAAACTATACAATAGTCATTTCCACTTTATTTGGGGTTGTATCAAAATAGTCTCATGCTGCAAGACTGATTGACTCCTGTTGGCATATAACATGATAAAGAAACAAAAAGGGTAAGAGTGACATAGCTAGAGTTCAGGCTACTTTCATGGCCCGTGGGGCTGGGGATCGTATCCTCCTGGCTCTCTCTTTGCCCTTCCCTGGCCACATCAAGTGATGTCAAGCACTAAAAGTAGAGGATCATTAGCCTGGGCAAGTCCTTGCTGTCACTTCCTAGTGAGATAACCAAGACTATTTCCCTAACTTCTTGGAGACTCACTGTCTACATTTGTAGAAGTACAGAACTTGCAGTGTGGTGCTGAAGATTCGCATTTATGAGAGTCACATACATTTATGGTGGATTATCTATCCCGCTGTTTCTGGGCATACAGAGGCACCCAATAGGTATTTGTTTGTTTGTTTGTTGGTTGGTTGGTTTGTTTATTACTGAGCAGTCAGGTCATTTAGTAATTTTGTACATCTCCTTTCCTCTACTTCCACAACAAATGTTTACTATCAGCATCATCATTGCCCAAATAGTCTGCTTTAGTGACAGATTAGTAAGTAACAAAGAATTGGACCTGTTCAAGCTTGCTTAAAAAAAAAAAAAAAAGGAAACTTGTGCATAAAAACATACAGATATCCCATTTACCAATACATTAAAGAGAAAAAAATACCTAGAAATAAACTTAACTAAAGAGATAAAAGACCTGTATTCTGAAAATCTTAAAACCATGATAAAGGAAATCTAAGATGACACAAAATAGATGAAAAAAAATACCATGCTTTTGGATGGGACAAAGCAACATTGTCAAAATGACTATCTTACCCAAGGCAATCTACAGATTCAGTACAATCCCTGTCAAACTACAAATGGTATTTTTAATAGAACTAGAATAAAAAAATTTTAAATTTGTACGGAAACATGAAAGACTTTGAACAGCCAAAGCAATCTTCAAAGAGAAAAATGGAGCTGGAGGAATCAGGTTCCCTAACTTCAGAATGCACCACAAGGCTACAGTCATCAGAAAAATATGGTATTGGAACAAAGAAATATGGACCAGTGGAAAAGGATAGAAAGCTCAGAAATAAACCCACGAACTTATGGTCAATTAATCTGTGACAAAGGAGGCAAGAATATACAATGGAGAAAAGACAATCTCTTCAATAAGAAGTGCTGGGAAAACTGGACAGCTACATTTAAAAGAATGAAATCAAAGCATTCTCTTACACCAGGCACAAAAAAAACTCAAAATGGACCCTAAATGTTAGACCAGATATGATAAAACTCTTAAAGGAAAATATAGGCAGAACATTCTTGGACACAAATTGCAGCAATATCTTTTTGGATCTACCTCCCAGGGTAATGAAAAAAATTAACAAATGGGACCGAATTAAAATTAAAAGCTTTTCCACAACAAAGGAAAGCATAAAAAAAAAAGACAACCCACAGAATGGGGGAAAATCTTTGCAAATGAAGCAACTGACAAGGGATTAATTTCCAAAATGCTCAAACATCTTATTCAGTTTTATATTAAAAAACCCAATCAACCCAGTTAAAAAATGGTCAAAAGATCTAAATAGACATTTCTCCAAAGAAGACATATAGATGGCCAAATGCACATCAAAAGATGGTCCACATCACTAATTACTAGATAAATGCAAATCAAAACTACAATGAGGTATTACTTCAAACTAGTGAGGATAGCCATCAGCAAAAGATCAACAAACAATGCTGGAGAAAATGTGGAGAAAAGGGAACCCTCCTACACTGTTGGTGGGAATATACATTGGTACAATCGCTATGAAGAACAGTATGGAGGTTCCTTAAAAACTAAATATAGAACTACCATATTATCCAGCAATCCCACTCCTGGGCATGTGCCTGCACAAAACCGTAATTCGAAAAAAATTCATGCACCCCCAGTGTTCACTGCAGCACTATTACAATAGCCAAGACATGTAAGCAACCTAAATGTTCCTCAATAGAGGATTGGATAAAGAAGATGCAGTACATATATACAATGGAATATTACCTGGCCATAAAAAAGAACAAAATAATGCAATTTGCAGCAACATGGATGGACACAGAGATTATCATACTAAGTGTATATGTGAAACAGAGAAAAGAGAAATATTATATAGATCACTAGTACGTGGAATCTAAAAAAATGATACAAAAGAATTTATTCACAAAACAAAAACACATACAAAGATTTCAAAACCAAACTTTTGGTTACCAAAGGGCAAACTTTGGGGAGAGGGATAGATCGGGAGGTTGAGAATTTGCCTATACATAGTACTATATACAAAATCAATCATATATATATATATACACACACACACACACACACACACACATACACATATATAATTGATTTACTTTGCTGTATACTAGCACAACATTGTTAAGTCAATTATAGTCCAATAAAATTTATTTTAAAAAACAGAAAAAAAATAAGCAACTTTATAGATATCTAAGGGTCATAAATAACAGTCTGGTCACATAGGACTAGAAGTGTTAAATTTGGAACACAAAATTACTCTCTGTCCACCACTAGCTTTCCTGGGTTTCACCTCTTCCCACCTCTTGAGTACTGGGTTGTTCCTCTTACACTTGCTCATCTGTCTATTGACTTGTTGCTTCCATTTATCAAAAGGCCTAAACTGGCTACTTGCTAGCAGGTCACAGGCGCTTATGGCTGCTGTCACATTCCAAGTAAATGTGGGTTGTGTTCCCTAAGGCCTCTCCTGGGGATGGAATACCTGGTTCAGCTCCAGTCTATACACAGAGTTTCCTCTTGGGGCAGACATTCACCCTAGTCTGAAAGAGGGCTCACATGGCACATTAAACGGCCACTGCCAAAGTCAGTGGGAGAGAATGGGTTCTTTGGCAGATGGTGCACACAGTACAAAGAAACCAACTGACCCATCCTCTGCATAGAACAATGGCCTTTATATACTTTGGACTGTGACTCTGTAAGAAGCACGTTTTCTATCATGAGCCATCAGGCACACACACATGTACACCAAACAAATATTTATTAAAATGACACTTAAGTGTGATGGTAGCTGATAAATACTGATATTTCTTAATCTGTTTTTCTGTTTTTGTTTCATTCTTTAAAAGTGCTTGTCATGACCAATTAAATCAATTTCACAATCCACCATAAAGCATTGACTCACAGAAAAAAAGGCTGACACAGATCATTGGAATTGCCTTCTAACTGATCTTCTATTTCTAGTCCATTCTATAGACCCTTTTCAGATTAACCTTCTTTGAAGCCCAGATCCTACAAAATTTTCATATTTCTCCTATTACTTATGGAACTGATTGATCCTAAATGCCTTCACCTCTTCACTCTGGCTTCATCACCCCTTTTCAAATTTATGTGCTTGACACAAAATCTATACTCTGGTGAACTAAATTTACTCTGTGTTTTCCTGTCTCCTACATTTTTCTTCCTGAGCACCCTCCTGTATCCTGCTTCTTCCAAATCTTGCTTATTCTTTAAGGCTTAGCTCCTTTTTCACGCCCTGCATCATCTTCCTTTGTTTTCTCAATCAGATGTGGCTTCTGCTTCCTTTGAAACCATTTCCTTTGTAGTTCCACTGATGGAATTTTGATTGTCTAATCACTTTTGGAATTGTATTATACTTGCATAGGTACTTGCTTTCTTGCTCCACTTAGGATTCCTAGATGTGGGTAGAGGGTGGCAGTTTATCTAGTTAAATTTGAATTTTGGACAAAAAATAATCTTTTAGCATGTCTAAGTATTGCATGTGATATACTTATCTGACATTAAAAAGTAAGTGGGTTTCCTGTATTTTATGCAGTAACCCAAGCCCCACTGAACTGTAACTTCTTGAAATTGCAATGTACTAGGTACTATGTGTGATTTACTTTTTATCTGCTTTTCAGGAATAAAAGCAGCCTACAAACCCCGACTAAATTATCCTTGGGTGTCCTCTCCATTTTCCTGAATGCTACTGAAATCCTCTCATGTGTTTAGCCAGAAAGCATTTGAACTTGTCACCAAATTATCCCAACAACAGAAAAGAAATGACCTTAATAGCAGAAAACAAGGGTTGTATGATGGCAAATGAATTCACAACACACACACACACACACACACAGTCTATAATAGCTCTGTTTTTAATGTCTTAAATTGCTCACCAAGGAATAAAATTGATGCTTAGAAAAATTAAAACGGCCTCTTTTACCTTGTAGCTTTGCATAACTCCCACACAGTTTTGTTTATCTCTGGAGAGATCCCAGCTGAAGAAGCACCAAGTAGGTTGGTTTGTGTCAGAGCTGAATGATGGGACAGGTTGGCGGCGGCTCTGGAGGAAGATGGTGCTGGGGGAAGTCCCAGCCACAGAGCGTGTTTCTGAGTGGGAGGCAGGAAGGAAAGCCAGTGCAGTGTTTCCCAAACCTGATTCATCAGGAGATTCACCTATGTGTTTAGTAAGTGCCTTCAGCTGTTCTTACCATTAGGCAACTTGGAGACACATGGGCATGAGCGTAAAAAGCACTGGCTTTGAGATCCGAAAATGGATCGGGGTCTTAATGCTGAAGCTTGCTAGCTAGCTATGTGGTTATGGCCAGTTATTCACCATTCTAAACCTCAATTTCCAGTGAAATGGTTATAAGATTTTTTTTTTTTACATCAGAAAAGCTACTGCTGGAGTTCCTATTGTGGCTCAGTGGTAATGAACCCAACAAGTATCCATAAGGCTGAGGGTTCGATCCCTGGCCTAGCTCAGTGGGTTAAAGATCTGGCATTGCTGCGAGCTGTGGTGTGGGTCACAAACATGGCTTGGATCAGGTGTTGCTGTAGTTGTGGCGTAGGCTGGAAGGTACAGCTCCAATTGGACCCCTAGCCTGGGAACTTCCACATGCTGCCAGTGTGGCCCTAAAAGAAAAAGAAAAAAAAACAAACTGCTGCTAAGAGAAGTCTAGATTCCCACCATAGATCTGCTTGTTCTAGGACAGTACTCAAAATGTAGAACTCCAACTAGGATTCTCAGTAGCACCTAGAAACTTATTAGAAATGAAAATTCTTAGGCCCTGCCCCAGACCTACTGAAAGAACCTCTGTAAGTGGGGCTCCGCAATTTGATCTGGTTCCACAGGCCCTCCCGGTGAATTCTGTTGCACTAAAGTTTGAGAACTACTGCTCTGGGGCTTCGGATTTAACTAATTCTAATTCAAATTATCATGTGCAAATTCTTGCTATTTTCTACATCTTTGAGGGCTCAATTAGACATACCAACCTAATTCAAGATTTTAAAATGAAAGGACTTTTTTTTTTCTTTTACATGTAAATTTTTTTTTTTTTTTTTTTTGCCTTTTGTCATTTTAGGGCCGCATCTGCGGCATGTGGAGGTTCCCAGGCTAGGGGTCTAATCGGAGCTGTAGCTGCCGGCCTACGCCAGAGCCACAGCAACGCAGGATCCGAGCCGCGTCTGCGACCTGCACCACAGCTCATGGCAACGCCGGATCGTTAACCCACTGAGCAAGGCCAGGGATCGAACCCGCAACCTCATGGTTCCTAGTCGGATTCGTTAACCGCTGCGCCACGACGGGAACTCCCTACATGTAAATTTTACTGGAGTATAGTTGACATAAAGCGTTGTGTTATCTCAGGTGTATAGCAAAGTAAACCAGTTATCCATATACATATATCC